>CM052540.1:162716734-162811179 GCA_028533065.1 Trachops cirrhosus
TAAAAAAATCTACTTTGACCAGAAGGCTTACCAATAACAAATAGTTGATTAACACATATTTTATATTTACATGTATTATATACTATATTCTTAAAATAAGCTAGAGAAAAAAATGTTATTAAAAATCATACAGAAGAGAAAAAAACAACTAAAAGAGGGAATGGCAGTTATTTTATATAAAGAATTGGCATAAATATTGGTATGAAGATAACCATACCACAAACACAAACCAAATTTATATTAAAGTACACTAAAAACAGAGAAGGATAAAGCAAAGTTATAGACCCTTTAAAGAATAACTTTGCACAAGATTACTGTCTATAACAATATAAAAGAATATTTTATATGATATAATAGAACTGACCAAATATCTTGATTATATATCTTTATCAGTTTCATTCACCTAGTAAGATAAATTTTTTCTCAAACAGACTGTATTGGAAAAAGAGAGAGCCAAAATGTATGTATGTATTTTGCTCCAATTTCTGGTTGGTCCATTAACTGTACACATGCAGAGTATAATTCAAGTAGCTCAAATTAGGCTGAAAGATCTGTGCTGATACTTGAGTTACTATCCATCCCCTTGGAGATGTAATTTGCATTTTGAGTTCTGCCAAGTTAATTGCATGCTTAAAAAATAAAGTAAAAGTCTTCTGAGGCACATAAAATAATCTAGAATTTCTACAACATATTTTTCACAATATTCGGGATAATGAAACAGGAAAATATGACATGTTCTCTAGAGAAAAGGCAATTAGTGAGAAACAACTTCATGATCCAGATGTCACAATTAGCAGACATGCACTTTAAAGCAGCTGTTACTACTAGTCAAGGATAGAAAAAAGTTTATAATAAATACAAAAAGAGTAGATATCAGCAGAGAAATAAACTAAAACAAAATAAAAATGTAAAGCTGAAAATAATGATACCTAAAAGCTTTTTAAAAATCACTGAGTGGGAATAGGGGAGATCCAAGATGGTAGGGGAGTAAGTAGAAGCTACACTAACCTCCCAGAACCAGTCTGGAATTACAACTATATTGTAGAGAAATCATCCAGAATAAACAACTGAACAATAGAGGGAGAGGACCCTTATAACCATGGAGAGACAGAAGAAAGAGTTCCACCACTGGTACGGAGTACAGAAGAGACGTGAGAGGGCTGGCTGGGCTCCCATGGGCAACAGCTGAAGTGCTGGAGTAGTATTTCAGAGGGCAAAAGATCCCATCAGTAAAGGAGTGGATCAGAAAACTGTGGTACATTTACACAATGGAATACTACACAGCAGAAAGAAAGAAGGAACTCCTATCGTTTGTGACAGCATGGATGGAACTGGAGAGTATTGTGCTAAGTGAAATAAGCCAGGCAGCGAAAAATAAAAACTGTGAGACCTCACTTATAAGAGGAACCTAATGACCAAAACAAACAAATGAGCAAAATAGAACCAGAAGCATGGAAACAGGGAACAAACAGACAGGGACCAGAGGGAAGGGAGGAAAGGGTAGGGAGGGGAGAAGGTGAAGTGTCTAGCTGAAGAACAAATATAAAGGACCCATGGACAGGGACAACAAGGTGGGATTGGCTGTGGGAGCACAGGGTGGGCAGGGCAGGGGATAGAAATGGGAAAAATGGGGACAACTTTAAAAGAACAATAAAAATAAAATAAATTAAATTAAAAAAATAAAAATCACTGAGTGGGATTACCTGAAGGAAAGCGATGACAAAAACATGGAATTTGTTTTACAAAAATCAATAGAAATTATTTAATCTAAAGAACAGATAGGAAAATAGATGGAAGAAAGTTAGAGTGCGCAATATACAAAGGGACAACATCCATGTGATTGGAGTTCCAAAGGAGAAAGAAGAGACTAAGGAAGACCAAATGTATTTCAGAAACAATGGCCAGAATTTTCCCAAAGTTGATGAAGCACATAAATTTACAGATTCATGAACTTAGTTAAAATACAAAGGAAAGAATAAATACAAAGGAAAGCATACCTAGGCTTTTTATAGACAAACTGAGATAAACCAAAGGTAAACAGAAAAATTGCAAAGCAGCTTGAGAAGCATGATAAATTCAAATATCTACTGACTTCTAGTCCAGAACAGTGAAGGCTTAAAAACATTGGAATAACACTTGTAAAAAACTAGAAGTTTAAATATAATAGATTAGCCCAGAATTCTACATTCAGCACAAAGTGTTCCAGAAGAAGGCAACATAATGCTATTTTTAGATAAAATAAAACAAAGAAAATATGTTGTCAGCAACTTTACAAGAAATGCTAAAGGTCTTCAATCTGAAGGGACATGAGAACAGATAGAAACTCAGCTCTACTAAAAAAAATAAATAAATAAAGGGAATCCAAAATGTCAAAAGGATAAACAGGATTAGGAAAAGAACTTGGACCATCTTGAGGATGTTTCTTCTTCAGGAATTAATTTAATTTTTTTTTGTTTAATCTCTATTTTCTTCTTCTCTTTTTCTCTCTAATTACATTTATCTTCTTGTCCTATTTATTTGCTTTCTGGGAAATATTTTTTGACCTTGTCTTTGATAAGCCAGAATCTTTCTGCTCCTTATGCCTTTTATTTTTGAACATATTTTAGCGACTATGCTATTACAGTTGTCCCATTTTTTGATCCCCTTTATTCCCCTCCATCCCGCAACCCCCTCTCACCAGCATTTCCCCACCTTAGTTCATGTCCATGGGTCATACATATAAATTCTTTGCCTTCTCCATTTCCCATACTATTCTTAACTTGGGATTATGAGTATTATGCTAAGCGAAATAAGCCAGGTGGTGATTGAGTCCTGGTTTTCTTCCCATCACTGTTGGTTCCCTGTACATTTTCTTTCATTTCACTTTACATAACCTTCACTTCTTCCTCTATTTTGTGGTCATACTCAATCACTTCCGTGAGCATCTTGATTACCAGTGTTTTGAACTGTGCATCTGATAGGTTGGCTATCTCTTCAGTGCTTAGTTCTATTTTTGGAGCGTTGATCTATTCTTTCAGTTGGGCCATATTATTTCATCTTGACATGTCTGTTATGTAGTAAGGGGCAGAGCCAGAGGTATTCACCAGGGCAGGGCAACCCACATAGCTGTGTTGTGGCTCTGTATGTGGGGGAGTGGTCTAAGAGGGAACAAAGCCACTTGCTCACCTCTCAGCTGGCTTTCAGTCACTTCCCCAGCTACCCAATAGCAAACTGGGCCCTTTGGGTGCTGATTCCCAGGTTGGTGGGTTTGTGTATGTTCTGGAACCCTGTGGGTCTCTTCAACAAACTTTCCTGTGAGGCTGGGAGTTTCTCCCACTGCCACAACCCCCAAAGGTTTTTACAGTCAGAGGTTTTTAGGCTTTATTTCCCTGTGCTGGAACCCTGGGTTGCGAGGTCTATCTTGCTCCCCAGTTGTTCCTCCCAGTTTATCAGCATGCAAATGTGGAACCTCTAGGTCCACCAGCCCTCACCTTGCCACGAGTTCTCTCCACCCCAACTGCCCATCTCCACTCCTCCTACCAGTTTGGATGAATATTTCTTCTTTAACTCCTTGCTTGTCAGACTTCCATACAGTTCAATTTTCTGGCAGTTCTGGTTATTTTTTTGTTTTTAAATTTGTTGTTGTCCTTCTTTTGGTTGTGCAAGGAGGCAAAGTGTACCCACCTATCCCTCCATCCTCCTTATGCCTTTTAAATCACCCAAAATATTTTTTCTTCTCTCCTGAACCTCGTTGGAATTGTCTTCACCTTTACCACTCATCGCTAACATTTCAGTTCATTGTTTGCCTTTTGTTCACATTTGGTGAGGACACAAGAAATTATTTTGAATGGACATGACTTGTACTGCCTTTAGTGAAAGTTTTTTTTTCAAAATATTTTCTTTCACTATTTTAGTCCTATGCTGATAGATGTACACTTATTTTTTAAAGCAAGGTAGATGCTTTTGTAGGTTTCACATCAGTTTTCTTGAATTCTCCTACTTACATAGAAGCACTTCTTGTTATTCATGATCTCAGTTGTTTTTTTCCACAGGTCCCCTGGATGCTATTGGGGAACTGGAGGAGCAGGTTCAGACTCACTGCTCGGCGATGCCGTGGCCCACAGAAGGTGGGAAGGAACTTGGAGTATTGGCTAGAACCAACCACATTTACCTTTCCAAATGTTTTCATACTGTGTTTGCTGAAACTGCTGCTTCAGGTACTGATGTTCTCTCGTTAGTTCCCTGTATAGACCATCTTCTCATCTAGTTTTCTGTGTAACTAAATCCACTCTGTTGTTAGGGCTTTGTTATGTCTTGTGTTTGAGAGGCACCCCACTAGGTCAAGAAAGAGACCATCTAGGCTGACAGGGCCCCAACTTCTCAGGGGAAATTTGCAGCCAGGAGAAGCCCAGTTTTACTAAGATTTCTTCTTGGTGTCACCTGTCTTTCCATAGGAACTTCAGGTACAGCTGTTTCCGAATGTTATTGACCTGTCACAAAGAAGAAGATTTGGGTCAAGATACAAGAGTTCTTTTGCTTTCGCTTCTAACACACTAATTTCAAGAGAATCAGGAGTTCTGCCAAGAGGCAGGAGTGTTCTATGAACAGGGCATGTGAGTCCTCAAGGCTTCTTTTAATCTAGCCCCATCTGCACTTTATATACAAGAAATTCATTAAACTCTGGCATTCTGATGATAGCCTTTCTTGGATTCCAGCACTCAATCTATTTTTAGCTTCCTTTGATTATCACTGTTGGTTTTTGGGAAAGGGATGTTGGACATCTGGGCTTAAGTTGCCATCTCTAGAAAAAGTGACTGTTCAGCTCTTTAAAGAGACTTATTTCCTACACATCAAACAAGGAAATTTATGAACGTAATACCAAACCAATTATTTTTTTCTATGTCAATCTGTATTGTGTTTCAAACTTATTAATGGAAATGTATAAATATTACCAAACAGAACTTCCTTTTCCTACTTACAGTCATTACTGGTGAATGAATAATTCATTAAAACACACATATACACACTCATACTTTTCTAGGCAACTAGATTATCTTACCAAGAATCACTGACTTTACCTACCAACTCTGAAGCCCCATTCTTTCTATGTTGTCAAGACTAAGGGTCACGCTTATGGGCAGGGATCTGCCCATTAAAAAGTATCCCTTAAAGTGATTCTTTGAAACTAAGTGAGGGTAGTTCTCAAATTAGATGCCTTGGTCCTTGCTGGTGCGGCTCAGTTGGTTGAGGCATTGTCCTGTGCATCAAAGCGTTGGGGGTTCAATTCCCGGCCAGTGTATGTGCCTGGGTTGAGGTTTCAATCCCCAGTTGGGGCACATATGGGAGGCAGCCAACTAATGTTTCTCTCTCAACCTCCCTCTCTCCCCCACCCCCTCTCTCTAAAATCAATAAACATACTTTTAAAAAGTTTTAAAAAATAGATTCCTTGTCCTCTATTCTAATTTGCCACCATCCCACTCCTCAGTAGAAAATCTGGAATATCTTCTTGGCCTGATACAGATTCAGTCTGACTTCGGTAAGATCCCAGACCCTAACTTTACAACCAGTTTTGAGCATTCTGCCTTTTAGCTTCCCTCATCTGACCTATTCTTAACTGTGACTTCTCTAATCCTACCCGGACATGGATAGTTCAAAGCTACCTTGCCCAACTTTTATATCATTTACCCAAATAAATAGTACCTTCGCAAACCATATGAACTTTAAAACTGCATGAATACTCACCTCTTCCATGGATCAATAAAGCCAAAAATATATTAAATGGCTTTTCCCCATACTTTAAAATTCTAGTTTATTGGACATTTGGGGCATTATTAAGTGATTATGATAAGAGAAGTGTTTCATATCCAATTCCAGAAGACATTTGTTGACTGCAATTGGCATTACCTTAGCAACTTCATCACTAAAATTGAGTTCTAAACAACAGGGAAGAGTAAGTCAGGGCTGAGCCTTTCTAACATTTTCAGAATGTGACATTCCTCTCTGGATTTGAGAAACCAGGGGGAGCTGGAATTAACCAAAAGTATCAGTTCAAACTCATGTGGGTATACAGAACAAGGGAATAAATCCATATTTAAAAGAAACTTCATTCTAGAAACAATGAAACCAACATCTATAAAACATATTTATCCAGTTACACTAGAATCTACTGAGTCAATTACGTTTTTTATGTTTTGATCATCTGTCCATACCCACAGAATTTTCTATAGATCCTTTTTATTAAACCAAGGACTTCTTTTTAAATACATTAGAACCATAAAGTGTTCATGGTTTAAAAGCGCACTTTACTATTCCAG
Source organism: Trachops cirrhosus (assembly GCA_028533065.1). Taxonomy (NCBI): domain Eukaryota; kingdom Metazoa; phylum Chordata; class Mammalia; order Chiroptera; family Phyllostomidae; genus Trachops; species Trachops cirrhosus. Next base: position 162,723,028 of record CM052540.1, read on the forward strand.
CAGTAGTTGTGAGTGCCATGGAGTTTGTGGGGCAGATAGATAACCCCCATGAGTCGATGAATACAATGGAGCTGGAGGAGAGCCTCCAGATACCCTAGACCATGAGAAAGACAAACAAGTGGGTCTTAGAGCAAATTAAACCTGAACCATTACTGGAAGCAAAAATGACAAAACTACCACTGTCTTACTAGGTGCATACCACGGGCAGGCAGGGTTCTTTGGAAAAGACAGTAATGCTGGGGAAAATAGAAGGCAGCACTAAAGAGGAAGGACACACATGAGATGGATTATCTCCATAGAAGAAGCCATATGTGTGAGTCTCCAGGACCTGAGCAGGGCTGTTGATGACAGGACATCGTGGATATCACTCATCCGGGTTGCCAGGAGTGAAGCCAACTCAACAGTATGTGACACACACAGAGAGCTAGCTCCATAAAGGCAGGTGTAGGCACCTGCCCTATTCCCTGCTATATCTCAAGTCTGTATACAGTAGGTGCTCAGTATTTATTCATCAAGGTCATCCTAACATAGCGACTGAGCTCATAGCAAATGCACAGTAATGAGAAAGGATCACTTTAAAAAAATGTTTTAATGACCTTTTTACAAGTCTGAGTGAACCCTAAAAAATAATAGTAATTAGGCATAATATAGTTGTTCCTTAATGCTAATGTTTTGTTTTGTGAAAGTATAAAAGACAAATTGAAAAGAAACAAGAAGTTGGAATAGTAGATATTTCTTCACTTTTTCAAGAGAGATAATGCCTAAAAATTCTAAGAGAACAACAATCCTTCTATGAGTTGGATCACCAAAAATGCATATAAACAGAAAATGGAAGCAAATTGGCTTCACCTTCACCCTCTCATTGGTGGGCCAGTCTTTCTGAAAGCCCTCTTTCTCTTGCCAGGACTGTGGGCTTCACACCTGTGGCCACGCCAGACCTTCCCAGGTAACTACCTCCCCTGCCTCTGCACCTAGACAAATTCTGGCAGAGTCTCCACCTCCCACGGGAATTCCCCCAGCTTCCCAAGCCAGGAGCCCTGGGAATGGCAAGGGTCATAATTAATGGTTTTTAATGATTTTTAATGGCCTTGCCTTTGATATTCACTTGTTCTTGTTCCTCGCATAAATTTGGTTTCAAGTCTGTATAAATGATTATACTCTGTGCAACATTGGACAAGTCTCTTTTTGTGTGGTAAGAAAATCTGTGCTCCAGGAATACTCCATGCTGGAATGTGCTCCATGTGAAGGGACTGGCTACATGTTAGAGAGGGTTCAAGATGCACAAGGAGCTGCCCACTTTGTCCTTAAGACCCGTGAAAACCTACCTACTATCTTTTATGGGGTATTAAATACATAAATCACCTCCTTGTGAAAATATCTTCAGCTATTTATCTATTTTAAAGGCAAATTAAAGTGACATGACAGTGATAAAAGAACAAATGTTAAAAGATCCATTAATCATCAAACATATACACAACAAAATTTACCATAATCATTTATTTTGTGTTTCCTAAGTTAGTGTTAATATTTCTAGTTTTCAAATATTTGGGGCACAGAGTTAGTCATGTTAACTACATTGCATGGAAACTCCTAACATTTCCAAATGTGGGTTCTGCAACATGGATACCTTGGAATAATAAACTCTATGTGTGACTTGTTTCTCACTATTTTATCATTTTAAAGAAATCTGTTTCAGTGGAACTCAGTGAATAGTTGAATCATGTACATTTAATTTTCCTGTTTATATTGACTTAGCTCATCACAGCATTGCTTGTGCTACAGGTTTATTCCTTTAGAGACCTGAATGTTATTAAATGTCTCTACATCAGAGATTAGCAAACTTTTTGTAAAGGATCAGAGAATACTTAATTTTTAGTTTCTCAGCCCTCGTCCTCTCTGTAGCAACTACTCCATTCTGTTGTTGTCATGTGAAAGCAGACAATGTGTTAGTGCAGGTATACCCAATGAATATCACTCACAAAAACATGTGGCCCATGAGCCAATGTTGGATGACCTCTGTGCTGGAGAAATAAGGTGTCTACCTGCCTGGAGGGGCTGATGGTGCTAGGGGAGGAGGCACTGTGTGACTCAGCCCCTTGTCATGTCCCTGGGGCTGGAAGGATCAGACCGAGAGGAGCACAGCAGTGTTTGGAGATATAGAACATCAGGAAGAGAGGGGCCTCAAGCTAAGTTTTAATTTTATATGTTTTAATTGAGATAGAATCCTATGTTAACCCAGTCCCAATTTTAGTTGATCAAGCTGTGAAAATGACACTGACCAAAGGTAAGTTGGAGGTGATAAACACTGAACCTTAGCTTTGAAAGGTAGTCTAGCCAGGAAGGCATTTTGCTTTCCATTTATTTGACAAATATTGACTGGGACACGATCACATGTTAGTGGATTTCTGGACATCAGGAAGATGGCAGTGAGCCATGTAGACTAGGTCCTCACCTTCCCAGTGTGACATTCCAGGGGAGACAACAATAAGTGTTTGCAACCAGGTGTGTGTGTTGGAGGTTGTGCTTGGGGCATTAGAGTGGGCAGGTGCAGTGATCAGGAGGCGGAAGGGGGAGGAGAGGGGAGGAGAAGGGGAGCGTGGTGGGAAATGAGATCATGGAGGGGGCAGGGATGGCTCCTGCAGGGATTTACAGATGAGGAATAGGGCCACAAATTGGGAATGTGTGAGATGGGAGCTACTAGAGGCTTTTGGGTAGTTGAGGGTCATGCCCTGGTTTACCTGCTGAAAGCTCCACCTGATGACGTGTAGAAAACAGGTCCCAGAGAGGCAGAGATGGAAAGTTGAGACAGTTTAGAGGCTCTCACAGGGGTCCAGATGGACAGCGATAGTGACCTGACAAGAGTGCCCCGATGATGACATCACACCTACCCACCTCGGCAGCCATCTGCTCCCAAGATGGCTTCCCATGTGGCCATTGGTGGGCCCATTGGAGGGTTTCTTGGCATATGGGCCTCTCCACAGGGCTGCTTGAGTGTCCTCATGACATGGTGGCTGGTTTTTCCCCAAAAAAGTAATCCAGGAGAGCAGGGAAGAGCCACGGAGCCTTCTGTGACCAGCCTCAGAAGCAACATGTCATCACTACTGGAGAGTCAGCGGATCACACCTTAGTGACATGTGGGAGGGACTGCATTAGGGCAAGGACACCAAGAAGCTAGGTCACTGGAGTCATCCTGCAGGCTGGCTGCTCTCCTAATTCTGCTTGGTCAAGTGTGAGGTAAGGCATTTTCTGTAAGTCCCTAGTTTATCTTGGTTCAGAGAGCTTGTGAACCTCACTTTGAGAAACATTGGTGAAGGCAAAGAGGTCAATAAAAGAATTTGAACTCAAGAGAAAAGTGAATGAGACTTAATTTCAGAAAGAAATCCTTCCGTTGCTACTCCCAGCACCAGCCACTGCCGTCTCTCCCACAGCAACTCAGGTGCTACACCATTTATCACATGAGGGCAGCTCAGGCCAACTTAAAATCAAATAATATGCCCTCCCTGCCCCCATTAGAAGAGCAACCACAGCTGTGTCTTCTCAGTTTCAAGCAGACCTCAGCCAGTTGTCAGACACATACATAGGTCCTTTTGAATAGCTGACCTCAGCTATAGAAAACTTTAGGTGGGTGAAGGTTAACTATCTAATTCTCCTAACCTCATAATGTGATTATAATGAAAACAGGTATTAGAGTCAATTAGACCTATGAAACCTGTTAAATCTGCCTTTATGAACAAGCAAATATAAAATTCCCTATAACCTGTTCTGTAGGCTTGATTGAGTCTCAGCTACTTCCCTTGAAGTGGGATGCATCTGTATCTTTTGAACTGTACCACATTACCAGAGTGTTGAGTGCTATTGTAATTAACCAAGGCTGTCCTGAGAAAGTCAGGAAGCATGATCACTATGAGAGATAACTTTACCTGTCAACTTGGCCAGGGTATATGCCCAGTTGGTCAAAGTCCAGTCTAGATGTTGTGAGGGTACTCTTAAGATGTATTTACCTTTTAAATCAGTAGACTTTGAGTAAAGAAGATCACCGTCTATACAGTAGTTAGACCTCATCTAATCAATGGAAGGTTAAGAGGAAAGGCTGAGTTTTCCCAAAGGATAGCACATTCTGACTTAAGACTGAAACAGAGACACATTACCTGACTTTACAAACTAAAGATTTCAGACTCAAGGCCACAATATCAACTCTTCCCAATTTCTAGCATGCCAGCCTGTCCTGCAAATGTCAGGTTTATCAGTCCCACAATTTTGTGAGCCAATTGCTTAAAATAAATCTGATTCTCAGATAGATAGGTAGAAAGATAGATAGATAGATAGATAGATAGATAGATAGATAGATAGATTGATAGACATAGGTAGGTAAATACATAGATACCTTGATGTGTGTGTGAGAGAAAGAGAGAAGGGGTGAGGCAGGGAGAAGAGGGAGGGAGAGAGACAGAGAGAAGGAGAAGGAGAAGGAGAAGGAGGGACAGGGAAAGGGAAAGAAAGAGGGAGAGGGAGGGAGAGAGAGAAACTTTTGGTTACGTTTCTCTGGAGAAGTCTGACCAAACAGTTACCTTGTCACACAACCAGAAACTCTCTAACTCAAAGGCTGGACAGAGGGTCATTTAGGAGACCAGCCTTAGCTACTTTCCCTATATTTAGGTAGAACTTTCTAGACCCATGATCCCTGTGTGTACAAGGTGGGGAGCATCTCAAATATTTTAGCCATCTGTGTAATCTTGAACACAATTATTTTCATCCACAAGAATTCATCTCTCACATTCACAGTCTAGTGATCTTCTGTTTTTACTGATTAAATCCCATCTCTGACTGGCAGGATTCTAATCAGCCAACTCCCATGTGACTGAGAGGTGGGTAGTGGCCTCTGGTGAGATGTGAGCTGATGTCCTATGGATTCCGACTCTTCCCAGGCTGTGCACTCTCCCCTGACAGCAGGCTGTCTACACTGCAGCCATGACATTTCACCCAACAGGGAGCTTCAGCTCTCCCTGCGGTGAGCATCCCTCATCAGAACATCTTGTTCCTGAATGGATCAACACAACTCTCCACAAATGCCCATTCCCAAACATTAAGGACATTCTGCTTTTTTCATGGGATGAAGCAGTTTTTGAGGTAAGAGGAATTGTGGCTGTTGTCTTTCCTAGCCCCCACTTTTTCTGGGTGGCAAATCTCACAGATGCAGTCCTCCTTCCCCAGATCACACCTCCACCCATCTCCCTCCCTCAGAGTCTGCAGAAGACAGTGGGTGTTATGGGTTGAATTGTGTCCCCTTCAAAATTTAATGTTGTAGTCCAAACGCCCAGTACCTGTAAAGGTAACCTTATTTGGAAATAGGGTCCATACAGCTGCACAGGGATGAGGTCATTAGAAAGAGCCTTAATATAATATGACTTATGTTGTTATATAAAGGGGACATTTGGACACAGATACAGACAGGCATAGTGGGAAGATGATAGCCATCTACAAGCAAGGGACACCTCAGGCTACCAGAGCTGGGAAAGGGGTCTGGAATGCGTCTGTCCCTGGCATTTTCAGAGGAGGTATAGCCCTGTTGATACCTTAATTTAGGACGTCAGCCTCTAGAACTGAGAGAGAATAATTTTCTGTTGTCTTAAGCCACTCAGGTTGAGGAGCTTTGCTACAGGAGCCCTGGGAGCTCACCAAGCAGGGAAGGGTCAGCCAGGGGTGGAGGAGGACTACACAGCGAGGGTGGAGGTGGAATTGGGCAGGATCCAGTTGGGCTGTGCTTCCTCTCCATGGGATGTTGACAGAAGTGACCTGGTGGTATTCTCCTGGCAGACCAGCTGGTCTAAATGGCCCATGATAACTTCCTTCACAGGTGTGGTATCCAGTGGGGATGGCTGGAAGGCTGGAGTTGGCTGAGCCTGTCAACCGAGATTTTATACATGAACTCTGGAAAGACAGTCTCAAGCTATTCCAACTTATTCCATGTTTACTCAAGCCTTCCTCAAAAGATATTCTAAGATGAGAAATTGGGAACTTCCAGTTTCTGAAGACCCAGGCCTGGTACCTGCACATTGCATTGATTAAAGCAGCCAGTAAACCAGCCCATAGTCTAGGGGAGGGGATTAGACACCAGCTCTCAGCAGGTGGTGGGCAAAGGGTGCATGGCCACCTTGACTTTGCCGCCATGAGTACTGAAACTCTTTAGGGATTTGTCCAACAAAGGTCATGCCTTTGGAGTTCACCTCTACAGAGAAAACACAGTTACAAGCACCAGCTCTGCAATATCCACATTCATCTCTGCCCATCACACTGTTCCACATGAATAGTCTTTGTGCATCTGCTCTTTTCTGAAAACAAACTGCCTTCCATTGCATAATTAGGTAATTGTACTCTCTCCTGATGTAACTTATTTGGAAAGCATTTGCCTTGGAAGAAGCTCATCTCCTTGGAACCCATGTTCAGTTTCTACCTCAGTGAAGTAGAGACCACCCACTCTTTATGCAAACATATCTATAGTTCTTTGTTTCATATATTAAACAAAACAAAAGAAAAAGTGTCTTCATAGCTCGCCTGAAATGAAGCACACAATCCCATGTGGAATTAGGGGATGGAGCTTGGCCAATGCACTGTTCATCCCAGTTACATCTGTATGTCTGTTGTTACGGCAACTGCTGAAAGTGGTAGGTTTGGGCTTGTACATCTTGCGGGGTGGGGAGCTTGTCTCAAACTGATATACAAAGAGAAGCTCTGCTCTTCATCTAAATAATGGTGGAAGTGTTTTTAGAAATTGCTTTTGTTTAACTGTTTAGAACTTCATCTCCTAAAATATAAAGTTTGTGCTCTTTGCTTTCAGTTATGTTGTTTAACCTATTATCACTCATAGATACTCATCTTCCTGTATCACCAGGCTATAATTAAAGAACACAAAAATTCTATCTACTGATTCCTCCTCCAATATTCTTTTAGAGACTCTCCCCCCTATGATTGACTTGTAGGAATATGCCAGCTTCATACAAAGACTCTCCATATTAGATTAGCTTTGCCCAAGTTCTCTCTCTCCCCCTCCCTCCTCTCTGTCTTCCTCTCATCTACCAAACTGATTGTATTGTACTTGCCAGATTACTAAGCCCCCAAGACTCAAGATACAAATTGTAGAGCCCAAGGAAATACGTGCCTTCTTTTTGGGAAAATTTGCTCTGAACATGAAGAGTTTGATTCCTCACTCTTCATGCAATATACCTTGTCACATGCCTTGTCCCTGAATGTCCTGGGATGCTTAAGACATTACTTAAGTCCACAAAACAACTAACATCACTCTTAGGATGGCAGAGGATGGGAAGGGAAAGAACTCATTCCCAAATGTTCCATGGGAGCCGGGCTTCATGTTGAGATGTGGCCACATGCCACCAGATCACATCTGCCTGACTGTGGGACAGGCGTGCAGTCTTTGTGACATTTGGCCTCTGCCTATACCGGGACCAGACACACTCCTGGTAACATCTCCTGTTTTCGGGAGCAGGGCTCCATCTTATGCATCTAAACAGCCTGAAGGCACCTCCCACAGAGCCCCCATCATTATCTGAGGACTCGCCTGATATTCCTTCAAAAGACAACCATTAATTCTAACGTATTATGATTTAAAAGCATGCCATATGACCTTATGGTGGTTGGAACCATCATGATGTTAGGTAAGGACAAGTTATTAGAAACCTAGACAAGATCTACGTCTTTCTAAATACGGAAACTCTGACTTGTAGCCATAGGAGTGGGTTACAGGACCTGATGCTAATGACGCCTGTCAAATGCCACATTTCAGGATTCAGGACAGTCTTGCCCAGAGGCAGGTATGATGTTCTCTCAATTTCCTTCCAGTCTGAGTTTTAAATATGGAAAATGTATAGCTCCCCTCTACGTTACCAGCACATTGATGTTCCTAACAGAATATTTCAAGACATCCCTAAAAAGTTTTCAGAATTAGATTTTTTTTCTGAGACAGAGAATCCCTATCTTACTTTTGTGATACTATGAGATACCTTCACTTATTTTTTATGCTTCTTTCTTTGGAAGAGAGTGAGAAAGATTTCTAATTTGCTAAAGCAATTTTAAATAAATATCAAGTATCTATGAGGCAACTTATTCCACATAAAGATACTTTAAATCAGCCTCAATTAAAAAAATAGTTAACTGACATAATTTTTATAGCTAATAATAAACCAAATCCAGTTAGATTAAACTAAAATGTGTAATTTATTACGAAGATCTAGAGCATCATAGTCACTTTATGGAATGTAACTACAGACTAGAAGCAGGAAGTAGAAACTCAAAGGCTCTAGGCCTGTCCTGCAAAAACATGGGTTCTCTGGAGCCCACTTCCCTCTGTGCCCCTCCTCCCCTCTCTGTCTGTGGTCTGGCCATTTCTGCACATTCACGCATGGAGGGCGATAGCCAGACCACAACCACTCCGCACCCCCTTCCCATCAGCTCAGAGGACAGCCTGCAGTTCCCTAGAATCTCTTTGTCCCAAGTCCACATTAGTGAAGTGAATGAATGAGCTCGAATCAGGTGTCTCCTCATGATCCCGAAGTTCCCACAAAGCAGGAACCCTGAGAGAGGAGAGTCTTTTTTTTTGGCCCATTCACTACTCATCCCAAGCCCTCCTCATGTGGAAGTTGGAAAGGTAAAGATCCACGTTCAGAACTCTCCTTGTGACAAACGGCACAACAGATGAAACAAAACCAGACACCTCTAGGAGAATTGGGGGCCTTTGACAACATAGGTGTTCCCCCTTCTGCTCCCTCCTTTCTGCTTCAAACATGAGCATGATGCTTGAAGATGCTACAGCAGTCATGCTGTGACCATGAGGCCACAAGTTGAGGACAAAAGTCAGCAGGGTAACTAACACAGAGCACACCTGACAGGCCCAGCCCTAAATGTGCGGTCAGGGCAAGTGTATAAATGGAGGCACTCAGGCCATGGCGTGCTGATAAGTGTCTAACAACCAGCAATCCAGGGAGAAAAACTGATTCCCAGTGTTTGTGTTTCCATGGTGTGAATACTCCCAGCCACTTTCAAGCTGCTGATGAAAAGGTAACAAACGGTCCTTCCCAGCCATTTTAAGTCAGCTGTAGCACACAGCTACTCCCCATACCATGTGTCTATATATATATAAATTATAAATCAAGCCAGCACTCTTGATAACGAAGAAAGTAGATTCCTCCTTCTGCCTTGAACAATACACCTTCATAACCAGTGAGATATTCAGGAAGATTTAGGATTGTCTACCAGAGCTTGGTGGCTTTGTGAGTGCTGGCTGTGGCCTAAGTCTGTTACTCATCTCTTCCACCAGTGGGTCTGACTACATGCATGTGAACATCCAAGTTTGTGCATGAGACACTGAACATGAGACACTGTGTCCCACAGTCATCCCTTTCCCTTCCTTTGGGTTGCATGTCCAGCCCTGGAGTAGATGAGACAGGGGAAGGGCCCATGCAGGCTGCAGAAAAGGCTCAGAGCTTTCTGGCGAGGAACTGGTATGTCCCTTGTCCATGCAGCTTCTGCTACTGAAAAACCACACAGAGGAAAAGGGCAGGAGTGGGTCCTCCCCTGGCCCAGGGCCCTCCCACCTGGCCGTAAAGTCCACATTGGAGCATAAAATCCTAAAAGCCATTGTCATGGACCTGCCATGCAAAACCCCACTTTTTAAAGCCACTTTTAAGCAAATTGTTGCTTGTTTGCAGTCAGTCAATCCCCAACTGATCCACCAAAGAAGAGAGAAGGAAACAGAGCAGAAACACCATGAAGGAAAAAAAGTAGAAGAAAGCTGCTATGATTGTGAGAAGACAGAGTCTGCAGACTGTGGGGGCGTTCCGATTCCCAGTCTGAATAAGGACCAAGAATTGTCTTTTTCCTGATAATGGTCTTTGTTTAAGTGAGTATAATTGACATATAACATTATATTAATTTCAGGTGTACAACATAATGACTAAATATATGTATATATTGTGAAAAGCTCACTACAGTAAGTCTAGTTGACATCCATCACTGATAATTCTTTTTAGAGGATACAGGCAGGGAGAAACTGCTACAATATCCCTAGGAGGAAAAATAAAGTATCACATATTTTCTTTTTTCTAAAGAGACAAAAATGACCTTACCTCAGAATTTTTTTCTATAACATAATGCCAGAGGAAATATAGCAAAGCTTCCAACTCAGGGGCTAACACAATAGTTGCAGAGTATTTTTGTACCTTCAGAAGCTCTTCTGGTTTCTGCTAAGTGCATAGGAACTCAGAGCATGCCAGGTTTCAGACCATATACCACACGTGCACCCAACTCTAGTCATTTGGAGATGCCTCTTGAATCAAGCTACAGAAAAATTTAACAATGACACTAATTCAAAAGGCAGAGATGGTGTTAAGGGAAAGGACCAGCAATTAGTAATAAATCTGGTGGACTGGATTAAGGTTTAAGAATTCTTATTTCACATAAAAATAATAAAATATCTCAAGTTAATTTTGAAAAATAATCTTGTCTTTATAAAATGTTAAAATATAGTAATTCTGTAAAACTGTCAGGTTCTAGAGGACGTTGCCAAGATCTTATGGAAAATTAAAACAAGCTGGATGTGTCACCCTGTGTAGGGGCACACGTCACTGCTATTCACCGTTGACACTAACAATTAGGAAACATGGGACCATCTCTTTAAAACCAGAAAATAATAATACAAACGATGTAAACAGACAGGCTGCTGCCATTGGGAACTGACTGGGGGAAGTGAGAAACAGCCCCTCGCGTCCACAGGCCTGCAGATGGGTTTCAGTAAAGTTTGTGTGAGCTGCACCTGGTCAGAAGTTTCCATCTAAGGAAACTGTCCCCAGTGCCTAGAACAGTGCTTACCCCAAAGGAGGTGTTTAATAAATAACTGTCAAATACATCAAATTACCTCTTCTCCTAAAACACTGAAAAATAGGCAGTCCACTCTCTCATCCTTACCAGTAGAAGTTGAGCTGTGGCCAGGTTAAGTGGCCAGATAAGGGCAGAGCTCAATCTATACCACGTCTGGATCCCAGGTCTATATGTGCCATCTCACCTTTTACGTCAAGATGTCACCTCTCTACCACCTACTGTCTACCAGAAATCTCTGGTACCCAACTGGTGTCAGTGGAGTTATCACTATAACATGCTGTGTGGGTGTTGAGTGACAGGTGCCCAGTATCAGCACTTTGGCAATTCCCAATAGTTAACTGAAAGTTGCAGACTCCTGTGAGTCATCCTAAGCATGATATCCAATGAAGCTGGTATTCACTTCTGCCCCCATGTGCAAAAATACCAAAAAACAAGGGAAAATCTCACTGAGCTGTGGAGCCATCTGGGGCAAATTAATGCCCTCTAGATTACCTGAGACTTTGTAATGGGAAGAGATAAGTTTTCATTCATTGGTGAGTTGTAAGTAAACACATACAACTAATATTAGGTAAATTTCATGATCTCCTGAGGCAAATTATGGTCTCCATATTTCTTAAATCACTTGATTTTTTTAAGTTGTGAATCCCAAACTAACAGAGAAAATTATTCAAGAAGCATTTTGAGCTTACAATATGCATTCCTCCATTGTTTGAGAATTTTTAAGTTTGAATTATTTTCTGAATTCTAGCTAACCAAATTCTATCTGCAGCCAGCAAACAGTTATTTAGGCATAATTTACTCCTGCTGTTGATTTTTTAAATGTATAGACAAACAGGAAAAAGATTTCCAAATTGATGTCAACCGTCCAGCTACACTGAGTGGAGGCCGTGGAGGCAGAGTAGGGTGGGGAGAGGAGAGGCAATAATGGACTGAGCTCCAGGCGCTGCCACGACACACCCGGGCATGGTTGCCTGGAAACCTCATGGCATCCCATAGTGTCAGGTCCGCCTTGGGAAGACTGGAAAGCAAGGAACTGCCCTAGGCTAACCAGAGGGTCAAGGCCCCAGCCATCCTTTCATTTTGCTCTATATCAGGATGAGTATCAAAATTCAGACTGGTTCTCTTCAGCTCAAAAATATTATTTCTGTAAAGCCAACATCTTATTTTATTGTCAAAACAGTGCAAGAGGTGGAAATGTTTATACATACTTTACATATTTCAGAACTACTGTATTTTAATAATCACAAATGTATTATCATGAGATCTAAGCAAATGTAAATTGCATGAATTTTTCAGTCTTCATTAAAAAATAGAAACTTTATGGTTTAGATTAATCTTAAGTGATGAGTTTTGCCATACGTTCTTGGACATAAACTATGATAAAGACTAAGCTGGGTATTTTGTGAAGCAAGTCATTAATCTGTGCCATGAAGCAGACAATTATTAAATGGCCACCTCATGATCTCAACTCTTAGTCATGAAGCCCAGAAGGCCAGAAAACTGAGAATCCTGTCAAAACCAAAGTAACAGTGTGCATTTTCAAATAATATATGCTAAGCCATGCTCGCAGAGATCTTCCCAGCAATGCTGCAAACAGAAAGGAAATGACAAGGGAACCTGTCCCCAGCTTTGGGTTCGGTGTGACATGGCGGGACTACCTCCACCATTCCTGAGGTCACAACATCCCTCTTGCGGGAGCTCAGATTGCTGAGAGGAAAAAGATACATTTTTCAGCTATTGTGTTGGAATCTGTCTCCTTACGACTTCCCACCTTTGGCTTTTCTTATGATAACAAAGGTCAAGTCGACTCCGTATTTTTCTTGACAGCTCTTCAGTTTGACAACTTTGCTTCATGAACTCCTCGTGGCATTGTCTGGGCTGACAGGACGCAGGGTTGTCACTGGCTCCCCTCCGCTGCCATGCACAGCTACGGGAGAAGAGTGTAGGGGCAGGCACTTTGTTAACAGGGAGCCAAAAATGTCCTTACCATCTCCACATGCCGAAATTACGTGCCTGCATTTCATTGTTTTGTGGAACATTTCAGACTTATTCAAAGAATCCCAGAAAAAAAAATATATATCTCAAAGGCAAGTAATAATGAAATCAGAGAAGTTTCAGGGTCTGTTGCTACTGTTTCCTAAGCACTGGCCAAGGGGAAAGTTTACTTACTTCACCTCTGATCTTTGCAGAGTCCGTGCATCTCTGCTTTTCTGAATAAAGAACCAGGGCTCTGAGACACCCCAGGAGTCTGGCCAGGCCATGGAGAGCATGTGAGGGCACGTAAGGTGTTTGCCTCCCCACACCACTCTGCTTGGGGGGTATCCAGATTCTCAGCACAGCCAACAAGCCGCTGCAATGGCTTTACTGAAACCCTTGAGGGAACTGTCTATGGGCTGGGTTCTGGGCTTAGCACTCGCCAGATCTAGACCTCTCTGACCCTCACAATAACCCTGTGGAGGAGGCTCAGTAATTATCCCTTCTCCACAGAGGGAAACTGAGACAGGTGGAGGTTAGTGCCTTGTCCAAGTCCTGCAGCTTATCAGCCGTGGAACATGGGCAGCCTGGCTCCAGGCTGTGGTTTTTACCACTGAGGTGGCCGCTCATCAGTGATGTGCCTGGACGCCTCCTACCCATTCCATTGTGCCAGTTTAAGCTCACGGTTCCCGCTGAGGGACAGAGAACCTGCTGAGAGTGTGAGCGCTTATTGTGCCTGTAGACCATTTTGTTACTGTCGTGAGAAAGCTTCCCTGTAAAAAACAGGGGCATTTTGGTAACACCGTTTGTTCTATCTGTAAACGCCATTCACTGGAGCTGATTGAATTTTATAATATTTCCTAGCTCTTCTAAGCAACCCACACTGAAAAGACATCCTATTGGAGTGAACTGCAATGACACTGCCAGACACGCCCTGAGCTCTGTAACTCCCGCCCAGTGCCGGAGCACCACCTACACTATGCATGCAGCGGGATGAGGTGCTGTGTGATGGGTGCCGCAGCTTCGGGAAGGCCAAGCCACACCCATGAGCACCAGACATAGCAGCTAATGGGCTGTCCCGTGAGGCACAGGCCATGGAAGCTTAAAAATTTCACTAGCTATTGGGGAAATACAAATCAAAGCACAATGAGAAAGCACTTCACACCTGTTGGAATGGCTATTATCAACAAGACAAGTACCACATTTTTCAGACCATAAGACACACCTAGGTTTTAGAGGAGGAAGATAGGAAAAAAATTTTTGATGCAAAAAATGTGGTAAAATATATAATAACATAAATAACATAATATTTCACCAATGTAAATGTAAACACAACTGAACAGCAGCGTTAACAACCATTATTCCTCCCAAATTTTGTTGGGGGAAGTGTGTCCTCTAGTCTGAAAAATACAGTAATAGCAAGTATCGGCAAGGTTTGGAGAGAAGGGAACCCTTGCACACTGCTGGTGGGAATGTAACTGGTACAGCAACTATGGAAAACAGTATGGACTTTCCTCACAAAATTAAGAATAGAGCTACCATATGACCCAGCAATCCCTCCTCTGGGTAGCTAGCCGAAAATTTTGGAAACATTTATTCATAAAGATATATGAACCCCTGTGATTACTGCAGCACTATTAACAGTGGCCAAGACATGGAAATAACCAAAGTGTCCTTCAGTAGAGGACTGGGTAAAGAAGATGTCGTACCCACATGTACACAACAGAATACTATTCAGCCATAAAAAAGATGAAATACTGCCATTTGTAACAACAAGGCTAGATCTTGAGAACAGCATGCTAAGTGAAATAAGTCTCATGAAAAAGTAAAAAGTGATGATTTCTCTCATACGTGGGATATAAAATTGAAAGCAACAAATGAACAAACAAGATAAGCCAAGTCATAAGCACAGACAACAGTGCAGTGGTTACAGAGGGAGTGGTGGGTTTCGGAGAGGCAGGAAAAGGGGCCAAACACATGGTGGCAGGAGCAGATGTGGCTTCGGGTGGTGAGCGCACAGTGCAGTGTACAGACAACATACTGTAAGTCCTGCGCTGGGAACCTGCGTGGTTTTGTTAACCAGTGTCACCGCAGTAAATTTAATACCATTTTTAAAAATAGTTAATGATGCCATTTTAAATTTTATCAAATAAAAAAGTTTAAAGCTAAAACAAAAATGAATGGCTCAAAGCATTTATTTACCCATTAATGTTTGTTTTTATTTATAACCAGTTTTTCTCATAAAAAGTTTTACAGTACCTAATGACATAACCATTTTAAGTGATAAAATGTAAATATTGAATTTTTCTTTTAGAAATATGACCCACCTCATCTTTATATTTTTATCATTGTAACTTATGAGAACATCAAGAAATTCATTTCTAAATGATGAACATAATATATATTTTTTAAGCAAAGCTGAGTGACAAAATGTTATAGGATTGAAGGAAGTAATGGAATTTTAAAGCAATTGTTTTCATTTGAAAGTGCTGGAATGGATTTTCATTTCTTCAGAGATTCAAGGAAAGGGTATTGAAAGCAGCCAGTCACAGGGACGCAGAGGGCTCAGTGGGAGACACAGCGTCAAGGCGTCTTCCCTGGACTGTCTGCATTTCCACGTCTTCTCCCCAGGTTCTGCCCCTGACGTGTGGCCCAGATCCCTGTTGCTGTGATTCGCGGCGGAAGTGTGCACTTTATTTGGGGGAACAACCTGCTCACATGGAATCAGCCCCATTGTTTCCTGCCTGGATCTTCCTTCCACTATGAAAACAATTGGGATGAGCCAGCACCAATTTCCTTTGAGAAAAATATGACGATAAAGTTTCCAATTTATACTGAGTTGAGATATACAAAGAATATCTGAGCAATATATTGACCAATTTTTTAAACAGAGTTGTGTGTTTTTCCATATGCATTTTTTATGATAAAAAACACAAATTATGTTTATTTATGAGTATGATATAGTCAAACTCATTTTGAAAAGTTTTAAGGAAACATTTATCATCTTCTTAGCAAAATCAGAAAAGCATTTCCCATAGCATTGGAAATGTCCATTTATCAACTAAGATTTATCAACCACATAAATTAATGGCTTTTCCGTGGTGATACCTTCGTCCCCAATGAAATGAGTGTTTAGAATGTAAAGCTGCAGAGTGCTTGCTGAGCTCGTGCTGAATATAATTGTGCTTATGCCCAAAGGACTGTCCACTCATTCATTTATTGCTTCCAAAAGTCTCTTGAGAGATTAGCACATGCCAGGTACATCCCAGCCTCTCTGGTCTAGCCTTTAACTACCCACACCTGAAATTCTCTTTGGAGGACGCTCCTCTGGCTATTGAAGCCTCCTTGCCCAAATGGCAAAAGTCAAAGTGGCCAAAAGTGTCCTTCCTCCCTCCAGAGAAGCCCTACACCAGGGGCTGTCTGAGACAGAGGAAGGAGAAATGTGGAGACAGGACTTCCACTCTGGAGCCCCTTGGGAGATTTGGCTAAGGAGGGGTTTGTGCCAATGGCATCCTTGCACAGCTTCTTCCTTTCCCTGCCTGCTCCCCACACCTGGCAGGCACTCCCTAACAATCACTGTGTGCGCATCTTTGTCTCAGGTGTGTTTTCAGGGGACCCTGACCTGAAAGCCAGGCTGGATAGCAGATGACAGAAATTCAAAATAAACATTTCTCACTATGATTAATAATCATAACCTTATTTTCTATTTGATCTGATACATTCTTAAGAATATTAGTGACAAAGTAAATTGAAAAATCTTTAATTTTAGTTTATTCAGTACAGTTTCTGTCCTTTATTCCCATTCCAGCCCACCCACCCATCCCTCCCCTCCTCCCTCCCATTTCCAACCCCCCTAGTTTTGTCCATGAGTCCTCTATATTTGTTCCTGTAAACCCTTCCCTTCTCCCCTGGAATTCCCTCCCCTCCCCTCTCTGGGCACTGACAACCTGAAAAATCTTAATGTTTTCTAATTTCTGTAACAATTTTGTGTGCGCTATGCAATGCTCTGTCAATGGTCACCTGTTGTCAGTTAAGAGAAATACATTACCTAGACTAGGGTGTCTGGGATTCCCTGGGGAAGTGATGACACTGAGTGTGCTTCTGATGTGACTCTGTTATGTGTGTATGAGGCTCAGACACACAGAGATTACAGAGTGGAAAGACATTGGCTTGGCCAACCCAAGTATTCCCTTCAAACACTAGTGACATAAAATGGACAGAGATGTTAGCTATGCTAATCTAGGGATTCCAAATTTAAAAAAGAAAAAGAAAGCAATCCTCCAAAGTGGAAAACTTCAACCTACTTAAATACGTGAGGTCATTGATCACAACTCCTTGTGTAGACAAGCCCCATTTCCTCCCTCTGGCTGCAAGCCACCCAAGTCCTAACAAGGCTTGAATAAACTCACCTGAAGTGTGCCATATGCCTCTAGGTGAATGCTACCTACAACTCAGTTCCAAAATCAATTGAGAGCATGTGGGAAAATAAAGGGCAAATGAAGAAATGTGATAGCTGGTCCCCAGTTCTGCATGGGCAATTCCAGGAAAAAAAGTAGACTTCCCAGGTTGTTCTCCAACAGACAAAATAATTATTTTTAAAAAATGATCGTTGTCACCACCTGAGTGCTGAGTTCCTGTCTGCAGACATCCCCATGGCACCTGTAGCAGATGAGGGCCACAACCCACCACTCTCCTTCTCAGGTGTGATCGGACACAGATGGGACAGCTTAAGTCCTTAATGGAGGGAAGGATAGTCGCGTGCCCTCCTAATCTTCTCTGTTGGCTAACAGAGGCAGTTGATTTATCAAGATACTCTGTAGAGACAGTAAACAGCCAATTCCCCTAATCCTCCCACTCCTCAGTCCATGGGCATCTGTATTTGTGTGGGCAGAGAGCATGTTAATTATGAAAATTTCATGTGCTGCAAACACAATTAGTAATTAGTAAGCTAGAATGTCTTATCAGATGCTCTTATCATCATTTTGCATCACTTGACTTACCATCAAACATTCCACACTTCTTGTCATAACAAAGTAAAATATTCCCCTAAAGACAGATGTGCACAAAGTCCAAAGTGAAGATTGAGCAATTATCCATGTGATTCATCTGTGCACTCTGTGGGGGACCTCCTCCACAACTTTTGCTCAGTCTGCTCTCATGAAATCTGGTGGCCTTGCCCCCTCTCCCCAAGCTCTAGATATGTATACCTGGGTCTTGCCCCTTTGAGCTTAATTTGTCCAAAACCAAAGCACAGTCCTCCCAAGTCATGCTCCCTTCTGAAAGTTTCTTGCTCATCTGAAGGCATAACCATCTACTCAGATACCAAACCAGAAGCCAGGGACCACTCTTGCTTTTTCCCTCCCAGCTGGTGAGCACACAAAATTTCCATGTATTTCTTTCTCTAGCTATTCTGCATGCCTTACAACTAAACATAAATGCCATCTCTTTTCAAAGTCTTTCTTAGATGACTAAGGGGTCTGGTTCTGGGTTTCTATGTTGGTACCAGATATCTCTGGATCAGGAGATGGTTTGCACAGCTTGGAAAGCCCTGGGGATGTTTTCAGGGGATTTCTGCTGCTCCCAAGTCAGGTCTACATATTCTACCCCTTCCTTATGCAGATGGCCCCTTGGTCTGTAAAGAGCCCTTGGCCTGCCTGTGGCCTCACCACTACCAGCAGGATCTGGCAAGAAGTTCACATTCAAGCTCTCAACAATCAGTTTTGGCACCCTGCCCTGTACAGCATATACCATCAGGTACTGCAGGGAATCACACCATAAAGGGGAGGTACAACTTTGTGCCTGCCCTCAGGATGCTTCCCCACCACCCAGAAACATCAGAAAAGCCTACATGCCATGATCATTTGAGACCAGGCTTCTTGGTCTTCTTCTAGCCCCAGATTCTGAAGGTTTGGCAGGAAACTTGACCACTGAGAATTAGGAACTGCAGAGGCATGAGTAACACAAGAGGCGAGAAAAACATTTAAGATGTCATTGCAGTTCTCCAGGTGCATGTCAATGGTGCCCACAGGCAGTCAGAGGTGGGGAGGTGGGAAGCAATGGGTGAAGCTGCAAGCTATTTAGGAAGCAGAGTCCCTGGAACTCAATGGGAGGGAAAAGGAAGGAAAAGGAAGGAAACGACTACCAGGGTTCCCATTTGGGCAGCTGGATCACCATTCGTGACACTGAGAACAACAGGAAAGGAGGCAATTCTAGGAGGAGAAGATGATTCTGAATGACATGGTGGGCTGGAGTAATTCAGGGCAGCTAGGAGCCAACCTTCAGCAGTCACTTAGAGACCTGTCTGTCCAGTTCAAGGAAGAGCTAGAGATATGGGTCAGGGCCAGAAACACAGGTATGAAAATGCTCAGCATGCAGATGTTAAAGCCTCCAGAGCTGGTGAGATTCCCAGACTGTGCAGAAGGGAGGAGCAAAAGGCTATGGCATCATCCAGAGTGCCAACTTTGTCTTGTCCACCTTGACAGAGAGGAGTCCTCCTGCTGCCCCAGGCTGACACTTCCACCTGCACCATGGAGCCTTGCCTTCCTTCCTGTCTCCAGAAGCCCTGCCCTAGGACCTGTCCTTTTTTTCTCCTTTGGCTAGTTCCCCTCTGGTGACACAGAGCATGATCACCTCCTTCTTTAAGTCCCAAGGGGGGAAAAAACCCTCACTGGGTTCATCTGTCTTAATATTCACAGACTGATCCCTGAAGAGTCATCTGCACTTTTGTCTCCACTTCCAAACCTCACACTTACCCCTCAACTACTCCAGTCTGGGTATAGTTCCATCACTCCCCAAAACTGCCCCCTCTGAAGTCTGCCATGACTTCCACAATGAGAAAGACACAACTACGTTTATTACTGTCCTGGATCTCTCAGGAGTGCTCTGTGCTCCATTTGGACTTGAAATGCCCTCTGTTCCCTTGGCTCTGAGGATACCAGTGCTTTCTAGAATCTGCTCTTGTTTTTCTGCCCATCTTTTTGCTAATCTGTTTTTTCCTAGCAACATATTAGAGATTTCTCATGGCTCAATCATAGGCCTAGGCTCTTCTAACCTCTCTGTTCCCACCACGCCCCCATTGCTTCTCTCGCTGAGCCCTGCTGCATTTCCTCTTCCATGTCTCTCCATCACAGCTTCCCCTGAAATCCCCCGTGCTGTTCACCGCTCTGCCCCACCCATTCTGCTGCTGCTGCTCACAGTCCACCCACTACAAGGCATTGAGATGGATGCCGTTTGGAAACACATGAACTCCACCAGCCCAGACCCCACTCTTACATACCTTCTGTGATTCCCCAAAGTTCTAAAGAAAAAGACAAATTTCTAATAAAGGTCAGGAGAGTCTTGCCTGCTTTGTCCCTACCCGATTCTCCGTATGTTCCCTCTTGGTCACCACGGCCCATCTCCCATGGAGCTTTGCACACCCCGCTGCTTCTGTCTGATGGCTCTTCCTTTCAGTATAAGTTCCATACTGAATAAGTTCTTATGAGTCCTGAAAATAAGTTTAATAATAATCTCACTAATAGATACATTATTACATTTTGAAGTAATATAAACATTGCTCATTTTTCTCCTGAAGAGATCACCACATTAACTTGGTAAGCTGCAGGCGTGCTGTCCCACCATTTCCAGGGACTACCTCTGCAGCAGAGACCACAGCTTCATTTACACGCAGGACCCCAGCAACGCCTTGAGCGAATGTGTGTACACAGGCATTTCGCCAAGTGTGGGGGATGAGCCGCTTTCAGTGCTAATCAGCAGACCTCAGGGACCCAACAGAAGGTTCATCACTTTACCTGGGATCGCAGGTAAGATGACTTCTCTGTGAGCACACAAAATGCCTCTTCTTTAGAAATGGAGTATGCCTCAAGCCCCAATTCTTTGCCAGCTTTAAGATATAATTGACATATCACATTGTGTACCTTTAAGATGTACACTGTGATGATTTGATATATGTATATATTTGCAAAATGATTACCACAGTACAGTTTGTTAACACATCTTTCACCTCACATAATTATATATATTCATATGAAGGAGTAAGAACTTTTAAAATCTACTCTCTTAGTGACTTTCAAGCATATAATGCAGTATTGCTAATTATAGTCATTATGCAGTACATTACATAGCCAGAACTTATTCGTCATGTAACTGGAAGTTTGTATGCTTTGACTGCCTTCACCCATTCCCCCAGCCCCTGGAAATGACCAATCTACAATCTGTTTCTGTGAGTGCAGCTTTTTTAGATTCCACATATAAGTGAGATCACACAGTATTTGTGTTTCTCTGTCTGGCTTATATCACTTAGCACAATGTCCTCAGGGTTCATCCGTCTTCTCACAGACTGCAGGATTTCCTTCTTTTTTATAGCTGAATAGCGTTTCATGGTATATATGTACACCACGTCTTTATCCACTCACTCATTGGTGACCACGTAGGTTGTTTCCCTGTCTCGGTTACTGTGAACGATGTTGCGGTGAACATTATAGTTTATAGATACCAGATTTCATTTCCTTCAGACACAGACCTAGAAATTTAAGTTTCCTCCCAAGCCCTAGTTTCAAAAAAATTGATTATGATCTTTATTCATCTTATATGTTTGGAGCTTTAATATTCATTTTTGGGAGGCTTTATCTTTTAATTTCACCCCTTACTTCTTTAAACATTTCTACTTACCTAATTGGTCCCTTCACTCCTTTCCTTGGGTAGAATACCACTGGTGATCCCAGCAAAAGACACACATGTCCAGTCCTCTTTTTAATATCTACACCGTAGAGCACTTAATTCTTCCTATGACTCAATCTACTTACAGAGCTAGAATTTAACCTCACTATGAGCCTTATGAGCATAAGCTGACCACCTTCCCTCCAGAGGCAGGCAGAAGTTTGCAGGTTCCCCGGCTTTATACGGGAACCTCCTTGAGAGAACAGAGCTTCAAGTCCATACAACAGATCCATCCAGTTGGGGAGAACTGAGCTTATTTATGTCCCCAAATGCATTGGCCTAAGTGTTTGGATTACCATTCGCAAGCTTAGAAAAGCAGTTCTGCTTGTAATTATCTTCTCATACAATGTAATCATAAATGACACCATTGCTCTGAAATAAACCAGAGGAAACCAGAGTATTTTATGTGAAATTTAACATTCTGCTGTGCTCTTTTTCACAATGTACAAGCTGAAATCATATGTCACAGATTAACTCGGCCATTCTTTCATTTAGACTTTGTGCAGATTTCACATTATTTAAAAAGCTTTATATAAAAGTCACTCAAATGTGAATAATTGAAATTATTTTTAATGATTGTCCCATTAGAGACCCTACTTACACGAATCTCAAACTGATCTAATTTCTTTTTTTTTTCTTTCATTAGCTTATTTTACTGGTGAACTTAAACAGCTTCATCTCTAATTAGATATGTACTTTCAAACAATATTGGAAATAGCTACCTTTAACATTTGTTCTTTGCATCTGTCATCCCACACTGTCTCAGAACAGTGACTTGCCTGTTCTGTGTATACACGGATTTTCTGCACAAATCCCTGTCAATTATGCTGCCAGGAAGCTCTTGATGTCTGCTAACCTTTCGTTGTGAAGAAAGTACATTTAATTACTTGGAAAATGACTATGATGTAATAGGTCAAGACAGGCATGGCTACCGCCTAGGAGGGGCTGTGTGTAGGAGCAAGGGGGCAGGGGTAATGTCTCATGACCGAGCCGTGCCCACAAAGTCCATCGAGGTGTCCTGAACACAATGGGGCCTCTCACTCCACCCAGTTGGAGTGAGCACTTGGTTCATTAATTTAAAAAGTTATTTGCAAAAAATATAAATATGCTTTAAACATCTAAAAGATATTCATTTGGTCACTGATTTTAATTTGAATGAAAGACTTTTCTTTGGAGAAGAGCTTCCTCATTGGAGGGAACCAGCATCTTTGATTTCAAGTTTGTTTGTGTTTGTGAAGCCTAGTGATTTGTTAAGATATTTGCAAAGCAATGTGTCATGACCAAGTAGAAATTTTGTTTTAATTTTGTAGTGTTATATGACAGAATGTTTGGATGATGACTTTTTAAAGTCTTAAAACCATGCAACTTTAGTTTCATAGAAACAGTAGTGCTCTTTACACTTATATTAATATTTCTGTTATACGTACATTGATATTGAGTATTCACTTAGTTGACATTTAATTGAGCTGTATAATTTACTGACAGGAATAACAGGTGTACATGGAGCTAGGAACAGACACAGCTGATTCTCAGGGAACGTGAAATACAACCTGTGATGCAGGAGGGCAGTCTGAGAGCAGCGTGAGCACCAACAGGTACAAATTCCAGGATGGAGAGCTGGTGGGTTGGAGAGCTAGTCAGGTAGAAAGCTGCTAATAGGAAAAATCATGAAGTTCCTCCATTAGACCCCTGTTTGGACTCAACTGGTAAGTGGGTGCTTTCATCAAGTTGCTGCTTCAGATGAGCAAAGCCAGGCACGTCATCCCCACCACACAAGCCCTCCCCATGTGATAGTCAGAACACAGTTCCCTACCAATGTCCTGCTTGGCACCAGCAAGCAAATCTCACAGCTTCATGGTGAGATTGTCCTCAGAGCCACACCTGGGAGTTTGCCAGTCAGGCTCCGTGCTTTAGACACTGGAGTAGGTTCAGCCTCAGGACTCACAGGACAAGCAGTCTGGGAGAGGGGGCCGTCTCAAAGATACCACCTGCCTGCCTGGCCAACTGCCTCAGGCCTTCTGCAAACTCCACTTCAGAAGAGCTGCCTCCACCAGGAGGACCTGGAAGTGGTGAAACAAAGAGATAAAACAGAGCCTTTGAGTTATGTTGGATGCCATGTGTTGGATCTCTAATTCTTTTTAGGTGAAAGCTAACTACAAAGGGCATCTCATCACATGGTCTCACTGGAATTCTAATCACTGGAGAGTGAAGGGAAAGTGGAATTTCCAGATGAGGCCACTGGGAGAATGCATGTGGTCCTTACAGAAGTGGAATGCCAGGTTCAGGTATCTAGGGAACTAGGAGACACTGTGACAGAACTTCCCTTTTTCCTGTTTCCTGAGCTGGGTCATCTGCTCCCTTAGCTGCTGTCCATACTGAGCAGGGAAACTCTCTTGCCTGGACCGTTTTAGCTACTACTTCAGACTCTACAAACTCCACTTGCTGCAATGACGATCAACCAGCAAGACCTCAGTGACGTGCCCGTCCCAGCATCATCACAAACACTGCACATGGGAGTGTATGTGCCTGCTGAACAAGGGCGTAGCTCCTTTGGAATCCAGAGCTCAACACAGGTTTAGAAAATTCTCCCTCTCCTCCTTCCCATGGTGCCTGTGTCTGCTGGGGGCAGCCCAGTGCCAGCCAGAAGGAAACATGCACCTAGAAGATTTGGCCCTCTGGAGTGCACAGGGCTGACACCTGTGGCGTCAGGTTGAGCAGAGGTGCTATAGGCACCTGGATTCCTGATCACAAGATCTCCTCAAACACCTGCACCTGAGATCCAAAGTGCCTGAGACTCACTGAGGGTTTAGTTGTTCCATCACCGCCACTTCCAGCTGGGCTTCATTTTTTCCCTCCCAAATCATACACAATTTACCTTAAACCTGAATTGTGGTGAAGTTTATTTTTCTTTCAGGGGACACCTGCCAGTCCATGCAGTGATGTGTTGTGCTTCTTTGCCCCAAGCTTTGCTTTCTCAGCACAAAGAAAGTTGTCCAGTTGGGCAAATTAAATATAGAAGCCAGCCAAAGGGCAGTCCCTAGCAACAGCAATATAAGGATAGCACTCTGTGTTAAGTTACGGGGCTTGTATCATGTGCTGTACCTTTTATCTGCATGATGTTATCCCCACACAGGGTCAGTGCTGTCATGATCCCCTTCCACAGACCAGACAACTAACACTGCAGGAAAGGAGTACGCTGAATGCTTAACAGTCTGCTGTCTGGTAAACAAAGCTGTGACTTGTAGAACTTGCCCATTTCCATAGTTTCCCCCTACCCAGTTTCAAGCTGCCTATGTTATGTCACCCAATTCAAAACAATGGGATATCCAGCTCCATCCACCAGGCAGTGAGACTGAGGAACAAACTCACCATAGGTAGAGCAACCTGAGAAAGCTGAGCTTACGGTCAGACCCTGGCAGGTCTGTTTTGAAGTTCCAGCCTTTAACCATTTGACATTCATTCATTCTTTCCTATGTTGAAGTCTTTGCAAAGTGTGAAAGCTCAAGAGGGGAACTGGGCCACTAAAAGTCCACAAGTTAGCCTGTAACACACTTAAGGTTTGCCATTTTATTTTTTTCTGAAAGTAATACCACTGTTTACCACTTGGGTTGTAGAGACACCAGCACATGGCAGCAGTTAGCATAAAATCCAAGGGCTCTGCTTTCTTTCCATGTGCTATTTCATTTTTAGTTCCAAGATGTTAGAACTTTTCCTCTTTCCATGACCCAATTTCTCCTTTCCTCGAAGTTTATTGATTCCTGTCCCCAGGTTGTCGCTGTTGTTTCTTCTCAGTCAGGAAGAAGGGTAAGCTCCAGATTCACAGGTGACATGTCCCGTTTAACTTCTTAGCAGCCATGTTTGTAATGACCTTATTCTCCCAGACTCCCCTTCCCGGGAGTTCCTGACTGTGCAGCTGCATATCTCTCAGTGAACATTTGAACCAGAACCTGAGGATGCCACCACCACTTGACTTTCAGCACACCTTGGCTGCTGGTGGCACATGATGCCTCCAGAAGGACGAGCAGTTCCCTGACTGTGGGGTAATTGTTTTGTGTGAACCATGGGATTGGCAAAGCTGCACAAGTCAGATGTGTGCCTGCCCAGGAACAAAAATGGCAGGGACGGCCAGGTTGTCCCATGCTGCAGCTACTTCCCCTCCGTCTCAAGGAAGAGTTACTCTCTCCATCATGCAAGCTGCTCCAGCTCTCAGTAACAAGGCACAGGGAGCCTGGGCTGATCGCGTGGGATCTGATTTATATCCAAGGAGCAACTGTAGCCACAACTGATGTTTGTTAACTCATTTAAATTTGTTTGTGTTCTCTAGTCCCACAAAAGCATTTTTTTTAATTAAAATGCAGTGAGTTATTTTCATCAGGGGTGTATAACCTGCCTGAGCCTTGGTTTCTCCTTCTGTAACCGAAGGTAGACATGCTTCCTAATTCAGCTGTGGAGCAGCTCAAACAAGTGCAAGGGCAAAAACCACAGAAGCTCTTTTCTCTCCATCCCCCTCTCCTAACCAGTGAACACAGAATCCCAAGGGAAGCCAACACAGCAGGAAGTGATGGCCTCTGAGTGTCTGTGGAGAATCACATAGGATGTGACCTGGGGAGGACAACGGTTTTACTTCCACACACTGGGCAACTGCCCTGCCCTACTCAATGCTGGAATCAGTGGATTTTTAAGAACATTAGCTATCGCTGGCTGGTGTGACTCAGTGGATTGAGTGCCGGCCTGCAAACCAAAGGGGTGCCGGTTCGACTCCCAGTCTGGACACATGCCTAGGTTGCCAAGCCCGCAGTTGGTGGTGCATAAGAGACAACCACACATTGATGTTTTTCCCTCTCTTTCTCCCTCCCTTCCCCTCTCTCTGCTAATAAATAAATAAAACATGTTTTAAAAAAAAGAGTATCAGCCAAGTAGATTCATGTCGAATTCTGGCTGGAAGAACATAGGCCACTCATTCACTGTGGAGTTCTTGGCCAAAGCTTCTCATTTCCAAGACTGAGTTTCCTCTGGGGAGTGGAGCTATCCACTGGGATTCACCCGAGGGTTGTGTAAGGATGAAATGAGACTGCCCCGGGCCAGCACAGTGCTGGAGCCCTGCGCTGCTGCACCAGGCTGCAGAGTCAATGAAGAAACTGGGAGAAGGTGATTTGGCCAAGAGATGACCCAACAGGATTGCAACAGCCCTGCTCCAAGGGGTCAAGGGAGGAGCTGAAACAGGACTCTCTGTTCCTCACAGCCCAGGAACACACCCAAGGGCACCCAATGTGGAGGGAGATGTCTCTAAAGGGACCCAACGTTTTATGTCTAAATGGGTGGCCCAGTGAATTTTGCGTTACTATCATGGGAAAAGTGCCAGTGGAGGATGGATAACTCTCCTTCAAAGGCACTGAAGGAGCTGAGAGATGTCCCTCAGGCACCATGTAGACTATGATTATTCCCAATGGCTTCAGTCACTTAATACCAAATGACGTGCTTTTCAAGTTGTATGTGTATGCACTAATACAACCCGCTCATATACAATGAGTTCAAATAGACTCTGTAAGTTTAAGTATGGAGGACTCAATCCAGTAGACTTTACTTTAAAAATCATTCTGCAAACAGGGTATAGGTTTTAGATTCCCATCCGGACATTGGGACACTGACTAATTCTCCATTCCCATTTTGTAAATGGGCAGGATGTGGTCTTACACAATCACAATTCATATCCCATGACAGAAATCTAGAAACATCCTCGGTCAAGTGATTCCAGCTAACATAAACCACAGAGATGGTTTTCCTATCCACCTCAAATTTAAATTGACTGCTTTGTTTAGCACTAAATAAAACACAGCTTTGTTAACTATCACCTCATCCTCCAGTCCAGGGAGACTCAACTGATTGCTTCTTAAAGCCATGAATAGACAAAGTAAAAATCTATAGCTACATTAGTTGCAGGTTACTGGTCAATAAGTGTTCATTACATAGTGCATTGGTTCTATTCAGTCTATGGTGTCATTTGTTTTCTATTTTTATTAGCTTTGATCATACAATAAGGCTTCTTTTTTTCCCCTGGAGCAGTAAATCTGCATCAATACGAGTAAATCTCTGTCTAACATGAGGCGTTGCATCTTTATTAGCGACGGGTGTGGTCCTGCATACAAACATCCTCCCCTCCCGTCTCTCCGTCACCATTGCCATTGCACAGAAGGTCTTAGCAGAAGCAAAGCCACTTAGCACCTAAATGAAAAATAAAGGAGCCAGTTAATGCAATATCCAGTTAAGACTCAGATTCACCACTTGGCATTGGCCACTGCACTTGGATCCCTTATGCCAGCTGTAGGGCAGCCAGTGTCTGGGGCTGCTGGTGCCCTCTGTCTCATAGGCTTTCTCTGTGGTTTCTCTCTTCCATGGACCCAGCATTACAAACTTAGGGTACCTTCTGGCCCAGAACCCACAGAGACATCACCTGGATATTTCAGGCTCTATTTCTGTGAAATGAGATTGTGCGTACTGTGTGACACTTGTAAATCAAACGGGAGAAAAGGACATCTAATTTTTTATTTTCCTGTCATATAATAAACAAGTCATTAGATGTCTCTCTGGGCAACATAACCCTTAAATATATTCATTTGAAGGCAGAGCTCCTTTACATGGAGAAGGAGTGCATGCAATCATTTCTACCTGAGAACAATCTATCTTTAGTTAGTCCAAGAAATACATACGTGGCTGTTTTTACTACTCTATTGTTGGTTTAGAGCAAGTTTTTCATGTTCTTTTGGGGAATCTAAACTTTAAACTTCATTTATTAGGGAAGCCTATTAGAGTTTATGAAAAGTCAGACTGAACATTTTATTTTACTATAACCAGAAGCATCTGATGATAACAGGTCCCCGTGATGCCCTTGGAGGAGCTCCTATGAACCTGGAATTGGGAAACTGTCTTCCCTGTAAGCCACAAAGTGTTCCTTCTACGGACTGAACTGCGTCCCAAGTTCAGACTTAACAGAATATGATTATGATGCTAACTCCTCTAACACACTTGGAGATTTCACCTTCACTTTTCAGAAGTTTTCTCATTTCACCTTTGAAAATTTTACAGAGGCGATTTGCTTCCTTTACCCTTTCCACTACAGTCTCTGAGTGTTTAGAGAAAAATGCAACTCTGATGTTTTCCAGCTCACCAGGACAGGTGGGGGGGCAAAGCCACCGACACACCTCACCAGGTTACAGGGAAGGAGACCAGCGCTAGCCCACAGGGAAGCAAGCTTGCTGGCTCTTTCCACAGGATCCTGGTGCTGGTTGCGTGGTGATCCCGCTCAGGCTAATTCCATTCCTTGGCAATTGTGACTTTATTCTTAACTTAATCTTTTCCTATGATGTTAAATAACAAAATAGTTTGGAAATTCCAGGGGGAAAAAAAGAGAGAAAGCAATTCAATTTTTAAAATAACCTCTCTGACTTGGAAGTTTTGATCAAGTCCTGATTGTATAGCTAAATTATTTGTGCACAGGAGGAAGCATGGCACTCATTAGCTTGAATATCCTGGACACATGGCTAACAGTCAGTAGGAAAACAATCTTAGAAAATGGTGCGAGCCAGATGGGGTTATCGCACCGTGTGTGAAACCCGGGCTGATTTATCGTAACGGGAGCGAAGGCGGCCCCATTAGCACAGACGGCCTCCCCGATGATGTCATAATTGGCCTTCAGAAGTATTCGGCTGTGTTCAGCCATTCTCTAAAAATTGAGTTCTGATTTTAAATTGGCCCATGGTTAGGTCTGGCAAAATATAGTTTTTAATTTTTAAAAAGAGAAAAATAAATGTTCAAAAATTCAAAACACTCTGTCGAGCCTCACACTGTCATGATCTCATGGAGGTAATGCTTTATAGAGCTAGTGACACCAAAGTGACCCTTTCCAATTGGAGAAATGGTCTATAAAAATGCAGGCAGGGGTGTGAAAAGAACAAAAGAGAAGCAGTAAATTAGGGATAAATAACCAACTCCAGACATTTGTATTTCTGCCCTAAGAGAGGAAACAAGAGCATTCAGCCTGCTTTGAGGCTGAAAGTTTCTCAGTCTCAGAGAAGACAACCAAAGCAGCCTCTGCCTCCTCCAGGCCATGAACTCGAACTTCCCCCACAGGTGGCAGGAGCAGAGAACAACACCACTCCCAGTGCCACATACCCTCCATCCAATTGTCCTGCACAGCCAGTGTTGTCCCTGATTTTATACAAGTAACTGAGCCCTAGCTTCTCCCAATACATAGTATCTCCAAGTGCTGGGCTTTGCCCTACGTCTTCACACACTGCATTTCAGGTAGCAATCTTCACAACCTGCCAGCACATTTGGTTTTAGGTGGTAGATCAGGACATCAGGGAGGTCAGTGAGGGCCACCTGCAAGGCAGCTGTCGGCTCCAGGGTTCCAGAGAGTCAGGGTTGCCATAGAGCAGGTATGCTGGAGATTCTTCCCAGGACCCTGAGCCCCCACCAGGACTTCTCCCTTCCGTTGAACTGGGCTCCCGCTGTCGAAACATGGATGGCTCCAGGACCAGTCCTTTGCTGCTGCTCCTGGGCTCCAGTAATCAAGTTGATGTCTCTGTCCTCAGTGCCCTCAGTGCCAGCCCAACCCATTGCATGCACCTATGACACAGCACCTGTCCCCCTGCCCTGGGCTCTTGCCAACTCTATACCTCTCCCCGTGGCCTCCACTGGTTGCCTCCCATATATACCCATTGTCCCTGACCTAACAT
This sequence comes from Trachops cirrhosus, assembly GCA_028533065.1. Lineage (NCBI taxonomy): Eukaryota > Metazoa > Chordata > Mammalia > Chiroptera > Phyllostomidae > Trachops > Trachops cirrhosus. The sequence continues at coordinate 162,753,342 of CM052540.1, forward strand.
CAATGCCAGCCCTGGCCTCTGAGCCTGCCAGGGTTCCTCCCATTGTTCCTTCCCTGCCTGTTCTCCCTAATTCCAGAAAACAGCCATCACAGAGAATCCAGAGCCACAAGCCTCCGGCACCATGCTGCTCCTTCTGCACCAGGACAATGCCTGATGCCTGAGATCCGTCCACGCGGGCACTCAACCAAGGTTTGCTTGTTTATATTTTTCTTTAAACCCTCACCCGAGGATATGTTTTATTGACTTTAGAGAGAGAAATCAATGTGAGAGAGAAACATTGATTGGTTGCCTCCCATACACACCCCAACTGGGGATCAAATCCGAAACATAGGTACGTGCCCTGACTGGAAATCGAACTTGCAAACTTTTGTTGTTTGGGACAATGCTCCAACCAACTGAGCCACCTGGCTAGGGCAAGATTGACTTAGTTATTAACAACACCTTACATAAGAGAGCCAGAGTTTTCTGTATTGCACCCCCAGGAACAGGGGCTCCTTGTGCCCAGAGGAGTCTCATCAACGGCATTGTGTTCTGCTGTAAGTGGAGAATGTTGCCATGAGCCGGGGTAAACTGCCTTCCTGACTGATGAGCTTTGGTGTTTTTCCACATACTAATGTGTGTTGTGAATCTCCACATGGCACAGAACACAGCAAACCCCACTTACAACATCCGTTGTCCGAGGACACCTGAGAGGATGGGCACCTTGCTGTGGAATTTGCCTTTTTAGAAGACTTTTCATACTTCAGCCTTAACCACCGCACATCCCATACAACCACAGGTTTTGGCAAAAGCCTTGTGGTGATGACACAGCCTGGGGATGCTCCCTTTCTTTTGCCCGCTGGACTCAGTGGACTACAGAAGGTCAGGTCTATGGGATGAAGCTGGGCTGCAGATGTATTTGCCATGTGTTCAGATGAGCATTATAAAAGACAGGGGAAGGATCAAGTAAATTTACATGTATAAAGGACCCGTGGACAAGGACAACGGTGGGGAGAGGGAGAATTAATGTGGGAAGGGGGATGGGCAGGGCAGGGGAGAATAATGGGAGAAAATAGGGACAACTGTAATTAAACAACAATAAATGTTTTTATTGCAGTTATTTGAGACAGGAGCCGGGAGAGAATGTGCTTGGTCCTCACAGGCCTCCTGCATGTCAGGGTCATATCTGGAGTTTCTGAGTCCCCTAGAAGTTCTCCCTGAAGCACCCCTTATGCCCAGTACCTTTTCCAACTGGCCTGGCCACTTGTCAGCAGGATAACAATTTGCCCCGGCAGGCCTACATCATCCCTCAATTATTTCACAGTCTTAGTTCATGTCCCCAAGCTCTGCACCCCAATCAACCAGAGGGGTTCACAGGCCATGGTAGAGACCAGCGGGACAAAGGGTTGGATTGTCCAGCTCCAGCTTGACCACAGTGGGCTACATCACATCAGACAGGACCTGGGCTCTGAGCCTCCTCTTCTTCATGGCTATATCATGGTGGGGCAAGGCAGAGAACGGGCTGTCCTGCAGGGTCCCTGCAGAGTTTGGAGCTCATTAGCAGACATGCAGGTACTGGGCATGCATGGCCTTCACTTGATATTGGGAGCAGAGCTTCAAAAAGGAACAGCTATCTCTGCGGGCTATGACAATGTCAGCCACACGTGTGCCATCCCCTTCTCAAGAAGTCAAAGCTCCTTAACATCCCAGTGTCTCGGATGGGAAGGAGGGTGCAGAGTTATGTTGCTCTAGAAGAATTTATGAAGCATTCTCAACAGTCCTCAGGTTCCTGCCTGTTGTCCACGGGCCAGAATTGATGCCCCTCCCTTGACCAGGAGCTGCCTTTCTGCAGAGGTGGTTGGGTGAGTTGGGGCCGTGTCTCTTTCACGTTATGTAATCTGCTTTATAAAGACCACATGCTTCACAACCACAGTGAGTCATGTATCAGTGCATTCATCATCTGTGTCCCACAGAAATGTGGGCTTTTCAGTTTATTTTGCTCTATAAGTGGATTCCATTTGTAAATCTATTCTTTACAGCCAGTTAAAAGTGTATAAATTGACCAAGACCTCACATATGAAATATTACTTTAACTTTCCATTAAATTACACTTCTGGAACTCTTAATATCCAGCAAATAGAACCACTTAGGCACCATGAGGAGTTAAAATTAAGAAACAAAAATCCCATTTCTGTAGGCCTTTCTTCGCTGAACTTCAGGGCTCGGTTGTTGAAGCAGCCTCGTACCAGGCTGCACCTCTCATCGGCTACTCTGAGCAGGGCTGGGCTCGTGCCTCCTTGCACACAGTTGTGAAAGCAAACACCCTGTCCCACGCAGTGCTCTGTGCCACCCTCGTGTCCTGGAGAAGCCCATCTTCATCTCATGAAGAAATGGTGGGTGCAAGGACAAGTACCCCAGTTATGTGGACAGGAGAAGTGGGCTGGTGAGACTCGGCTCGGGGCACACCCACCAGCACAGAAACTGCCTCCTCCTAGATGCCAGCTAGGTTCCCAGGGCAAGTGTGTCTTGATTAATGACTGGCTGCAGAGGCCTCTCTGTCTCTGCACCCTGTGTCTGCCTCCCGGGGCCTCCAGAGACTCTGCTCCCGCCTCTGTCTCCTTCCCTGGCCAGGGAGTCTAGGAGCTCAGGTCACAGCAAAGGCAGCTCGGCCCGCGCAGAGCAGTGTGAGGGCTGACCGCTGGGAGAACCATCAGCCGCACCGTGTGATGATCAACTGAGCAGTAAATTAATTAATCATCATTTTATGCCTCATCAAGCACTTTGCTGAAGCTCTCAACAGGGGCCTCTCGGCGAGCCAATGGGAAGCTGACTGTTTTGTTTAGCCGGGTGAGACTTCCATAAACAGGGGAGGTTTTGACAAGCTAATAAATATGTCATCCGTCTCTGCCACTGGCAGCAGCCGGCCCCACCTGCAAAGTGGTGGGGTTCTGCCCGGCCTGGTGGGCAGTGAATGATGGCAGAGACGTGCTCAGGGAGGTGGCAGTTGGGAGATGCGGGGAGTGGCAGAAAGCTCCCAAAAGTTCCTTCAAGCTTTGAGGGAGGAATGCCACCATCTTCACTCACAGGTCCCCTGCAGTCGTGCCACAGAAGCAGAATGTCCTGACACTTGTCCTTCAAGCTCCAGCTTCCATTCATCGTGCAGACTGCATGGGTCTCTTCCCCCATTAAGTTCCTTGACACAGGGACTGAATCATCATAATTTAAGTACCCAAGCAAGACACTCTAGAGAAATCAACCATGTGGTAAGAGGCAGTTTTGGGAGGTTGCATGAACAGGTGTTGCCTTCTCGTCAGCTTCAAAATAGATCACAGCAGTTCCTTAGAAGTTTCAAGCTAACCTCAGCTCATCTCTATTACAAAATACAATAGGGTAGGAACCACACTTTTCTTAAGAAACCACTTTCTCAAAGCTAAAGAAAAGTTGATATTTGGATGATAATTCCAAAGGTTTTGTCATATGCTTACCTTATGCTTTTAGAGCAAAATGAAAAATCTGATACAATGTTAGAATAGAATCTGGCAGTCTTGATGAATACAAATACCAAAAAGACACTAATGCAAATGTTTGTAGATCTCAGATCAGTCAATGACTTTTAAACAACATTTTACATGAGTTTGCAATGCCCTCCAGAGTAATCTGAAGAACACTCATGTCGGTCCTGGATACAGTTTTTCTAAACTGAAGGTGATGCATAGCTGGCAGGCCCTACATGAAGTCCCATATTTCTAGTATCATTTATTTTGAAACAAGGCAAGACCCAGGAACCACAAAAGTCCAGTGAAATGGTGTCTGGTGTATGGCCTCCAAACCTGCCACATCAGCTTCTTCCAGGAGTCACTATAGCATCTCTCAAAGGTGTCAAAGACCCTCCACCCCAACCTGGCTAGCATTTTAGACTCCATTTAAGGTTTGAAACATGAAAGAACCAAAGGGTCATTGACCTGTCATTTATGCAGAAGGTTTTTGAGCTTAGATCCAGGTTTGGTAGAATTACTGGGACCTTCTGAATCTTCCCCCACCTCCTATATCTGCCTTCCATGTGTGGAGGGCTCCTTTGACATGACTCTTTGGATCCAGAAACTGTGTCTTGGCTTTTGTCACTGGTCACAGTCAGTCAAGGGCCAGCAATGCAGGTAGCCTTGACTTTCCTGTCCCATGGATGTCATCTGTTCTGAGTCCCTCACAGTGCTCAGTGGAAGACAGTCGCCTTGTTAGGTGGTGACATAAGGCAGGTCAGCATGAGCTCCACCAGCTTTTTCCCAGCTCCAAATCCCCATCAAGTTGCAAGAAGATGGCACTGCTTTCCTCTAGAAGACAACAAGCCACACGGTTTTAACAGAAGTACATTTTACTCCATAGCATCATGCACTGAATGCAGGCCACTTTTTCGTGTGTGATTTTATGGTGTAGACAAATAGGAGACAGCCTTCTGAATCAGGGATAAGCTTGCTCAGTTCTGCACAGCATACATCAAGGTGCTCCTTCCGTGGCATTCTTTCATCACTCATGTCATTATATGTTCTGTGTCACTTCCATGATGAACTCTAAGAGCTGAGAACAGAGATTAGGTTAGCAGGATGCTGCACACTCAGGGTTGGATGGAGAATGCCTGACAATAGGCAGACTCCATGGAACTTTTGGAAGAATAAGATGACAAAGCCCAGTGACCTCAGAGTTGATTTCTTTTCTTTAAATGTTTCCTTTTTTGTAGTTTTATTATTTTTGAAACTTAATTCAGGAGAAAGACACAGAAAGGAGGAAAGGAGGGAGAGAGGCCAAGGTCAAAGTAAGGGACATTATCTAGTAATATTTCCATTCTTGCTTTATTTGGCCTTACTGCTTGAAGAAATGAGGAAGTTCACATGTGAAGGCAGCTTTTCTCACTTGTGATGTTCTAGGATGGTCCCACGAGATATGAGTAGAAGTTCAAGCTAATGGCTTCCCTCATGCAACTCCCATGAGTTCAGGACACTGTGCTTACCATGTCTCCATCTTGGAACTTAACAAGGAAATTAGTACATTAAAGATCAGAATCTCTTGCGGAGACCAGTTTAATTCAGTTTAACTTCATTTTACAAAAGTGCTAACTCAGGAGGCTTTCACAGTGGAATGGCTCAGGAGGTGGGGATGTTACAGCTCACAGCACAGGCCCCTCACCGACGTCCCTTGCTCCCAGTGTGCACTTCCTCCTCCTCAGGAGTCCATGCATTTTCTAACTCAGAAGTGTCTCCTTTTCACCATCCTGCATGCTGCCCCAGAGTCCTGCCCTTTCCCTTATCACTTTAAAGGGCCTTACCAGATGAGTGTTCACATAGTTTTCAATTTATTTTTTAATCTATTTCATGCATTCTCAATGGAAATAATATTGTACTCAAAGACAAGAGTGAAAAATAAGATTGAGAAACACTACTCTATTTGATCTGCCAAAGTATGAACAAAGTCTAGTTGAATCTCCTGTTGTAATTGTGCCCTATATGCTTTTTGAATATATATAAACACACACACATTACTGCTTTTATATTTAGCTGCTATATTGTTTAAAAAAATGAAGAATTCCATAATCCATAACCTCCTGACAGGTTCACATCGTATCATCCCATAACGGTGGTCTTTCCACAGTGTTGGTCTCCACTCCCACTGCCTCTTGCAGTCACATTTCTACTTCTGCTTTGATCTGGTTTGGTTTCAATGGTATATATTAGTCCATATCTTTATTTTTCAGTCCTCTCTTGTCATTTGACTTTGGGGAGGTTCTTGCAAAGAACAGATCTTACTTTATGACCAACCCACCAGCCTTTCTCTGAGTGTCGATGGGATGTTGAGCCCACTCACCATGAACTGGGATTTTCTTGTCATGTTTTCATTTTCTTACTTGCACCCTGTGTTTTCTCTCCTCATTTTGCTGTCTTGGTAGAGCTTCCATTCCCTCTGTTGCTCTGCTGTAACAACCAACCTTGAATGTGCAGCCCAATAAGAGTTATGTCCCCCATCAATTAACAACAACCAGTTACTCTTTGTTATATTCAAAGTATAACTTAGAAAAATTGTGTTAAATCCTTAAATTTAAAATTTAAAAAGTAAATAAATTGGCAGTATGTTTTAAAAAAAGAAACCCAGCAAGCAAACAACAAAGAATCAAAAATAACATTTTCTTTAAAATTCTTGTAATAGGTACTTGGTTCCTGAGACCAATGGACAGCTTCAGTGGTCTCTAATGTGCTTGGCTTCAAGGCCCAGTATGTGAGTCTTTCTGTAGTATGACTTTTATTCTTGATTTTATATAGCTTTGTCTCTAATATGTATAGAATATATTTAAGTAATTTCTTTTTATGAAAAGTAGACAGGCAGTATACTTTCTGAGGCTTTTCAACTAGAATATTTTCCAACATGAAATGCAATTTATATTAGAATGAAATTTTGGAATAGCCACCAGACTCTTCATGTGTCATGTAGCTTCATTATCTTCTGTCATCTAGGACTACAGAAAAGCCCACAGCTAACTTACCCTCTTTTTTTTCTCATAAATGCTTACAGGTATATTAGGCTTCAAAACATTGTCAGTCTATCTAGATGTGGATGTTCCTACATGGGACCACTTCAATCATTTTGCCCGGAATACTGAAAGCCATTTCTGTCTATATGATGTCTTCTTTTCATCCTAAAGGTTTCCCCATTGTGATTTTAATTGCTGCTGCTCATCCTCTTCTTTTAATTTCTTTCTCAAGAAAGCTATGGCCCTTAGGTTAAGATTCAGTTTTCTGCTCTCCATATATATATCATGTTCGTTTTAAAATCATTTTATTCTCATTGTCTATTTCTCTGCCTTCTTAAAGACATTGCCAAACCTGTCCCTTGTAACAGTGATCTGATGTTTCATGGTGTGAATTTTGCTTCTGGTTTTATCAAATGCAAGAGATCTATTTCCTGTGAAACTGGCACTTTCAAATATTTCTAACTCATCTGCCTCTTTCAAAGTCAACTGGAAGTATCCTGAATGTCCTCAAGCATCTTCTTGTTAATGTCTGCATTTTTTAAGGAATGCTGCTGCTGTTTCCCTGGAACAATGCAGTCTTGCGTTCCTTTCAGGATTCTAAAAAGAGATATAACATTTTCTTCTAACTCCTGCAACAAAGCAGTCTATGTTCTCTTTCTCTTGCAGTCATTCATCTCCAAACCTGAAGAGGCTGATCCCAGCCTGGCTTTCATTGTGTCTTCACCCAGCCTTCATCCCCATCCACCTGCTCATGGCCCTTCTTTGTTGTAGTACCTGGGTGGATGGAGAATTTGTGATGGAAACAGAATTTTGGCCAGCTCTAAAAAAAAGGGTTAATGTGTTTCCTACCTGATACCTACCCTGGGCCTCTTGGCCTAATTTAGGTGATGGAAAAGAGGCAAAATGCCTCCTCATTTTCTTTTTGAGTGGCATATTTTCTGCAGACAAAAAAATTATTAGTTGTGTTTAGTTGATATTTCTCCAAGAGTCAGTCTAAGTATTCTTCATTTTGTATGTCTTCAATAATATTCTACTGAAAAGCTGGAGAGGGGTAGAACAATCTAATGTAATCATGCTCTTTCCCCCAGACTTAGTTGCAATGGAACTTTGTCAGTCATTTAATTATTTTTCAAAATAAAGGCCACTTTCTGAAGAGCCCATAGCATGCTGTAGGCCATCTAATTTGGCCACTCCCTCTTGGCTATCTCTTTGATGCACTTGGTCAGGGGCCTACAGAATCCTCTGTTTGGATTCTCCCATGAAAGTCCTCCTGCTGATTTGGACACCCTTCCTCTCCAAGGCCTGTGCACTCCCACTCACCAGCCTCCTACTCACTTTTCATCATCTAACAAGATGAATGAAAGGAACCATGCCATAGATTTATTTTTCTCTCTGTTCTGTTCCCCCCACATAGATTAATGCTCTCCTTCTACAACCATTCCCTCTAGCCCTAGACCACTGAGAGTGAGAATCATTGCGTGGTACCCTCAGTGGACCAGAAGAGCCCCTGACCCCTTTCTCCTTCTATGCCTGACCAAATAAAGAGCCTGTTATAATGACCCCTGAAAGAGTCCAGCAACCACTCAGAGGCTGTAGACCTTCTTCCAAGACAGATTATAATGGCCCCTAAAAAAGGAATCTTGCCCCTGCAAGTGAGGCCAGTGATAACTGGCCTCAAAAATTTTACCTGAGGTTGTTGTAAACTAGTGGGTGTTAGTCAAATAAAAGAATGAATTCACCATGAAATCAGTGTTCTAATTTCAACTCTCTCTTCATTTTCCTTGGTTTAAAGATAAGCCTATGATTGGGTCTTTTGTAAATGTCTAAAACGTTTTTCCTCTTTGTGTGCGTGTGTGTGTGTGTGTGTATGTTAGTTCTACCAAGGTGAGCCTAGTCACTGAATTCTGTCCTCACTGTGACACAGGTCCAGTCTCAGTGCCCATGGATGTGCCCTACAGTCCAGAGAGGTCTGGGAAGATGGATGCTAAGGAATGACTTTAAAGCTAACCTATGAACCTAATGTAGTAAAGCCCATTAGGAATATTTTGAACAGAAATACAAAGAGATTTGATCATGGATTTATGAAGCTTGCTAATTAAGCAGTTATATCACAAAATGTGCAGCAACAATCATAAGAGGTGGAATAGTCTAGGAAGCAACAGGAGGTGATGCTGTGGTAGCTCTCAGCCCCAGGACCTCGGCAGATTAAAAGAACAAACTTTCGTGTCTTATCCATTCACACTACATGTGCTAGTAGATGGTGGTGGACACACGCTCAGCTCACACAGGTCATGCTCAGGCTTGGCTGTCAGAGGCTGCATCTCTTTGCAAGCTCCCTCTGAGGCTCTAAGGGAGGATATGAGGTATTTCTCACAGGCTCTCAGAATGTCCCCATGGAGGCAACTCACACCACCTCCACTCAGATTCACTGAACAAATGCATGTCTTCAGCATACATTTGACTTTAGAGGGCCAGAGAAGTGATGTCCCACAAGTGTCCCACAACTGGAACATATGTTGGCAAATGAATCAATGGCTACAATAGCAAACAAATCATATAGCTTGATAGAATTAACTCTGTCAGAAGAAATATATATATACACACACACACATATATATGTATATATGCATATATATATGAGATATAGAGATCACAAATGGGAAAGAATAAACAAAGAATGCTGGCACCATCAGAAAAGACAGTAAAATAAAAGAATCACATTTTCAAAATAGGACATCTAGCTTAATCAGTTTAAAAAAAATTAATTTGCCATAACCTTTTGACTTGGTGCTACTTTTTAATTGATAGTAATTTATGATTTTAGGCATCTAACCATGTGCCTCTAATTTATTAAATATGAAGTCCTGTGAGAAACAGTCTCATAAACCATGATTTTCCAAAGTTTGTATTCAGAAACCAGGCTCATAGATGCCCCTCCCTTCATCTGTCCCCGCCCTTCACCTGGCTATGCTTCTTTAAATACAACCCAGGAAAACCTAGTAAGTTTTAATCATAGGATTTAAGTGATATGCATGGAAATCTGTTATCCCGGTAGTTAGCTGAGGTGTCAAATTAATAGGACATGATTAGTAATTTGTGTTCTACAAAGATTTTATTTTAAAGAGCTATTGTTTCATGTGATATAATTAGATCCGTATTTGATTCAAATCTGTGTAAAAACAAACCAATACATTATGGGCAGAAATAAATTGTAGACCATGTTTCCAATACATAAACCAAAAGACTGACTGAATTGAGAATGTTGACAATAAGCTGACAAAAGCATCTGAACTGGCTTTAAACATTGGTAAATGGGTAAGATGAGGTAAGGATATTCAGGCCAAGGCAACTGATAAGTGCTTAGATTTATAGGGACCTGATCTCTACCATCCTTGGCAAATTACATCACCTAGAACCAGGAAACTCTGAGGAATTAATTGGTCTCTATTGTTTCAGAGACGGCTGCATATGTTTACCAAAGCCTCCAGGCCTTCTCAGTCCCACTAAATACTTTTAAAAGGAATAAAACCACCTTTATGATTCTGTCAAAAATTGGGAGTGGGCATCCCTTCTTTTTTTAATATACTTTAAGCCTCACAGTGGAAGAATCTTCCTGCAAAGTTGATCACTCTTCTCTTAAGTATTAACCCTTCCCCATCCCACTCCCCAGAAGCTGATGAAGGGAGACAGCAGCAACAGAAATTTGCTTCTGTTTCTTTTGGGCAGAATGAGAAAAAAATTGCCTTTGCACAGGTTTTAAAAGAGGAATTCAATGGATAATATATCAGAGGACACATTCTAGGAACTTCTAGCCTGGGGAAGAAATTGAGAAGCAGAACCTTGAATGTGTGCAACTCAAGAAGAGTAGAGGGTGTTGAGAATAGACTAGAAATCTACAAATGGGACCTAGGACCTTCTTCCGGTGACTTAACTGAAGTTTTGATATTAGTGAAGGCGGAAGAGTTCAAAGTTCTAGCAAAGAATTCTGGGCCAGCTAAGAAGTCATAATGGTATTGTTTCTGACAGGCTGCTCAGTGGCAACCCTCCATTTTTTGAGCATCTACAAAAATAGAATTTGTGATGCCTCCTTCCAAGACTTCAGAGGCCTTGGCTGAGATTCCAATGTGAACAAATGTCACAGGCATGGAGCTTCAAGGGGCTCACTTTGATTTGGGCCTGGGATGGTCTCACACTGAAGCCGAACCAGGATGATGTGAATCTTTGCAAAGAAGACATGTTGGAAAGCATTGGCAAGGCCTGTGCCAGAGCCACCCTCACTTCCCCAGCTCCCCGGGGTCATCAACACCCCCGTTTGTTGGGAATTTTCCCAGCCCCTGAGCCTCTGACTCACTTCCTCTTTGAAGCTCATCTTTTTGTTCATGCCAATTCAAGATAAACTGTGAACTTCATGTCTTGTCCCCACCAAGTAATGTGGAAGAACATTAGCTCGTGTGCTTCAGTTCTGCCCTTTGGCCCCTTTGAAAATATTGCCCTTAACACTCACTTACCAAGCATTTTGGCTTAATTTCCAATGAGCAAAGTGACTTATTCTTGCTCCTTGAGAAGACCACAGGGAAAAAAAACTAACAAAAATGGTGAAAAAATAGCCATGGCTTTTACTATACCATGCTTTCTTAATGTTAATTTTCAGACTCCACTCCTCCATCAGCTAGGCCTCTCCATCATAATGTGAAGGTGAGTGGACGATACAGGCTCCATTTTAGGGATGATGAAACTGGGACATTATAAGTGATGGAGACACTTACTTTCCCACCATCTGTGCCATACTTAAAGTCCAAATCAGTTCAACAAAAGATAAACTTCCTATTTGGCATTGTTATTAGCTCGCTGATTTTTTCCTTTGATTTTTATCCTGGACTGTTGATACTGTGTAGACATGATTGAGGAAAATGTTTAGGAACTGAATTCAGTTTGTTGTTATTGCTGTAGCTGTTAATTTAATTTGCCTAAAAAGAGTGGGAAAGTCACAGAGCTCTCAGAAAGGGGGGTATAGTGTTTTTCTCCCCAGCTCTGCATGCTGGGTGGGCACACGCCAGCAGAGGGAGGGCCTTTGGGTCATGGCAGCCAAGATCAGAGCATTCACCTGGGTGGCTCCCAGATCTACATCCAGGTCTTCAGTCTTGGTGCAGGAACCATTGGGCTGGCTCCAATTCTCCACCCTGATACCCTTTGAGTGTGGATGATGGTCTGCTTCACCTTGACCCATCCCCCAGATAGACCAGAGGGGCTAGAGGCAGGACTTGGCTGGGGAACAGGTGGTTAATGGGCAGACATTTTAAGAAGAAGAAGTTTACTAGCCATGGGGAGTGCAGAGTTGGACGCAGGGATCTCATGTCCACTGAGTCAATCCTGCTGTCCCCAAGAGCTGGGAGTGTGGGCAAGCCGGGAGTGTGTGACATGGTAGGAGCGCTAGTGCATGGCATCTCAGTACACAGCTCTGATGAAGTGCCCTGAGAGAGGTGAACCCCACTACAAGTCTGTGAGGATGGTTTTCCCCATTAGGGTCGAAGCCTAATCACGGTGCCATCCACTCTTCAACTGGACAGACCCACTGCACAAGTCCAAAACAATGATGGGTGTGCTTAGATACAGCTTGGTGAAGCAGAGACAGAAATAAGGCCTGACCCCATGAAGCAGGAAGGAACAATCCAGTGACGTTCCCTGTAATCCACCCAATTAGTTATGCATTATCTTCTTCCTGAAAGGCTGGCAGGGAAGGACGTGTCTGGGAGGGAGGAGAGGAGAGAGGGAGTGGGACTTTCCAGGACCCACCCCACACAGGTATAATGTTCACTGAAAATCAGTGGTGTGTCCTCCAATGCAAATAACATTATCTAATTGTTATCTTCTGTGTTTCAGCAAAGATCGTTCCTTAGAGACTGAAAAATGACAGTCTGTGTGACACTCTCATCTTTAAATAAAAGTTGGATCTGAATTTGCTTTGCTCGACCTCACTTATTTACAGACTTTGGAGAGATTTCATAAAATTCCCAATGCAAAGGGGGAAACTAACACTTCTGAGAATTCAATAACACTGACCCACTGTACTAGTTGCTTCTAAAAGAATTTCTCATTTAATGGCCCCATAGCTTAGAGGGGGTATTATCTTTTTCTGTGTTTGGGGGTAGAAAGCAGGAGGATGGGGAGCTTTGCACAGAACTGTCCACAGAGCTGGGCCCTTCTCAAGTCCTCAGTCACCACAGCCCACAGTCTCCCTCATAGTCCCCTCCTGGACTTCCTCTTGGATTCTAGACCCAAGCGGCTTCGATCACTCAAGGTTCCCATAAAATTAGCTGAGATCCCTAAATTGATGAGTAACCCTCATCCAGGGCCTTGACCAAGATGTTCCATCCCTTGGGGTCTCCACAAAAAGATTTCTCACATGGAGGACAGATGGAAGAAAACAAAATGAACCTATTTATTGAACTAAATTTTCATTTCCCTCTGCTTCATTGATCTGTACTTGTTATCATTATGAAAAATTCTTTTAAAGAGCATATAAAAAGATACTGTTTCATCTGGGTGAGAATAAGATCCTAGTTTGAATCCCTTGGCCATCAGCTGTTTCACTGTGCATCCCCACCCACTGACCAGAGATAGGAAGGGTGCCATTCAGCCCATTCTCAGAGGCATGCAGGCACTGTCTGTGTGCCGTGCTCCTGGGGCTACCTTCACAGGATGAACTTTGGACTTCCAAATTTAGCAAGTCTTGACTTAGGTATAGCCCCTTAGAGTCATAGCCATATCTAAATGATGGGGGGAAAAAACAGCAGCCCATTAAACACAATCTGATGGCTATCTGGAGTTTGGGCGATGTAGCTGACAGCTAAGAATGAAAGAAGATACATGACTCTCTACGATCTGTGCACACAAAGCATGCTTGTTTCGGCTCCTTACAAACAGGGACATTAGATTACATCTTTGCAATAAACCCGCGTTTCATCACCCGACTACCGCGCAGTGTGAAGTGTCCGGACTCTCTAATAACTGGGCTAATGAAGAGGCAGCGGGGGTGGCAGAGGCAGGAAGGGAATATTAGAAATTCGTAGGTCACAACAGGTTGCGAGCCCAGCTGAGACAGCTGGTTTAATCTCATCTGTTATCCCAATGTGTTTTTTAGGAACACTAAATTGAACCCAGATTTTAAAAGATGAAAAAAAAACATGCATTCACCAATTAATTGAGTGATTTAAATCTGGGTGTGCCTTACTGGCTTCTTTTCTCTCTTTTTTTGGAAATACTAAAACTGTTGGGAACTTAGTTCTGATCTACATCCACCCCCATCATTCATGGGGCAGGAGAAGGGGGGCGGGCTGCCCAGAAGATAAGTTCCCAGAGTCCAAAGCCAGATGGGCTTCTCACCAATAATCTAAGCGGCCCCACCCAAGGTCTGCCTTGTCAGAATTAATTGTTCTCTAGAATGTTATTAGTGGAAACACTACATTTGCTTTTAGGGTAAAGTTCCTTCTTAATGAACTGCAATTCTTGCCCTAACCCTGCTCTAAGGCATTTCTCATCAACGTGATAACATCAACCCAGGTGCTGCCGCAGTCTTTAAAAATCGTAAATCTTAACCTGTCACTGAAGGGAAGGAGAGAAAAAAGGTTAAACAAGTTTGTGGAAAAAAGCTTTCCCAGGTGTTATTTTGCAAGTAGAGAGCTAATTGATGGTTCTGCCATAATAGTTACAAGTGATAAGGATCATGTAAACACTCCCTACTGGAGGGGACATTTGGGGTGTCCCAGGGGCAGCAGCAGACTGGCGCAGTCCCACTGCACTCACAGAGCCTCTGAATCTACTGGTGGCTTTGAAAGCCACACTGGATTCCCGTGAGAGTCAAATGTAAAGAACCATCCACAGGAAAAACAGAAACCTAATTAACCCAAATTAAGGGCAGCATTCATCTTCTGCGTGCTGTACCAAGATCAAATCCAGTCAGCGCAACGCCCTTAACAACAGCCAACTTATTAAGGGACAACCTGGAGGAATTCAAATTACTCTAAGGGTTTTTCAGCTTTGCTCATCCCAAGTCAGCTTCTAAAAGGGTGTAAGATCCATCCCTTTTCAATTTTAAGGTTAATAATTCTTTTTGCAAGATGTAAAAGGAAAGGAAAGCTTTCCCAGGGTTGCATCCTGGAAGCTGAAAAAAGAATTTAACTGGTGGCCTCTCATCTCATCTTCCGCATCCCCACACAGCCCTGGGCCCTGTGCTGGGCTGGGGATGTAATTGGATTCCAGTGAGAGATGGCAGTAACGCTGGGTGAGAACCTTCACACAAAAGTACACGGCGCATTTACATTTTCATTGGTTTCATAAAAAGAAAATAAGGAGGCAATGGAGTTTTTCTAATTACTGCCATCATTGGAAAATTCACACTTGCCCAAGTAAAGACCATTGTGCTTAAGTCCATGGTATCGTCTCTAACTTAGAAGGAGCCTGGAGCACTAGAGAAGTTAAAAAAATAAATAAATAAAAATGATAACGTTTTCACTTTCTGCTTTGTATTCTGTAACCCGGCTTTAACTGCATTTGCTTGGGGATTTTTTTCTTATGAAAATAGTATTATGTGTGACATTCAGGCTTCCATAAAAATGATTAAAACCACAGTGTCTTTGATGATATGTATTTGGAATCTATAAATAACACCAATATAAATAAATCCCAGAGCAACAATGGGTGCAAATGAGTCAGGTCGGATTTCATTAGCTGTTCAGCTAAATGGCTTTTCTGTTTTACCATTTGTAAATTTAGGAGCAAATCTTTGCCTATTTGGGGAGGATGGAAATGCTTAGGTCCTTTCTCTAAGTATAATAGACGCCTTTATTGGGAAAAATGTGCACAGCCCATCTCCACTCAGGACCCGAGGCACCTCTCAGTGGAGAAAGACAAAGCACTGGACCCTCTGAACACCTCTGGTTTCCTCCCTCTCCGGAATTCAGTATCAGTTTATCAATAGATTTCTCTATGCCAGCTCATGTCACACAGAACACATGCTCCTGTAAACCGTAGTTACACGTTTTGATTGTTTTAAAGTAGTTAAATCTTGTCTTGTTGTCGTTAATCTCATTTTCTTAATAGCAGAGCCCTGGATACACACACTGGCCACTTTCACAGACTCGACTTGTGTTTGGAATGCTTCACTGGCAGAGACAGTTTTGAGGGGAAAAACTCAGTAAAAATTGCATGATCGGTCTCATGAAATGTTCAGGTCAACTCCGGGAAACTATCAGGCTAGGCCACCTAAGCCATTAGCAGTTCACAATCTGAAATATAACCTATGCAATCTTTAAAATTCTCACCTGGAGACTTGACTTGGGGTGATGAATATACAATACAGCATGTGCATGTTATACTATAGAATTGTACACTTGAAAGCTATATAATTTTATTAACCAATGTCACACCAATAAATTCAATTAAAGTTTTTTTCAAAAAGTAAAATAAAACTCCACTGACCAAGGGATTTGGGAGAAAATGGGCTTCTTCTAATAAATAAGTCCGTCGATGACCTAAGAAGAGAAGACAGACCTTCTGGGCCAGAAGGGGGACATGTCCCAGCCTAGAAGGGATGAGCTCCACTTGAAGGGGTGGCTGATTTCTGATCAGTTTCCCCCATGACTTGGGCACAGCACAGTTTGAGGATTCTTACACTTCTACTTCAGTCTGCATTGTGAAAGCATTTGCACTTGGGAGACAGTGACAAATGAGCCCATCTTATAAACGCGATTGGTACCCAGGGCCACACCAGCCGTGAGCAGGCTCCCTTCTTTGCTTCCCCAGGTCAGGATGTCAGCGCTGCCAAGACCAGGCAGATGGTCTCCCCTTTGGAACCTGGGCATGGACTCCCTGGCTTAGCCACCCATAGACGACAGCCAGGAGGGGACACCTGTGACTACTGGGCTCCTGGTCATCTGCACCACAGCCTCCCCTGATCCCCACAACATGCTCCTCTAGACACCAAGCAACTATGGCCCCTCTGACCTGGGTGCCAGGTTCCTTCCTTGCTACTGTCATTACATAGAGTCATTTTATTTTAATTTAATAAAGTTAATTTAAAACAAAATGTTATGCCTCTGCTGTGATCAGAATCATTCACTGTTCCTAAATACAAGTATTCTTAAAACAAAGTCACTAAATTATAAAATTAAAATTAACCATAATGTACAAGGATTAGTATATCTAAACCATTTATAAAATGTTCCACATTGAAGAAAGCCCATGCCTCGAGGAGGAAAATGTAACTTATGACAAGTCGTCGTAAAGGGCAATGGTCCTGTAGTCCCATGTAAGAGGGTGCGGTTAGCTCTGTGCCATTAAACAGCAGGGACTGTTCTGTCTGGGCGTTTCTCCTCCTGTCACCACAGAGAGTATGGCCAGCTGCTGCTGGAACCGAACCGCATGCCCCCCGCACACAGGGCACAGGCTCGGCTGCAGACTCACTCCTTTTTCTGTTTTACTCTGAAGGAAGTTGCTCTCAGTGATCCACTGGTGCCTCAGAATTTGGCCTCAGCAGAGATCTGCTCTCTTGTCCCCACATAATTCCCGACCCTGAACCCTAATTTTGGGCAAGGTTTGCACTCCTGGACAAATTCTTAGCCACTCCCTCTGACACCTTGCACACATCCTAAACCAGGGAGGCCAGAAGTGTCAATATTTTTTCTAACAATAAATAAATCTCTCTCCCCCATTCTCATCCTCCTCCTCATATGGGAATGGATCTGAACACCCTGCTTAAAGCACACCTCTCCTGGCCTCTGACCTCTGCCTAGAACTGAATGTCTTGCTACACAGCACCCACCAAACACAACAGCAACACACAACAGATTCCTGAAAGAGACCACCTAACCAGACATTGTTAGACTGAGCTTGTCTAGCGGGCATATTTCAAAGTATCAAACCAAGTATTTAAAGTGAAGGAATAGCAGAATCTTTGATTTGATAAGTTTTAATGGAGCCAAAATATTTACATTAAAAACAGATTATTTGGCCATGCTAACAGTCAGACCCTCTGAGCATTTTTTAATGGTCTAGGCATGCATAAACTTCTCCTAATTGGCTGATGACCAGAAGTGGTTGATAAGTGTAGCCAACTCCACCACGCTGGGTGAAGAAAACTCAAGGCTTTGGCATTCCAGGCTGAGCCTTGAAGCCACCCCATGTTTGGGTCGGCCCCGGAGGCCAGGTAGGTGGGCTCAGCCCCACTCGCTTTACCACATGGACCACCTGCCTGAGTCTCCCTGCCTTTAAATCCTGTTATTTAAACAGAATGGACAACTGGGCAACGTTTTATTACAACTTTTGAGTCAGGAACTCAAGGAAAATAGAACTTTGCAAAATACTAGTCAGCCTCTTTTTTTAATGTAAGTAAAATTCTACGAAAAATTATTGTGAGTATAGGAAACGCTTGAATATGTGAGTTAAGAAGCTCTAAGCCTACTACTATTACTAAACCTCTTGCTTCAATATGATCAAACATTAAAAAAACGCCTCTTTCTATGCATTTGTGTTGGCCTTTGGTATCTCTTTAATGTATAAATCACATCTTCAGTCAATAAAAACAGCACATTTTTCACTGACTAAATCACATTATCCAAACCCCAGAAAGAGTGTTTCATTTTGTTTACAGAGATGTAAAAAACAAAACCACTAACTTTTTCATTATACTTGTATCTCAGTCTAACTGGAGAGGGAAAGAAAGAGAGAGATCAGTAAAAGAAGGTCAATAATTAGGATTTGAAGAACTTTCCTATTGTGGCTAATAGTCAGCATTATATGTACGCCTTATGCGAAATCAGGCTTACCCTTGGGAGAGAAGCACATCTGGAAAAGATGCTGAGATGGTCATAATAGGACAAGGAGGAGAAATGCGTTCAGAATAGGCTGAGGGGTAGGAGCAGGGCCAGCTGGGACCTCCCTGGAGGACAAGGAAAGCTTTGTGTGATTGATAATTTTTAACTTATCAACATACTTTTTAAAATTTTTAAAGATTTTGTTTATTTATTTATAGAGAGAGAGGAGGGAGGGGGGAAGGAAGGGAGAGAAACATCGATTGGCTGCCCATTCGAGGGAACTGGCCTGCAGCCCAGGCATGCGCCCTGACCGGAAGTCAAACTGGCAACGTTTTGGTTTGCAGGACGATGTCCAGCCCACTGAGCCACACCAGCCAGGCGACATAATAAATTTTTAAAACCCCCTCTGTCCAAAATAAAGAAAGTCAAATAAAGAAAGCAAAACTATTATCTTTTGAGTTTATGGAATCTCTACTGGAACCACATATTTACATATGTTTTAGATGGAGTCAGTATGTTTTCTTTGAGAACAGTTAATAAATATTATTTTTACTTTACTTTTATTAAATTATTAAATTTTATTTCCTTTAAGGTTCGTTTGTGCCCCCCACTGTGTTTAGAAAATCGCAAAGAGACAAAATTACAGAAAGCAGTTAAAGATATAAACTGAAAATATACCTTAAGAGTTTTAAAATGTTTGCTTTCATAAAAGGAAGAGAAACTCATTAGTGTGAGAAAATCTTCCTTTCATTTGACTTCCATTAACTTTTTTATAAACATGTGGTTTTATAGACATTTTCTTTTCAATAAAATTTGACTTGTTTCAGGTCATTTGGAGGCATAGTTTATGTTCTTCTTGGGTTGGACAAAAGAGATTTATTTCCCCAGAAACCACAGTGTGCCAAAATCTCCCGTCTCTCACCACCCTGGGGCCCGTCCCTCCAACGGCGAAGAGATAACTGCT
Source organism: Trachops cirrhosus (assembly GCA_028533065.1). NCBI lineage: Eukaryota > Metazoa > Chordata > Mammalia > Chiroptera > Phyllostomidae > Trachops > Trachops cirrhosus. Next base: position 162,772,609 of record CM052540.1, read on the forward strand.
GTGCTCCCTTCGGGAGGCGCCAGCTTTGCTGTGGGGTGAGCAGAGTTCTCACCGTGAAACCGCACGCTGGCGCGCACACATGCCCACTCTGGGAAGCACTTTCCTTTTCAACCAATACCACTTCTGTCAAGTGAAAGCATCTCATTTAATTAATAGCGGAAGATAAATTAGAGTCTGTGACTTCTACTCAAAGTAATATTTCAACAGCTGCACCTCTCTAATACATTTTCTTTGTTTTTACAACTGTTCCCTAAATCTGAAATAGTTTGCAGCGTCAGCAATGAGTGAGAGTTAATAGTGTTTGCCTTTTATAGGGAGAAAAAATATATGTATAATTCAGTCATGAGAAAAAGGTTAAAAACCTGCTTCATAGGCAAGAATTAGGACATTTCACAACATTGGCTGAGCTAATCTGTAGCAGCGAACGTGTCTAACTCCGAAGTGCGAGCACATGACCTGTAGAAACCACCACAGGACTGCACGATTTTCTCCCCAACATTAACCAAAGACCCCAGTAGTTTGGACAACTCTCTAAAGTTAGTAATAGTTACTGAAGTTAAAAAGTCCTTGACTTTATAAATTATTAAGTAGTAGTTGCAGCTACACACTGTTCTTAGGAAAGAAGAAACCATGTGGGCTTAATTACATCTTTGTATTTTATAATGTTAGAACCTCTGGTGTACATTCTGATGTCATCGAAATGGAAAGGGACAGAATAAAGTGCAAACAAAAAATTTAGTCATTGGTAAAGTTGATCTGTCCAATCACTGTCTTAAAGAATGGATTTCTTCATAAATGGTGTTAGGTTCACAATTTGGAAAAGATAAAATTTGATCCATGTTTCACTTCATGCAACAGGAAGTTTTAATTTAAAAGATATAATGAGAAATATTAGACAACAATTAAAAAACATGGATTATGTTGATTTTAAAATGAGAATGAAGATAACATTTCTAATTGTGGCTCAAAATCCAAAAGCAGTAAAGTATTGATAAATTTTATTATAATATTTTTATCTTTATGTCAAAAATAAATTACCACAAAGAAATTCCAAAGATAAATGACAAACAGAGAAGAAATAGTTGCCATTTACACTGGGGGTAAAGGAAGTAATACTGTGAATATTAACAGTTTTTAAGACTGGAGAGAAAAAAAGATAAAAATCTCAGAAAAGTAGGCAAAAGACAGGATGTGCTCAACTTTATCTAAAGAAATTTAAAAATCACACCAGTATGTCATTTCACACATATCAGAGTGGAAATTATTCCCCAAATTTGGCAGCATGCTCTAGAGAAGAGGGTGCTGCCTTAATTGTTGGTTATCTGGCAACCATCATAAGGGATAACTTTATAAGAATTAAATTCAAATAGTAAACATAAAGTAGACATTCAACAGCAGTTTCTGGCTTTTAGGTGAGGAAAATAACTACTTTAATTCTCAGATTTGCGGATTTTTGTAAATTGCTTTTTAGTGTATAACAGATTCTTGAGGCTCTGAAGGGAAAAAGAGGAATTTCATTTAATTTTTACCACTTCTTTATAATGTTTCATTTAGCAGATCTGTCAATGCACAGTTTCAGAAGCAATGAATCTTGATTGAGCTCTTAAAAAGGTAGTCTTCTGCAGGCCCCGTGACATGCCAACCTGAACCAAGAAGGGCAGAAAAATAAATCCTCCAGGTACCCATGAAATCAGAAGAGCAGCTGTGATGCCCAGCCTCCCTGCACACCTCACCTGCAAATAGTCATACCTCACCTGAAGACCTCACCTGTATATCTTACCTGTGTGACTCACCAGCAAGGTCTAATATGAATAGCTTCCCTGTCTGCTGAGCTATACAACCCCAGGGGGCACCAATCGCATGGGTCATGTGAGGTTGTTATGGACTAACAATAAACTAAATTCTGGCTTTTATAGAAAAAATCAGATGTCATTTTATCTTGGCTTGGGAGTTGTTTGGTGGCGCTAAAATGTACATGGTTCCACAAAGTTTGGATTGCTCACCCCTCTAAAGAAATTAGTAGCTAATGCTTTTGTTTTTTCTAGCAGTGGAGTCAATTGAAGGTTGTGTTTACTTTTGAGAGTGTCAATGTGACATTTATGCCATCTAAGCACCATCAGTGTAGGCAATTAGCATATTACTGCGGAGGAATGGATTCCCATTTCATTATTTATGTGATTAAAAGGTCATGTCCACAGTTGGAGAAATAACAGCACCAGCAGAGGCTGGGCACATCATTGAAACCATAACCTCCTCATATTGGTGGAACCCCACCACACTGCAAAAAATACACTGGGCTGTTCAGGGTGATGGAGGAGCATGGAGACTCACAGACAGAAGCAGAGCACTCGGCCTCAGTAGACAAGGCTAGTTCACCTTTGGCACTTGTCCACTCACTGCCCTTACTTCCTCCCTTTGAACTTCCAGTCACCCAGGCCCCTTTGAACCCAGTACCCTGTCCTTCAAGGACCCTGGTCTGTGTCTGGCCTCACCTGCTCTGAATCTGCCACAGCCTGTACTACAGCCAGGACTGCAAGCTGACACTGACCAAGTACATCTTCCCTCCCAAAGAGCACATGCACTGTAGAAAGACAGCAGTTGTCAATAAAAGCACTATTTAGATACCAGTGTTTTCAAAAAGGTCATAAAACCTGTAATTGTGTCAACGTGTGTAATAACCTATTACTGTGAACATCCTTGGTTTTGCATAAAAGTCCCATAGAAGACAATCACACACACACACACAAGCACAGATTACACACACAAACATGTGCACACACACTCCCATGAGCACAAACTTGGCTGTTTTAAGTTTTGTTAAGCCAACCAGAGACACAAGCATGACTTTTCAGAAAATGAGATGTGATTCCTGGGGCTTTCAGGGCATCTAGGGAGGCTTTCTTGAAGGTTCAGTAGCCTGGTTGTGGATGCACAGTAGCTGTTCATCCTGTCCTTCCAGATCAGCACAGGCTTCACACTGCCTTTCAATTGGCATGTGCTTTGAGTTTCCACAGGGGTTTAGGCTGTGCTAACTGGCTGCACCAGGAATGGTCACCCCTGATGGGCCTAAAGCCTCTACTCAGAGCCTGAGGCATTCCCCCACTCCCAGTCTTGTTCTCAACAACCCCCACTTGGCTTACACCATTTGCAGGACAAAAGTCACCTAGCAGGGAGGAGACAAAGACAAAGCCAGTTGCACTGGGAGGCAGCCTCCAGCTCCTCTGCAGCATCGTCTTACATCACCCCTGCCTCCCTCAGCTCTACACCTCACAACAGCCTTCCAGAGCCTCCCATACAGAACTGCAGTCTGCACTGGATTCCACTGGGCAGACTCCAGTGACACCCCCCAGAACTTCTCAGAATGGGTGGGTCTTTTCCCTGACATGCTTGTCCCTGCATCTTAGGGTCTCATATCTTCAGTGATGGAAACATCGCTTTAGAACACAAGTTCTTTCTCAGTGAGTATGTCCTCAGCATCCCTCAGTGGGATGGCCTCAGGACAGCCCCATGGCAGAAAAAGCATAGGCCTTCCTTGGATGGCAAAGGCCCACTGAGCTACGGAAACCTGAGCGAATGGTAAGGATAGTCCAGGTGACCCACACCGGCAGCCCAACTCGGGCCCCCTCTCTGCATGAGCTGGTTGGCCTTACACAAGCAGCCAGGTGTGAGGAGACCTGGGTCTCTGCAGACATGAGTATACTCTTCACCTAAAACCACTGAAACACATTTAGGGTCCTCATGGGTCAAATCACACAGCTACTGCCATCACCTTAGGTGAACTGGCTCCTCTACTAACAAGTGAAAAATATCACTGTGATTTAGCGAAAGTTTTGGTCTAGAGATTAAAAAACTCAAACATTACTGAAGTTGTCACTTCTCTTTAATGAGATGGGTCATGTCCCCAGAACAAAACTTCAGAAAAGATGTTAAACACAGTATTGTAGGATATGAAATATATCCCTCGAATTTTCCCTATGGCTTGTCATATTTGCAATATGAAACACAGATGGTTGGAAAATAGACTTCTTTCTTAAAGTGTTAAAAAATCAGAACATTGTGTAGTCCTTTTTTCATCCTTTTACATTATTAGAACAGATTTAAAGGCTGCTGTCCCCAAGCCCCTGGCTGTGCAGGTCTCGGCAGGTGTTTGCCTGCAAGTAGGTCACCAGAAGCCAGGGCAGATCGGGACAGTTCCCCAAGCTGTACAAATGAACCCGATCAAACCACATTGGCAGAGATATCTATCAGCAAGGCAGCACTCTGTGCATCCGGTAATCGCCGCTCCTGGAGCTGGAAGGAAAACCCAGTGGCTGATTCAAAAGGGACAAAAATCTCATCTAGAGGAGACCTGGTGAAGCTCTTGATTCAGTGTCAGACCCTGTCCTTGAAGGAGGCTGAAGAGTCCTTCAAAATGCAGAGAGTAAAAGACTTACAGGCAAATCACATGATGCATAGCTAGGAAGGTCCTCAGAGGACCTTCAGCAGGGGACAATGCTGGTTTAGGAGTAGGGGGCACAGGGCAAAGACTACAGGTGACACCCCAAGGCTCACCGCAGTCTGACCTGGAGCAACCCTGATCCAAGTATATACACACTGAGTTTCTAAGTAAGATATGAGTTGAGCAAGGGATTTAAGTTTAAATTTAAAACTTTATTTTACAAATAAGACAATGAAGTGCTCAACTCACAGTGACCAGTGCTCTCATCAACAGAATGATCTAGAACGTGATTCTTTCCGCTGAGCTTTGCAGTTCCATTGGTGATGAGAACTTGTGCTGGAGACAACGGGCTGGGGCTGAACCAGCCCAGGGAACAAAGATGATGTTTGAGAATGCATCTTGAACAGTGGGACCAAGCAAGCATGGGCAAGGATCATCTAAGTTAAGATTCGTTTTCATTTTATTTACTCTTTGCTTTATCTTCTTCCAGTCTATGATGATATAGTGAGTCAAATAATAGATGTCCCTGCCCTAATTCTCCTAAACCTGTGAATATGTTACATTAAATGGCCAAAGAGACATTGTAAATATGATTAAGTTAACAAGGAATCATATTAGGTTATCCAGGTATGCTGGATCTCATCATAGGAACCCTTAAAAGCAGAGAACTTTCTCTGGCTAAAGGCAGAAATGAAGAACCAGAAGGCGAATGCGGAGGTTTGAAGCATGAGAAGAACATGGCTCACCATTGCTGAAGGGGCCCACATGGAAATCCCGAGAAGGAACATGGACATTCTTGAGGAGCAATGGCCCCAGAATTACAGTCTGCAATAAAATGGGTCCACAGTCCTACAACTGCAAGAATCTGAATTCCACTAGGAACCTGAGCAGATTCATGTCAAGAGCCTCCAGAAAGGACAGAAGCTCTGCCAACACTTAGACTTCAGTTTGGGAGTCTCTGAGCCGAAGACCTTATTAAGCCGTGTGTAGCTGGACTTCTGACCTACCGAGCTGCTAGGTAAGACATCTGTGCGGTTTTAAGCCTCTAAGTTTGTGGTATCAGCCAATATTACAGCAGCAACAGAAAATTAACACAGTTGACTATATTTTATTTTATTTCCCAAGGAAGTAAAAGTTCTAGAGATACTTAGGGGACCTTAGCAGATCCTGTACAGGAGCACCAAGGGGGCCTCATAAAATATCCAGGCTAATTCTTGGCTTGTATTAAAAATCAAGCCATAAAGAAGAATTCACTGTTCAAACAGAAAGGAACTCATGGTCCCTGCAAGAACATATTCACATGGAAGAAAATAACACAGAGAGTGAGCTTTGTTTTTAAAATATAGTCATTTCTAAACAAAATTTTCTGGACTAGAAGAACAAGCTCTTTCTTATGACAATGACAGTGATGATGGTGATGATGATGATGATAATGAAGATGGTAGCAATGGGGGTGACCGTGCTGATCGTGAATACTTGTGCAGCACTTGTGTGAGATCCTTTTATATCATTATTCCCTTCCACCCTCCACAGTTCCTTGAGACATATGTTAGTATTTGTATTTTATAGAAAAGAAATGTACAAGAAAGTCACCAAGAGTCAGAGAAAACCATAGAAATTCCTCACATTACACATGGATCAAAACTCTACCAGGTTGCTGGCACCCTGTGAGCAGCATTATCTGAAATCCTGGGGTGAGCAGAGAATCCAGATGAGGCATTCAGCGTTTTCTGTGTTCCTTCCCAGACTCCCTCCCTCTCTAGCCACAACCCCATAGTTCCTCCAGCTATTGCAGGAAACTCATCACCTACTCCCCAAGATGCTCCTCACTTCTTCAAGTCCAGGTCTTCATGCCTGGGATTCCTTTGTCTAGGTTACCCCTTGGCCATCGCCTCACCAGCACTGCCTTTCACTTTCCAGGCCTTGCCATCCTTCCTCTGACCTAATTCCTGATGGCTCCATGCATGTCTCCCCAACCCCAGGCGCTCACAACAGCATGGTTCTCACAACCACACTGTACACTGGAGTCATTCTGCCTCACTAGTTAACAACACATCCACCCCTCTCTGGACTTCAGAAGCTCTGAGGGGGGAGCACCCTCACTTTGTGTCCCCAGATTCTGGCAGAATGTTAAACCATCTGCAGGTGCTCCACCAGCAGAGGAGGAGGCCTCCTCGTATAACATTATCTCTTGTCTCTATCTGTGATTTGAAATCCCAGGACAGGTTGCCTCTCCTCTCCCCACCCCAGGAGTTCCAACATGGTGACCAAAGGACATCAACTTCCCACATCTTCATTTGTTGTATGTGCTCATACATCAACTTTTTGATCTTCTACTGCCTATCAGACACTATGCTTTATAGTGAGGACAAGATTAAAAGTCACTTGGAAGGCAAAAGAAACATATTAGTAGTGATGCAAAGCATGAAAGAAGGTAAGGAGCTCACCCAGGGACATAAGGCTTCTTCAGAGGTCTTATAAAAGGGTAGGTTGAGGCAGTTCAACAGTCCTCTTCACCAACTGTTTCCAAGTCCAGGCTTTCAGGCATATGGTGAGACTGCATTCCTGCTCTCTGTGCTTAGGTAAAGCCATGTGGCTGATTCTGGTGAGGAGCTGTAAGCAGATCCCGGTGAGCTCTTTGGGCTGAGGAATTCAATAGGCAGAGCAGAACACCCCTGCAGAGTTTTCCTGCCTTTTGCACCACAGTAGACAACATTCAGGATTATGGTTTCTCTATCAGACTGGGGCTTTGAAAGACCACAATGAGCAGTTTACCAGCTGACCTTGATGGAGATTCAGGATGAAAAAGAAAGAAATATGGGGTTTTAAACTACTGATATTTTAGAATTGTTTGTCACCAAAAATTCTGTCTGCTTATCATAAGTGATACTAGGCTCGATACTAGAAGTGAGGTGCTCTCATAATGGGAAGTCTAAAATATGTGGCACTGATGTAGGGGACAGGTGTCAGCCAATGGGAAGACTGGTATGCCAACACACCTAATAAATTGAAGAGATTGGGTAATGGTAGGTTAACAGCCTGTGCTAGTTATTGCTGGCTGCATTTAACATGATGCTACAAGGAAGATTTGAGCTCAGAAAAGAAAATAGAGAATAAAGAGAGTACAGAAATTAAGGAGCTTTCTGAGTTGGAAGGTACACTTTTTTCTCATCAAAGACATGTCCATCGAGTCCATGTTTAACAGTCCTCTGTTAAAACTTGTGAATAGATTAGGGTATCTCAGAGTAAAGGTCATGCTTTCAATGGGATGACATCTCTTTGGGACAAGACTGAAGGTCTGGCTCTTCCACGGAAGTCAGATAGGCTCAGGTCATTGAAGGGATAAGACCCAGTTAGAGAGCCTGGCCTGGAGCAAAAGAACAAAAAAAACCCCAGCAAATCATCCGGGCTGGCGTAGCTCAGTGGATTGAGTGCGGGCTGCGAACCAAAGGGTTGCAGGTTTGATTCCTGGTCAGAGCACATGCCTGGGCTGTAGGCCAGGTCCCCAGTGGGGGCCATGCGAGAGGCAACCACACATAGATGTTTCTCTCTGTTTCTCCCTCCCTCCCCTTCTCTAAGTAAATAAATAAATAAAAATCTAAAAAAAAAACATGCAAATCTAAGAAAGACATCTAGGAAATAACTGGTAATATGTGACACAGAGCTGACTAGAATCAACTAGATAAGAAATTCACTGTGTTTTGAGATTTTTTTAAAATTTTGGTAAAATATCTTAATATATTTGCCATTTTAACCATTTTAAGTGCACAGTTCAGTAGCATTAAATACATTTACATTGTTGTACAACTTCACCACCATCCATGCCTAGAACTTTTTCATCTTCCAAAACTAAAAATTTTGTCCCTGATAAACAATAATTCCCCATTATTTCCCACCCAGCCCCTGACAACTACCTTTTTATCATCTGTCTCCATGAACTTGACTATTCATGTGTGGGACCTCGTACGAACAGAATCATACAGTACTTATCCTCTTGTGACTGGCTTATTTAACTTTGCCTACTGTCTTCAAGGCTCATCCATGTTGTAGCATGTGTCAGGATTTTCTTTCTTTTTTCTTTTTAGAATACCCCATTGTATATATAAATACCACATTTTGTTTATCCATTTATCTGTCAACAGATACTTGGGTTGCTTCCACGTTTTGGCTATGCTGCTATGAACATGGATGCACAAATATCTCCACTAATCTCTGTTTTCAATTCTTTTGGAAATTTACCCAGAAGTAGAATAGCTGGATCATATGGCAGTTCTATTTTTAATTTTTGAGGAACATCCATACTGTTTTCCAAAGTGGCTGTACCATTTCACATCCCAAACAACAGTGCACCAGAGTTCCAATTTCCCTATATCCTCATTGACACTGATTTTTTTTCTGGATTTTTTTGGTAGTAGCCATTCTAATGGGTATGAAGTGGTACCTCTTTGTGGCTTTGATTTGCATTTCCCTAATGATTAGTGATGTTGAACATCTTTTCAAACTCTTATTGGCCATTTGTATATCTTCTTTGGAGAAATACTTAGGCCCTTTACTCACTGTAAAATCAAGTTGTTTGTTTCTTTGTTGTTGAATTGTAGGGGTTTTTTTTACATTCTGGATATTAACCCCTTATCATATGTGATTTGCAATATGTTCTTCCATTTTCTGTGTTACCTTTTTACTCTGTTGACAGTTTCCTCTGATGAACAAGGAAACTTTTTTTTTAAAGGTAGTTGTTTTTTAAAAAAACCATGAACAAGAATTAAAGGACTGTGTAGAAATTAAATAAGATTATGCATGTAAAACACTTATCATAACACATAAAATATTATTGTGTTCAATAGGTGTTAGTTTTAGTGTACTACAAACCTATTCTAATACTAAAGCCATGGTTTTAAAAATTTCAGAAATTAAAAAAATATTCTTTGGAATCATCTCACAAAACACATTTTTAAATTTTCAATAATAATCACTCTCGTGCTTTATAAACACATTTTATTTGAATACACCAAAATAAATCGTGTTGGTTTATTGGTTATTGGAACTTGCATTTAAATTTTTTCACCTGCTAAGTGTTAAGAGACTTTGGGATAGTTCTACACAGTAAATATACCCTCAGAAAAGAATATGTGTTGCCACTGAAGTGCATAAAACAATAATGTGTTGCAGATTCTGACGATTTTGAGTCTTCCGTACCACAGGTTAAAGTGGATTTCATTTAAATGCCCCTTCCCTACTGGAAATGTCATCTTTAAGAGAGAATATCTTAGTTTAAAAACAGAATTCTAGCATGGTCACTGTGCAAACAGCAACCTTGCCACTTGTCTTGCGTAACTCACAAACTCCACTGATGCTCAGTATTGTCACTGTGGTGTTGACACCCTCTGGTCCTCTGATGAGTCTGGATGCAAGCCACATTCTTCCTCTTCCATCCTATCTGTCACTAAGTCACACAGCCAGCATCACCCACCATTGCCATCTGCAGGATTACATGACCGGCCAGATATGCGCATGGAAAAGCTTCAGAAACCCAAAGGTGATTTTGATGCCGTGCCACTATTGAGCTGTGATTGGCACTGTTTGTCACAGACAAAACTCTGTAGTAACTTGTAGAGAAGAGAATATTGTTCCTTTATTCAGCCAATACCTCTGACCCCTGGCAGCGCCTCATCCTAGAAATCAGGTGTGCCCGGGTAAACAGTGATTCGATCCACCTGAAAACTCGGTATGTTCCAATGAATACCAAGAAGGTCTGCACTCCTCTTGTTGTTAAATTGTACAGAACAGAAATCCTGTTTATATTTGTTATCTCAGTATAGATCATTTTGACTGATTGGGTTTACCTCGCCAGTCATTCTGTTATGCGCTTCCTAGATGATCATTTGCATAACTTAATCTGAAAACACAGAAATGAGTGAAGTTTGAACATGCTGGTCGTTTGATCTCTGTGTTCTTACAGAAGTGTTGCCTCACTAGCTTCACAGCGCCTCTGTTTTTGTTTTGTCTTCAGCTCCAATCCCTAAATAATGATATACTGTGAGAGAGTAGCTGGCACGGTCTGGGCAGTGATGCAGTATTCCCAGCCAAAATAAATTCAGACAAAGAAATTGAAGTCTGCCTGTTTGAAACGCTGTGTGTTGCACAAAGCCAGCGGTGTGCACAACTTACGGAATCGAAGCCAGTGGATTCCTCAGCCGACTCACCATCACAAAATCCCAAAAGCCCCAAAACTAGAAGAATGCCAAAGAACATAGCTCATATTACATGATATGCTCAGGGTGCCAGGCATAGGAAACCAAAGCAGAATCTTTGGGAATGAAAGGTAGCTTAATGTGAAAGTTGGCAAACAAGGGTTGGAGTAAAAGTTGATGAATGAGATGATTCTTCTGGAAGCCACTCTATTACCTGTTTATTTTAATTCATTTTCAATGGCCAGACGTATATTTGGGGAGATTTTAAAATTATTCCTGCCTTGAGACTAAATAATAATCGGGTTCTATTCCATTTATAGCTGAGGTAGAAACATACCACCGAAGCAGGCAAGTATGTATAACAGCAGCAGCTCCCAACACCACTGGCCACAGAGTTCCTGCAGTCTGGGATAAATACAAAAACATGAGGAAAATGTAGGGGAGGTGGGTTTCAAGTTACCAAACAACCATGCTTGGGAAGCATTGCTCTTTATTCTGAGATTACACCTTTCTATGGTTTTGGGCTTAAAATATCCTCTCCTTTATAAAAGTTGGTGATAATATTTAATAGTAGTTGTGTTTTGTTTCTGTTTCTTTTAATGTCCTTTTTTTGTTTAGTTGAAAAGTTGGCAACTTTTCATCCAGCCTACAAGACATTTATATTAATTATGAGTTTTTGAAAGTGTTGGTTCTAATCCACTTTTACAGAAAACGATTTAAAGCGTGGCACAAGAGAGTGGGGTTGAGTCCCGTGGGTGGAGACAGTGACGAGAAAGAGACAGAGCAGGGCAGGTCACAGGAGAAGACATGCTGGGCCAAGTTCTCATCCTTGTGGACACACTCAGTGTCTGTGGGCCAGACCCCTCCCCCTGGGCCATTTACTCCTCTACCCTGGGCAGGCCCTTTTTTTTGATCCTGACACAAGAATGAAGCCCTGGGTTTGGAGAGAGTCTATGGAACTGGACAAATTTTGACAGCTCTCCGTCCTAGAAGACGAAGAGGTCTTACAAAGAGAAGACATCTCTCCTGATTTTGATGGGAAGTCAAGCACAATTATTTATAGATTCCACACTACAGGCAGTGTGGAGCTGACAGGTAATTATGCAACATTGGTCACATCCTGCCAAAAGTACACATATCTGGTGGACCAAGTGCTGTCAGAGCTCCTTGGAAAAGCCAGCCAGCTCCACCACGAAAGATGTGGAGCTTCCCTTTAACCTCACAGACAATCCGACCACGTATGGCAACCACAGCGGGCAGACACAAACACAGTGGGGGAAGGTCAGTGACCTCCAAACTTTGAATTACTTTGTGTTCTGCAGCTCCTCTTCTCTTAGCTAAACCAGGGGCAGGTGGCCTTGTCACATGCAGTGGTATGCACTAGACGCCAGCTCAGTTCACCAATCTCCAGCAGCTGAGCATACCAGGTACACTAAATTCTCTCATATCATTATACCGTGCTAACTTGCCCAGATTTTCCCTGTATGCTATCTCAGTGGATAGCACTTAAAAGAAAGAAATAAGAGGTTCACCAGAAAAAAGCTAAAAAGAATGAGGGACTGAGAAGTTTAGGCTCACATTCTTTACCTCCAAGTTCCATCAACAAAAAAGTCACATGGACCATGGAGTCAGCAAGGAGGGAGGCTGAGCCCCATTGTCAGCCCCACAAGGCTTCAGACACTAAATTGGGATGGCCACTGCTTGGAGACTGAAGATCACACAGACAAGTTGATACACCCCAGGCATCACACTGTTGGGAGGGACAGAGAGGAGCATGGTTCCTCTCGCTGAAGAAGCTCTTAGCAGGAAGGCCTTCTTTCTCAGCAATCATAGGAACTTGCAAATGCCCTTCATCAATCCCAAGACCCTATTAATGGGAAGTCCTGGGAGGGACTTTGGACTGTACTCTACAAGATCAAGTGTACTTCGCCTAAACCATTACTCTGGTTATCTCCTGGACACATTTACTGTATAACTAGTTTACCATTTTTGTTTTTAATTAGCTGATGAAAGCAGGAAGCAAAGTGTGGGAAGTTCATCACTCCTGCCTCCTTCCTGGGTCCTGTTCTCACCACTTTCTGTCTCTCTTTTCCAGCCCTCCGTGTTCAATGATGTCAAATGTCATTTCATGTTGACTGGGAGCCACCTCACATTCTTAGGAACACTGAGGGGCATAACCGGAGAGGAACTTTTATTTGCAAATTTGATTCAGATTTTTTTTTAGTGCTTAAAATGTACACAGGCAAGGAGGAATACTTAATCTTAAAATTAATGTTTTTCTTATTGTGAAAATGCTCCAGATGTATCAAAAAGTCATATCCTGCAAATGATAATAATCAGATAGCAAGAAAAAAGAAAGGGGAAACTCAACCTCTCACTGAATTTGTACGTTTTAAATGTAAACATAGTTTGTTAACTTCCTGCAGAAAACATGCAGCCTTGGACATGACACAGCGTGCGGGGTGGGGCCGCCATCTGGTTACCGCCGTCGGTTAAGTGTCTGCCAGCTTAAAACGTGGACTTTTTATTTCCATCTAATTTACATTTTCTCCCATCAGCAAGGCTACAGACTTTCGACAAGTATGCAGGGCACATGTGTGGTTGCTGCTATTATAATGTGTCTAAACTTTGATTCTTTTCCTGTTTGGAGGTTTAGCTCCTTCTTCATTTGTAGAGTTCTTTGTCAAAAATGTATTTTTCCCAACTTTACCATTTCTTTCACTTTATTTTTTCATTTGCCTTAAGTAGGCTTGAAATTGTCATTAGCGATCACATATCTTATTCTTTTTCAGAATAATTCAAATCCATATTTTTAAATGTCCTTCCCAAAACCAGAGCAATGTAACAAAAATGTGATTTTTTTCCCTGAACTCCCATGGTTTCAATTAGAATATCTGTTCACCTTAAATTGATTTTTGTGTAAGATGAACATTTGTATTTTTTCAGATGAATTTTTCACATAAGGTGTATTTTTTTTCACACAACACGTTTCTTTTTTTCATAACGGCTAGCCCAAAGTCTCATCGCACAGTGAATATCCTCTTGTTTTCTCGCCACCGTAAGCCTCTCCTTGGCAGTGTGTTAGATACCACTCTGTACGGCATTTTCCTTGGAGCAGGAGCTCAGTTCTTTCAATTGTTGTCTTTTCCTAGACAACCACTCTACTTAATTACTAGAACTCTTTTGTAAAGTAATACGAATAACTCTCCAAGAAGTATTTTGACATAAGTCATCTATGGGTAAAAATATGTAATGACTTATGTAAAATCACACTAAGTCAATAGTAGAAGAATAAAAGAAAAATATTTGCATCAACAAGCTGGGAGAAGACACAGAATATCTTGCTGATGCAAAGTCAGCAGAGATCACTAATGCTGAGGAACAGAATCCGACTTTATAAAGCAAACAGGGGGTCAGCCTCAGAGACTTCGAGTCAGGGGATAACTGGGACACCACGCACTTAGGGTTAGCAAACCAACCTCACTGAAACTGGGTGGGAAAGCCTCAGGTTAACATGGCCTCTTGCGAAAAGACTGAGGGTTTTAATTCCCCAAAAGGGCAATGCCAGCCATCAGGGCAAGCTGAAGCGGCACCGACTGAATCAGACTGGAAGCAGGCAGACAAGAGTGTACCTGAGTTTCCCACTCTGTCTGGCCCTCATACTGCCCTTACATCTCATTTAACACCGGGGTGCCCCCCAGTAAACCAACAGCTTAGGGGCAAGGGTTTCACTCTCTCTATCTAGTGCAGCTCTTGGTAGGAACCCAGTAAATATTTTAGGAAGTGATAATCTGTCTTAAGGCTAGAACGTGCCCACAAGTGTGCAGTTTTAACCAGTGTTCTCTCATTTTTAGGAAGATAACACTTTGCCAACCAAAACTATATTTAATAAGAAGACTGCTATCCACCACTTAAATACTTTTTTGAAAGAGACTGCTAAGCATACTCCCATCTCTACTTCCACCAACTAAGTTGAGCACAGGTGGGAGGGAAAACTGAGCACAACCTTCTATTTCCTGAAGGTAGAAAGCAGAGAGCTTAATCATTCAGGAGTTGTAGGCGCCTCAGAAATAAAGATTGTTGGCAGGGCAAGATGCTCAAGTTGATCGTGAAACAGAAGACACCACAGAAAAAAGAAAAGTGATAAGAACATAAGTCTAAAAATATATCTGGATCTCTGCAGAAATGAGACTCAAGGAATTTGTCAGCAGTTTAGAAAGATGGTTTATTTTGGGAAAAAAAAAGAGGCAAAAGGAAAGAAGGAAGAGAAGGAAGGGGAAGTTAAAGGAGAAGGAGGAGAAACCGGGAAGATGGCTGGCACAGCTTCTAGGAAACATCAGATAAATGGATTAGTTACCAGTGAAGTACCCAATAAAGCCATTAAGCCATCTTATAAAGACTCTCTGTGCGCTCAGCTCCTGAACCTGGGTCTAAACACGGAGCCCCCCAGATCAGGTGAACTGCCCTGAATTATAAGCAAGACAACAGTCTTCTGAAGGCTATTCCAGAGCAGTGCCCTCCCTCCCCTGGGGAATATTCCCCGCCCTCCCATGAGGGGAATAGCCTCATACACTGTGGTTGTTACAGAACAGAGCAGGGGGAGGCTGAGTAATATAAAAGACCCCCCTTTTTTGCCAGGGGTTCCTCCCCACCTGCTGGGTTCATTTTGCCTGCCACCTGAGGAAAGATGTCTCTTAATACCAGAGATCAGTGAAAAGGAAAGGAATTTATTATTTATTTTAAATAACACAAACTAAAGTTCCTCACCAATGCACACAGTCCTCCCGGCACCCTCCACGTGGCAAAAGGGAGCACTTCCAAAGTCTCGTGGTCCTGACTCTCACCCAAGCCGCATGGTCCCAACCAAGACACCAAAGCCGAATGGTCCTAAACAGACACGTGGTCCCAAGAAGAGAGACGCCCAATGGCTGCCATGCCTCCGTTTAAATCCCAGTGCCAATCTTCCTCTGCAGGCCCATTTCCGGCTCCTCTCACAACTGGCCACAGCTGCCAGCATTCTGGACAGGTATGCCCCTGTGGTGTGGAGCCAATTATCTCCAAGCTCTTCTGGACCCTATTACAAATCCCTATTTGGGGCTCCCCTCTTGGCTGTACCCTGTTACATGGGCACTTTAGGTATCACCTTCCTTTCCACCACCATATTCCCCAAGAACCACTGTGTTTGGGGCTTCTGTTGGAAACAAGGGCATCTCATGCACCTTCTCTACAGCCAGCTTTACTGCTGTCGGCTGCATTTAAAAGGTCAAGATGAGCTCTTTATGGATTGGCTCTGGAATCTCATCCCAATATGTAGTGCTGGTTTTCTGGAACTTACAAATGAACTTTCGGAGCTCATTCCGTTCACAAACTGAAGAGTGCCCATCCTTCCCACCAACAGATTTGCACTGGCTGGGATGACAACTACAGTGGCTATGAGAAAGCTGCCTTTGATGTGAGCCAGATTGACTCCAAGTATTTCCTTTGAAAGCATGGGCCTGGGAACTCTGAGTGGAGGCGCTTGGATTTTCTCAAGTTAAATCTGCTCTGACTCCTCCTGTCTGCGACCGAATGGGCTATGGCTGCCTTAGGTCCTCTAACCCGGATGTTAATGTGGGCCCTCAATGCAGTCCATCCAAAATAAGTCACACAATTACCATGGGGATAGCTTAAGAGCACGTACTCACTCCAACCCAGGCTTGTCATTATTTCAGCCACATTAACATTGTGCTGGGCTCTGTTGCTCAACAATTTTAAGTGACTGATTAAAGTAACACATTTGCTTGTTTACTTGACTAAACACAGTTTGGAAAGTGTCAGGTTATATTTTAATGTTTAATTGCTACCAAAATATTTGTATGTCAGGTAAATAGTTAATAGATAAAAGGAAGGCATTGTTCATAAAATGGATTAATTAGTATTTAATTACTATAACTTAAAATTAATCTGTTAATATTAGGAATGCAAGCTCGTAACAAATTAGCAAGGAGAAAGAAAAGCAACAAGGAATGAGGAGTCCTTTGTAAATTCCTAACCCAACAGCTCCCAGCTGCAGCAGCATGGACTCGGGCTGGCTGTCAGGAATCCCAAGGTCTGTACACGGGTTAAAACTCAATTCTTCTTTCTAACCTCAAAAGGCATTTTAAATGGCTAAGGTAGATTTAGTATTGGCTTGGATGACTCACTTGAAGGTGAGACAGGAGTGGGTGTCTTCACAGAGAGTATGTCTGAAACTAATTGCTTTGCCGGGAGGAAGCGTTTAGTGAGGCGTGCTCCAGAGGACACAAAACCCCAAATGTTTGCTGCCTACTCAGATGCATTCTGGCAAGTCTCAAGGCTCCGGCGCAAATCAGGCACAGTTTTCCTAATGCAGCTCTGTTCAGGGAGGGAGCTGGACGTCCTGCCCACGGGGCCACTGCTGGCTCTGCTCAGGCTGTCATCTGCTCCACCTGCTTAGATGGCAGAGCTTGGGGGCACCTTTAGAGGGAACACATTCTCAGCACCCATGCCAGGCATCGCCCTGGAGACTGAGCGGCACCCCAACCAAGACTGTGGGGACCTCAGCAGGCTTTGCCTCTCCCAGGCTTAGGGCCCAGGCCATCCTCTGCCCTCACCTCAGGCTGCTGACTCCAGCTGCTCATTAGGAAGTTAGAGCCCCACACACGATGGGGTTCACCGGCAGCCCAGCCGCTGCCTCCCACGCCATCCACCCACTGCCAGCTCTTAAAAGGCCTCTCCGCATTGTTTGCTGTCAGCGAAACAAGTGAGTGCCCTGCAATCCCACAGACAACAAAGCCCGCAGCAGCATTGCATGCGGGTGATGTCACCCAGGTAAAATTGTACTGACAAGCTTTTAATTAAAGTTTTCCCACACATCTTTCTGCGGTCCCCCGAGCGATTATTCACTATGCGCCGACTGCCAGCCAATTGTGAGTTGGGAGGGAAGTGTTTTATTTTCAAAGCTCTTGCTGACAGCTAGAGAACACTTTGTTATACAATCTGTTTACGTTTTTTCACACACACACTCACGCTCACACACGATCTTGCTAAAGGGGAAATGGCTACGCAGGGTGTTCAGCGTGCATGGCAGTAATTAAAGACATCTGGTGCCGAACGAACTGAAGGGGGTGGCAGAACTCCCTCTATAAACAATCACCCCATCTTGACAAGATCCTCCCCCAGCTTGTCAAGAGAGATGACTCCAGGAAAGCACAGGTTCAAACAGGTGCATGGAACCCACAGCTGGAGCACAGAGGCGCCCGTGCTACCTGGGAGCAGTTATCAACGGGAGAAACGCACACGCTGAAGGGACGGCCTGCCGGTGCTCTGTGTGGAGCAACCGGCAGTTTGAGGCAGGCTTCGTCCCCGCTTCAGACACTGTCCCACACCCCTGCCTCTGAGAACCTGTTTCTGAAGAAAGGGTCCCAGATTTGTGGAGCAGGGTGAGCTGTGGATTGATAGGGGTTCTCATGGTCCCTGGTTCTTGCTGATAAAATTTCTGCAAAATGCCCTGGCCAGGCGGCTGAATTCGTTGGAGCACCATCCCATACACCAAAAGTTTCCAGGTTTGATGCCTAGTCAGGGTGCATGCCTAGATTGCATGTTCGATCCCTAATCGGGGCACAGATATGAGGCAACCAGTTGATGTTTCTCTCTCTCTCTCCCTTCCTCTCTCTCTAAAAGCAATAAATAAATCCTTGTGAGGATTGAAAATTTTTCTGAAGAGCATGGCCCTTTCTGAAACATCTGCATCCCTATGACAGACAAGCTCCCCAAAACTTGGTAGGGTGGAAGAGATGGTCCTGCTCAAGACAAGTGACTTGAGCCTTCTTGTATAAAGAAGTCCCTTTTCATAGTGACTGGGTCACTCTTGACATCTCCTGTCATTCCTGCTCAGCACCTGCTGGGGGCTGGGGGCCTTCAGAACTGGGCTCCCATTGTGACTATGACTGCTGCTAGAAAGAGATTTCAAGTGTAGCCTGCTGTCCCTAGCCTCACTTTCCAAGTAAACTGGACACAAGAGTACCTGAGCCAGGGGTGAGTCATGATGTGAATTCAAAAGCACCTAATACTGTCCTTGTGGAGTCAGCTATAGCCACAGACACTGAAACAAGCGCAGGAACACGTGTGAGTGCGAGCCCGGGGGTGGCACCATTAGGCCAGTCCTGGGAGTCAGGAGAGGCTCCAAGGAGGAGAGGCATTGGGATGGGATTGCACCACAGAGTGAGAATTACTCATGTAATGGGAAAAGCAAGAGAACAGGGCTCCATGCAAAGTTACCAAGACCGAAGAGAGAGACAGAGAGAAAGACAAGCTGGGGGTGGAGGGAGACAGGAGAGAGGGAAATAGAAGGAGAGGCAGAGCAGAGAGGGCATTCAAAATCTGGGAAGAGCTCTGTGTTTGAGGCCCGGAGTTCGTGACAACAACAACAAAAGAAGTGGGTGGCTGAGACTGCAAGGCTGGACAGAGGGGAAGACCCAAATCGCTGGGCCTCAGCTAACATTCTAGGACACCTGACTATTTTAGAAGGATCTGAAACTTCTGAAAAGAGAGAAATGTCTACTTCCTGAATGAACAATGGATGAGAGGGGACCATGGAGGGCACAGGGTGAGCTTGGGAGGATTTCACAGTCCCCCCAGAGTGGGAGGGGTCCTCGTGGGAGGGGTCCCCTGAGTATAGCTAGTGAGAATGATAGGGTTGGCCAGGAACTCAATGAACACAGCTCTACATAGCCTGTAGTGTGAGCTCCATGGTAGGGACTCAGATGTTTTGAAAACATGTATGTAAACTCATGTATAAACATGGATGGATAAGTGGATGGATGGATAGAAGGATGATGGGTGGTGAATAGATGGATGGTAGATGGATGAATGAATGGATAGACAGACAGACCATAAATTGATGGTGGATGGATGGATGGTGAATTGATGGATAAAGGGATAGTGAATGGAGAGATGGGTGAGTTGGGTGGATATATAGACGGATGTATTGATTCCATTAATGAATGAGCTAAAAATCATTTGCCCTCAGCTATCTGGCAGTTTCACTCTTTAGAATTGACTTGGTTAATCTAATTTGGCATAATGCACGAGACAATTTTTTAAAAGCCACAAAATTTTTTTTGCTCCTCCCACTGAGTTGTGGGGTCCAAGTCCCCTCCTTTCCAGTCTTGGGTGGCTAGTGTCTGTGTCAACTGATACAGTGTGACAGAGGCATGTCATATGACACCTGAGGCTAGTTCAAGCACTCAGTGTGGCTTCCACTTTGCCCTTTTGAACCCTAGAATTGGGGTGTCTGCCAGATTTGAGAAGTCCAACCACATGGAAGCATTCTGGCTGACAGTTCTAACATCCAACAGCTTTGCTAAATTTTCTTCAAATGCATTTGTCTTCCATTCTGTGGGTCAGCCCCAACTTCATTTATTTTCACTAACACCCCAAACATTGCAAATCCTCTGTGCCTTGTTTAAATTCTTAACTCCCTCAAGGTATTAACAAAAATAAAATGATTGTTTATATGATGAAGTTTTGAGAGCTTTGTTTTGCATCAAAAGGAACTAGAAGAGAATTTTGCTGCCAGAAGTAGAATGCCACCATGATAAAAATCTAAAATACATAATATTGGTTCATTGGTTTTTAGGGATGGGGAAACAAGTGAGCCTTGAGGAGAAGTGAGGAACCAGATAAGTGTTGTAGGAGATACCAGTGAAAACTCAATAGAAGGTGAGAAAAATGTTGTTAGAGGAAAGAAGACCTTGTTATTTGGTGGCAGAAGTTTTAGCAGAAGTGTTGCCTGAAGTAACAGAGAAAACAGCCACCGCACACAATGAAGGAATGAGGTCAGCTAAGGGGGATTGCAGGCAGGCTGCTACTGCTTCCCTTTAGCTGACTGTCATCAGTAAGTAGGATGAAGGATGAGATACAGAAGGAATCATTCAGTTTCTAGCAGAATTTAGAGGAAATATAAGCTAGCAGATCTTGCTAGTTTTTAAAATAAATTTTCACACCTTCAGCCTCCCCAGAGAGAGACGTAGGCAGTGTGCTCTACAGACTCCCGAACTAGCACGTCTGCTAAGCAGCTCAAGGCGCAGACCTCGCCTTCTAAATACCTGGGCTCCTAAGCATTTTAGGATGTTTACCACGCTGTGCTCGAAGGGAGCCCAAGTCAGGCATGGACTTTCTTTGAAGAGTTTTGTGGATATGGCTTTGACTAATGGAAAGAATTTATAAAGTGATACAAGGGAAACCCACAATGTTTTTAAAAAGATGGTATCAAAAGTGGTATAAAATGAAAATGGTGTTGTGCAGCTGTTATATTCGATATCAGAAAGTAGGTTGAGAAGGTTATTAGGTTGCAAACTCAAGTTATATCTTATAAAACAGGAAGAATTATGTTTTTTATTAAATTTTATTTGGGTAACATTGGTTAACAGCATTATATAATTTTCAGGTGATTATAATACAACATCTCTTACTCAATTTCATGCTCGCCATATCAAGTCTAATTTCCTCCCATGACCATGTATTTGACCCCCTTTACCACACATGAAATGCAAAACCAAAATGATGACTCTTTTGTGCATAGGTCTTCAAGATGAAAAGAAATGTTCACAAGGGACCAAACACAGAAGCCTCATCCTCACATGGATCCTCAGCCTGATGCCCGAATGATTGAGGGTGGTCTTGACCTATTTTGCACATGGGCAGAATTAAATAATCTGTGTCCAGAGGACAGGCTATAATATTCTTTTTTAAGAAAAATGGCCATGAATTTCTTTGACAGCTCTCTCATTGAGACATAGGGTCTATGTTCTCTCTTTTCTTAAATTGGGGATCTCTTGTGGCTGTTTTAACAAGGAACACAGAAGAAATGGAGCTTGTGATTTCTGAAGCTAGCCCATAAAAAATGGTCCAAGTTTTCCCTGGCTCACGGGAACACGCAGTATGAAGCCCTGTGCCATCACACGAGGAGCTCTGCCACCATGCCATGAGCAAGTCCAAGCAACATAAAGTGGTCTGATCACATCACCCTGGTCTACAATCTCAGCTTAGACATACGAGTAAAGGAATCTCCAAGTTCAGCCACAAGCTAAGGAACAGAGGCAGCCACCAGATGACAGAAGAGTCAGGAAGTACCCTCCCCTAGAATCTCTAGGAGTGTGGTCTGACCAACACCTTGATTTCAGATTTCTGGCCTCCACACTGAGAGAACAACTTCTGTTGTTTTCCACCATGTTTGTAGCAATTTGTTACATCAGTCCCAGGGAACAAATACAATGGCCCTCCCTCAAAAAGTTGTGTGAGGACAAAGTGCCATGTGAAACACCCCAGGGCCTGGCCCTCAGCGAAGTCTGATCAACATTAGCTGTGAATCTATTTCACTGAGCCAGTCAATGCCAGGGACTGAACGGCAAGGACAAAACTGTCATGGGGAGGCTGAAATATGAGCAATGCTCAGGTAGTGGTGAGCCTGACACACCAGGGACAGTGACAGTAACAGAAATGAAAATACCTAGAGTGTGGGGGGAGGAGAGGTGGTGGCCCCACAGGGAAGGAGGGTGGCTGGGCTTTAAGACATCTCTGGCTCAGGATGAGGCACTGGTCATTCAGAGCTGGCAAAGGTCTGTGCTCATGGCCAGCTCAGCCAGAATGACAATACTGTGACTAAGTGTGTCAAAGGCTCAGATACCATCATCCCCTTCAGAAGTGCCTGCTGCCCACGATGACTCACACCATGCTCTGACACACAGTCCTCCTTCCTGACTCCCCCAGCACCTTAGGTCAAATTTGGAAATGAGAAGGCCAGTGCTTCCTGTCAATAAACTTAATCTCTAAAGCTTTTGTCATCCAAACAGCAGCTCACTCACTGCTGTTACTAAGTGAAAATCCAATAGAGGGGCACTTTTTAAAGCAGACCCCTGAGTCTCAGACCTAACTGGCTCTCTCAACCTCTTTGGGACTTCTTCTCTTTTCCTTTATTTTTCTTCATCCCTCCACACCTCCTTCCCAGTCTTCCTTCTTTCTATGTTTCTTTCTTAAGGTTCTTCAGAAGCTCTTGAGTCACACAAAAAGAGCTTGAGAAACAAACTCTCCTTAATGTGGTAGGCAGACTTCATGTTCGCCTCATGGAAACTTTGTATGAACTGTAGAAGTGCTGTTTTGTTTTCGTTCTTTTGCCTTTTCTTATTTCCAGGTAGCTTTATGGAGTCCCGAGGATGATTTGCATGAGTTGAAGAGAAACACTCTCTCTTGGGTGTGTCACTAACAGTAAGAGTGCTGCCATCGAGTCCCAGTCACAGAGCAGCATCAGCTCCAAGAGCTCTGCAGGGACTATGGGGACATCGATCCCCAGCAAACACAGCACCACATGCCTGGCCTGTGCCCCAACTGTTTGCCTATGTAACAGAATCATGAGGAAAATTAAATCTAAAAGTAATGAAGAAAGCAGAGTCCACACAAAGAGGGGGATGCCATCACTCAAGACTTAATTGCTGAGAGGTTCATACCCCTCTGTCCGTGGAAGGGAGATGTGGCCTAGAGCCACAGGTGACATTAGCCTCACATCCCTGCTTCCCAGGGGCACCACCCGGTGGCATTGTCCGGTGGCCAGGCCCCCTGCTGCTGCCTCGTCCTTCTCCCAGGGACAGACTGAGCTGTGATGTTGAGGCACATATGGACATCCCACACCAGGCGCCTTGACTTCATCCCCCATGGGCTTACTTTGGCCACTGTTGCCAGTTTCTGGGTGTTCAGGTGGGAGAGACGTCCCTGAATGAATTGCAAAGGTCTACGAGGGCCCTGCCCTTGTGGAAATGACCTCACCTGCCTGTCCTGTCCACCCAGGAAAGCTGCTGATGTCCATCTTCTGGGAACCCTGGGCAGCGGGTTGGGGCAGCTGGCATAAAAAGCCTGGCCCAGAGATGTGACCTGGGCCTCTACTTGCAGGTGGGTAATTGCTTAGGTGGGGTTTTTCACCAGTTTTTTTGTTTTCGTATGTTTTTTTTGTGGTGAGAGCTGCTTTTTCCCCCTTGCATGTTTCTTTCTTTCTTTCTTGCATGAATACTGGAAACCAAGCTAAACCTTGTTTTTGGTTACCTTGTTATTCATCATTCAGATACCTCACTGAGTTTGGGCAGGCACAGTAACTGCAACCACAATCCCAGACTCTCCAGCTTCTAGAACTATCCCCCTAAACCTGCTGGTCAGTCGCTGCAGACGAGGAAACGGTGGCTGTACTGCCCGGGCATAGAGAGCAATGATGACATCACAAGACATTCTGAGGATCAGGCAGGCAAGCTGAGTAGAAGAGGGTCCTTCCAAGTAGGGAGACCATGGGGAGTATCCAGAACCTGGGACGAGGGAGGTGCTAGGTGCAGCCTGGGACAGCACCACTCTGTGGTGTGGGAGTTTGACTAAATCAGATCAACCTGTTGACCTCACAGCAGATGCTTTCCAAAGAACTGCCTGATGCTAACTCCAAATTGTTACCTCCAGTTTCTCATCACAGATCCCTTTGCAGTGACGAATAACATTGAAAGATAAGAAAGGGAGAGTGCTCTTCAGCTCCCCTGCTGTGTGTGAACTGTCCCCACCACGTCAAGGGGAGGACACGGAAGTGCCGGGCCAGCAGGATCGGGGCAGGCATGTCCTCCGCGCTCATGCGGCCGGCAGATGTGCGGGGGCTTTGATAACTGGGAAACCCCAAAACAGATTGTGGAGGGAAATTATCTGCAGATGTGTCATAGAGAGAAGAGTCAAACCATTGCCAATAAATTAGTCAAAATTACATCTCCCCAGATCAGCCTTATCTTCTGAAGTATAACTTATGGAGCAAGGCATGCAATCTAAATTTTCCAAAGTCTTCAAAGAAAAGGCACCAGACCCCTGGACGTTCTAGGCAAATCTACGTTCTTTCTTAAAAGTACTCACAAGACAACTAAGCACATTACAGCAGCCTATCAGTTAACAATGGAGAGGGGTATGCAGCGGAACACAGGGGAGTGCAGGCCTGCCCTGGAAACAGAGCCAAAGGTTTGGCCCGGGTCACCCTGGGTCCAGTGGCAGTGGCTTCTCCTGTGCTCCCAGGTGGGGCCCAGGTTTACCCACCTGACACTAAACATGCCACAGCTGGCACCCCTGCAGCTCAGCCTGCTTCTCATGTGGTCTCTGTGTCAGTGTCTCCCCGAGGAGCTCCTGTCCTCATGCACTAACGCTACATTCATCCAATGCCCCTGACATCATTGTGGTGAACAGAGAGATTCCGTTTTTATTAATTCCCACTTTAAATGAGAGGAAACCAAAACACAGAATTGACCTAGGTCAAACCCAGCCCTCTGGAGATATCTGGAATGAAGCTGGGCAAGTTTTCCTCCTGCGAGAAAGCTTTATTCTACTGGGGACTAGAATTTTTCAGAGCAGTGGCCCCTGATCTAAAGTGTATCACAAGGGATTTTTTTAGAGAGTCTCAAATTCCCAAGACAAAATGCAAAATGAAGCCCAAAGAAAAAATTAGGAAAATATACACAGAAGAAATTCTTTTTTTTACAAAGTCCCTTTGACACTTTGAATATGTGACTTGAATTTCTGCTCTCACCTCAGAAACTATGTTGATTGGTTTATTTTAAAGTTAACATATTGAAAGATAAACATACAAGAAGAAAAACAAGGGCTGCAGGGGACACTGCTCTGTTGTGCTGGGAGCCCCAGCAGTGTCCCCTGCCTCTGCGCCTTCTGACACCTCTGTAAGTCACCATGTAGGGCAACCTCACTGTAGTGGGCTGCACAGCGTTCCTCCAAAAGATAGGTTCACTGAGAACCTCAAAAGGTGACTGTTTAGTCTGTTTCAGCTGCCATCACAAATTGCCAACAATTGTTGGGCTTATGAACAGCAGAAATTTATAGCTCACTGTTCTGAGGACTGGGTGTTCAAGATGGTGCCGGTGTGTTGGGGTCTCTTCGAGGCACAGACAGCTGCCTTTCTGCTGTGTCCTCACACAGCGGGAGGGGAGAGGGAGCTCTCTGGGGTCGCTTCTATAAGGACAGTAGCCCATCATGAATGACCTAATCACCTCCCAAAGGCCTACATCCTAACACCATCACCTTGGACACTAGTATTTCAACATGTGACTTAAGAGGGCAATGACCTTACTGAAAATAAGGGATATCACAGATGTAAATAAGGTGAGAATCTCAATATGAGATCTTCCTGGATTAGCATGGGCCCTGAATCTAGTGGTGGGTGTCCTTGATAGAAAAGGAGACACAGAAGAGTAGGCAAAGTGAAGACCAAGACAGAGGCTGCAGTCATGACATGGTGCTGCCTCCATGAGCCAAGGACTGCTGGAAGAAAGTGGGAGACAGCAAGCCCCAGGGGCTCTGAGCAGTGAGTCTATTCATGGGCAAAGTAGCTCAGTCCTGGCCCCTCTCTGGGGTACATGGCAGAGGCCACCTGAGCCACCAGGATGGAGTCACTGATGATGCAGAGAGCAAAGACAAAGACCAGAGCTTCTCATTGTCCCTCGCTGGCTCCAAGATGTCCTAGGAACAAGCTTACCCCATCTTTTTCATCCTTAATCAGGGAATTAGGGAAAACTCGGGAGCAAGGATTTTAGGGGAATAGAGCAGAGACAGGGAGGGGTGTGGATGGGGAAGTTGAGGCCTCTAAGAAGACTGACTTGTGACACTGAGAGGCACATGGTCAGGCTTGGAGTTCCGTCCATTGGGGAAGGCCGCCCCCTGGAAGTAACTACTTCTGAGCTGAAGACAGCTGGTGGTGCATGACCTCTGCCCACCCACACTTTCAGCCCATCCTGTGTCTGAGGTGGGGTCTGTAAGGCAGCGGGGCATTCCCCATCCACAGGGGAACTTGTCCTTCAACTTGGGACAGGAATTCATTGTCAGAATTGTCACAGCATGAGCCTCTTCCTCCCTGACCCATGAGCTCTGTGTGTTCTATTTGTGACCTGACACACCAGACAGCGCTCCCGAGAGGAAGGCAGGGGACCAACTGGGAAGCAGCCAGACAGGATGCACAGTGAACAGGCTCAGCTGGTTCGGGTCCTGGGCTGTGACCATCTACACAGAAACCCCAACACCCTACAAAAGGCACACAGCACGGCTCTCCCAGAGCTTGCTCCTGCGCACTTCACGTTGTGGGATCAAGAGCATGTGCACCCCCACAGGGAAACCCATGGTTAGCACCTAGTTTGGGACTCCACACAAAGACAAGGACCCTGCCCCCAAACCGATGGCCAGAGAGCCTCCTGGGAAGGCACCCTGGGCCGCCTCCCAGTCCTCGCCCCACACCCACGCCCGACTCAGTTCCTTTCCAGACCACTGGTATTATTTTCTGTCCACTTATCTCTCAGCCACATGTGTCCCCTCAGCTCCACACATTCAGGTACAAAATCACAATTGATGGGGACACATGAGCCTCGCCATACCTACATTTTAGCTGGAATAAAACTTAGTAATGACTTGATGTGCCTGGCCCTACAGAGGTGGGAGCCAATCCAGCAAGAGCCCAGCAGCCCAGGGAATGGGCAGAATGAAAACCCACAGGGACTCATTCAGCTCTAAATTGGACCTGTTTCCAGATCCCACATTCAGTGCTCCTTATCTCTTCCACCCTCCTCCTCTCCATCCTCACCCCACCCTGAGTACACTCCCCGGCTTTGATGGTTTTCAATTAGCACAAGCTGGGAACTGTGCCTGTGACAGCAATGGAGGAAAGTCTGTCCTCTCATCTGTAATTAAACCTGCAGTCCCACACCAGCCCTGCCTGGGGTGCCAAGAGGCTGTCCTCCTCATGACTTTCCTTCAGACACCCAGCCTGCCTTCCCTGTGCAGAGAGGTGCCCGGTAGGGACACTGCCATGTACATACCCAAGTGATCATGCAGGACAGACTACGGCTCCTCACAAGGCCTCTGCAATGCTCATTTGGGACAGGAAACAAGATTTCTTTCTCCACTTCCCCCTCCTCCAGGAAGCCTTCCTGCTTCCCCTTGCCTGGCAGACCCAAGCAATCCTTTCTCTTTTCTACATCACTGTACTTGGATGTACTATAACCTCTGGAATAGCACTGTTCTCTCATTAGCCCACAAGCTCCTTGAGAGAAAGAATACATGGTGTCTGTGTTTGCCTCTGGACAGTACATGTCCCCACTTACTCATTCATTCACTCAGTCATTCATTCATTCACTTGGAGTGGTTTCAGGGGGACACCCCCTCCTGCTTGGGCTTGAGAAGGAGCAATGAGGAGACAGGTGAGGCACGCCCCTTGGAGCTCACATATGCCAGGAAAGTGGACACCCAAGCATGTCCAGTGATGAAATTCATGCACATGCTACTGGAAAATGTCCCAGCTCTAATATAAGATGATTGGATCTTAACAACATACTTCTGGAGGAAGAAAAGCAGGCTTTACATATATTTTGATCTCATGGGCATTAAACATGGAAAATGGGTGCCTTTTCTGTATTAGCAGCATACACAAGCAGAGTGTTCCTACCATGCACACATTCTACCCATGTTCATACCTCTAAGCTGTTTGCCCACCTTCCCAAACCAGCTGTTTCCTGAAGGCCTTCTTCACCGGGCAGTGTCCTGAGAAATGATCGTCTGTGCCTGCTCTTTCTGTCACCATGTGAGGTGGCCCCAAGCACCTGACAACAGCCCTATCTACTCAGGACCTCAACCAGGGCAGCCTGGCTCCTTGGAGGAGAGTTTAGCTACTTTGCCCAGTGCCCTCCCTGGTCTCCTCATGCCCCAGAGTCTCAGGGAGCCAGACTGGCCTCATGGCCCGAGGTGCGGGACTGAGCTGGCCACACTGTGGGGCGCCCTCCTGAGTGTTTTGTCCCTCACACAAATAACGGTGCTACGAGAGTTCATGTGTGACACACACACAGGGAGCTGGAGGAGGTAGAGTGGCATCGTCCAGTGGCTCCCCGGAGCCTGGCTTTGGAAAGGACGAGGCCCCGAAGCGTGTGGAGACCCAGCCCCACCAGGCCCTTGCAGCTGGGGGTCTTTCCAGACAAGACATGCCGGAGCCGCTGCAGAGACCGCACTTGGCATGCAGCCCCCAGCGCCGTTCTGCCCCATTGCCTCGTGGTGAAATGAAAATAATAATAATTTCTAAGACTTTCAGATTCTGGCCCCAAAGTACTTTTCCAGGAACATACTGTGAAAGAAGACCATAGAAAATATGGTCCCGGTGACACAAAACTTCAGACATCCTTGTGATTTAGGGGGCGAGATCGCTAAGGGGTTTCTGGAAGAATTTTTTGTTTCTGACATTTCAGAAGAAAAAACACACCTTTGAGCTGAGCCTGTGTTGTCAGCATTCAAATTTCATGTGAGCTTTGCTTGGCCGGCACTTGTTCCAAATATGAAGGAAGTTATTTGCCGCGAGGGTCTGGCTCTCTGTAGTCTCTCCCATCCTAAGGGGAAGTCGGATCTGAAGGCAGTGTCTAAAGTACAAAGTCTTGTATGATTTCTGTAAAGCACAGAAGAAAATATTCTAGAACAAGCCATGTGTGTGAATCACAAAGCGTTTCTTTGGGGAAGATGAAGTGGTTCCAGGATGTGTGTGCAGACTCTAGGGAGAGCATAGATTCATACAAGCATGCCTCTTATATGTGGAGCAGTTATTGAGCACCTACTGTGTGCCCTGGTACATACTAGTCTCCAGGGACAGAGAGCAAGGGGTGGAGGCTCTGTCCCGCAATCTCTGGTCCACTCAGTGGAGACACATGCAGTCCTGCCCTGGACAGTGGACAGGAATAGGCAGTGTGCGGAAGGGACACAGCAGGGGCACAGGGCAGCTCCCTCATCCCCGCACCGTCTGAGTCAACACCTGAGTTCTACTCAGAGAAGCGTTTTGTTTCATCTGAGGAAAGAATTAAAGTTGCTCTTTCCTCACAAATAGACCACAAAGCTACAGAATGTAAGAGGAGCAGCTGGAAACTCAGCCTCCCTGAACACAGCAGAAGTTCAGAAAATGCAGTTCAAAACCCCCGTCAGCTGGTGGGGTCTCCAAGGGCTGTTGATCCAAATTCTCATTTCTACCCACACATCCTTTGCAGCAAAATGTCGAATGGAATAATGTCTTTAACATCTCCCTCAGGAAGATGTTAAACTTCCTTGGGAAACAACATTAAACAATAAAGAAAAATACTTAATTCTTTCAAGAACATAGCAAATATGAACACACAGCAGGTCACTCTACTCTGAGACTGGACAAGTGAACAGCACTTCCTTGTGTCCAAAGGAACAGATAGTAAAGCCAATCGCTTTGCAGATGGTGAAAACACCTCCTCCTCCCCCACGTCCATCCAGCCACACCAGGGAGCAGTGAGGTCCCAACAATCAGTGGGTGTGTCACTGGAAAGCCGTCACTAGGCCCAGTGATGCCTCATTGAGGACCTGCCACTGCCACATGACAGTGATACTGTATCTTATGGGTAAGGAGACAGGACGATGGGCTAGATTAATACTTTGCCTTTTTAATCTATTAATCTACCACCTTTGGGACATGATTTTAAATCCACTCCAGAGCAAAGTGACTGAAAATCATTCTGGTCTGACAGCTTTAAAAGATCACAAGTGAAATGTGTTAAGAAGGTCTCAACCCACTGTTACTGTACAAAGACCGTTTCTGGAAGTTTCCCTCATCCTAGCGATGGTTCTACACCCTCCCGTTGGGAGCCTCTGAAACAGACAACCATGCACCAATAAGAAAATGTCCCTATTAGACGGGGTTAATGGGAGGAGTATGTGTTTTTCCAGGATAATCTGGGTTGTGTGTGTTCATCACTAGTGGGTTTAAAGATGCTCAGAGTTCCTGGGGAACGTTTGCTTCTTCCTTACCCAGGTGCGTCCTGGTGTCACGTGAGACAGTGGGTGGGGGGAGGGTGGTGCAGGCCAGGCACCTTGTAGATGGAGCCTTGTGGTATGACAACACATAAAACTTATTTTTTAAAGCTTAAATTTTGATGACACGGAAGCAAAATGGGTCTATATTTTTAACAAATGACTGGGCCCTGCCCAAGACATCCCCATGGCCACAGTTAAAGTCCCTTAACAGGCTCTGCAACCTGCTCCCCTACTAAAGTGAGCATTGTCTCGAGGCACACAAGGTGGTCCTCACACCACAGAAGCCCCCAGCCAGCCTTTGGCCAACACGAGGGGAGGGGACAACACAGGGGTCTCAGCTTCTTTGCTGGAAGGACATGCCTCACAAGTAGCCAGAGGACCAGATAATATGTACAAAACCCTATTCTCTCAGGGGGCATGGGTCCAAAGCACACATTGATCCATGTGGAGGCAAATCTTTTAATGACATGAAGCACAGGCACTTCTAGGGATAGCCTGCATGCCAGGGAGAAGGCAAAAGAAGCCCGGCAGAGAGGGATGGAAAGAGTGCAGAGCAGGAAGAGGAGAAGCATCCTGGAGCTGCCTGCGGGCAGCCCTCAGTGGGGTGCTCTGCAGACTGCGGGGCACACTGCAAATGGGGGGCACACTGCACGAAGTGGGACACCCTGTGGATGTTTCAGATAGAGAAGTAGCCTTTGGACTTCACAACAAAGCAGTTCAACAGGGGGCAGGACTGACTTGAGGGGACTAAGGTGTCGTGGGAGAATGAAGGTACAGACGCCAGTGCAGACCACTCCTTCCAGGACCAGGCAGAGAAAGGAGGGAAACTATGTGGGAGTCTGGGGCATGCAGGACCAGGAGAACGTTGAGGATAACTGATCCTGCTGTGAGGTGAGGACAACAGCGTGGGAAGGAAGGTAGCACAGAGGGATGAGGTCTAGGGGAGCCTGGGGACAGGGGACCCTGAGCCCACTTTGGAGGCCACTTGTGCAGGAGGCTTTGTTTTTGCCAAAGGCTTCAGGCCCTTTTTTTTCTGCCCATAAGGTGCCTGAAGCCAGTGGGGGTGGGGATCCATGGATAAATACCCCAAGTTGCTCACCCACTGTGGGCCCCACGCAGGCTCATCCCCAGGAGAACGCTTCTTGCTCTCTTGAGCAGGCCTCTGGGGTCACACCCTAGACAAACTTCCACCTCCAAACTCTTTCTCAAGTTGCTTTGGGGCAGCCCAGCATGAGGTTTTAAGGCAAGAATGAGGGCATTTGTGGGAACTGTTATTAAAATACCTCCTGGAAAAAAACCCAGAAGGGTCAGTACAGACAGTACAGACAAAAAGTGGGGAAGATGAGGGGTCTCTCTCTGGGGAGAATTCAGGGTTGGCCCTGGCAGGGTGGACGGTCAGAGCAGCGGGAGAAGGACAGAGCAGAGAGGACCTTCTAGAATACCCCTTTCGTGACATTTAAAGAGTCATAACAATGACGATGAAGAGAAGAAGATATGAGAAATGCTATTGCAGCAGTCAAGATTACCAAAACATGATCTTATTAATAATAAGAAAGGAGTTTGGATTAGACCAGATTCAGGACATGCAGCCTTTTTACGACATCTACACACTTTGATTAGTGAGTAACACACTTTTTCTTCCATCTAATCACCCTACATGTTAAGAAAAACAATCACTGTTTTCCCCTCTCTCTGGATGTATTCCTAATTAGTTTGTTTTTTTTTTTTTAATTAGAAGACACTCTCAACCTTCACATCATCCCCCAACTTAATGAGCTCCTCCAGATGTTTAATGAGAAACAAAAAACCACAGGAAAAAAAACAGCTGGACATTAAATACAGCGAGAATTACCAACAGCTTATTTTGGAAACCAGTCCACATTCTCACATTTTCTAAGTAACCACTGGTGTGACATTTTTCCCTCTAGAACTGATCCACAAGTGGTGCAGGCACGTGGCAGGAAATCCGAGCACTGTTCCTGTGTCTCCTTCCTGGTGGCAGCGGCATTCCTCTGTCCTGCCGGCAGCTGTCCCCAGCATGCGTAAGACCTTACTGCATTTTTGGCTCTGCTAATGATTTTGTCCAGATTTCTCCCTTTCAGTCACGAACACTGACCTCCTCCACCAGGCGTAGGGGGATTTGCCATATTTTTTCTAAGAACCCCAGTCTTGTGGGTGACTTCTCCCTTTGAGAAAAGAAGGGCCAGCATATGTGGTCACTACTGATGACCAGCTTGTACTGTTGTGAAAGTCTGGAGTGAAGAACCCCTGCAGGATAGGGCACCCCATCATCTACACTGCAACAGCTTTTCAAGGGTGCTCAGTGCCTGACAGCGACTGTGCTAGCACAGGACTGTGTGAGCATGGGACCCTCCTCCTCCCCCTCAGATGGAGACCAGCTGGGATCCACAATATTTTTTTTATCTCTTAATAAAAAAAAATGTATTTGATTTTAGGAAAAAAAGTAACCTTATTTATAGCCATGGCAGAATCCCACAGGAGTACATGAAATACACCTATATGTGCACACACAAATGAACCTTTGAGGTCAATACCATTCCCACTCCTGGCCAGAGCAAAACTCTCTTTGCACCATCTGCACCACCGTCACTGTGACATTGTCCCCTAAGCCCTGCTGCACCACCTTCTTGACCAGCGTGTTGTAGGCTGCTTCACAGTGGGCATCGATGTTGGGATTCTCCCTGGCTCTAGATTTTCCCATCCTTGAGGCAGGACAAGACGAAGTTCATAGCTTCTTCTGGGGTAAAGACATTGAAGAGATAAAATCTTAGTCTATTTTTTGCCATCTCCCAACATCCTAGCTTTTCCAGATGAAACTTGAGAGCTGAGACACATACCACCCTCGTTAGAAAACCCAGGTTTTCCATCTTGTTGTGTTGGCCACCACCTCTCCAGCAGCATTTTGTATTTACTTGATGCTATTCTCTAATACCCTCTGCAGAGTCTTGGCCTGTCCGCCCCAATCCAGTTGGCTGCAATACCCACTCTTAGGAATGTTAAAGAGTTTTGTTTTTCAAACAAGGCTGTCAAGTCGCATGTTGTGTGAGCCATGTGTTTGTGTCAATGGGAGGTTTCTGGCTATAACAGCAGAAGACCTGACTCCAACAGGCTGGAACAATGGGCTGTGTTAGTTTCCCATGACTGTTAAGACAAAGCACTACAAGCTGGCTGGCCAGAAACAGCATAGATAGAGATGTGGGCAGGGCTGTGCTCCCTCCAAAGGCTTCAGCGGAGGGTCCTACCTGCCTCTTCCAAATCCGGGTGGCCCCAGGTGTTCCTGCGCTGGTGGCCTCATCCTTCCAATCTCTGCCTCTGGCTTCATGTAGCCTCGCCTCTGGGCTCATCTTCTCCCCTTTCTGTCTAATCTCCCTCTGTCTCACTCTCAAAAGAACCTGTCATTGGATTTAGGTAGGGTTCACCCAGGTAATCAGGATAAGCACCTCATCACAAGACCCCTAATTAATTACATCTGCAAAGTCTCTCTTTCCACATAGGGTCCCATCATCAGTTCTGGGAGAGAGGATACGGACAATCTTTTGGAGGCCACCATCCAACTCACAAAAGTTGGTGATTTCCAATTTCTTGACATAGTACGCTGTGCCTGGTATATGTGGCACTTCATATTTACAGAATGTTCACAGGTAACGGGTAGTTGCCTGTGTAGTTTTGCTAGAGAGTACCCAAACCTCTCCACAGGGTGATATTTCTCATAATACAAACGGCATTGAACATCTACGCATGTTTTTAAAAGCAATTTGCATGTGTTCTCAATAAAGTGTCTTTTCTTGTTGTTTGTACATTTTTCCATGGAGTGTTTTTGTCTTTTTTTTTCCTTGATTGTTTAAAACATCTTATAAGTTAGGATTTTTATCAGACCATGCCCAAATTAGGGTTTTTAGCCCCTATACTAGGGTAAGAACTGTTAATATTTTCCTCAGTTTGCCATTGTTTTTGATCATGGTGTTCTGAGGGGGCAGCAGGCAAATATTTATATATTGTTGATTTTATTAAATTTTCTTTATTTAATTGATCTTTATTTCAGTCCTACTTGGAAGGTTTTCACCACTAAGGTTAAAAATTGTCAACGTGTTCTTGTAATATGCTTGTGGTCTTATTTTAAATTTTTATGAACCTCTTATCCATTTGGACTCTATTCTGTTGTCTGGAGTGAGATATGGGTCCAATTTTGTTGTTTTCCAAATGCCTGTTTAGTTCCCTTAATGTCATTTATTTTTGCCTGGATGATATGAGGTGCCACCTTCATCGTAAACTACAGTCCTTTGTTCCCTCAACCTGTTTCTTCCTCCTCTCTCTCACTGGCCATTGGTCCAGCCATGCTCTAGAATCGTTTTGTGGGAAAGACTTTATGACATGTTTTCATTTCTGGTAGGCCTGGTGATCCCCTTCCTCCTTGCTCATCTTTTATAGAGATTTTCTACATGTTCTTGCACACTTACTTTTCCATATAATTTTAGGATCAACTGCAAAGCTGTGACAAATATTTACTGGCAGGTGTATTGCAGTGGTGCACAATGCATATGTCAACTCAGATAGAACTGAGTCTTCCTGTCCAACAACAAGGGACACCTTCCCGTTGGTTCAAGTCTACCCTGTAGACTTTTAAAAGTATTTGAAACTTTCTCCACATAGATTTTGCAATTGCTTATCAAGTTTATTTATAAGAAGTTCATGTTCTTAGTTGCTATTTTAACTGAGATGTTGTCTTTTCTTATGTGTTCTAAGTGGTTGTTGTGGGTGCATAGAAAGACTGTTGATTTTTTTGTGTGCCACTTGCATATCATCCTAAATGTTCATAAAGACAATTTTTAATTATTTAAATAACTTCTCCAGATCTGAAGGACATGTTGACGAATGGAGTTCTCCTTAGAAGCAGTAGACACATAGGCACAGACACCAAACACCAAAAACAATCTCTGTAACTTACATTTTAGACTAAGAAATGATTCATACTCCTCCTAAAAAGTGTATTTTATCAGCTGTTTTTTGAACAGAAAAACAAAGAAAATATTATGCAAAAAAAGTAGAAGCACAATTCTCTCCCATTGTTCATGTATGAAATATTTAGTGAAGGTCTGTGCATGGAAGGCCGTGCCATTAGCACATTTAAAATGTGCTTTTCCAGAGGTGGCACCTCAGCTGGAGGCCTCCTCTCCCCCGTAGGCACTAAAGGACCACTGGCAGCAGAATCACTTGGCAATTGCTTACAGACCCTATTCAACAGTATGATATTAAAGTTGAGATTCTGACTCTGCCTTTAGTGTTATTTGCAGATTTAAAATAACAAAGTGTTAAAAATATATACTATAACAAGTAACTCCCAACCATAAATGCATCAAGGCAGCTGGAAGTGACTATATTTAAGGAATTAAAATTGAAGTTGATGGTGACCCCACATTATTCATTACATCAAATGGAGATGCCTTTAAATTTATATTAAATTCAATTTAAATGCCATCAAAACCATGGTTGACAAAGTCCTGACAGATGAATATTTTAGTGTGATTCAATAGCAGTAAACTTTATTTTCTTACCTTGAGGCAAGGTGATGCCGTTTCAGATGCAGTAGGGGGAACTGGATTTGTAGTAACATGCCTTATGATTTCCATAAAATAAAATTTTATCTTTAAAAAATGATTTGAAAGGGTTTAAGTCTTGAACTCTGAAAACATTTCTTCAGGGTGCTTTTCTTGCTTTACTCATTACTTTATCCTATGAAATCCAATAGCTCCCTTAGACCACTCTTCAAAAGATCTTCTCATTTAAAATTAACAATTAGTTGTTTTAAAGGTTTTGTTTGATGCTGACATTCAGTAATATTTCACTTTGACTTTTCCAGTTACAGATCTTGATCACACGAAGAAAACTGCCTTATCAGAAATTCACTTGTCATTGGTGTTGAATGCCTAGGTGTTACATGAATGAATGAAATGATTAATTAATTGATTAGTTAGCTAGTCTTTGTAACTGTTTCCAAGAAACAGCCTCTTGTCTGTCCACTAGAATAGTTCTTGGCATAAGAGTTTACAGACCTCATTACAAAAGGACACAACCAGTCTCTCTAAAGTGATTGTTAGGGTTACATGTTGATTCTATATTACTATAGAGAAATAGCTGATCATCTCTGCAATGAGCCCTCCAGCCTATGGCTCTAGATGTTTCTTCCATTGAAGCTCTGAGACTTCAGTTATCTCTTGATAACTGGTACCTAGAACTGAGAGTTCTGACTTTCCAGTCTGTTGTCTTTACTGGAGATTTTCAAAAGCTCCCAGGGTAGGATCACATCCTGCAAAATATACTTCATGTGCTGTGGTTTTCATTAGCTCATGGTATTTTCAATTCCCGTGCATTTTTATCTAACTAATGACCCATTGCTCCCTGTACCAAGGCAGTCACAGTTTTAGTTAGGACAATGTTGAAAGAAGCCATTGCTTACCTATGACTTTCAAAACAGCCTTTTTTAAGTTCTTGAGGAAGAAGAGGATTTCATGAACTCCAAAGATTCCCATGAAACACCAAGGACCCAAGTCTGGTGGCACAGGGCACAGAGGGCACCCCGGAGGTGGACACAATGCAAAATATCTTTGCCACCAACAGAGGGAAGAAAAAGGCCAAAGTTAGGGGTCCTATGCAACCTTGGCCCCAGACACCAGAGATCTCCCCGGACCTGCAGAAGGGAGGGGAAAGGTCTGGAGTTGCACAACCCAGAGAGCCCTGGAGGGAGCTGAGAGCCATAGCTGGTTGGCTCACCTGTGCTGGGATGGGCTCTGAAGTCAGAAATCCAGTGTACTTAGAGCTCAGCCAAACAGAACAGCAACCTGAGTGAGGAGGGTTGAGTTATGGGTGAGATGTAGAGGATGAGGTATGAAGACACACATGCCAGCTGCAGAGGCTTCCAGGACAGAGGCAGAGAAAGCAAGGAGAGTGGGGAAGTGACAGACCCTCTAAGAGTCTCTAATGTCCTGAAAGAGTCTGGAGTCTTGGTCAACCCAGTAATGACAGAAGACAATCCACACTCAAAAGTTACCCTCCCACCTACCCACCCATATTTGGCCACCGGAAACAGAAAAGCAGCTTCTAAGGCAGTTGATCTGATACAGAGAATGAAGCTCCCTATCTGCACAATGGGACAGTGACTGCTAATTTTAACTGAAAAGCTGAAATGTGAAAAAGAGATGGCTTCTTGCTTTCGGTCTGATCTTTCTCATGAAGGTAGGCAGTACAGAGGCCCTTGTTGCTGAAATGTCAAGTACAGGTGGAGACGAGAGTGAAAGAAGATAAGCAGGCATCTTCATACCCAAACATTCCTTTGCATTTGTATTATGATGCCCAGCAGCCCATCTTTACATGACACACTGGTGGTGTGTGTGCCTGTCCCTGTACCCTGATATCCTGGTGTCATTTTTGAGGAAAAGATTTATCCTGTGGGAACCTCATCACCAACTTTAAATAGAGATATTTCAGAGATAGTAGGGAAAAAGAGGCAGAGATAAGTTTATTCATTTGCTCAAAAGTATTTCCTGAGCACCCTGGGCAAAGCAATGTATGAAGGGAACAAACACAGCTGCAGACCATATTTCAATTAATCATATATGGAATGTGCAGTGTCCTCTGCCTGTTCTCATCAAGGCTCTTTACATAGTGACATGGGACTCAGCTTTTGCAAACTCTGTGGAAAGAAGGAAGGGGGTCACTGAGGATAAGGAGGTATCTGGTGATGCCAGCCACAATGCTCTTGCAAGCTGCGTGTGGTCCTGTAAATGTGCCAGCCCAAGCAGTGGCCACAGGTGCATGCCTAGGGTCCAGCCAGTGCCCCAATGGGCCTGACACTGCGTCTCTCCCTGTGTCACATGTACAGCCTCCCTGGTAGTGAAAGTCTGACCACTTTATGGAGATACTAATGCAGAGTAGCTTGTATTTTTTTTTCTTTTTATTTTTTTAAAATATATTTTATTGATTATGCTATTACAGTTGTCCTATTATCCCCCCTTCATTCCCCTCCACCCTGAACACCCTCTCCCACCCACATTCCCC
>CM052540.1:162811679-162866846 GCA_028533065.1 Trachops cirrhosus
CCTTTAGTTCATGTCCATGTGTCATAAGTTCTTTAGCTTCTACATTTCCCCTACTATTCTTGCCCTCCCCCTGTCTATTTTCTACCTACCATCCATGCTACTTATTCTTCGTACCTTTCCCCCCTCTCTCCTCCTCCCCTTTGTTCTCTGAACTACATAGGAATGCCTCCTCCTGCCGATAAGCTATCAAGGTCATTGTTGTAGTTAGCATTATCCATGAGTTCATCTCCAGAATGGAGGGGTGGGTGCTGGTGGCCATGAGGCAGATTTTTGGTTTTCAAGTTCCATACTGTTTTCAGCACTAATCTAGAGGGCTGCCCAGTCAAAAGAGCAACTACTAATCCAGCATAGCTTTCAGTGGTGACCATTTCAAGTGCTTTATTTTGATTGTCTTATTGTTTCTATAAATAATTAGGAATTTTATTCCAAAAATATTTTTAAATTAATCCAAAATGGGTCTTTTAAAAAAATCATAGTAGGAGAGAAGAATCCATGTGGAAAGATGTTCAATTGCCACACAAAATCAGTCACTTTTGGGTAGAAGGCCAAGATTTGCGTCCCGGACAAATAGAGTAATAGGAAAGAAATTTCAGAATGTGTTTTGTGTGCTCTTGGCTCTGCAGTACCCAACATAGACTCTGAAATGAAAATAACTTCATGATGTGATGCTTTGCCTAAAATATTGCATTTTGCAAACTTTCCCTTGATTAATATAGAATAAAGTTACTATGTGATTATACATATTTACACATTATTTGTCAAATCAAAATTATATCTGTTTTTAAAAGAATGTCCATTTTTCTATGTATCAGAATCAGGTATACACATTTATTAAATTAATTACAAAATTTGTTTCATACTTTTGAATCATCTTAGTACCCAAAGGCTATAGAGAGACACAGAAACTTAATGATTCTGGGTGGAATATCCATACTTGTGCATTTAAAAATAGAAGCCATCACATTTTCTAACTTTTGTCAAATTGCAAATAAGTGAGTGGAGTGAAGGGTGACTGATGAGTCAGTGCTGACTCAGCTCCTAGAATATTCTCAACCCCAACAAGTGTCAGAGAGTTATCATGTGGCCGTCACCCTGAGTCATGCACGTGCAGGGGAGCACCCTCTGGTCTGGCACGGAGCACCCAGTCTCTGGTAGGCACAGAGTGCCCACAACTCACTCAGCTAGGCAGACACCTGGGTCAGCATCATCCACGCATTCTCAAGTATCTTTGAGAAAAACCAGCAGTACCTAGCTCCTAATGATGCCTGTTTGAAACAAAACAAACAAACAAACAAAAACCCCTCAGCCATATTTAAGTTGGTTACCTACCATGTCTCCCTGCCCAGGCCTGAGGGAGGTGGCCTTTGGGTGACCCAGCTCTAGGAAGAATTGCTTTACACATTCACACTCTTACACAAAGAGAGGATGTCTCCCTCCCAGGCAGAATCTTAGGGAAACCAAAAGCTGTTTGCTCCACAGCCAGGGCTCAATGTAAAATCCCAGGAAATGAAATTTTATGAACTATTCTGATATCACAAAACTCCTAAGTCAGAAGACCACAGGCTGGCACTGGTCTGTATTATTCAGGGAAAAAACAAAGGATTATTAATTACATTATTAATAACTTCTTCTTCCTGTTCAGATTCATTGGCTAGTTAAACTCCTGTGGTCATAGTAGTAGCAGAACCCTAGCATTGCCATTGGGAATGTGACCATGAGCAATTCTGTGCCTGCACCTGTGGCAGTGGGTGCTGGGGACGAGCATGGGAGGCGGTGGGTGAGAAGAGCTGGGCATTGTTGGCTCTGCCTTTATGGAGCCTGAATTGCTGCCCCTCCCCATGTACATGCTCTGTCACCTTGCGGTGCAGGTGGGGCTGAGCCCACTCCAGGTGTGACACATGTGGCGGGCCCGTCAGCCCACTGAAAGGGTCCCTTGTTCAGGGGCTAGTTTGAGGCTGGGCACACGGCACAGACCAGATGATCAGCACAGCCCCATCGATCAATGACCACAGTGATTGTCCAGGGATGCGCATCCCCAGTGACACCCAGTTAGTGGCCATAGCTGGGATGGTTGCTTCATCCTCCTCTCCACCATCTCTTACCCCACCTCTCTTTAAAACATCAAGGAAAAGTGGGTGGTGAACATGCTTCCTGTGCAGACTAGCAGACAGATGCATACAAGAAGTGTCCTTCCCTTCTGCTGGAGGGACCAGCACTGGGTGCTAAGGGACTGTGATATGGAAGGGAGCTACCACCTGAGCAGCGGAAAGCTGGGCTCATCTCTCATCCAGGAGCCACACCCCCTGACTTAGTCTATCAACAACTTGTCCTCCACAAGATACCCCATAGTCAGAGCCCCATGCAGTCCCCACCATCCTGTTCTAAATGGGTGCCCTGCGCTTAACCAGCCAGGTGCTGAAGGCCCAAGAAACATCATTCTCCATCCAGTGGTTACTGTTAGGACATTTATTGGGTTTTTAGTCGTAGGCAATTATAAGTAATTACAGCCTGCTCCTCTTTCACTCAGAGTGAGAAAAGTCTCGCCTGCCCCCGTTTTCACTAGGCCATCATAAGGCAGGTGGGAGAGCCTCATTTATTTAATACTGAGTCCCTAATTAAGAGAAACATCCAAGTTAAAGGGAAGTGGCCTCCACTACAGCAGCTCATTCCCCACTAAGGTCATTCCCTCTCGTGATAATGCATAGTGACCATGACCACGGATGGGTCTGAACATGAGAAAAGAGTGAACAGAATTCACCTGTGGAAAATAAGATGGACGTCTGTAGGCAATGAGACCTGAGTCCCATCACTCCGGGACGGGTCCTTGCCCTGGGGGATGGGTCTGTCTTTCATCCTGGTTACCTCTGGGTTCACAGGTACACCAGCAACACCACGATCCAGTGCATGTGAGCTGTCCATTTACTGCTTTAGACAATCAGAAACACCCTGTTCAGCCATTCTGTAACAGTAGCCGGAGCATTTGAGTGTCAAGGTAAAGTCCCACTGCAAAGTGAGCATCAGGGCAACATTTTCTGAGGGAAAGCATTTTTCACATTCTAAAATGAAGTGAATCTTCTAAAGAGAGGATTCCACCGCCTCTCACAGACACTGAACACGTGAATGAGTCATCAGTTACACCTGTATTTAGCATGCTGGTTGCTATGGCTTCTCTCTCCAACCATCCCGGGACTTCAAGTTCAATGGACTTTAAATGTACTTGACAAAACAAAGACTTAGCTGGAAATGATTTGCACAACCTCCAGAACTTCATTGTGCATGATATGCATTAAAGAGTGTCACATTAAGCCCATAAGTCAGAGACGTGCTCCTGGATTCGGGTGCAGGTTTCAGAATGAAACAATAAAAGTGTGATTACATGGCAAAGTTGCACTACAACCATGAAGAGCCCCGAGCTCGGCTGGCTTCTTCCTCGTCACCTTGTCCTCTGCCAAGTGACAGGAAACAGCTGGTCGGAATTTCTGAGTGCCCTTAATGAAGAGGGTTTTTCGTTGTTTGGATCTGCTGATTAAATGGAATAAGACTAATATTCCTTGGTGGTTTCCTGAAAGAAGCCTGCCTGGGAAGACAGTTGAGTCTCCACACAGATCTGGGGTCCCTCGGGGGACAGGGGAAGAAATCACACTTGGAAATTAAGTTTCGAATCACTTGGTCTTTGTCAGTGTGCTGTTTTTTCTTTCCACATATCTTGAACATGTTTCTTAGACTCAACTCAGAGGTCAGGGCTATTTTACTTGTTGGGATCTCTGTCCTCAGAACACAATGCCGGGGATTTGTATGATGGTCTCCCCTGCAGCAGTCTCGGAATGACGGAGTGAACCCACAGAGTGCTTGAGGCAGAAACGGGAAGTCTGCAGCCTTCCAGAAACAAGGTCTCCCACACGGGCACCAAGAAGACATCTCCAGGCCCTGTTAACATGGTTTGGGCACCAGAAGCCTTCTCTCCATAGCAAGAAAGGACATGACAGTCACAGGTTATTGTTAGCAGTTTGTGCCCTTAACTGTCTACTAAGACCAGGGACCAATCACCACGGCCCCAGCTTTTCCCCCTGATTAGTTTGTTTCACTCATCTCTTTGGGAACATTTACCCTTTTTACTGATAGGCAGGTACTATGTCCACCTCCTGTCTATAAAGGCAGAGCTGGAGACCAGTATGGGTGGACCGGCTGCCCACCACATGCAGGAAATGGCAGAGGGTAGACTTGGCTTTAGGCTTGTTGGCCCTGGAGCCAGGCACCCTGGCTTGCTGCCCTGAGTCCCACAGAAGGGAGGGCCCCATGCAGAGCACAACAACATCCTGACCAGCTACAGAGAAGCACGAATAATTGGTTATTCCACCAGATCCACCAGTGGCTTCCAAAGCATCCAGCACAGCCCTCACAGAGAAACATACTTTATAGCTATACACACACACGCACACACACACAACTGAAATACAAGTTCACAAACACTCCTAACTGCCCGATTATATTTTCTGTTGTACCCTACCTTATCTAAAAGAAACTGCCAATTGATCTTATAACACACTTTAGGTCTGAATCAACAATTTGAAAATAAAACTAAATCGCCGAGTCCATCTCACATATCTACGAACACTACAGGCCTGTGGTCAGAAGCATGTTTCCACGCAGCGGTTTCTACAAGGGGAGGAGATAATTCTGTTCTTATAGCTATGCCCTGTCTTATATCAAGAAGACACACTGACTGAATCACTATTTAATGAAGCCTATGACTTGGCCTTTTATCCAAGGTAATTTAAACAACTTAATAAGACAAATAGGTGTTATAGGTGAACTTCATACAGGACGTTCTTTGTTGAAGGAGCTCTTACTACCTCAAAAAATCACCCAGAGGACCTTGAGATTATAAATTCTTAGATCTAGAAGGGATTGCATTGACCTTCCTTCCCAGTTCTTGTTTACTAGATTAAGGGGAAAACACCTATTAAAGGGCTAAATTGGAATCCAGCATCTGAAGCACAGTAAGTGAAATAATGTGAATTGAATTAACGAACACGCTGACGCGGGCAAGGGCCGGGCCACGCTGCAGACTGAGGTCACTACTTCTCCTCCAAGGTGGTGCACGTGGGACGTTCTGTGCTTGTACTCTGGGTGTCCATGTCCAAGCGTGCCTTCAGCCCCGGGGAGGAGCTGTTCGCCCACGGTCAAAGGCACTCCCAATAGAATCAGCAGAATCACAGCTACTCTGCACTGTCTGAAAATTCTTACATGGTCTCCAGACCTCTGTGCTGAGAGATAAGGTGGGTGTCAGGACTATCAAAATGATTCGATCTTGTTCTAAAGTCAGGGAGCAGTCAAACCCACAACTCTAATCTCATTAGTTCTATGTTTTAATGAGGCTAGATTGGAAAAAAAAAAAAACACCAAGAAACAGAAAGTGTTTTTTTTTAAATCTCAGTTCGCACCCATGAAATAGCAACCTCAAGGAAAGTTAAAATAAGACTTTGAAATTAAAATTGCCTAAGAAGGGCCATGCAAATGATATAAAAGGGTTGGAACCCACTGGGACCCTTCTGCCTAATTCTCACTCACCCCTGGATGTGGTCGGGACAATTGTTCATCTGTAAAATCCAAGGTCATTCTAGTCATTGGTGACGTGCTTGTGAAGGATTATTAATAGAAATTTTGAACAACACTGCTCAAGCAGAATCATGATCTGTATGCCCGAGACAAGTGCCGTGTGAAGGATTCTGAGAGGTTTGGATAACAATAGCT
The DNA here is from genome assembly GCA_028533065.1 of Trachops cirrhosus. Taxonomy (NCBI): domain Eukaryota; kingdom Metazoa; phylum Chordata; class Mammalia; order Chiroptera; family Phyllostomidae; genus Trachops; species Trachops cirrhosus. The sequence goes on from CM052540.1 coordinate 162,817,434, forward strand.
GGTTTTCCTCATATAAATGGAGCGCCTGTCAGCTTTTCCAATAAAGAACTTTCACTCTGAGCATACTAAACTCTTCCTTACCTGCCTGCCATCGCCCCGCCATCTGGGAAAGGTATTTTTAACGTCTTTCAATCTGTTTCATTACTTCCAAGCGCAGCAGAAACAGTCTGTCCATGGGTGAAATGCTCCCTCCTCCAACCTGACGCAAAGCCGGTGAGCATTTTAGAGGTGGCAAGCTATCACCCTGATCACTGTTACCTTTTTTCTTCAAAACCACATCATGAGCATGCTGCAGTATGGAAAAGGCGGCTGCTCTGAATGGGAAAAAAGTGGGATTCTGGTTCAGATTGCACAGTATACCCTGTGACCCCATGTGCTGTCAGGGACTGCGGTCACGGCTCCTCTCCAGCTCTGTGAGAGGTGTCTGTGACCTCAAAGAAATCGCATCCTCTCTGGGACACAGTTTTTGGAAGAGCCCCCCATGACTGTTGGTGTACTCATGAACTAATATTTGTAAAGTACTGTGAGGGTCTCAGAGGACAGGAATCCCATTCCTCCCTTCTCAGACTGCAGACACAGGGAGAAGGGACATGCAGACACAAATCTGGCTACCACACCATCCTTGTGTTGTAAGCTACAAATCCCCACTGGTTCACTTTCTCCCTTGAGACCAGCACTCTCAGATGTCCTGCCTAAAACAGGGACATGGAAATTCGTGGGCCCACCTGGGATATCAAAGCAAACAATTTGCTAATATTGCATTTTTACTGTGTCAGCGACAAAGGCTCTAAGTCAAGGGAGCTCACACCAGCTTTCTTTCCAATATTACGACGTCTTCTGTAACTTCTCTCTTCCTTTCCACTTTAGAGAGCACACCACTGGGGGAGGGTTGCATTTCTTTTTTTTTTTAAACATTTCCTCTTAGGTTCGGAGTCACATTTATGAACAGTATACCCAACATCCATTTGCAGTCTAGAAGTTTTGTGAACCATTCTAAGTTATTTCTCTAATAAAGAATTCTGTAAGTAGTGTAATAGAGTTAATAATATTCAATGATTATATAACATTAAATCATTGTTAAAACATTATCAAATCTCATGAGTTCTGTGTGTCTCACATGTACATCATTTTAAACACAATCTTTTCTAAAGAAAATGATCCCAGATTTGTTACAACGATGTTTACTTCTCAGCTAGGAAAGTCTGCAATGAAAACAGTTCATTAGATAATAAATTAATTGCTTCATCGCCTGATATTTTTTAAGTTTTGTAGAAGTGTCTGGCAGCCTACTCTGAGAAAGAAACAGAGTCATAGAGCTTCCTCATGGATACAGCTTTAGGAATGGTTCTGTACAATCCTCTCCAGGCACAGGTGAGGCAGGTGAGGCTGGGAGGTTCAGGACGTGGCCGCTGGAGCAGAAAGGTGGGCGGTCTGACTCTACGTCCAATCTGCTCTTCCCACAGCTTCCTAGATTACAAGATGCCAATGAATATACATTTAAAACTCAGTGTTCAAAATCTTCACTCTAACAATTCTTTTGAAACACATATGCCTGGCACTGTGCAGATAGTGGAGCCATGTGGTTGAGTCATGGGCAGTCCCTTCTGGACACTTAACAGTCCATTCAGAAGGAGAACCCTGAACAGAGGCTCACTGTCACCTGGTGGCCACCAACTGAGCTATTACACAGGCCAGGCAGTGCAGCAAGGGTCCAACTTGGTGAGGCTGGATCCCAGGAGAGGCCCGTGAGGGGGACAGTGAGGTCACACCACCAGTGGTGGGCCCACATCAGCAGGAGAACATGCTCAAGAAGAACCTCCCACATTTCTTGTCACTCTGCCAGAAGCAACTTGCTTATTGACCCTCAAGCAGTGCCTTTCCTCTTCATCCTAAACTTGATATACTTACTATTCAAAACCTGGCGCTGTGTGGCCGCTGCAACTCTGCATGTGGACACCTCTTGCCCAGTTCTAGGTGTATTTGAGAGAGACGGCCTAATGGGGGAAAAGAGGCTCCACTGTGCCTCACAATTTTCTCTAGGCAGCTGGTGCGAGACAGAATGTGCCAACTTGCTGACTGGTGATGAGTGACAGTCCCAAAATATTCCTAAAATACACGGTCAACTCGATACGTCTTGCTTAAGGGTTGTTAATCCATGTGAAATAACGTAGACAGAACTCCTGCTCCAAAATTAGATTGTGCAGGCGAAGCAGGAATCACAGGAGATGAGCCTCGATGTGCAATTAGGGGGAATAGTGGGGTCTCCTCCAGGAACTGCATGTCTGTGTGTGTGCGTGTGTGTGTGAGGCAGGGGGAACGGGGCGGGGGGCAGAGGGAAAGAAAGAGGGAGAAAGAGAGAGCAAGTAAAAGGCAAAAGTACTGTGCATGATTTTTAAGACTGAAGTGACTTTATCGTTTGAGCCAAGCGAGCTCAGTAGAAAATAAGGAAAGGAGTTTGATAGAAAGCGCGAGACAGGACGTGTTTATTGTGGGGTGTTCCCTCAGCTCAGCATAAACACAAGAGCCTGGCTGATGTCCTATAAAATTTGAGGCAGTGAGAAGCCAACAGTACATTCATTACAAGAGAGTAAATGAAGAAAAAGGTTGGCATAAACCACTGCTCCATAGCTCATCTTCCTTTCAGATTTTCAGAGTTATTCTCAGAAATTTAAACTCAATGTGGGAGGGGAAAGAGAGCTAGAGAGATGATAGAAATTGAGAAGTTAATAAAATCAGAAAAGGGAAGATCTCAGAAAAGAAACCGAAGGTTGAGATTTTGGTTTCAGATTCCGGAAGAACAAAGGCCAGAGCACTGTCTTACGCTTCATTCACTGAGCTCTGGCTGAGCATGGGGTCTATCCCAGCAGCATCCCTGCCCCAGTGAGCACCCCTAAAGGGCAGAGATGACAGCCACCTTGGCCTGAGAGCTGAGGCAACCAGCATTGCTACCTTTTTGCCTGACAACAGTTTTGGATTATATGGTTTCTATGTTTTTTTTTTTTTTTTTCAAAAACTAAAGCCTTTTTGTGAACTTGCTGTAGAGTAATCTAAGAAGGACTGATGCCAGCAGGTAGCTACTACAGTGAAGTCAGGACAGACTTTCCACCATTCCCCATCTGCTGCATGTAGGATTGAGCCTGTTTCAGTTTCCTTTGCTGTAAAATTTATAAGTGGGCATTTACTGAGATGATTCCCATTGGTGATGGGAGCTCGGGGAATCCTCAACTGCACAACCATAGGCTGGGCCAGACCCGTTGTCTTCATACCATTCATGACATTCACTTGCCCAAGGGCCAGTTAGCAGCAGGGACAGCTGAGGATGGGACCATGAAGAGTATGGCACAGGGAAGGAGAAATTAGTCTGGAGGAGCAGACTTTGGGTGGAGGACTGACTGGGCTGTGTAGGGAGCATGGGCACTGTGGTTGCCCTGCAGCAGAATCTAGAGCACATGCCTTGCCCTGGGTTTATCTGGTCAAGTGGCAAGCCTCAGTTTTCTCACCTGTAGAATGGAGATGATAGCTATCACTATGTTGTAGCATTGTTGTGAAGATTAGATGAGATAATCCATACTAAGTGCACACAGTAATGGAGAAGTGAATGCTGGCTGTTACTGCCTTTCTAATAGTTAAGTGTCCTTAATCACTCAGAGCTTCAGTGCTCTCCTGTGTGACAGTGAAGTAATATCAACCCAGACACCTAATGGGTTTGTATTAAGTTTAAATGAGATATGGACATGAGATGCTAAGTAAATAATCTACTGCTAAATCCTGGCTGATCCCACAGTTTGCATCAACTCTTGCTCTTTATCAACACTGTTGTGAAGCATCTTAAGCCAAAAGTCCCCTCCCCAGTGTAAGTTACATGAGAGACCCTAATTGCTCTTCCAAAATGCTGAACAAAACCCAAGCTTCTCAACTTTGTTCTGAACACTGGAATTAACTCAGGTCTCGACATAGCCATAAAAGGTGTGTGTGTGTGTGCATGTGTGTTTAAATGGATGAACCTGTTTGGTTCACAGAAACCGTGACATAACAAATGATGGAATGGCTGTGCCCCACTGTGATGTGACCATGGATGCTGAATGAACACTTTCCTGCTTTACTGACAGCTGTCCATCAACCCAATCTCCATCCTCGGAGACTCCTCCCACCACTTATTAAGTCAAGGAAGTCTGGGGCCAGCCGGTTAGCAGAAGCACAACTTAGTTTCATCATAATTATGCCTTCCCACATCCTCAACACAACCATGCCACCATCACCACCCCAAAACAAAATGTTCTTGGAAACCAACACCTAAACATGAGTGTAATCTATTCCTTTCCCAGACCACAGAATGCTGCCTCAGTTATGATGCAAATGATATTCATAGCCACTGATCAAACAAATAAAATATTAGGTTGAGAGTAAATTTTTTAAATGCATTTACCTATTGAACTCTTTCAAGGCCATTCATTAAAATGAATAGCAGTTAATACTAAGAAAAATGGTTTGGGATTTCAAGAGTTTCTTTTTACCCTTTGAGTCTCCTAGCCAATCAAAAAGTCTCTGTGCTGAGTCTTATGAGCTGGGAAGAGGGTCTGGAAAATGATACCATCTTTCAAGGGGAGTTCACTAGCAGACATGCTCATGCTTGCACACACATTTGCACACAGAGACATGCACACGTTGCTCCCAGCTGTGTGAAATTTTTTACTATAGCATATACATAATGTATTTATAAGCACAGTTGTCAACCTAATTGATGCCATTGCTAAAAAGCTATCCCTTATTCTGTGGCAGTTAAAAGCTCAGAAATTCCATGAAGTAGTAATTAAACTTGTTCTACCAAGCTAAGTTCTCTTTGCATTTGTACCTAACAGGGATTCAGCACTTCTCACAGAGCGTATTACTAGAAGACATGCAGTTAAGGAGGCATGTTTTTTGCGCACTTCCTGCATAATGAAGAGCTGGAGGCATCAGTGTGCTGGCAAGTTAATTAACTGTGAGGAGCTGTCAGCAAGTGGAGGGACAGGGAATCGAACCCCAGCTGCTGTTTCCCCTTTCCCATTGCTCCCTGGTAGTACCCTCTTCTGCTTCTCACCCCACACATATTTTAACCAGTGTATGGTGTTTCAAAATGCCATGATTATTTAACATGTATTAATATGAACACATACTTAGAATAAACTCTAGTCATCTGCAGCTAATTTAAATTGCATGGGAGAGCAGTTGAAGCAGTTTCATGTGAACATGGTCCAATCACATTTAGGAGGTTGCACAGGTTTCTTGAGAAGGAGAGAGAACAAGGATCATGAGTAGGAGGGTCCAGCCCCCTGCACCTGACTGTCTGTCTACACAAAGCCCCTGCAGGTTGTTGCCTACACAAATCTCTCAAAGCTGTCTGTCTTCACAAGGCCCCAGAAGAGAGTTGTCTATACTGAGTACCTGCTGCTAGTAGTCTACACAGTGTCCCAACACAAACATGTGTTTTTGAATAAGAACCAGCCAGGAAAGATGAGGGCAATTATGCAGGAGTTTGGCAAGACCCATGTCCTTCAGCTGAGGGCTGAGAGTCTCTGATTCTGCAGGCAGGGAGACCCCTGCAGCCCCTTGATCAGGCCAGTGTCAGACATGCAAACTACTCGAGGAAGATGTTTTGGAGTCTTGGTGTGGAATGGCTTGGTGATGTGTCTTTGAGGCAGGAGACCAGTGTTTGGAGGCTACAGTGGGCAGGTGGCAGAATGAGGGCCAAAGGGAGGGCCATAACAGGAGATTGGACAGGTAAGGAAAGAGGGCAGAGAAGGCAAACATCTAGGCATTGCTTTTTTTAATGATCAGGTATCTTCCCTTCAAAACAGTTAAAATTAAAACATTCAGTTTTATGTGATTTCATGGCTTAGTGCAGCTCTTGTTTCTTCTTACTAGAAGTTTCTGCTTAGGGCATAAATTACTACTTGAAAGTCACATTCTCTATGAACACACTCTGGCGTCTTTCCAAGACCTATATAGACCACAACGCAGGCACAGTAACTGAGGAAAGAGCAGAGCAGTGTGCTGCACGGTGCACCAAAGACCAAAGTTCAGTTGTCTTCCAAATACACAGCCTAAAACATACACAGTGATTCAAACCCATCGAAGCCAACAGGAAGCTCCTAAGAATATTGTACCCCCGTAGGATTTTAAAGAGCTCATTGATAACACACCTGGATTCATGAGTGGGGTTGCACAGCATCATACTGGAATCCAAGAAAAAAATTATTGAAAACCTCAGTATCATTGGCTTTCAGTTACTGTTGAACTGAAAAGTAGGCACCTAAAAGGAACCCTAACCCATTACCAACACCTGGCAATTTCACACAAATGGATCTGAACACAGCTCGTGCAGGTGACTACACTTCAAGGCTACACATCTTGAGGAAAACCTCATGACCAAAGCTATGGCTTTGATTGCATCATATTGTTTCTCACCATCTCCATCTGCAAACACTTGAGCTCACACATATTCACTGTGCTGATTTCAGGTCACTGCAAACCCAGCAGTGTTTCTGCCACTAGGACACACAGTCTGGTAAATCAGTCCAGCTCCTGAGAAGAGGCCCGGGCCCAGATTTGGATGTTGTCTTCCTTTCTTCCTGCTAAGTGTGGTGAAGGGTGGCTGTGGGCCCATCGCTGAGTCAGGGGTAAGGAGGTTTCCAGTACCAGGAATCACAGCCTGCAAGAGGTAGACAATTCTCCTGCTTCTGGTGGAAACCAAAGGGCTTTCTGACAACCAGTGATAGCCAAACTAAGCCACCTCAGCCCCGACTGTCACTGGACACCTCCAGTGGCGGGACTTTAATGCTGTCTGGAGATTTCTGGTTCTTTCTAGAGGGTTCAGGTCATCATATTCCAGACTCACCCTAGAGGTTATATTACCATGGCTGCAAAGGCCCCATCTCTACTCCATTTGATTCCACCACTTGAATGCTGCCTGAATTTCCACTGCAGGCATTTTAGTTATTTTCTCAGCCTCGGTCCATAACCTTTTTAAAAAATACCATTGCCTGAGCCTGTGCCAGACCAACTGACCCCAAACCTCTCTTCAAGTGACTCCAATGCCATCCTGATTTAAGGACCATTGGATTAAATATCATAAAGTCACTTAATGTGGAATATAAATGCCGTGAACATGGGTGACTGTCAATAAATCCATGCTGAGTTAAAGTAGCTATTTTGTTTTTCTTTCTTCACAATAAAATAAGTTTTGCAGTTGTAACTTTTGTTCAAACTATTTATATGATCATATTTTATAGTTTAACCAATGTGACTTTATTAAGCCTTCTTAAAGTGCCATTAACTTCAATGTGGCTTGATCCCTGCTTCAATTTTCCTTTGCTCATATCATCTGTTGGTGTCAAAATCCAAAACCATGTACCTCAAAATAACCAACATGCAGATTACTTATTTAAAACAAACAGTTTCCTCTTTCAAATACTCAGGATCTTATTTGTATTTATTGTAAAACTGATTTAAAAATAGAATTGTGAAACTTCCCCAGATGAATCTGTTATAGTTATTTAAAGAATATATACATATATATGTGTATGTGTGTGTGTATATATGTATGTATGTATATCTATGTATATGACTTTAATGTTGATATGGACATAAAATCAGTCAATTCAGTGACAGACTCCATGTGAATGTTCCCCATATCATTGTCCCCGCTCTGTGCATCTGTCCCTCTGCAGCTTACGGCCTCCTCTGTCCCCGTGTCTCAGCCTACATCACTTCTCACTGAACCATCTGCCTGGTGGTGAAATGAGCATTTACTTATGAGACAAGTATGTGGTTTGAAAACAAGTTTTCATGGGAGAAAGGAGAGATGGGAAATTTTAGAGAGTGGTCAAAGCAGAAGAGAAATTTTGAAATGATTGTTGGGGTTGCTGTGTAAAAGCAAGTTTCACCTACTCCCTGTCTTATCACAGGGTGATGGTGGCTTGAACGAAAGCCATCTCACACCCACGACTCCTTCCATGAACAGTCACTAACCTGAGTTGTGTGAATTCAGCCTCAATGTCTCCCTCCCACACTTCTCTGTTCTGAGCCATAGATGAAAAAAAGGTTTCATTTGACAAATGTTTCTATAATGTGTCTTATCAATATTAGGGTTGCCAGATTTAGCAAATATAAATAAAGAAAGCCTAGTTACATTTAAATTGCAGATAACTGACAACACATTTTAGAGTAACTATGTCCTAAAGACTGCAGAGGACATATTTATTCTGCAAAAACCAAATTGTTTATCTAAAAATTCAAAGATAACTAGATGTCTTGTTTTTTATTTGGCAATTGTTATTTGACCTATTTAGATATTTATGTGTTCATTCTATTATATTTTATTGTACTTATTGATTGGTTGGATCAGTTATTTCTCTCAGAGGTCTAAGAGACACCTCTGAGGTCAGGAGGAGGTCTATTTTTGTACAATATAAAATCAAACATCATGACATTGTGCATTTGTCAAAACCCATAGAATGTGCAATGAAAGAGTGAACCCTGATGTAAACTAGAAACTTGAGTTAATAGTAATGGGTCAATGGTGGATCACCAGCTGTGACAAATGCACCACACTAATGCAAGATGTAAATAAGAGGGGAAACTGGGGGTTGGGGCCTTGGAAACCCTCTGCATTTGCTGTGAAGATTTTTGTAAGCCTAAAACTACTCTAAAATATAGAATATATTTTAAAAATCAAACATACAAGCTGTACAGATGCCAAATTGACTTACCTATATGATGTGAACAGCACAATGTGTGAACAGGTCCAGCTTCCTGTGTGTGAAGTCAGCAGGAAACTGAGAAATTGGCTATCAGAGGCTGCCTTTCAAATCTCAGCCCTGGTCAGCTGGTGACAGGTGCTCCTGCAAAGTCAGTAGTGCTTGGTCGCCATGGGTGAGGTGGTTCAAAACTCAGAAGCTTTGAGTGTCCCAAAAGGTGCTCCTGAGTGTGGCTGTACTGTGGCCGGGCCAACAGCTGTTGACCCCCAAGGAAAAATAGTGAACTCTAAGCCCTCTCCACAAGACCCTTCCCCCTTTTAGATCAATACTGGGGTCTTTCTCTTCTCCTTGGCCTCAGATTACCTGAAATTATCTGTGGTCCACCTAACCTACAACCCATTGATGGGATATACCAGGTATCCTGGAAGCCACTTTCCAGGTCTTGCCCCCAATATTCCTGCTACACCTTAGCATTCAATCTTCCCCACAGCCCCAGTGAACTGGCTTCCCATATGCAGAAGGGCACAAGGAGGCCCAGCAGGGATAACCATACACTTGCTCTCTGCTGGGCCCCCATGGAATGCCTCCATAGGACTGAGGGCTAGACCCGGGACCTCCCACCCCTGCCTTCTCCACTACCGCCCCTCCCACTGTGGCACTCCTCAAACCTTTCCCTGTTGGGGATCAAAGCTTACATATTACAACCTTGCAGTTTTATTTTTAATGTTTTTATGTAAAATTTTGATATTTATAAGTTACAATGTGTACTTCGCCTTTCAATTTTAATAGCTTAGAATATTTTAGAAGAAATTGTATCTTTTGGAAAACAAGCAAGTTGGTTATTTTTATTTCCTATTGATACATCTGGTATCCTATATAGTTTCTTTTGAAAATATATTTAATGTACACATTCAGTAAAATTGCCTTTGAATTTTTGATTCATTATTTCAGTGGAACACAAATTATGTAAGAATCTTGATTACTACAAAATAAGGAGTGATTCTGCTGACAGGAAAAAATGAAATAAATATATAATTTATGAATTATGCTGTCTTTATCTTATTACAAATTCAGACATTGCCCCCCCCAGAACAAAACACTCAGACATGCTCAGTGATCATTACATTCTGTCCTCTTCAAATGTCGATGACTTCCGTGGAAATCATGCTTTGCACATATTTTGTAATCTTGTCTTTAGAAGGAGTATTTTCCAAGGTAAGAGGATAAAGCACATAGTGCTGGGCGGTTTATAAGCCTGATTTACAAATGTTCGCTGTTCCGACACATAGTGTGGGACTCACTTGTCCACTTGGCCTGGCCCTGACTGGATATCTTTGGGCCTTGGGCAGAGTGAGGCCTGTGAGTGGAACTACCAGGGCAGTGGGTGATGATGCCCAGGCCACCTAACCCAAGAAGGAGCCTTCTTGCAGATCCTACTGGGATGTATGAGAAGAGGTAGGTTTTGTAGGGAGGGCCACTTGGGCCACTCAAAGAACAACACAAGGACAGTATTGAGTACTGCTACCTCCACTTCCAAGGTCATGGAGGTCACTGTCATGCATACCACTGTCTTCTGCTCCTTTGCCCAGCTGTACCCACCTTCAGAATGCTCCTTCTGCAGGACCACTGCCAAGGACCAGGGTAGGGCCTGGCCAAGGAAGCCACCCCACCTATATACTCCATATCACTGGGACATACTCCAGGGATGACCTCACCATAGAAGCCAGCATCTGCCCCCAGGCATCCTGCCCCAGGCTGCCAGAGGGACCCGCTTCTCTGGACCCCTTAACACCAGATGATTTAGGACCATGGCTGGTTTTCTACCAGTGGCATTTTCAACCTCAGAGTAACAGACTGAGTGCCGCTGGCCTGAGGACAGCTGCCCTGCAGCCCCAGCTCCAGTATCTACCCTTGCTCACTGGGCCTGGTTTGCACCGTGCACTTAAACATTTGAAGATTATAAAATCAGTAGAATGTTGACCCTGCGTGGATTTGTCTTTAACCCAGCCCCTTCCATTATAAAAAATCCAGCCCCACTGAAAAGGTAAACTGAATCTCTCATCAGGGCTTGGGCTCAACCTTATGTCCCCTCCCTCCAGCCAGATGAGTCCTTCTGGAGGAGGTAAATACACACGGTTGGGCCCTTCAGTAACCCCTGTTTATATCTTGGCCCATTACCACCATGGACACTTTTATTTGAGGGGCTGAGTATCACATAATCATTATGAAACAAATTGTTTTTCCACTGCTTGAAAGCCAGGAAGAATAAACCTGGAACTGGCCTGGGCCTCCTGTTTAAATAAACTAACGTCATCACTTGGTAGGCCAGGAAACTGATCTGCCTCTGCATTTGGGCTGAGCAGCCAGGCCAGCAGGCCTTGGGGAGTTGGTCCCAGAGCACCCATCTTTCCCTCATTCTTCCATCTTGGCTGTGCGGACCTCCAGGGATCTGTTGCCCCCAGGAATTGTTGGGAGGGAGGACAGAGCTGAGTTGCCGCAGGGCCACAACTTCGAACAGATCAACCACAGAGCTCCAACCCCCAAAGGTTACAGAGCACACTGTCAGTCCCCACCTGCCCCAGTCCTGCCCCAGGGCCTCCCCTGTGGCCCCTTACAGGTCCTTCCGATCAAAGACCCTCTTTGGCCTGTGGGGGGCGGAGGCTCCTCGGGTTCTGCACGTGAGCTACCAGACCTGACCCCCCAGGTCAAAACCACCAGTGGCTGGATGAGGACAAGGGCCACAACTGGGTGTGCTGCCATGGGCCCCAGAAAAGAAGGGGTCAGGGAGAGGCTGGGATGGAGAATCCCCTTGATTCTGTAACCTGCCCAGCGGGGCTGTAGTAGGACGAAACCCTGGAGACCTAGAGTGCTCGCGGGCGCCCCCAACCGGGCCGCGGACTGCGCTGCTGCAACCAGGTTGGCTCAGTCACTGCCTCCAGGCAGCCTTCCTGCGGTTTTCTAAGAGAAGCAGGGGGGAGGGGGAAGTGTCAAGGTGACTAACTTTGCGTTGTCGAGCCCTGACTTGTCTGCAAAATTTCCTTAAAAAGAGAAATTTCGCAGGTCACTTGCCTGCGGGAAGTCGTGCGGAGACACCACCGGCTTCCTCGCCTGTCCCCGGGACTATCTCTCCATTTGTCCACGGGTGTCCCGGCAGGTGCAGTTCGCTGGCCGCCCCTAACGCCGAGCTCCTCTGGGGTCCCGGGGGCGGCGGCCGGAGCGCAGGGTCCCGTGGTCACCGCCTGCTCGCGGGACCATCGGGGCTTGTTGAGAAAGGGCAAGTGCGACCCGCAGCTGCGCGAATGTATTGTGCCACCAGCTCCATGAAATGGGGTGCATGCAGAAAGGGATCCGGAAAGGAAGGACGCAAGGGAAAGGTGGGAGGCCAAGCATCCAGCTCATGGACACTTTCAAGGCTGCGGAGGAGAGCTGACCCTCCGACCTGTGTGACCCTCCATGTCCTAAACTAGAAGACTACGCTTTCGGTTCGCGGATGCTGCCTCGCGGGGTCCCAGCGCTGCGCACCCCACCCTTCACAGAGAAGGGCAGGCTTACCCCACCAGCACTCGGGAGAGGGGGGTGCAGACACCCGGAGCCTGCTCCCGGAGCCTGGAGGCTGGGGAGCTGCCCGAGACGGGGGAGCAGGGGAGACTTGCTGGGGGGGACACAAGTGGGGCCCGGGAGAGGGGAACATGGAAAGGAGCCTGCGTGGAGCCAGGAGCTGGGGCGAGGAAACCCGAACAGGGCCCGGACGGGGCCACCTGAGTGCAGCCTGAGTGGGGGGGATGGGACCTCATCCAGGACCTGCTGGGTTGTCGCTCGGTCCTGCAGGCTGGTCAGCGGAGATAGCCTGGGCACCTGAGGCGCTCTCTCCCCTCAAAGGGAAGGAGGCCCGAAAGTGGCGGGAGAACATTAGCAGGGGGCTGAACCGGGGCCTCCCTGTCCGTGGAGGGGTGGAGGCGCAGCCGGGTCAGGAGATTCCCAAGCTCTGGCTCTTCCCTCTCCTCCGCGCCCCACCTCCCCTGACCAAGCGCTTCCAGCTCTGACCTTGGGCCGACGAGAGCCAGGTGGTCCACTCTCCCTTGACCTGGTGCAGCTCTGATCACCCACCTAAGTCCAGGTGGCCGCCTTTTAGGGCCTCGTTATGACCAATAAAGCTCACAAGTGGCAGCGCTGCGCTGGAGGAACGCAGGAAAGAAATGAGTCTGGGGGTGTCCGCTGAGGAATGCCCCATCTCGGCTCGCCCAGGAAACTAGAGAGAGTGGGAGGAAAGTTTCCTGTAGAAAGGACTACAGTTGTGCCGGAGCAAAATACGCGTGCGTGCTCAGACCCGAGACTGGCGGGGCCTTTAAGTGCATTAGGAATTTCGGGCCCCAGGGCTCCCCGGGAGAGGGCGGGCGGGGAGCAGACCCACTGCGGTCGACGGGCTCCTCTGGCTCAGGCACCTTTTCCCAGGGCCGCTGGCGTTCGAAAGGCGCAGGGCGATAGCAAGGACAGCCCCCGTCTTCCGTTTTCCTTCCGCGCTGCCGAGCGGCTTCCCCGGATGACACTGCCTGTCCACTCCACACTTCTCGGGCACTGAGCAGCTGCCCCGCTTCCAGGGCCACCTACTCGTTCCCACCTAACCTCCTAACTCACCTCCCAACTTGTCAGGGCCCAGGAATCCCTGCCCGCCGCCCAGAGCTGGTGGGTTTTGGGAGCAGAGTGCACTCGAGATCCGCACCCGCACTAGGCGAAGGTGTAGCGCCCTTCCCAACCCCAGGCCAGACGGGCCGTCCCACGGGTGCTAGCACGGCCCGAAAACAGGGTTCTCCCCGGCCCACCTCTCCCCTGTTAGAACAAGTCAAGGGTTAAATGTCCGCTTTGCCCTTTCTCTTGATCTTGGAGGGGAAGGCAAGAACTGCCGGCAGCTTTCTGGACCTCGGACCTGAGCTGTTGCAAGCAGTCCCAGTCCCTCTAACTTTGATCAGCCTTATGAATTCCAGCTGCGCCCTATTTGTTTGTCATTTCCCCCTTTCCTCTGGTATCATTATTCATGGCAGGGTGGGGGGGGGTGGTAGAATGGAGGCAGGCAGGCAGGCAGGCAGGCAGGCAAAAGATGTCTGAGAACAGGAGGGTGAATGTCAGTGTTTTTCCCTAAAGGTCACCAAGAAGGAGGGGCTGAGAGGGCTCGGTCTCTGAGTTCATTACTCAAGAGCATTAACTAATTACCGGATCAGAGAAATTAAAAATAAATATTAAAATAACCAAAGGTAATTATAACCCTGTTGTTGACACTAAGGATTAATAATTGATCAGGACTTACCCGCGATAAATTGACAATTTATCTCCTCACAAAGATGCACGTGCTGGTGTAGCGTTGTTTCGTGTCTTCCCTGTGGGCATTTCCCACAGAGATGGACTCTGTTCCCATTGGGTGGCAGCCCCAAACCTCCCCATCGATTTTGTAAGAGCATTAGGTTTAATTTGCCTTCAGTTCGCCATAGAACAAAGTACTTTAGGACACCTTAAAAAGAACTTATCCTTAATATCTTGGGGCCAGACTTAAACAAACAAAAACATTCTTCCTCTTTCCTTGTACCTGGGATTGCAAGGAACAGATGACAGAGATTTCATAACTCACTCCATTTTTATTATATTACCAGTACGTGTTCCTTCATAGCACCTTCAGTTTCTTTCTTAGAAAGTGGGAGACCGAGCTGTCCTCTGGAGAGGGAACACAAGCCTATTCCGTGTAAGTGGGGGTGGGGCTAGAGGTGTTCCACAGGAGATGTACGTGAAGCACGCAAACGGGGGGCTTTGCACCCACAGTAACACTGGGGTCAGAAGTGTCTTCTCTTTCTCCCACCAAGGGCTGAAGCCCAAGTGGGCGCCATCGGATACCAGTTACCTAGAGTTCCAGCCAAACCGAAGGGGTGGGGGGTGGCCTGTGCTTTCATTATGGCCAATAGAAAGTAATTTTCAGCAACTGGAAAATTATATTGTCATAGATTACTCCTCCTTATAGTGAGTCTTGAAAATATCAGTAGGGATTTGTCACTTACATAAAGGTTTGAAAATACATCAAAGGGACACGTCCCCTTTGCGATTTGTAGAAATCCAAATGATGTTAATCACAATATCCGCCCATCACAGATGTGTGTTGTTCCCAAGATTGCCTCTTGGGTTGACAGATTTTTAAAATGTTTAAAATGTTGGGGTTTTTGTAAAAGTAGTTAAAACGTATTTAAAAGATCTACGTATATCCTTAATTTGGAGTTAGAATGAGTGTTTTCCTTGGGAGTTCAATGGCCTGTACAACCAAAGAAAAACTAATCATTGTATATTGTTACTTGGAAGAAGCTTCCTAAAAATTCCATGTATTTAAATTTGAAAAGGGTTGACTCTAAAAAAGAACTAGATTTTGAATGATGTTTTTCAAACTTTTTTCTGTTTACTTCAACTCTAGCAGTGGAAGTTTAGAGCACATTTAAACGTAACGTTAAAAAACGGAAGGTGCACTTCACTCTTATCTTCTTTAGTAAACAATTTTCGGCAATTTCAAATGACCCTAAAACGCACGCGGGTTTCGCGCGCGGCTACTGCATTCCCGGGTTTCTCTGCATTGGTCTGCACGGCGCGGTCTGCAGACACGAGATGAACCAGTGCAGCGCGCAGCCGGGTGCAGACCCGGCCCCTCTCACCTCCGGAACGAGCTCCCGCGGCCCGCGAGGGGGTGCAAGCAGCGCCCCCAGGACCGCAGGCAGCGCAGCCGCAGCCCACGTCCTCGCCCTCCGCTCCGCCCCTCCTGCCTCACAGCAGACAAAGGTGGATGAAGTTCTTTTCAAGTTTCAAAGGCAGTGGCTGGGCAGCTTTGCAGAAACAATAACTCTTTTATTGGGAACAAATGTTGACATTTGACGGGCACTGGAGACCCGGCCGCCGGGCAAGCGCTCCCGGTGCTCTCGGCAGCCCCGGGCCTCCGGGGCCCACCTGAGATTAAAGCGCGAATTCCGATAAATCAGCTCTAATGAACCCCGGGCCGGGAGGGCCGAGGGGCCGCGGAGCCAGGAGCGTGCCCAGGCCAGCACCCAGCCGCTCGTGTGGCTTCGGGGTACCCCATGTGCCCCCTCCCTCCGGGAACAACAGCACAGGGCTATTGTGGCCGGCGACTTTACTTTTAATTAACTAGATTTTAAAGCAAAAATAAAATCAGACTCCATTAATTCCTTCCCCAATGAAAGATACCTCCCCCTCTTCATCTTAACTAACGATCTGCATGATGAAGAGCTCATAAATCATTCTGCATTTCTTTAAAAAGATCCCTCTAAACACCTGCAGGTTTTATGTTCTTAGCGTACATTTAAAAATCAAGTTCTCCAGAAATAAATCCAGGTCAGGAGGTAGGGTGTGTAAGTTATGGAAATCTTTGATAATTTGTTGGGCATATAAACATCAAAGAAGATTCGTTAGCCTGGGCTAATCTCCTGAGCTGCTTTGAGTTTTCACCAATTGAAAGGTGCAGGTTGTCCCTGAGACCCGGGTCTGTCTGGGGTGTGTGCCTGTGTGGGGGGATGTATCACATGTCCAGGTAACACAATCTTCCGTTCCAAAGGGAGGCAGCTTTTATCCAGGCTTCAATTTCTGAACATATGCACGGAGATCAATTTTTGCTTGGATTTTCTACTCACACACTTTGCACTTTAAGGGATGGAGTGTCTTCAGTGCAGTATCTTAATTTGGGTGTCTGGTCTTTCAGGTTTTAATTTGTTAAATATTGTTCACTTTCATCCTTTTCACTGAAGTCTTCAAAATACTCAGAATATTACATATAACCGATATTGCTGCCATGTGCATCACATTCCCTGCTGATTTAGGAAATATGGCTTATGTTAATAAAAGCCAACGATCAGCTCCACATTGTAATCTGAAATGCTATCTGCAGGTGGAAAAATCATTATCTTCGCAGCAATTCTATGAGGTTTCATGTGTAAAACAAAAAGGAGCAAAGAAGCTCCCAGCTCCCTTTCACTCGCAGACTGGCGTTTGTCTTCCTCCCGACTCGCACGCAGCCAGTGTCCAGGCTCCCATGAGACGGAGCTCAGCTTGAAACCTCTCCGTGTCTGTTACTGAAGAAGGCAGGAAGGAGAGAAAAACAGTTCTCTACCCCAAAGACTCACTTTAAGCCTGACCTCCAAATGGTTCTATATCTGAAACCAACAAAATACCTAAGAAGTCATGGAAAACTAAAAACTGACTCTGCTCCTCTTCACCACAGCCTCTGCTCCCCACCACCCCATTCTGTGTCCAGTCCACAGCCCCATGGCTTTGCCTCAAGTACCTAAGATTACTTTCAAATACCCTTTCTAACAAGACCCCAGCAAGAGGCCACTAATTTCTACGGCACAAAAAGCCACTGGAGAGAGATCCGTTTGTCAATATCAACTGGTCCAGCAATTTCCCATCCTCAGACACATGGGCCTATCTGAGCTGGCAGATGTTTAGACAAGATTTTATAAATTGTTCAATATCAGCCCATAATGAACCCCAACTGACCATTCCAAAGCAGCTAAAAGCAACCGGGACGTCCCCCGCTGGGATGCAATAATGTGCTCATGCTGCAGCATTATTAATCACGGAATAAAATAGATGAACCTCTTGAAAAATAAGTGTATGATTGATTAAAGGGCAATCTGAGGAGCTATTATTCTTGTTTTATAACCGTAAGTTATATTCACTCAATTTATCTTTGCAGAGGAAATAAATGATTGTTCATTTCTTTTCTGAAATTATATTATATGGATATCCATATAATTTTGCTGAAAATTAAAGTGACAGGTTTCCTGCTTTTATGATACTAATCAAAGGAAATATGTTACTTGACTACAAATTCTAGACTTGTCCTATAATTAGATAGTGAGTAACACAATAACGAGGCAATAGTCTAAGGGTGTTTAAGCTTTTCTTTTCCCCCAGGGTAAGGGTGAGAGCCACTGAGAGGAAAATAAATCTCTCCTCCCAGGTTTTGCCTTGTGTTTAATGTGAGTTATATGAAAAGGAGAGTTAAGAAGTCATTCAATAAATCTGAATAATCTATGCCAATTTGGATAAGTCAGGCTTTAACATAAACAATTATTTCCATCAGTAATTTATGGTGGGGGTGTAACTCTCTATTATCCATGTTACCACAATTTACCAGTTTACTTTGCTGAGAAGGTTCAATAATCGAGGGTCAGAAATAAATGTTAAGTGGATCCTAGAGCATAGGGGTGTCAGATCATTTTATTTTGTTAAGTTTTAAAAGAAATTACACTAACAAGTATTTTGCATATTTAGGGCACAAAATTTTAATTTTCTTGTAGTACATGTGTATATAATCTAAAATCATAGTATCTCCCTTATTGCTTATTTCTCTTCTACCCTTTTCTTTAGTGAGCAGGAGGGGGAGATTACTTTACACATTATCATTAAAAGTCCTGTTTGAAGTCAGATCACCTGGGGGAGGGACTGCTCTCACTGGGGCTCTCTACCCAAACCACTCTTCTAAGAAAAAGGAGCCCCAAACACCATATTGCTGTAGTCTAGTCTGTTTTTATTTACAATTTAAGATATAAATTAGTAAAGAATTATTGTTAAACAACCAACAAAGATTGTATAACCAGCAATGTTCAAATAAAAACCAGGCAGAATTTATTTACAAAAAGTTTAGATTCCATTGCAATACAACTTGCATAAATTACTAGAAGCTTTATATCATTATAAAAATAAATATCAAATTTGTTTCCACTTTTTAAGTACTCAAGTTCTTCAATCACGTTTTATTTCTACTGTGTACATCTTTTACAAATAAATTTTACAGTAAATCCTATCACACCTATAGCATATATACCGTGGCAATGAAGTGATCAATTCAAGATATCCTGAGAAAAAAGATTGTTTTCAAAAGTCACACATACATTGGGGAAGCTATACTATGCCAACAAATTCACGTACATCCAACAAAAGTCTGTTCCGTTAGTCTGGGTGGACAGTGCTCTGTGGCTCCTTCTTTTACAGTGGCACAAGATGCGGTCCCGGTGAGAGAGCGGCTTTTTATATCTGTGTATTTATTAACTTGGGAAGAGAGAATGGCCTGCTGACTTTTTTTTTTCCAAAGCAATTGTGACACCTACCTGTGGACCAAGGAAAAAACCAAATCATCCCAAATCCTTCAGTTCCACACCAACATCATCACATTATAAAAAGGATTCATCTGAAAGGGTTCAGCCTCTTTCCCACCTTCAAGATACGTTAAGAAGTGATTTTGTCTATTTGTAAAATAGCTTTTTTTAAAAAAATATTACTGTGAGCCAGATGATCTACAGGGTCCTATCTAGTCCAACCAGTCACAGGGGGGTGGGCCTGCTAAAAGATGAGTGCTTTTTGTTTATCAGTCTTACTCTGCAAGCACCATCTAGAAAGGCTTCCGATACCAAGTTTCAGCAACACTAACTCATCAAGGCAAGTATCTATTCTGTGTTTAGCAGAGTAAAGACACTCCATATTGTACACAAATTCCAAAATCCCAGGTTGAGAAAATAGTATACACACACACACACACACACACACACACACACACACACATACATTCATTCCATTCCAGTTAAAGGAGTAACTCTTCAAAGCAGAACTTGAGGGAAAAAAAAAACTCTATTCAAGAGATCAAATCCTCTCCCACTTAAAGGAAAGAAGACCAAGAAGATTGTGATGCTGTCCTCAGATCCCAGGACAGGAAGCAAGAAATAAGACATTAAGCAAGTTTACGAGCAATCAGTGCAGGAAGGCTCCCCCAGGGTGGGCGGACGCACCAAGGTGCCCACTTACTTGCATTGCTGTGTTCGGCCCTTCTATAGGTAGGGCTGGACGCCCCCACCAACCACGGTGCAGCCCTCACTGGTATCTGTCAGGGGAGGGGGCAGTTAGTCAGAACGGACCCCACAGCCATCTGTCTCCCAGACAGCAGCACAGCCACCAGCCCGCACGCCCAGGAACGCTCCCTGCATCGGGCAAACAGTTAGGGGAACCCAACTGTCCACCCCGCTGTCCTGAAACAGATTTTGGTCACATTTCTTAGCTCTCATTTTCTTACCCCCCTGAGCTCCTTTTACAGGGCTTACCAGCTCAAGCCCAAATTGTGATCAACAGAGGTATTATAGAGAAAGGGAGAGAAAGGAAAAAGGCTCTGGGGTTTTCTATTTTGAAGAAGTAAAGCCTCTGGGAATAACTGGAACGTTTTGTTTCCTCCCAGTCAAAGGCAGAAGGAGAGACTCTATTAACAACAAAACACAGGAAGCTGAAGCTCAGTCAGTGTGGGGACAAACTGTAATTTGCATTTTGTGGCAGTTTGTCTTTGCCCAACTAAAACTGCCATGATGAGGATGGCGATCGAAATAAATAAATAAATAAATAAATGGCACATAATAATGAGGTGGGTCTGCTCACCAGGCAAGGGTCTCCTCGCCCATCCCACCTCTCTTTTTGGAGTCATCAACCCCATCACTTCTCCTGATTTTTAGTCAAAGCGTGGTGCACTCACTCTTTTCTCGTTTCTCCTTTAAGTGACAAACATTTCTCCCGCATATCCATGAGTCGGGTCTCCAGGCCCCTTCCCCGGGTTTCTTGGGAGTGCTGACTAACCGGCCCCGCTGGCTGTCCCTCCCAGAGGACCCGCAGCCGCAGCAACCTACCTTTCTTGGGCTCGTAGCCGCTGCCCGGGGGCCTGTAGTGGGGCTCGAGTGGATGCGTGCCTGCCTTGCCCGCGTCGCTGCCCGCCTTGGGCGCCGAGTGCAGCGCCTCTCCCGGGCCTGACGCCGCCGCGTTGTATCGCAGGAGCCCCTGGCCCTGCAGCGCGGCGTTCAAGTTCCCGTAGTTTGTGTAGTTGCCATAGAAGGGAGACGTGTAGTAGAGGTGGCGGCCGAGGAGCGGGGACGCTGGATAGGGCGAGCCGCCCGGCGGAGCCCCATTGGAGGAGGGAGCTGCGGCTGCCGGCAGCCCCGGAGGCATGCAGCCCGGGCCCATGCTAGGTTGCTTGAGGTCCGACGTGGCGATCTCGGCCAGAGACCACAGCTTGGGTTTGCTGGAGGGCTGAGGCGCGCCCGGGGACGTCCGGCTGCCCAGGGGCGTCTTGCCTCCGCCGCCGCCTCCGCCACCACGGGGCGCAGCATCCGGCTGGGGGCTCAGCAACGGCGCCTCCACGCCAGTGAGCGGCGAGGAGGTCACGGCCTTGGATGGTGCCAGGTCCCGCTCGCCCTCCTCCTCCTCGTCTTCATCATCCTCCAAATCATCGTACTTATCCTTGCACTCCGAGCCCGATTCGCACAAGGGGTCGCCGGCACGGCAGGGCAGCTTCTCCCCGTCCGACTCGGCCGAGCACGAGTGATCAGTGAGCGAGTCGACATGCAGGCTGATCCCTGCAGGGGCGCGGGCACTGTCTGTGGCACGTGGAACAGCGCAGGCACCCGGGGCCCCTCTGCCCCACGTCCAGGTGTACCAGGCCTTCCCCATGACATTCCTCACCTCCACCCAGAACCTGCCACTGCCTAGAGGGAGTACGGCCTTCCCGGGAAGCACCCCGAGGAGCCTCTGGGCCCACTCCTGCCAGGAAGGCAGAGGCTGTCCAGGCTGGAACCTGGGCTGTGGGGCCGGGAGCGTCCTCCCCTCCCTCAGGTCTCACCCCGCCTAGGAAGGAAACTCCCCGAGACCTAGAGCCAGCCGAGGCCTTGCTCACCGCTCACCTTCATCCTCCGCGGATGTCTCGGTGCCCTCCTGCGCCTTATCCGGACTCTCCTTGCTTCTGGTCGTGTCGCCCTCCTCCTCGTCCTCGTCCTCGCTTTTGTTCCTCGGGGCCCACGTCATCTTGTTCTCCTTCTTGAGGCGCCGGCGCGCATTGGCGAACCAGGTGGAGACCTGTGTGAGGGTCATCTTGGTGATGATGGCCAGCATGATCTTCTCCCCCTTGGTGGGGTAGGGGTTCTTGCGGTGCTCGTTGAGCCAGGCCTTGAGCGTTGCAGTGGCATCCCGCGTGGCGTTCTTGCGGTATGCAGGGTCGTTGAGCTGGTAGGGGTAGGCCGCGCTGCCGTAGGGATGGTAGCTGATGGCACCGGTCATCCCAGTAGTGTGAGCGTCGTAGGGCGTGCCCTAGAACCGACAAGAGCCTGGTGATTGGGGTACGCGGGTATCTGGCAAGCAACCGCCCGAAGGCAACCCCTTGGACAGTCCGAGGCCGCCTTTCCCACGGCGTCTCCCGCGGTGGAGTCGCGCTCCCCGCATCATCAGAGCAGGGGGGGAAAAAAAACCTCAGCGGGTTATTAAGGCCAGCTGTTGATCTCACACTCACACTCACACACACACACACACACACACACACACACAGCTACAGCTTTATTCGCAAAATTTTGAACTATTTCACTTTTCTAAAATGGCATATCTTTTGCAAAATCCCTAGGCCGCAAGTACAGACGCACGCAAACATGCAGGCACACAGAGGCCCGAAGATAGTTCCTTGATATCTAAATTTCTCTGGATTCTCAAGCGCTGCGGCCTCCCCTCCCCCCGCACACTCCCCCTACCCCGCCCTTACATGGTTAAAAAACCACCCCGAGCCCCCGCTCCGCTATTCACGGGTCCAAAGCTCCGCAAATCCAATTTGCAACTCAGAAGCCAGTCACCGTTTCGAATTCTTCAAATACGCGGTAATTAGCATTTTAATTCAGCCTTTAACGTTTAAATTCGAGGCATTTGCAGCCTTCACCAAAGCCCCAGCTACTCGGTCGCTGCCCTGAAATTCCACCGAGGGTGGGCAGTGCCGACAACCCCTTAACGTCCTCAATCGCCCGAAAGGCGCTCCACCAACCCAGCCGCCGGACCCAGCAGCAGACCCAAGGCGCGTGGGCCGATCCGGGGCCGGGAAGCAGGAGCTGCTTTCGGTGCCCAGGGGACCGAGAGAGCACTTGACGGGCCACATGTCCACGGACACATTTTTCGAAAGCACAGACTGCGGTACTGATTAAGAACCAGACCAAGGCGGGATGGGCCAGGCCCCGAGCCCTAGCTTATGCTTCGCTTCCTCCCCCAAACCGCTGTCCCCTCCCAATCCCCGCAAGTAACTGCTAAGCGCCCGCAGACTCCCCGGAGGTCCTGTGGCGCCGACCCTCGCACCGCGAGCGGACAGAAGCGAGCCCCGAGCCCGCTCAGGACCCCTCATCAAGCCTTGGTACCTGAACTAAGGACAACCCACAACAGAACCCGATACCAGCGTAGTCGTACTTTCCAGGCTCTTAGGAAAAATTTACCCCGTGAGCCTAAGGGAAACGGCGCGGGTCCCGGCCCGAGCTCAAGAACGTCGCCGGCTGGCCGCGCTGCCTCTCACCCCGGCCTCTGGTCCCGCCAGCGGCGCGGCGGCCTGAGTCGGCTACGCGGGAGCCACCGCCCACAACACGATTCCCGCTTGCGGATCCCCGGGCCCTCTCCGCCTGCAGCCCGATCTGGGCGCCCACGCCCAGGCGTCCCGCGTCCCTTCCCGCCCGCGCGGTTACCATGTAGGACGGGAAGCCGGCGGCGGCGGCGGCAGCGTCCGCCGAGTACTGCAGCGGGCTGCCGAAGCCAGTGGCTGCCTGCGCCGTGAAGGCCGCCGAGCCCGGGTAAGGGCTGAACGCGGAGCCCGACGCCGAGCGCGCCAGCTCCTCGCTGCGCGGCGCTGCCAGTGCCGAAGCGCCGTACGCCGGGCACGAGTAAAGCGCCAGCGAGCCGGGCGCCTGGTACAGGTAGCCCTGCGGGTAGGACATGGTGGGCGCGGGGCCCGCGTCACGCCGAGCAGCGGGCAGGGCTCGCGGCGCCCTCCATCCACGCCCGGCCGGGGCGCGGGGCGGTGGCGGGCGCAGAAGCAGCGGGCCGAGGCAGGCCGACCCGCGCACTAGCCCGGGCGGCCCGCGGGCCGGGGGAGCGGTGGGACGGCGGCAGTGGCTGCAGTGGCGGCGGCAGCGTGGAGCCAGTGGGCGCAGCCGCGCGCCAGGCCGGCGGTCGGTTTTGGGGGAGTCTGGAGTCGGGAGTGAGGAGTTGAGGAAGGAGCGCTCGAGTTTCCGAGGGACATTGGAACGCAGAGCTGTCCGTCACGCGCTCATCTGCATATTCGGGTGCCCGCCCCCTCCCTGGCTCCGCCTGCTCCGCCCGATCCAGCTGCCAGGCCGCAGCTGGGGGAGGAGCCCGGAGCCGGGAGGGGAGGAGAAGGGAAGGCAGAGTTGAGCGGCAGGGGGGCCGGAGCGGGGAGGAAAGAGGAGGGAGGGACGCGCAGGCTTTTGTGGCGCAGCCGCCTCTCGCGCAGCCCTAGCCCCGCGGCCCTCGGCCCCAGCACCTGAAGGGGCCAAGCCGCGCGGCCCGGCGCGCACCCCCTTCCACTGTACTCCTAACCGGGCCCCCCACTCCCGCCCTAGCTACCTTCTCACCTCCCCCACCCACCCCCGCCACCTCGTCCCAAAGCAGCCACTGGCCCGCCCCCCGGCTCCGCACGCCAGGACTAGAAAGAGGCCTCCTGCAGTCCCGCCAGGCTGGTAGGCTTGGTGGATGAACAGTCCGAGCCCCCCTCTTCCCTCGGAACAGGCCCGCCCAGGTGACCGCGCGCAGGACCCCACTGTCCCTGCCGATAGCTTGCGGGATGATGGGGGTGGGGGTATGAAGGCGCAGGCAGCCTGAGTCATCCTGGGGGTGGCGTGCGCGGCTCTTACTTCCACCTTCCCGGGTCTACTCCGCTTCACTGTGGGAGGCGCCCCGCGTGGCCTCGCGTCTGGTCGCCTGCCCCGCGCCACTCAGCGTGTCCCCGTGGGACCCGGATCCGGGGCGCCTTCGCTGCGGACTGCCAGGAGAGCCCTGAGGTGAGCCTTCTGCCCCGAAGTCCGTGATGAAGACCCGGGTCCACGGGTGTTCGTACTTTCCCAGGTTGTGAATGTTTTAAATGCGTTGCCAGTGCTTCACCCCCAAAAGGGTTTTGTCTTTTATAAAACTCGAGTTCTTTTTTTGGATTTGTGCTGTAAAACTCTCAGGGGAATGGCTGTCAGTGGACAGACAGACCGCCTCCGTCCCGACGTGAAGCTAAGGACCGGTGGCTCGGGAGCAGTCGGCAGCGCAGGTAGCTCAGGTAATTCGCGTATCGGGGGGCACCTTTCGTGGCCTAGGGAGAGATGCGTAGGTATGGAACCCCGAAAGTCTCCCAATCCTCATTCCTCCTCCATCCCTCCGGCACCGGGTCCCACGAAAGTGGAGGCCGGGAATCAGCAAAGGGGAACTCTTGCTCCATAGGGAGTCTGGTGTGTTGCCGACCTGAGTGGGTGCGCCCACCCAACAGGTGCCTCTTCCTCGAAGGCTGTCTCGGGTGGGCAACCTGTAAGGGGAGAACACCTTAGGTGGCAACCCAGGCCTACAACTCTCCTTCCCCCACACCTCTTCCACCCCGTCACCCAGCCCCCTTCCCCAGCCCCGTGGGCTCTGCAACCCTCTTAACGGCCTCGTTTATCGAGTATCCGCCAGGTCGCTGGCGAGGCTGCAACGCAGGATCCCGAGGCTCCAGCCATCAGCCTGAGCTCACGAGGAACATTCAAAAACACAGGCTGAGTTCGATCTGGCAGATCCCAGGGAACCAGGTGCAAATTGTGCTCCTTGGCCTGCAGGCATGTCACTCCTGGTAGGTGCGGTCCAGGCAGTTACACTAGTCGCCTTCTCCTGCTAACGACCAACCCAACCCCTACGTCCTTCACCAGCCCTCACACTCCAGCCCTGCGTTCCTCCCCCCAACCACTATTCCTGCAGACCACAGCCCTGCCCCCTCTATCCATCAATCTTCACTCCCCCTTCAGCACAGCACTCCCCACCACCACTTCCCTCCCGCACATACCACTTCCCACGCACTTTGGGCCTCTGCAAGGACCCAGCAGAGGTGGTCCAACAGTGCTTCCACCCAAGTGGGACTTCCGAATTCAGTGCAGGGCCGATATTTTAAATCAATTATCGTATAGAGAAAAAAAGAAAAAGAAAGAGAGCAGGAGAGAGGCCCCAGCCGCCCTGTGGAGCAAGCCAGTGACAGGATCTATGACATTTCGGTATTTCTGGAGGGAACTTGGCCGGAAAGAAGCTGTAAACGAGTCGTGCACACTTGGATGACAAGCACAGGCAGCAACAGATTAGATTGCAGCCTTTTGGTTCTCTTCCATTTACATAGTTTAAGTGAAAAAAAATCAGGTCTAATTTTTTTATCTCCAAGATGGAATGGCCTCGAGAATTTCCATTTCTAAAGACCAGTTCCTGCTGTGGTTTCATTAGCATTTGGGGCTCAGCCCCTCACCCTCCCTCTCCCCCTACTGAT
Source organism: Trachops cirrhosus (assembly GCA_028533065.1). Classification (NCBI taxonomy): domain Eukaryota; kingdom Metazoa; phylum Chordata; class Mammalia; order Chiroptera; family Phyllostomidae; genus Trachops; species Trachops cirrhosus. The sequence goes on from CM052540.1 coordinate 162,843,537, forward strand.
CTCTGCCAGGGGCAGAAAAGAAAACAGCGAATTATTACAAAAACATCCCCAGTTTGGAGCAAGGGAGTTCGGTCGGAATACACTCGATTTTGACATCAATTAAGTATCTAACCAGACAAGTGCACGTGGCTTTGGAGGGTCTCCCCGTTGCCCAGGGTGCGTATCCAGAAACACTGCCTGCTCCCTCTCCGCTCAGCGCTGCTGATTCTAAAGACAGCCTCTTCCTGAGTGTATTTCCCCCCCAGCAATTACACTCCTCCACTGAAATCTAAATTTTCCATACTGCTGCCTGCTACTAATAAAAACCGTCTACCTTGCACTATTAAACAGTCGAATCGCACTACATGCCGTTTTTATTGGTAGTGACTGTAGCAAATTAAAATGCCTACGCAGAGACATTAAAACTCACGGTCTGCATTGTTACTGGAATATATAACTCCGTTTCGATTTAAAGCTCCCTGATTTTGTAAAATCACTTTTCCTTTTCTTAGATTAAAGTTGGCTTGGCCTTCTTTTTGAAAAATCAATCGAAAAGACACGAGGCAAGGGTTGAGGCCAAACGCAGTGGCTCCTTGCGCGACCGCCTGCCAGGGTGGACTGAGCTTCCTCACACCGCGCGTCGGGCCACTGCGGGGAGAGCCGCTCCCGGGGAGCGAGGATCTGGACGCGTTGCCTACGGGCGCAAAGGGGCATTCTGGCTTGCGGAGCGCCGGGGTGGGTCAGGCTTTTGGCTTCTGCTTCTTTCCAGTTACCGTCCGGGCTGGAATAGTAGAGAACAGGCTGGCGCACGAGGCAAACCGAGGAACTGCTCCGACAGTGCAATTGCGTGGGCCATGTGCAATTCCAGCTTGGCAGTGGGCCCTTCCCTCCCCTGTGTGTGCATTTTTTAAAAAGAAGTTTAACACGGTCACATTTTTGTTTCTTGTCCCCACAGTGGCCGATGCACCTAGAACAAGGTGGTGTGAACGTGCGCGTTTCCCGGAGCCGGGTTCCCCGTGAGGCTAAGCCCTGAGAAACGCCAGAAATGCGGCCCGGACTCCAGGGTTCTCCCGGAAAGCGGGGCCGCGGGCCCAGGCGCCCTGCAGAAGCAGCACGACCTGGCTCCTCCAGCCGCCGGGAACCCGGATAGGCGCGGGCCCGAAGTCGTGCTCGCGGGCGGCGAGGGGGCGCTGTGGCCCGCCGGCTGCGGCCTCGTCCCTGCAACAGTGGCCCCAGCGACGTCCCCAGCCACCGACGGGTGGCGGGCGCTCCTGCCTTGACGCGACCTACTTCTTCCCATGAGGTTTAATTCGAGAAAGAACAGTTTTATCAGGCATTGCAATAAAACCTACTCCGCACACGACCTTTTTCTCATTGTCTTATTACCCTGAGCTTCCCTGGACTTTGTAAGACCTTGGTGAATATTTTGGGATGTGGGATTTTTTTTTTTGTCAGTTGGGATTAATATATAGATTTTACATGGATTCTTCATGGGGAACATTTAATACGTAAGAAGTTTCAGTGTATCAAAGCATACTCCTATTGCGTTCCTAAAGAAGGTCCCTCCTGTCCCAGGACGCCCCGTGTATTTGCGGAGGGCGTGACAGTAAGAAAGAAAAGCTAGGAGAGTGAGAAGTATGATAGTGCAACTTCTTTTCTTTTTTTCTTTTCTTCTCTTTCCTTTTCTTTCTTCTCTCTCTCTCTGGAAAACAGAAATATGTCGTTATAAATTGCACAAAATTTAAGTCAAAATGAAAAGTATCTTTCACCGTGGTGTCGGCCACCCTCTCGAGCGGGTTTTGTAGGGTTTCTAACGCAGCGGTGTTCCCAGAGTCCCCAATTCGCTTCAGCCGCTGTGACGTGCGGCTGGAAAAGACGAGCAGGGGGGACACTGCACAGGCTGAGGGGTCCCAGTCAATCCTGTCCTGAAACTCGGATCAGGAATGCTGGTCGGAGTTTTCATGCCGGCCAGAAGGCCTGGGCCGTTCGGGGATCCCGGGCCGCTCGGAGGGGACCCAGAGAGAATGGGGAGGTCCCCAGACGGCGGTCGCGCTCCTTCTTTATGTTCTAAAAGCCGGGTTCTCACTTTCTGGGCTCTCCCTCACTTAACTGACTCTGTAGCTCGTAATTGCAGCGACGTCTCTTCCTTGCTGACCTGTCCCTCCCGATTTCCTTTGGTGGGCAGCACGACTCCCATCCTCCCCACCAATGACCCGCGTCCAACGTGCTTCCTGAAGATTCTTTCCCCGCTACGCCCAGAGAATCCTCACCTCGCCTTTTCTAGGCATCTCGACGACTCCCTGTCCTCTCGCCTCTCTGCCCTTTTCCTCCCGTCCCTCCTTTCCGTGTCCCTTGGCCAACACCCCCTCTCTGCGCAGGCCCCGCATGCTCTGGCCCGAGGCTGCCGGTCTGCGTTTGCCCCTCGGGCGAGCTTCCCCGGCTTTGAACTGGGAGGGAGTGCGGTGAGGAGCAGGGGAGCGTCGGAAGAAGAAAGGAGGACCGGCCGGGAACTGGACGGGCCAGAGTTCTTTTAAGGGATCGGAGTGGCAGGAGACCCGTTTCCACAGCAGCGAAGACCTGAGTGCCCTGTTCTTCACGTGTGCTTGTTGGGAAGGAGAAAAGTTGGTAGTATTCAGCCTTTTCACCTTTACACTCTCGCACTCAAACAGAGCGACCCTCAAACAGAGCGCCGCCGACACAGGCGCGCGCGCATGCTTCCCAGAGAGGTCCGCGCCGCGCCGCTGCAGCGATTGCGGGCGAGTGGAAACAGATGAAGAGTTGTCAGTTTCTTTCTTTCTTTTTTTAAATGTTTCTGCAAGACAGTCTTTGGAAGAACTTAGCTCACCCCCCATCTCTCTCGCCCCGCGTCTCTCGCCCCGCTGGCAGCTGCTCCGTCGCTCTGCTCTCACTGTTTTAAGCACCAGAGCACACCTCGGAGGTGTCCAGGGCATTTTCGGGCGAGAGCGCCCAGGAGGGCGCAGAGACCGCAGGAGGCCGCTCTGACCCGGCAGGAACAGTCAGGGCTCCTGGCCCGCCAGAGAACATTGGAGAAAGATTTCCTCCATCTTTTGAAAATGACTTTTATATAACAAGCGAGGCTCTCTAGAGCGTTTGTCTGGGGCCATGTTTCACATCCTTTGGCTAACATTGATTTGTTTTGTGTCCCACATATTACCAACTCCGCAGCATTGCAGTCACGCGCGCCTGACGCCCCGGCCTTTCCTGAACACTCTGGCACTTTCTGACACACAAGGGATTGTGTCCGTAAGGAAAAGGAAGGTGCTTTATTTTATTTTTTTTTCCTTTTTAAAAACTAGTGGAAGGCAGAAAGAAAAAATTGACACATTTGATTGTATTAAAAGTAAAAACTTAAGTTGAACAGAAAGTAAATTTCAGCCCCTAACCCTGAAAGAAGATAACATGGAGCACTTATAAGTGACAAAGGCTGCCAGGCTCATCACGAAGAATTCCGACGGTCTGTGTGTGAAGACAAGGCGCCCCTCAGAAAATGGGTCAGGGGCAGGCCCAGACCCTCTGCACTGAGGAGAACAAAAACTCCATGTACCAAAGCTGCACACACTCCCCAGTGATGGGAAAATCTGCAGACAACATACAAGATGCCACTTTACACCCCCTGGATGACACCAACCCGGCCCAGGATGTGCAGAGCCAGGTAGCTCTCTTGCACTGCTGTGCTAGTTTAAATGGCCATAAAGAAGTTAGGGAGATGTGGCACCAAGTGAAAGAGCAGCAGATGCCCACATCCTGTCACCCTGCAACCCCTGGGCTCATTGTCCACCACAGAGAAAACGCCAGGCCCCGCGTGTGCAGCACTGTTTGCAAAGTGCAAGACTGGACCCCTCCTGAATGGCAATCAGGAGAGGCCTGGGTAAAGAATGGGGCATGTTTCATGGAACAGAATGTTCCCTGGGGCTGCAAGTGAGGGAAGTAGCTCCACTTGTATCAACACGCATAAGTCCTGAGGGCATAAAGTTGGGTGGGAAAAGTAATAATTAAAAAGAAGGATACAGAGATGATGGTGCTGCTGATGAAGTTTGACAAACAACGATATTGTGCTCTTTACAGGCGCGGAGAGGGGCTGCAGTAGGATGTGAAAGGCCCCTCTCCCCTTTCCTGCCCACGAAGGGCCCCTGAGGAGTGCTGTGGGAACAGTGGAGTGAGCTGTAGTACCAATATTTTATTTCTAAGAAATATGTCTGCAGTAAATGACAAAATAGCCATAATTATTAACTTTGAATGGTGATTACTTGGGATTATGTTTTTCTCCATATTTCTATGGTATAAAATATTTTATGTCTTGAATATTAAAATAAATAAATAAATGCTGGTGTTTAAAAGGAGTGTCCTAGGACAGAAGTGTAAGTGCTTTCTTTTTAAAAAAATTCTTAAAAGTTTACACTCTTTATCTCTTTTTTCCTCTTTCTATTACCCCACCCATCAGAAAACATAAATAGTGTCCTGGATCTGCCGTCTAGACCTTTAAACTGATAGTCACTTGTGTGCATGTCCTGTGCCATTTATCCAAAGCAGGCAGGAAAAGCAGTTTCCTAGGCAGGGTGCAGGGGCCCGGGCAGTGGCTCTGTTCATGGATGGTACACCTAGGTCCCTCAGGAAGTGAAGGGCAGGCCTGCGTGCAGCCTTGCTTCCAATGGGCCACCGGGACATCTCTGTCAGGGAGTGGTATGCCTTTACTTTGTGTGGAATTCTGCACCTTCTTTTTATATCACGGTGAACATATTTTACAATTTTGAAGCAAGATCAGAGAGAGGGCCTATGAGGAGACAGAAATAAAAGGCTGAGGAGAGGGGCTGAACACAGCCTGGAAAGGAAAAGAGAAGAGGCAGCAGTGGCAACAGAGAGGGAGGAGGCATCCAGGCTTGTGGCAGGCCCTCTGGCTCACACCTCCTCTCTCTCAGAATTAAAGGCCATGCCTTTTTGGCCCCTGAGCTCTTTCTAAAACCAATTCATACCCTGCCCTCCCCACTGCAGCCTGAGAAATCCGGATCTTCAAATACAAATCTGCTTAGAGACCTTGCACAGAGGAAGAGACCTTGAGGCCGAGTCCTGTGGCCAGGCCTCATTACATGATTACATGGTCTCTGTCTGTCATTCTATTCCTCAACCTGTTCAGAGCTAGGCTGAAAGAAGGGCAGTATTTTCTTGGAACCAACAAGCTTTCAAAGATTCCTATGTGGCCAAAGGTCTGGGGCTTGCTTCTACCAGCAGCTGTTGGAGTGGCTGCCACTACCCTCTGCTACGGGTACCCTGGCCCACTTGACTTTCCAGCTGCAGCCATACTTCCTCCCACTCTTGACCTCTGCACATTGCTTCCCACCATCAGCTCCTTCTCCATGGTTCTCCTTCACCCCTTCTCCTTGGAGCCCAGAGCTGCTGGTGTCAGTCTGTGATGGTTCTCTGGCCTCAGTTCCACCCTGACTCTAAGCCTGGCAAGTCCTGGGCACTAGACAAATATTGATTAAATGAATGAATGAATGAATGGACGGATGGCTTTCTCTTGGTTACTTGCCTTTACTTGTAAAAGGCACAGTAGCATGTTGAGGGAGAGAAAAAACAATGAGGACATTCATCTCAGCCTTGCTTCCCCCTTGGAGATGCCTCTGCACCTGAGCAGCATGGATCACACATAATCCAGGCAAATTAGATCTTTCCCCAGGAACCCTGGCTTCCCTGTAGAAAGCACCATATATTTCAGATGTTAAATTTAGGGTCCAATAGATATGCACACTTAAAAAACATTTAGTTTTTAAAATAAACTTCTGAGTTAGCAATCATCTCAAAACCTTGCATTCCTTGAAGAAAGTGAGCATGCATTTTCATGTTTGCATCTCAAAAGACCTGTCCCGTTCCCAGCACATAGCAGGTGCTCAACACGACTGGTCCAGTGAATGGATGAACGTTAGCATTTGGAAAAAAGGAAACTTGAACAAAACCAAACTGATAATATTTTCAGAAAAATATTCACAGTGGAAAATCTAGTATTTAAAACATAAGTTAGATTTTAGCAAGGTTTCTGTAGGCATAGACAAGCTCACTCTAAAATTTATTTTTAAAGACATGGGCCTTAGCATAGCTGAAGCAGTTTTGACAAAGAAAAAAGTGTGAAGAATCTGTCTGCCCTATTTCAAGACATTACATAGCTCCAGGAATTAAGAGAGTGTGGTGTTGGTGGAGGGATAGACATAGAGCATTGAAACAGAAGAGAACCCAGGAACAAACCCATACAAATATTCCTGGCTTGTTTTGACAAAGGTGCAAAACAATTCAATGAAGGAAAGTTAATTTTCCTGACAAAAGATTCCAGAGCAATTGAACTTTAATAAGTAAAAAACAAACAAAGCAACAAACAATAAACCTCAACTCAAATTTTACACTTTACGTAATAATTAACTAAAAATGGGTCACTGAGTGAAATGTAAAATTATAAAACTTTTAAAAGAACATAGAAGAAAATCTTCAAAATCTAGGCCTAGACAAAGAATTCTTAAGACTGGACACCAAAAACACAATTCACAAAAGGAAATTTTGATAAATTGAACTTCATCCAAATTCAAAAATTTTGTTCTGTGAAAGATCCTGCCAAGAGAATGAAAAAGGGGCTGGCAGACTGAGAGAAAATATTTGCAAATTGTGTATTCAACAAAGGACTAGTATCCAGAATATATAAAGAATACTCACATTTCAATAGTAAAACAAAACAACAAAAACAATCCAATTAGAATTTGGGCAAAGGACAAAAAAAGACATTTCACCAGAGAGGATATATAGATGGCAAATAAGCAAATGAAATGATACTTAATATCATTAGACATCAAGCAAATGCTAATTGAATCCACAATGAGATGTATGCTCTTATCAGACTGGCTAAAAAAAAACAGTGACAACACTAAATGCTGGTGAGAATTCAAGGAAACTAGCTCATTCATATATTGTTGTTGGGAGTATACAATGGTATAAACTGCTCTGGAAAGCAGTTTGGCATCCAAGTTTTATCTTATAAAACTTGAAACTACAATCCAGTGATTGCATTCTTGAGCATTGGTTCCAAAAAATAGAAACGTGTGTTCACACGAAGCCAGTACATAGCAGCTTTATCTGCAATAGACAGAGACTGGAACTAACTCAAATGTCTTCCAGTGGTTCCAGGGCTGAACTTCTGATCAGCTGTGCACAGGAGAGAGCTATTGGTCCAAACAACTTGAATGAATTTCCAGAGAGTGAGGCTAAAGAATAAAGCCAGTCCTTGACCTTGTGTGTTTTCAGAGATCTTCAAGGCATAAGTAGGAAATGATGGCTATAAAAGATGTGAGTTCTATAATGTACAATATGTAATGCCCTTCTGAGTGCTTGAAGAGAGGGCACATGACAAGGGGACAGCAGAGACGCACACTCTGAAGATGCAAAGCCGGGAACTACCTCAGTGTCCGCGCTCTGAGCAGACTGTGGTGCAAACAGGAAGAAGCAGCATAAATTCAAGTCAGATACAGTGATGCATGGACACTTCTAATAAGGAACATTTTTCTTTTTTTCTTTTCTTTTTCTTTCCTTCCTTCCCTCCTCCCTTTCTTCCTCCCTCCCTCCCTCCCTCCCTCCCTCCCTCCCTCCCTTCCTTCCTTCCTTCCATCCTTCCTTCCTTCCTTCCTTCCTTCTTTCTTTCCTTCTTCTTCACTGAAGGACAATTTTCCACCACTTTCAGAAAGGGACAGAGAAACATTAATCAGTTGCCTCCCACATGCGCCTGGACAGAGATTAAACCTGCAACCTTTTGGTTCTGGGACACTACAAACCATTGAGACACACTGACCAGGGCAAATAGGGAACACTTCTGCATTTTTTTCTATTTTGTTTTAAGGGAGGCCTAGCTAAGAGATGCCTCTCCCAGGGCTGCCTAGTTGTTAGGGCAGAAGCTTGGCCAGAAGCACCCTTGCTCATCGTGCAAACCAATCAGTCCTGTACACACCCCACCTCCTTATTTGAAGCTCACACACCAAGTCAATGTCGCCTGGTCCTAGGTCCTAAATTACCCCAGAGTCTGGTACTTGGCACCTGGAGATCACCCCTGTGCCCCAAAGCCACCAGAATTATGCAACCCAGCGAGCCCTAAGCCGTTGGCCCTGCCCAGCCCAGCTTTCCCACAGATACCCCCATAGGAGCTCTTGCCCAGGCCCTCTCCTCATTCCTGCTTCTGCCTCCCGACCAGAAACTGCACGGTGTGCCCTCCTTTTCTCAGGACAGGTGAGTAATAGATTCTTCTTTCCATGACATTAACCCCTCCAAATTGTCACTTGGTCAGCTCCATAATTTAAAATCTCACCGGTATATTTCAGAACAGAGTGGTATTTCATTATGGTTTAATTTGCATTTCAGAAAACAACTAAGGACCTTGATCATCTTTTCACATGTTTGTTGCCCATCTATATATCTTTATTTTTGAAGTGTCTGTTCAATTCTTGTGGTTATTTAAAATCTGTGTGTTGCTTCAAATTATTGCTTTATAAGCATTCTTTATATATTCTGGTAACAGATATTTTCTCCCAATCTGTGGCTTGCATTTTCAATCTTTTCACTTTATTAAGGAAGTTTTTCAAGAAACAAAACTTTCAATTTTGACAAAATCCAATGAAAAAAATTCCTCATTAGAAAGTGCAAGCTTTCTTCACTAAGTGTAATGTTGCTGTGAGTTTTGACAATGGCCTTAATGAAAGTGAGAAAGTTTCCCTCTATTCCTAGGTATGCATGCTTGTGTGTTTTTATAATGAATATTTGCTTAATCCAAGTTCATAAAGACAGCATCTTACTACTTTTTACAATTTTTTTATGGTTTTAGTCCTTACATTTAGGTATATTATGATCCATTTTGGAATAATTTTGTTTATGACATCTAGTAAAGACCAACATTCATTTTTTTATGGAAGTACCCCCTTTTATTTATTCTTCACAAAGAATTGTGCATCACTTTACAGAAAAAAGTTATAGAAACTCTTCAAACTCACAAAAATGGAACCTAACCCTTTATGATGTAAAGTTTGCTATTCCATTTTTGTTTCATTAGTTTTTAGCTGAATTTTACCAAGAAACTCAAAAGCAAAACTTTGGGACAATTGAGTGGAGGATACTTGGACTAGTAGAAACCCAGGCTTCATGAAGGCATTTTAACCACTAATTGTATCACTCTGAGAAATTACTTAATCTAACCCTTTATATTCTCTTATGTAGACAATAATATCTTCTCTAAGGACTCTTCCTGAGGGTAAAGTAAGATAATATGTTTCAGACACCAGACAAACAGTTATAGCTCACTGAATTGTAGCTATTTTTATTTTGGGGTGTTAAAAATATTTATTCATACTTAGTCTGTGATGAAATCAAACAGTTTTGAGTAGAACTTAATTTGTTGATCTAAACTGAATTTTGTTGATTTTTTTTGGCATTTTCACTCACCTTTTTTTATTTTTTTAAATTGTTGTTCAAGTATAGTTTTCTGCCTTCTATTTCCATCCCAGCCCAGCCCCAGCCCTCTCATCTCCCTCCCATTTCCAACCCTGTCTTGTTTCTGTCCATGTGTCCTTTATCCTTGTTCCTGCAAACCCTTTTTCCTCTTTCCCCCTGAAATTCCCTCCCCTCTCGCCTCTGGTCACTGTCAGCCCACCTGTTCTCTATTTCAGTGTCTTTGGTTATATTTTGCTTGCTTGTTTGTTTTGTTGATTAGATTCCTGTTAAAGGTGAGACCATATGGTATTTGTCTTTCACCACCTGGCTTATTTTGCCACTGCTAGGATTATATCCTAAGAACCCTGAAACACCAATCTAAAAGAACCTATGCACCCCAATGTTCATAGCAGCACAATTTACAATAGCCAAGTGCTGGAAGCAACCTAGGTGCCCATAAGTAAATGAATGGATGAAAAAACTATGGTACATTTACACAATGGAATTCTATGCAGCAGAAAGAAAGAAGTAGCTCCTACCCTTTGCAACAGCATGGAGGGAACTGGAAAGCATTATGGTAAGCAAAACATTCATTTTTCCCCATACAGTATCTCTTTATTTAAATGCCAGTTACTGCAGACATACTTTTCCCAGTGAATTGACCCCTTTGCCAAGAACCAGTTGACCACTGAATATGGGTGTGTATCTAGCTTCTCAACTGTGGTCCATTCAGATCTATCCTTAGATCAATGTTATATTGCTCTGTTATTGTCTTTTTTTCTGAAAGTCTTAAATTTTGTAGTATAAATTTTCCAACTTTATTTTTCTTTCATAATACTGTTTGGAAAATTCTAGGTTCTTTGTATGTTTATGTACATTTTTAATTAGATTCTAAATTTCTAAAACAAAGAAACCTGCTGTGGTGTGATTGAAATTTAACTTATTATATGGATCAATCTGTAGAGAATTGGTCTCTTAAAAAATATTGACTCACCCCATCCATAAACATACTATACCTTTCCTTTTATGTGGGCCATTTAAATATTCTTTCAGTAATTTTTTAGTGTAGAAATTTTAAACACTTATTAAAGTTATCACTAACCATTTTATTTCTTTGTTTAAGCTCCTGTCAGTGCATTTTCACAGTATATTTTAAAGCTGTTTGCTGTAAGTATATAGAAATACAAGTGATGTTTGTATACTGGCGTGTGTTCTGCAATTTTGCTAACTTCAGGTATAAATTATGTTAGCTTTTATGTAGATTTTTTCAAAGTCTACATCAATGATTATATCTTTAGTGAAGGAAGAGTTTTGTTTCTCCCTTTCCAGTGTGTTTGCCTTTTATTTTATTGCGCAGTAGCTAGACCTCCAGTATCATGAATGCAATAGAAGTGTGGGAGTGGTGATTTTGCCTTGTCCTGACCCCAGTTAGAAAGTACAAGCTTTCTTCACTAAGTGTAATGTTGCTGTAAGTTTTGACAATGGCCTTAATCAAGGTGAGAAAGTTTCCCTCTATTCCTAGGTTGCCAACAGTTCTGATCATGAATGAGGCTGCACTTTTATTTGGAAATTATTCTTCTGTTATCTATTGAGATAAACATATTTAAGTTTTTAATTTCATTAACATGGTAAGTTACGTTAATTGATTTTCAAATGCTGAACCCACCTTGTGTTATTGAGATTAACGCTGCTTGCTCATGGTTAGATTATCACTTTACATGCCTGTATGCCTCATGGCTGTAGTAACAGAAATCCTCAACTGTATCAGTGAATCAAGTCCAGCAAGGATAACACATCACACACAAATGCATTTTGTTCCAGGAATTCAAGATTGATGCAATTTGGGCAAATCAATCAATGTAATTCATCATATTAACAGAATAATGGAGAAAACACATGATCATTTCCATAGATGCAGAAAAACTTTTGACAAAATGTACCACTCTTTTATTAAGAGCACTCAGAAAACTATGAGTAGCATAAAATTTCCCAACCTAAGACATTAACATATACCCGAGGTTGATACCATTGTTAGTTATGAAATATTGAATTCTTTTCAAGATTGGGAGCAAGATAAGGGTGTCAAGTTCTGTCTAACCATGTACTGGAGGTTTCAGCCAGTGTAATAAGACAATAAGCAAACAAATAAATAGGACAGAATTTGCAAAGGTTACCTAAGCAACATTCTACCCATTTGCTATTAGAAAAATAAAATCCATATCAGAATTAATATGTAAATTTAGCAAGGTTAGAGGATATGAAGTCCATATTAAAACAATTGTATTTTTGCAAAATGGCAGCAAATGATAGGGAATTTAATATTTAAAATTTCATATGTGGTATTTTTAAAATATTAAACAAACTGGAATAAATTAATCAACTATAATCCACAAAGTCTTTCCAAGGAAAACTATAAGACAGTGGTGAGAGTAATTAAGGGCAATACAGATAAAATGGGGACATTACACAGTCCTGGATTAGAAACCTCCACATTGTTGAGATATGCATTTTCCCCATACTCATTTGTAGATTCAACACAATGCCCATCAACATCTCATACCAGTTTTCTGTAGAAACTGATAAATTGATTCTAAAGTTTATGTAGAGCTAAAAAAGGACAAGAAGAATCAGAGGATTTTGAAGAAGAATCAACCTGGAGAAATTTCACTACTTGATTTTATCCAACTTTACTGTAAAGTTACAGTAATTAAGACAGTTTGATGTTGATAACGAGATGAAAACATAGACAAAAAAACACAATAAAGGGCCCAGAAATTGATCTACGTGGATATGATCACTTAATCTGACATATAGTCTGTGGTGTAAGAACAATTCAATGTCCACATGAAAACAATAATTGTGTCTCTTACTTACACCCTACACAAATAATTTTGAAATGAATCACAACGCTAAATGCCAAAGCTGAAACATCCAAAAAAATAGGTAGGAATAAATCTTTATAATTCGGGGGTATGCAACTATTCCTTGGGTAGGACACACACAGCAATATCCTTAAAAAAAATAAAGACAAATTGGGCTTCAAAGAAGTCTCTTAAAGTTGGACAAAAACAATAAACTGAAAAGGCAAGCCACGATGTATAATTTGTGATTTATGACTTATTGTATGTAAAGTATAACTGGACAAAACTCTTGTAAACACATTTTCCATTTCAATAAGAAGACAACAGTCTACTAAAAATGGGTAAAAGTTTTGAAGAGACACTTGTCAAGAAAAGATAGATAAATGGCCAATAAGCATTTCAAAAATAATCAACATCATCAATCATAAGAGAAATGCAGGCATAAAAAAACTGATAATATTAAGTGCTGACAGTGATGCAGAGCAACTGAGAGTCTCAGACATTGCTGGTGGGAGTGCAAAGTTGTACTAGCACTTTGGTGCTGAGTGGTTTAATATAGAGTTAGACCTACACTTACCACTTGTCCAAGGAATTCTATTCTTAAGAATTTACCCAAGAGAGAAGACAATGTGTGTCCAGCACACTTTTGGGCCCTAATGTTTGTTATGGTATTATTTGTAATAGCCTCTAACTCGAAACAACCCAAATATTCACCAACAGGTGGAGAGTTAACTTGTGGCCTATTAATTCAATGGAATATATGCAGCAATGGAACGGAATGGACTGTCACATATAACATGGTTGAATATTAGACGCGTTCTGCTGAAGCAAGAAAGCAGCAACAAAAGAGTGTATTGCATATGACTGGATTATATGCATTCTAGAACAGTCCTGACGGATATGAATCAAGAGTAATAGGGGTTGCCTGTGACATAGGGTGGTGGGGCACTAAGAGGGGACTAGAGGCAACTGTATAGGGTGATGAAAATATTTTATATGTTGACTGATGTCGTGATTACAGAGATATACATATTTGTAAAAACCACCAAATTTTACATTTAATGTCTGGGTTTTTGTTGTATTTAAATTATACCTCAATGAACAAAACAATTAAAAATACATTCTTACTGAAATTATGAATTAATGTTTAAAATACTCCTAAAGAGCTTATGTTTTCTTTACTGCACCTGTAGTCACCCTGAGACTGTCCATGCTCATCCTGGATATCGCTTTACTTAGGAACGATGGACACGTTCTGTTAGAGAGAGTCCACAGGAGTTGCTCAGTCCCTTCCAGCAGGACAACACGCTATGGGTTTGCTGTCATTTGAAAGCAAGTTTTCAGTTGAATCAACTGAGTTATTAAAACTGAGGCACTTAGCCCTTCAGTGTAGCTACTTAGAGTTTGTTGTAGACTTAATGTGACTTCATTAAGAATAAGGAGAATATTTCAGAAGGTTGACTTTTGAGCAACTTTGACAAAAAGGTGTCGTCATAGTGAGGTTTCTGGTGAAAATGGCCTTGGTCATTAAGAAACAACAGAGGTGAGAACGAATGCTTGGTGACATTCTCAGGAAAAATTATTTCTCCCAAAGAAAGGAAGATGGAGGTCTTTTGGAAACAAAGAGGACACAGTCTCTCATCAGAACAATCTAGGGCAAGAGGGCAGAAGGTAAACAGAAGACAAAATACTCTTCCATGGGGAACGTGGAAGCGAAAGGAATATGAAGTCTCAGTGGAGGGAAGTGTGTATTCCCCCAGCTTCTCTGGAGAAGTCTCGGTGATGAGCTGGCAGCCAGGTGTGGGGACTCTGGCAAAGGAAGCATACAGTGAAAATAAACATAAAGGCTTTGATGTGGGGAGTTCAGAGGAAATGGAATATCGTCATGTGACATATCTTTGCAGTAACATTTTAGTTTGTGAAATTCTGGCAAAGGGACAGTGAAGTCTGGGCTAAACTCAAGCACAGTGACCGTGTAAAGCTGTGGACAGCACCCACTGGGCACATGTGACTTTCTAATCATGGCCAGCCCTGGGCAGGGCTGCAGCACTTGCTTTGGGTTGCCCAGGCTCCATCTTCTGCTTCATCCTCAGCGGAATACTATCCCACCCAACCAGAGACCTTCTGTCCTCGGGACTGAAGTCCTGAGAGAATCTGACATCGTGTTTAACTTGTCTTTCATTTTGTGGTCTGTTAGTTAAGTAGCCAAATATGCCAAGATATTTTGAGAATCATTATGGGGTATACTGCATCACCACCAAATTTATATGTTGATGTCCTAAACTGCAGTACCTCAGAATATGACTGAATTTGGAGATCCAGTACTTAAAGAAGTGATTAAGATAAAATAGGGTCATTAAGGTGGGCCCTGATCCCATGTAACTGGTGTCCTTGTAAGAAAAGATGATCAGGACACAAACACGCACAGAGAGATGACCATGTGAGGACACAGGAAGAAGAGGGCCATCTGCGCACCAAGGAGAGAGGCCTCAGAGGGAACCTACCCTGCGATGCCTTGATCTCAGACTTCTGACCTCTAGAACTGTCTGTTGTTTAAGCCACCTAGTCTTTATACTTTGTTTGGCCACTGAAGTGAGCTCATACAAGCACCTGCAAAGTAACAATCACTAAGTCTGCCACCATGAATATCATTATGATTAAAAAAAGAGAGAGAAAAAGGGAAGTTTGGTCGCATGGGTATATTCTCACCTGGGGGTGAGGATGGGCTTTCACTAGTTAGCAAACCACTCACGAAGCCCAGCCTGAGCTCCTGCTTGATGATGACTCTCGTCTTCTACCAGGTTTGCAGCATCCTGACCCTACGCTTGATCCCATAATCAAATTAACAGGACACGTGATATGCTACTTACACTTCCCAGCTCTTTTGTCTCTAGAGACGGTGCTCAAAATATTGCTAAGAGTATAAAACTGGCAAGTTATGGTCAGACTCTTTGAGGGCTGGAGGTGATGGCAAGCAGTCCGAGCCAACACATTCTCTGGGCAACTCTGCAGCCACCAAGAGTCACAGCCTCCCCAGAAGGGGCTGTCAGTGAGACCGAGTGTTAAGTCCTTTGGGTATTTGTTTTTGTGTTCACAGCAGAGGAAACTGAGGCTGGAATAAGTGCTGGCCCTGGAATGTGCTGTTTCCTTATTTGCACAGCTATCATATACTCACTTTGTACAACAGAACTCAGCGTTGTGGAGTTGTGGTCAGAAAGCCCAGTTTCTCCCTCTGCCCGTTAGACAACATGGGCAGGCACACATGCCAAGCTTTACCAGGTTATGTAATATATCAGATGATGTGGCGCAGAGAATGTTGGAATTTCAAAACTGGAGTTCCAGATCTGTAGGCACTGTCCACAGTGACGGCTAGTCTATGGGGAATCATGTGTAGCAACCAGCTTTCTCTGGATGCATTTTCGTGCATTCAGGTGAATGCTGACCTTCATACGCCATTGTTCACTGCTGATGACACAGCCGTTTCCTCTCATTGTCTGTCAAGTCTTTCTAGCATGTTAACTTTAATTTTTATTTTTGAAAGTGTCACAGAGTCTTCTCTGATGACATAATCATGGTTCCTTACCTCTACCTCAATCTCCTTTGCTGTTGGGCCAGATAACATTTCAGTGGGTATTGGCCTTCTTAGTCCCTTTGAATTTTGAAGCTTGTGCTTGAGGAGTAGCACGAGGACCTGGGTCTCTGTGTTAAGCATTCCTTGTTGGTGTCACTGGCAGATGTAGAGACATCTGAGTGAAGGACATCCTGGAATCCAATCAGTGAAAAGCTGGGGTTTGTCTTTGCAGTCAAGTCCCACTTGCTATGGCAAGGACAGGTGCAGAACAGGGAAGTGATGGGCTAGAGAAGGGCCAGGTATAAGGTCAATGTCAACCAGGCTAAACCAAGGCCATGAGATGTGTCTGGTGTCAAGAAGACACATATCTGAGGTGACTTCGGCAGGAGAATCTGTCAAATCTATCATTTTTTTAAAGTACTGAGAATGGCTGGGGAGAATGAGAAACGGGATATGCCATTGGAAGTCTATTTTATCAGTAGTGGTCATGAGAGAAGGAAGGTCACATTGAAGAGGTGATGTTAGAGCAGAAACTGGATGCAGTGAGAGAGAGAGAAAGAGAGAGAGAGAGAGAGAGAGAGAGAGAAAGCGAACCTGGAAGATGTAGAGAGGTGGTGAGGGTTTATCCAGAAATGTGGGCACAGGCTTCCAAAGTCAAAGGGAGCAGAACATGGGTTCATATTGTATTCATTTCAGGGGGCTGATGATTTTTAAAAAAGACCACAAATGAGGTGTCTTAAAACAGCAGGAATTTATTGTCTCATAACTCTGGAGGAAAAGTCTGCAATCAAACTCTTGGAAGGGCTGTGCTCCCTCCTGAGGCTCTAGGGAAAGATCCTTCTTCTCTGCTCCAGCTTCTGGTGCCCCCTGTGTTCCACCCTGGGCTTGTGGCTGCCTCTTCCAGTCTGCCTCTGTTTTCCTATGGCTTCCACCTCTTCCTGTATCTCTTACTCTTCGAAGGACATCTGTCCTTTCATTTAGGCTTCCTTAATCTAGGCCAAACTTACCTTAATTACATCTACAAAGACCCTTATTTCTAAATGAGGTCACATTCCAGGCTGGGTAGAGGAATTTTTGCTGTCATTGTTATAGGAGGTGCACTGTTCAACCAACTACATATGTAGAAAATACAGATTTTAGGAGGAATTCAGAATCAATATACCACCCTAGAAGATAACAGCTATTGACTGCTTTCCAAAATTGGGGAGAGCTGCTACCCCAAGGCAGGGAGACTCACATGGAACATTGGGGACAAGACATTCACACTTAGAGCAAAGCAGCTCTGCTTCTCTCAAGGGACAGGGCAGGGAGCCCTGCTGGGAGGGACACTTGGCAGGCCAAGCATACTGGTCTATGGTCCTCTCTGACTTCCTAATATTTACTATTCTCAGGTCTCTGGTGACCTTGTTTTCCCAACTTCCCTTCCCAGGGTCCCCATGCTGCCCTGTGGCTGCCAAACTCAAATCTCATCTCCCCTGGCCCAGCCCTCTCTGTGCCTCCAGCTGAAGAAATGTTCCTTATCTCTCCCTGTTCCCAGTGTCCTGACCCCCAGGCTGTGGCCCAGCTGGCAGTGAAGATGGAAACTGTCCCTTCACTCATTTCTAGAGAGCTGTACTGATGTCTACATTAGGGCGCACTCTTGGTTGTGTTTGGGTGGCTTCTGCCTGCTGTGCTGGCCCAGGTGGCCCACTGGCTGTGACTTCTCCTGTCCCTCCCCTTGGCCCCCTCCCACCTCTAATGCTGCTGGAATGTGTTCTCCAGTCCCACACACCTCAGATGCAGGTGAGAGGTGCTGGGAGCACAACTGGTTCAACCTGTTTCCACACTGGACTCTGCACAGGATGGAACATCAGCCATTCCAGTGACAAGCCGTTCCTGAGCCTGGCCCAGATCCTGTGTCCTAGTCCCACGTGCAGTCCCGTGTAGAGGTGCAGGCTCAGCTCCAGCTCCAGGCAGCAGGTGCAGGCAGGCAGGGGGACAGCTCCACACCTGCTCTCCTGGGATCCTCTCGCACCCTACCCCGCCAGGTTTCCCAGAGATGCCTCCCTTCTCACTGCTGATGCACTCTGTCCCAGGCCTGCCCTTCCCCAGAGCAGGAAACACCTGATCTCTGGTTCTGTCTGGCAAAAGCAGCAGCGTAGCCCTAGTTTTTATGAGTGGGCTTCTGCCAACAGCCTAGCTGTCAATCTTAAGTTTCTTAAGAAAGGGTGGTGCTGACCATCATAGTTTTGTAAGAGGAACTCTTGTACCAGCGGCCAATACATTTTAGTGAATATCTGTAGTAAATATGCAAATTTTCAACAAAGAAAAATAAATATGTTTATAAAGTACTTAGAACATTTATAAAAAATGCATGTTTTAGGCTGCAAAGTTATTTCATATTCCCCAAATAAAAAATACCTAGGTAACAATAACTATATAAATTAACAACAAAATGACCCCCCAAATATGTACTTGGAAATTAAACAAATTAGCAACACCAATGACAAAAACTCAGACTATTTGAAAAGCAAATGTGAGAATGTATTCATGAAGGTAGAAAGGAAACAGAAATCAAATTTTTGGCATGTATGTAAATTAAGGAGTTTTAGGGGACTATTTTTAAGTAATTATCAAAATTTAAAATGTTTGTAATCTTTGCTATAGGAGTTTTTCCTAGGAATTTAAACTATGGAAATACCCCAAAATGTGTGTATAAGGGCATTTATTATTGCACATTTGTAATGGCCTAGAATGGACACAAATGCTTGCCGGCAAGGAGGCTCAGTACGCAACGGCACGTCGATGAGTAGGGTGTTCAGCAGCTCTGAGAACCAACAGCTCACACAGGTTACACGGCACACTGAAATACTTGTTAAGATTCACACTCTGCTGTAAAAAGTGTTCGACTTCTGACAAATAGAATAAGTGGGCCTAAAAAAGTAGGCGTATTTACTGATTTTATACTGTTTTAACTTTTAATGCAAGTGTGAAGCATTTTATAATTACAAAGCGAGAGGGCAGAGAATAGACCTCAGTCAAATAGATTAGGATACATCCCTGCACTGGAATATGAAGCAGATACTAAAAAAGAATGAAGCAGAGAAATGTGTAATGAAATGGAAAGTTGGTCAGTACAACTTGTCAGATTATACGTATGATGAGGCAAGGGTGACCTGCACATATATGTATTAATAAAACCATGGAAAACTAAATGACAACCGCTTCTTTGACCTAGTAATAAGTGGACACGGGAGACCTTCTTGATTATTTATGCATTATTTGAATGATTTCAATGATGGACTGTTTTGAACTGACTTAGTAAAAACTTCTCTTGGTCCCTCACTAGCAATCCCTGCTTCCTTTAGAGCAGAGGTGTCCATAGGAAGTGGTTTTCAGTTGTTATGACCAGGAAACTTCTTGTGCTCAGAGCCCTTCCACACAAGAAATCGCCACCACCCGAGAAATACTGCTTTACAGTAATAAAATCCTGGCTTTTAGCTGAGTACCTGGTCACCTGGAATAAGGTTTACATTTCCCAGAATGTGTGGCAGTTAGGTATGGTCACATGACCAAGGACTGGCCAATGGGGTGGGTGTAAGCAGAAGGGACTTGTTGACCTCCAGCAGATTTCAGAGATGGAAGTCACACTGTCCTCAGTCCCTTGTCCCCTTCTCCTGGCTGGAGATGAGGAGACACTGTGCTCACAGGTGAAAGTGCCAGGAAAGGGCCCAGGAGACCTGTGCACCTACTGTAGTGGACCAAAACACATCCCGATTGCCTCCAGCCACTGCTGCTTTGGTTTTCTGACTTCCCCAGATGAACCAAGTCCAAACTAAAACAAGTGGGGCTTGATATTTTGTTCACACACATGAATACATTTTTTTTTATTAACAATTAAGATTATTGGTAAAGTTAAGATGCCTGTGGCTGTTGTGACAAATTACTACCAAATGAGTAGTTTAACACAACAGTTCTGGAAGCTGGAAGCATCAGTCCGAGGTATGGACAGGTCCACGCTGCCTCTGGAGGATCCAGGGGAAGATCTGTTTCAGCCTCCC
This sequence comes from Trachops cirrhosus, assembly GCA_028533065.1. NCBI lineage: Eukaryota > Metazoa > Chordata > Mammalia > Chiroptera > Phyllostomidae > Trachops > Trachops cirrhosus. Next base: position 162,863,456 of record CM052540.1, read on the forward strand.
CTCTTGCCTTGCGTCTGGTGCTTGCTTGCAATCCCTGGCCTCCTTAGCTTGGGGCTGTGATGCCCCAATTTCAGCTTCTATCTTTACATGACAATCATGTTTAGTGTGTCTTCTGTTCTGTCTGTTATAAGGATCTTTGTAATTGGATGGAGGGCCCACACAGATAATCCAGGAAAAATTCATCTCAAGATCCTTCACTTAATTACATCTGCAAAGAGCCCCACCCCCATCCTTCTTTAAAAAAAATAAGGTCCTATTCACAGGTTCTGGGGTTAGACATGGGCATATCTTTCCGGGGTCACCATTCAACCCACTACAGATCACTACCTCAACACCATTTTCCCTGCTCCCCAGTCAGTGTGTGTGGTCCAGAGTCGTAATTGTTCTTTTTATAATATTGATGTAAATACTTGTGAATATTTCCACCAGTCAATGACATGCCTTTTCATTTTTGGATATCTTTTCAAGACCAGAAGTTTTTAATGTTGAAGTTCAATTTATCAGTTTTTATTTTATGGGGTTTATGCTTTTGCATCCTAAGAAAGCTTTTCCTGCATCAGTGTCCCAAATATTCTCTATTATTTCTTTGAGAAGTTCTATAGTTTTATATGTAGGCCTATAATCCATTTCAAGTTTACTTTTGTGTTTAGCTTCTATGTGTTTTTTTTTAATTGATGTCCAGTTGTCCTAGGACTGTTTATTAAAAATACTGTCATTTCCCCATTAACTTGCCTTACCATCTTTGTAAGAAATCAATTGACCACTTGAATGCGCATTAATTTCTATATTATTTATCCTGTTCCATTGATCTACATGCCTACTTTAATGCTGATACCAAATGGACTTTATTATAGTAACGATCTTTAAAATTAGACTAAGTCCTCCATCTCTGCTTCATTTTAAAACAGTTTTGGCTAGTCCAGATCCTTTACAATTTCATATAAGTTTTAGAATCAGCCTGTCATTTTCTACCAAAAAGGCAGTTGGGGTTCTGATTTGTACTGCAACGAATGTGCTGGTTAATTGGAGGTAAATTGCTACTGTAACAATATCAAGTATTCCAATCAATGAATATATCTTGCCATTTATTTAGGTTTCTTTAATTTTCCTCAACAGTATTCTGTAGTTTTCCAAATAGTTTGATATTTCTATTCTTACATATTTTTGAAGCTATTGATAATGAATATTTTATTTATTTATTTTAAAGATTTTATTTATTTTACTTTTAGACAGAGGGAAAGGGAAGGAGAAAAAGGGAGAGAAACATCAATGTGTGGTTGCCTCTCATGTGCCCCCTTGTGGGGAACTGGCCTGCAACCCTGGCATGTGCCCTGATTGGGAATAGAACAGGTGACCCTTTGGTTTGCAGGCAGGTGCTCAATCCACTAAGCCACACCAGCCAGGGCTGATAATTGGTATTTTAAAGATTTCACATTTCATTGGCTTATTGCGAGTGTATATAAATCTAACTAATAATTTATTGTTTATTGACTTTTCATTATATAACCTCACTAAACTTATTTTTTAATGCTAAAAACTTTTGTAGATTCCTTAGGATTTACTACATGCAAGATTATGTTATCCACAAAGATAAGTTTATTTCTCCTACTGCAATTTGTATTGCGTTTGCTTCTTTTTCTTGCCTTATTGCCTTAGATAGAACCTCTGGTACAATGTTGACTGGAAGTGGTGAAAACAGACGTCCTAGCCTGTTTCTGATCTCCAGGGAAAAGCATGCAGTCCTTCCCCATTAAATATGATGTAATTGCAGGTTAACTGCAGATGGTCTTTATTGGTTTGGGAATGTTCTCTGCTTCCTTTAGTTTGCTGAGAGCATTAATCAAGAATGAGTGTTGAATTTTGTCAAAGGCTTTTCTCCATCCGTTGAGGTAATTATGTGGTATTTCTTCACTTTGATAATATATTGATTAATTAAAATGTGAACTTAATCTTGAATTGTTGATATGAACACCATTGGGTCACAATATAGTTTCTTTTTTGGCTGAACTTAATTTGCTAATATTTTATAAAGAAATTTGCATTTTTTTTATGATGAATTTTGGTAATTTTCTTTTCCCATGATGCTTTTATCTGGTTTTGATATCTTGAAATCAAGTTAGTTCTGGTCACATAAATGAATTTGGTAGTATTTTTCTTCTCTATTTTCTGAAAGACTCTGCATATAATTATTGTATTATTTTATTATTATTAATCTCTCAAAATATTGATAAATTTTTCACTAATGTCATATGAGTCTAAAATTTTCTTTGTGGGAACATTTTAAATTAAAATTTAATTTTTAGACAGATACAGATCTATTCAGATTTTTAAATCTTTCTTATGTTTGATACCTTTCAAGAAATGCCTCATTTTATCTAAGTGGTTGAATGTGTTGGCATAATGCTTTTTATAATACCTCTTTATCATATTTTTGATGTCTATGGAATCTATATTAATGTCCCCTCTTTCATTCTTGATATTGGCAACTTATATCTTCTTTTTTTCTTGTTCAGTCAACTAAATATTCACAAATTTTATTATTTTCAAAAAATGAGCATTTGGTTTCATTCATTTTTTTTCTGATTGATAGGCTCCCCCTCCCAATTGATTTCAGCTCTGATCTTTATTATTTTCTTTTTCTCTTATTTGGGGTTTGCTTTGATATTCCACACATTTTTATGCTCATAAGAGTAGAAGAGTCTTAGACTATTGATTTTTAGACTTTTCTTCCTTTCTAACACAGGCAATTAATGCTATACATTTCCTTCTAAGCACTGCTTTTGTTGTAGTCTGTAAAATTTTATGTACTTCATTTTTATTTTTATTTAGTTTAACATATTTTAAGTTTTCCTTTGTTTTTATTTCCTCTTTCTCAGCTCACTGGGTTATTTAAACGTATTTTTCATACTTTCCAAATACTTGGAAAATTGTAAATATATTTGATTTATTTCCTATTTAACACCACCATAGCAGATATTTTGCTTTATATAATTCACTCCCTATTAGTAGAAGCATACAAATTTAAGATTGCTGTATCTTATTGATTAATAGGCAAACTTATCATTCTTAATTACCTTTATATATAGTAATATTTCTAGTGCTAAAGTCTATATAATCTGATACTAAGATAGTCATTTCACCTTTCTTATGTTCGTGTTCATATTATATTCGTTTTTCCTTTCTTGTATTTTAACCTAGCTCTGTTTCCATATTTGAAGCTTATTTCTTTTTTTTTTAATTTTTTATTTTAGTTTATTCAGTACAGTTTCCATCCTTTATTCCCATTCCAGCCCACCCACCCATTCCTCCCCTCCTCCCTCCCCTTTCCAACACCCCTAGTTTTGTCCATGTGTCCTCTGTATTTGTTTCTGTAAACCCTTCCCTTCTCCCC
>CM052540.1:162867346-162915785 GCA_028533065.1 Trachops cirrhosus
TTCCTCTTGGCCGTTGGTGATAGTTTCTATTTCCTTTTTCATGTTGATATAGTTTGCAGTGAGTTCATTGTAGTTTCCCTGTAGTTTCTCGTAACTCATTGAGAGTTCATTGAACTTCTTGATAATCATTGCTTTGAACTCAGAATCTGATAGTTGAGTTGCCTCTATTTCATTTAGCATTCTTTCTGGGGCTTCCTCCTTTCCATTCATTTGGGGATTGTTTCTTTGTTTTCTCATTGTTCGTGAGACTCTTCTTGCTAGCCTCAGCTTCTTAAATTGATCTGTTCTGGCTCCCTGGGTTTATGGTGTGAACCTCTGTTGTAGAGTACTGATGAGATTCAGTGGTATAGTCTCCTTCTGGTATCCAGGTATTCACCGCTTCCTCCTACTAATTTAATCAGCCAAACAAAGAAGTCTATACAAAAAGAAGAGGAGTGCCAAAATACTCTGGGGCCTGGGCCTCAGAGGTCCCGGGGAACGCCTGACCTTTTTCAGGTTCACGGGTGCGCACTCTCTGGGTGCCGAGGGGCGCCCACTTCTCCTACCTCTGGGGCCTGGGCCGCACCGGTCCCGCGGAGCACCTGCGCCTTTTCCTTTTTCAATGCTGTGGTTTCCGAGACTTTCACCAAACCACACTCTCTCTTAGGGTTTTTCAATGTCCGCTACAATTTGCGATCTCCTATTTTCATTTATGATGTGATAATGTTGGCTCTTTGCTCTGTTCCTACCTAAAATGACTCGGATTTTTTCCCGGATTTTACCCTGTGGGAGAGTAGAATCTGCTGCATCCTACCACGCCACCATCTTGGACCCCAAAACCGAAGCTTATTTCTTATAAACAGTATATAGTTAGGTTTTGCTTTTTTATCAGGTGCAACAATCTCTGCCTTTTAATTGGTGATTTTAGATCTTTTATGTACAATGTAACTATTGTTATGGTTTGACTAAATCTATCATATTGGTAGTTGTCTTATTTTTTCTATTCTTTTGTATATATTTTTCTGTGTTTTTTAGATTGAGAATATTTTTAAAGTTATTTCACTTTGTCTCCTTTATTGGTTTATACATTATACCTCTTTTAATTATATATTTTTAGTGGTTTTTAGCATTTACAATATGCAACTTTAATTCAGTAAAACCTACCTTTAAGTATTATATGCCTACATATATAATGTAGGACCCATATAAGCACGTGCTTCCATTTTCCAATGTCATACATTTTATTTAAACATATGCTATAAGCCTCATAATACATGGTTACATTTTGCTTTAAGTGATCAATTTTCCTTTAAAAATTTTAGAATTTAGAAAAAGAACCTAAATATATATATCACATATTTACAATTTCTGGATTTTTAAATTTCTTTTTGTGCATCAAAGTTCTCACTGATTATTGTTTAACTTTAACATGAAGAAGATTTTTAACTAATGTTGCTTATCTACTGGTGATAAATTGCTTCAGCTCGTGTTTGTCTGGAAAAACCTTTATTTTGCCTTATTTTTGAAAAATATTTCTCTGCACACAGAAATAAGATGACTCTATTTCCCATTTGAGTACTTTACAGATTTTTTTTATTGTCTTCTGGCTTTCATGAACGGTCAGGAGAAGTCTGTTGCCATTATCTTTGTCCCTGTGCACTGTGAGTCTAAACCACCCAAACGTTGGTTGCCTTGTGTGGTTTTCTTCGCATTTATTTAGACTGAGCTTTGATGAGTTTCTTCCATCTGTGCACTGAGAGTTTTAAACAATTTAAAGCATTACTATTATTACTTATTCAAATATATTTCTGACACTTTTCCTCTTTTAGTGAGTCCAAATATATTTATATTGTATTGTTTGATATTTTTCTATATGTCACTGAGGCTCTAGTCTTTGTTTGCTTATTCAGTCTTTTTCTCCCTCTCTGTGTTTCTTTTTGGATACATTATATTGCTATACTTTCATGTTCCCTAGTGTATTCCCTCTGAAGTGTATAGTTTTTTCTCACTTTTTAATGGTTGTATTATATTCCATAGCAGGAAAGTAGCACCCCATAATTGATTCACCCATTTTCCTAATAAAAGACATCATCATCTTTCTAGTTGTTTGTTCTTTACAATAATCCTGAAACAAACATCCTTGTACATTTGTCTTATAATTTTATTTCTGTGTTATAGGACCCCATGTCTGGGATTTCTGGGTCAAAAAACATATGTATTTTTTTAATTCAAAATTATTACCAAATGTTGATTTTCAAATATTTTGTCCCAAACATGTCTATTTAACTACAAAAATATAAAATTTACACAAAATAATTAATGTAACAGTTTCATACACTTTATTTTAGTACAGTGTTTATTATTTTTACTTTCCTGTTTGCTTGGCTGTCTCCTCTAATTTTCCTCTGCCCTTAAAACTGTACTTTACTCTGGTACTTAATCTGCTAAGTCCATCCAGTGATTTTTCATTTCCGATATTAATGTTTTACCTCTAGAAATTCAGTTAGGGGACTTCTGTTCAAGATGGAGGTATAGGTAAATGCACTTTGCCTCCTTGCACAACCACAAGAAAAATTACAACTAACCTCAAAACTAATAATACCCAGAACTGCCTGCAAATAGAACTGTATGGAAGTCCACCAACCAAGGATTCAAAGAAGGCACACACATTCAGGTGGGTAGAAGGGGTAGAGATGTGGAATCAGGGTGGAGAGGTGAGGACATGTGGTGTGGTGCTGAGAGGGAGTAGTGGTGGTGGCAGTGGAATGGGTGGTCCCACATTCACGTGTGGTGAATAAACATCAGGAGGAACACCTTGGGAGCAAGTGATCCCAGCACCAGGCCAGATCCTACAGCCAAGGGTTCCAGCGCCAGGAAAATGGAGCCCCATAACTTTGGGCTGTAAAAACCAGTGGGGATAGGGGTAGTGGAATAAACTGCCAGTTTCTCAGCAGAGTCCATTTAAAGGGACAGCATGGATTTAGAACATACACAAACCCACCCATTATGGGACTCACCACCAGGACAACAGCTGGAAGGGTGCCAGTTGCATACAGGGAGTGGGTGGAGTTACTGGAAATAGGGCAAGTGCTGGGTAAACCTCCAGAAGCCAGGCAATGTCATTGTCCCTCTCTGAGCTCTCTCCCCACAAAGACCCACAAAGCAATGAAGTAGGTTGCCCTGCCCTGGTGAATACCTAAGGCTCCCCACATACAACTTAACAGGTGCACTAAGACAGGGGGTCAAAGCAGCTCTACCTAATACACACAGACAAACACAGGGAGGCTGCCAAATTGAGGAGACAAACAAATATGACCTAAATGAAAGAACAAAACCCCAGAAAAAGAGCTAAATGAAATAGAGACAGCCAACCTATTAGATGCAGAGTTTCAAACTCTGATGATCAGTATGTTCAAGGAAGTCATTGAGTATAGCAACAACATAAAGGAAATAATGAAGGTTACACTAAGTGAAATAAAGAGAACTCTACAGGGAAACAACAGTGAAGGGAAGGAAGCCAGGATTCAAATCAATGATCTGGAACACAAGGAAGAAATAATCATTCAACCAGAACAGAAAGAAGAAACAAGAATTCAAAAAAATGAGGATAGTGTAAAGACACTCCAGGACATCTGAAAAAGTGCTAACATCTGAATCATAGGGATGCCAGAAGGAGAAGAGGAAGCATAAGAAATTGAAAACTTATTTGAAAAAATAATGAAAGAAAACTTCCCTAATTTGGTGAAGGAAATAGACATACAAGTCCAGGAAGCACAAAGAGTCCCAAACAACTTGGACCCAAAGAGGACCACAACAAGATGCATCATAATTAAAATGCCAAAGGTTAAAGATAAAAAGAGAATCTTAAAAGCAGCAAGGGAAAAGCAAAGTGTCACCTACAAAAGAGTTTCCATAAGACTATAAGTTGATTTTTCAAAAGAAACTTTGCAGGCAAGAAGTATGATGAAAAGCAAGGACCTACAACCTAGATTACCCTATCCAGCAAAGCCATCACTTAGAATGGAAGGGCAGATAAAGTGCTTCCCAGACAAGGTAAAGCTAAAGGAATTCATTATGACCAAGCCATTATTACATGACATCTTAAAGGGACTTATAAAGGACAAAGAGACCAAAACTATGAATATTAAAATGATAACAAACTCACAACTATAAACAACTGAATCTTAAAAACAAAAAACTAAGCAAACAACCAGAATAGGAACAGAATCATAGATATGGAGAACACTTGGAGGGTTATCAGCTGGGAGGGGGAAGAAGAAGAATGGGGGAAGAGGTGCAGAGATTAAGAAGCATATTTGTAGGTACAAAATAGACAGGGATATGTTAAGAATAGTATAGGAAATGGCAAAGCCAAAAAGCTTATATGCACAACCCATGGACATGAACCAAAGGGGAGGATTGCTGGAGGGAATGTAGGTACCAGGTGGAGAGGAGCAAAGGGGGAAAAATTATGAGAATGGTAATAGCATAATCAATAAAATATACTTAGAAAAGAGAAGTTCAGTTTGGGTCTCGAGTAGATTGTCACTAAGTATAGATTGAGAAAAGGATAATGTAGAAAGTTAAAGATAAAATCAATGACCAAAACCAAACAAATAACCAAACCTGCAAGTGTTTGTATCTAATAATATGTATGTATTTGGTGTAAAGTATGTGCTAGATCAGTGGGCGGGAAGAAAGGCATACCACTACCACAAATAATGCTACATTTAACATCCATATATGAGATTTAGGTGCATAAATTTCTCTGCAGATTAGAAGTAAGTGAAGATGCTGGTTTGGAAGATACAACTTCTCCAACTCCACCAGAGCTGGGTAACAGTGACGATGACAGTGAGACTGGAAATTAGTATCTGACCACTGGATCAATATTTTTAAATGCTTATGGGTTTATTATGTTTGTTATTCTGTCTGGCCTCAGTTTTAAAATGAATGTTATTCTTGTAATTTTTCCATTTCATTCAAGTTTTCTTAACTTTCTTAAATATGCTTAAACAATAGCTTAATTTAACTTGAGCAGGAAAGAAAGAAGCACCAATGGAAAATGTTATCTAGTACATAGATCTGTCCCTGATCAAGCAGTAAGTTACTAAATACAAGTAGTAATTGTCACAGTGGAGAGTATATGCTTTATGTGCTTTGCTGGAAGCTCACTAATGAATTAGACTTGCAGAGCATCTTTTCTAGATGATGAAATTGGATACTTTCTCTCTATGAAGTAATATCTTAAACTTCTCAGCACGTCTTGAGATTCCATCTGCCATGGGAAAAATTATATATCTGATATAGATGAAAGTTTCCCAACCTTAAATTTCAATCTCTTAGCAACGACAAATTCAAAGAGTTCACTTTCTTTTTTTCAAAATGAACTTCTTATGAATGTTTAATAATTCTTGACATTTGATTCAGGAAAATATTAACAAAATGTAGTCTTAAAAATATAACCCCTGAATGTCAGAATGTTCTAATTATATCACTTTCTTAATACCCGTTGAGAAGTGTGTTAATGATAAAATGTTACCTAAAAGAGAAATATTGAGTGCTGTTGGCAGGGAAGGTCCCTCAGAAGGCTCACGTGATTGGTGGGCTCAGCCCCACATGGTAACACTTGGTGGCCGTGATGATGTATGTGCCACCTTCACAGCAGCCTTGGTGACGGGAGCTGTGTGGCAGGATCTGGGATGGTGTTCAGTGGCTTTTAGATGACTTTTTCTGAGTCAGTCTCATGTGTTACCCATTTGGTGATTTGGTGTATAGTACAATATGAAAGCAGACATGATATTTCCAAGGATTGATAGTCCAGTTCTTCGCAATCCAAAGCTTTGTACTTTAGGCTTTGAACCAAGCAAATTATAAGAGCTCAGTTAGTCATTTCTATAAAAGAAAAGTTACAGTCAACAAATGGAGTAACTTTACAGATATTCTACTCCCAGCACTTAGGACAAACACATGCCCGCTGTGAGACAGCCCCTGAGTGAGAATCAGGAGCGATGACGCTTTATGGACGCATCTAGTGAGCTGAAACAGCAGCCTCAGAGTGTTGACTAATACGAACAAAGTGCTGGAGACTTTTTGCTGTGATTTGTAAGTTGTTTCAAATTGAGATTGTTCTTGGAATAACAAAGCATCCTTGTGTGATTTTCTGACATCTGCCCCGGCAGTTTCTCAGCCCGTGGAGCCGCATGGGTGCATGCTTTGTAGAGATCTCTGCTCTGTGTGCTTTGCCTGCTACCATCTCTGGGATAAAAATTTATCTGGGAATAGTAAGAAATTCACTACCTGACAGTCAGAATCTACATAGAGAATTCTTTCAACTAGAGCAAGAAGTACAACCTAAGATCATATCTGCTAGAAAAAATATACAATGGCAGGCATCTAGGTTAAAACAAAAGCAACTTCACAATGGCAGGCAGGTGATAAATCATGAATCTATAAAAATATGTAAAAAGTATTTAGGCCTTTTGATTAAATATAAGCCCCCCCCCCAGTAACTCTGTGATGATGAGGATTCTATCACAATCTGATGCTACCTGAGTTCTTAGTCATAAGTACCTGGTGTCTAGACTTGAACTAGGAGGCTGTGAGTACTTGTCAGACAGTACCCCAGTAACAGGGTGAACCTGGGGATGCATATTTAAGGAAACATCCCTGGGGATGTTTAGTGACTGAAACCAAAGAGGAGAAAAATACTATTTTCAAATAAAATATGGGGATTGCCCCATAATCTGACATAAGGTAGGATTTACTTCAAAAGAGATTTATTTTGGGGTCTCTTCAAGGATCACTTATTCAAATATATAGGAGCCTCTTTATGAAACAATCTGATATATAAAGATTTCACTGAGGAAATTCAGAGGAAGCTAGCATATTGAGCTTAAAGTATAGGTAGCTAGAAGAAAGGTGTATTAGTTTGCTAGTGCTGCCATAACAAAATACCATAGCCTAGGGGCTCAAACCACAGAATTCTATCTTCTCGCAGTTCTGGAGGTTGGAAGTCCGAGATGAAGATGCTGGCAGGAATGGTTTCTGGTGTAGTGTCCTTTCCAGGGTTGCAGATGGCATTCTTGGTTTCTCTTCCTCCTATTTAGACACTTGTTCTACTGGATTAAGGCCTCATTTAATCTTAATTAGCTCTTTATAAAGGTCTCATCTTCCAATAGTCACTTTATAAAGCACAGGGGGTTTATGTTTCAACATCAGACTTTGAGAGGAACACAGTACAGCCTATAGAGGATGATATGAAATAGAAATGGTTCATCAGGATGAGGGTAACTGTGCCTCAAATCCAAAGACTGGAGTCCACCATTCCTGAAACATAATTGTTTCAGGGATTTTGTGGGCTTTTTTTTTCAGGTGCTTAATTACAGTGTGTGTGTGTGTATGTGTATCCTGATGTCTTTGACAGAGGCGAGACTACAACTTCCCTAACAACAGCAGTGACATCCTACTTTCTAGAGATACTAAAATTCAGGCTAGGCTTAAAGCAGGAAGTGGACAACCGTGAAATGTAGGGTTGTCCACTTTCCAGAAGTGTTTGTCCAGCCTTTTCTCCCACGCATTCCGTGTCAAGCTCAGCACTCTTATTCTTCAGCTGGTTCCTGCTCATATGTCCCGGGCACCCAACATCTGAGTTTGTCACTAGGAAAGCCATCCTACGAGGGTGCCCAGGATCAGGCAGCTCTACCCTGTCCTGGAGAACAGACTTTTTGGTATTTAGCATCCTGCTTTTTCTACTTGGGCCCCTGTGATCAGAAAAGAACCTGTCAAAACTTTGAGCAGGTGTCTTGGGGGGAGTTTGTGATATGTGACAACAGTATGCCAACCTGATAGATTCTCCCATCAGAGGGCCTGGTGCCCGAGTTTCATAGCTGGAAACACTAGGCTACATGAATGAATGAATGATCAAATAAATCAATCAAGTACCTGGTATAACTTGCGGGGACTATGGAAAGCTGCTGTTTGCATTTTTATTTTGCAGTGCTGGTAATTGCTTCCTTTTTGTGTCCTATGGCTATAATAGATTTCTCCCCCATAATTATAATTTCAGCAAATTCTTACAATAGTAAAATGCTGCATTTTTTAAAGGAATTCCAGCTGTCACTCCCCATTGAGCTGAGCTCTGTTTCGTGTTGCTAATTCCTCGTCTTCCTCACTCTGGGCACCTTCACAGGGGTGGGTGTATGATGGATGCCATCTGGTCTGATAGAAGGAAACAGATATTGATTTTTAATATTTTCTCCCAACTTGTTTACTCTAGGATAATACAGCAGCTGTGTGGCAGCTTGTCTCAGAGTGGAAAGGATTATTACCACTGCCTTTTGATGAGATAAATTACCTAGGATGACTTGAATGGCTAAAGGGTATACTTTGATGTTATGTCGCTTCATTTACCCTTATGACTAAATGATTATTGATTTTATATTTTTAAGCTCTTGAAACATGAAAATAAGTTGGTGGAGGAGCCTGGCTGTGTTAGTTTTATTAATTTATTTCTGCAGGGCATAATTCACTTTGGACCAGGTTGTGAAGGTTTTGGGTTCATGACCGGCTGTAGATACAGTTGCAAAGAAATGGCTTATTTATATAGTCATTGCAAGTAGTCCCAAAATCAATACAGTCTGGGATTGGATGATTAAACTCAGTCCCTTTGTGGGATTCATTCCTGGAGCCGCTGCTGAAATCATCTTGACCACAGCACATCCATGTGATCAAGTCTACAAATAGCAAGTTTGTTCAAGTTGAAATATTATTATTATTTTTTGCTCATCATTTTTTTATCTGCTATATTCACTCGATGACATTTTAACAGCCCCAGAAAAAAAGGGGGGTGGCTGATTGACTACGTCAATGAAATAAGTAATCAGCATGCAGAGTCGCCTCCCAGGCTTTCTAGAATGTCCCTGACTGGAGTCAGGGCAAACTTTGATCAGGGTCCCTGGCTGTGCTGGATTTAGCCCTGGGTGCTTCTGAGGCAGCAGGAGCTGCATGCACCTAACACCGCAGGTACTCTGCAGGGCTTAAGCACCCAGGTGGTTCTGTGCTTTCTCTATTCCCATTGAACATGTTGGCGCTGTTCAGCGTCTGAGGCACAACTATATCACGCCATCCCATATCTGGTGCTCCCCGGGCAAAGGGAGAAACAGTGTCCAGAGAAACTGGATTATTTTGTTGTTACTTTTCATACTTTTTCCTCTATTTTCATAGTTTTTTTTTTTTTAAAAAAAACATGATGCACAGTGCCACATCTATTCCTTGGTAATGCTAAAATTTGGTTTGATTACAGAACCTCATGGGCATCTCTGGAATTAAGTTTAACATTTGAGGTTGGAAGTTTTATTTTTTTTTATAAACTTCTCTGCTCGCCTGGCATGCCATGACCAGAGAGGCTTGGATGGTGTGGGGACATGTAAGCAGGAAAGTCTGGTGTTCCAGGAAGAGTTTGCACTTACTTACTCTGACCGCCACAAGCTGGAGTGAACCGTAGCTGGACATTTGTGTTAGTGATGGAAGCCTGAGCTTTATTTTTACTTCAGCAAAGTCTCCCGTACAGCAGTTTTCCTTTCCCGTCCTTCATCCCCACCCCAACTGTGGTTTTAAGTGATGGGTCTGTGAAGTTCACTTATGTGTCTTGTCCTGGCAAAGTATTGTAAAAGCCAAAACTTTGTATATCACTTACATTTGATAATAGTACTTTTGCTTTGAAGATTTATTTTACGTAAAGCTACATGTTTGTAGAAATGAAAAGCCACTCACCAAAGTCACTGCACTATACACATGAAGAGAGCGCATGTGAGACTTTTCATTTCCAGTCGGGGATTTCTCGGTGCTGTAAGTAATGGTGGCATGTTTACAGAGTAAAAACGGTGTAAAACACTTTTTCTTACTTTAGTCAGTATGTATGTATAATTAATATATAGTAAATTATATGGCTCTGTTTTAAAGCTTGTTTAAATGCATAGAATTTGAAGTTGAATGAAGAAATAAAATAACTTTTGGAGCAGTGTAATGTAATATGTTGATCAATTTTATAGGGGAGTGGTGAATATTTAATTAATCACCTTTTGACAATTATTCACACTGGTTGGAATCAAGGTCTCCATTAAAGCCGAAGAATAGCTTCATTACAAATGACCCATAAAAGTGTCAAGTGCTGGCTGCGAGGACAAGTAATTTCCTTTGCCTTTAAAACCATTAGATGGAATGATGTGGGTGGGGAAGGTGATGAAGTGCATAATTGTGTGATTACAAAGAAAAGCTTAAACAGTAAATTTGACAGCTGGGTTGGAGAGGGTAGAGGATAAGGGTTTTAAAGTGATGGCTGTGTTCCTTCCAAGAGCTTTTAATTTTCTGAGAGGATGAGAATGGCGGCAGTCTATTTTTTGCTGGACTTTTCATCCTGTAGTATTTGCTTAGGATTTAGGCGTGCCAAGCTGTTGGTGTGAGTGGATGTAAATGGAGGAGTAATGCTGACTTTTTTCGCCTGCCTCTCTCTCGAGGGCTCTCAGCAGAGGGAGAATACATTGGCTGACACCTTGATTAATGCCTATGAAGGTTGTCCTATTAGAATAGCGTCTGGACAGCAAAGAGGGACCAATATGTCAGTGAAATCAGCACATGCCTTTTCAGACTTGGCTTTCAGGACTCAGAACAGAATGATCACCTTAGCTCCTCTTTGGCCTGAGAACAATCTGGAAAGGTGATAGCTGCTTGCATTTCACTGCACCCATTGCTTAATCGCTTAATGTTGGCCAAGAACCCATGCCATTTATGAACTTTTAGAGGCCACGATAGGTACCTGGGTTTCAGGACTCTTGCAAACACTTTCATGACTGAAGAGTATTTCCTTTTCCACATGACTCAGTGGTGAACAATAACTTATGAGAATGTCAGGATCCCACAGCCTTAGAGAAAATAATGCAGAATAGACTTGTTCCTGTGATTTTTCTCCTCCCACCTAGTTGAGAGAGGCAGATGGGGTTTAGGACCAAAATTCAGCTTTTGGGGCTCCTGTTAGATACCAATGCATGCATATTGAGTTCTCTGTGTTGTCGTAGGTGTTTGGGACACTCGAACTTGTTTATACTTGTAAATGGCCTCTTTGGCTATTAGAATTTTCCTTAAATGGGGCAAAATGTAAAGGGTTATTCCTAGCTTTAACAGAAACTGAATCCGATGATACTTAACTTTTCAAAAGTTCAGCCTGTCTTCAAAAGTCACTGAGACTTCTCTTTACTTCTTTGAACCTCAACCATTTTAAGAACCTACAGCCATGGGTTGCCTGGCTCCAGTGTACACACCCTCACACACAAGTTCAAGTGGCCCCTCTTAAAAACTAATGGCTATTGACTCTGGTTGGGATTTCTGTGATGTTATCTCACCCGGTAAAGACTTTGCGGTATGCCGTTTACATTGTATCTGGTGATTGTATAATCATTATTGATTTTCCTGCATGTAGTACCTATGTCAAACAACCTAATATATTTAAATGGTGATTATTTCAGTTCTATATCTCCTGCGTGATAAGATCAAAGGTAGTTAAATGTGTAGTAGATGGGAGATAGCGTAAGGCGCTGTGCCTGGGCCTATGCTATCACACAACTCAACCACAATGGAGAGGATTTAATAATTAACTCCCCAAAACACGAGAAGGTCTGGGCCTGAAGGAGAATGAGGCTGGCAGATGCAGAGAAAATATCCTAGACTTGCCACTGAAGGCAACAGAGCCCATGAATGCCAGTGCAGGATGGATTGCTTTTCAAAAGTCCTGGGAAATCATTCTGCTTCTTAATTTAGTCCTTGTTTTTGTGCTAATGCTCCTGAAGAAATGAGAACTGAATGTAGGACAATGTGTGATTTCCCCCTGGATGTAGACGCTGTGAAGCCCGGGACTGGGGTCCACTGGGGGTCCCACCTGGTGGTCCTTGGGCTCCCAGGTCAGTCTAGGGGGTAGCTCAGTCACTGAGACTTATGACACGTCACATAGTACCCTGCTTGTGCCCTGGGTAAGTGCGTCTGCTTGGGCACAGTTATTTGATGGCAAAACAAACTGATTTTGTTGCTGCTGCAGATTTTTTTTAATAATAGCATTTTTCCTTTTCAAAATACATTCCAAGTTATAGTTTTTGGAATTTTTGTAACATAAATAAAAAATACTTATTATTTTGAAAGGTACTAACACTACATTTAAGACAGTCAAATGAAAATTTGTGGCAGTTAGAAAAATTAAGTTTCACAAAACCAAATCTTAATATAAGCCTTAACACCCATACATACCAAGCCTCTTCGAGAGCAATAGTTTGCAGTGCCCCCGTGCCGTGACTCATGCCAAATGTTAGGCTTTCCCACCCTCCCACACTCCTCTGGGGCTCTGGGTGCTGGGCAACTGCAGGAGGACCTCAGCTTGAGGACTGGCCGTCCTGGGCCCTGACAGTGCTCTGTGGCTTTCTGGCTTCACCAGAACAGTTATTCAGAGGGTTTCCTTGGACCACATATCTTCTTTCTGTACAAGACGTTTGTTAGAAGTCAGGAAGTCAGGAAAGACACAGAATGTCACTTGGCACTCCCACTTGCCACTGGAGTGCACAGGTGTAGCCTCCCTAGACCGAAGAGGTGTGGTGACCAGGCTCCCAGCACTCTCACTGGGGAAGCCACAGGGACCAGTTGGCTGTAGTCGGTCCCAGCCTCCCCGCTTCAAGCTCCTGCGGGAACAGAGGCCCACTGGGGAGTTGCCCCAGCCTGTGGGGAGTTGTGGGCAAGCAGCACGAAACAGGGTGTTCAGGGCAAACTCCTCAAGAAAGAATTTGCCATTTGGCTTTGAGGAATGCAGCTGGCAATATCTACCAAAATTGCCAGCTAACTTCCCAACTATAGTCCATAAAAGCTAATTCGGTGTGATGGCTAAGCAAAAATAGACAGCATGTGACGTCCCCCCACAGACTGATGGTCTACAACAAAACCTTCCTCCATAACTGGTGGGCCATTGCCACGCTAACTTGGACATCAGCAGGGAATTCCTTCAAACTCCTGGTTGAAGGGATATTCTAAGTCTTCACATTTTTGTATTTCAAATTCAGCTTATATTTTACTTCTTAGTCTTAACTGGCATGAGAAAGAAAGAAAAAAAGACGAGTGAAACAAAATTTGCTGTTTGAAAACTTAACGCAGGAACCAGACCTAGGGTCACTGTTGGGTCTCTGTCCCTGCCAGCTGCTGGTGACCTCCCCATGTCCAGGATCTTTCTCTCATATGGCACTACAGTGTTGTCCCTTCACATTAAATTTTTTTTAATATCTTTTTTCGAAAAGTAGTTTTAGCACTGAGTATTTATAGGGTGTTTTAGTGACGGGAAGGGTCTGTTTCTACTAAGAAAAGATAGTCACAAAAACCACATGAGCTGTCAGGGGCAGGCTCTGTGGAACCTCTTTCTTCCTCAGGGAACAGCCTTTTATTACTTTTTACTAACAACGACTTTTCAAGCCATTGGAAACTTGCTTCCATGTAAAGTTATATTTTACCAATTTGAACTATTATTCCACTTTGTTTGAGTCCATTTTAAACAACCTGGGAACCAATAGGGGAAAATAATTTTCATTTTTGCTTGTTCCCAATGATTTTAGCCAAGTGACAATAGTGGTGATTTTCCAAATAGAAATATTGAGCAAAGATGCCTTGTCAGCTATGAGTTTCCATAAAGGTGGGATCTCATGACCTGAGGGATGTTTTGGTTTTGTGCAAATGAGGGCATAAACATTTTGATTTTAAAAATTTAATCCAAAAAGATATGTTCCTCAAATACTTAATGAACTCCTGTTTCTTGAAGTTATGCAGCTAGTTGCCTAGAACTTTTTTTTGATATTTCTTTAGATATTTATAGTGATTTTTTCTGGACTGTCTCTTGAACAAGAAAGGAGATTTGAGTCTGTGAAGGTTTCCTGGCCTCAACAGAAACCCCGACCCTGACACTTCAGTGCCAACTGCTGCTCCAGGGGACCACCGCCAGCCCTAAAGGGAGCCTCCCAGGATGGCACCCACTCCCACCTGACCACACTTCCACACCCTCCCACACCCTCCCCGACTCTAATCCACTGCACTCTGAAGTCACTGAAAATTGAGCTCTGATGAACAGCAAGTTCAAGAGGAGGGAGTCATGACTCCAGGGTTAGGGGACAAGGAAAGAAGACTCTGGAATTAATTCCAGAACTGCTTTAAACCAATTACCAAGGGATATACATAAGATTTGGTCAGGTAGACACGAGAGGCAGGGCATTCCTGGGAGGTGGAGCCATAAGACTAGGGAAGGAGCAGAGTTGTGTTCTGAGCCCAAAATGAAGCCAATCTGGGTGCAGGAGATCTGGGTGGAGACAAGCAAAGTGCTGAGGACAGCCCAAGCATGGCTTCACCAGGCATCTTTATAAAGGAAAATGCTCATTGGAAAATAGGGAAGTCAGAGAGTCCCAGGGGAGCCCCCTGGGCCACATGAGCTGGCTGGACTCTAATGCCAGGGTGAGGACCAGCAGCAGACCCATGACCACCTGAGTCCATGGCTGGCTGCTGGCTGCTGAGTATGTTCGTCTGTTTCTATAATTTTTATTTCAATCAAAATAGATTTGGATTTGGTAGGTTAAAGAGATTCAGGCAACTGCTTTTGGTGGATGAGATGCTGTTATGAAAACAGGAACATCCATCCAACAGTGTCTGTAAGTTTTACCTTGAGAAAATGAACTGGGCACAGAAGCTGATGGACCCACAGCAGCCACCAGGTGAGTTAACATCTTCCATGCAGTTTTCACTTTTTATTCCCCAACGTTTCATAGACAGTTGCTGAGTCAAAGGGTGAGATCCGTGGCAGTTAATGGCTGCCCTTTTACAAACACACATCCTGACTGCCCAGCTGCCCATAGGAGGCCCAGGTTGGCCAAGACAAATCACTTCTGCCTCCAATTCAGATAATGGCATTTCAATAATCACATGCTTGAGATGCTGAAGGTCTAGATTTATTATTATTGCTAATAATGATGAGGATGAAATTGCATATGTACCACACAGAGATTGATTTTCCTGAGGGCTGTGGGTGTTCTGGCCTCCCTCTTCTTTAGTCTCCAAGGTGGATGGGTATTTCATTGCATGTATTCCCTCAGTTCCAGATGAGTAAGTGACATAATATTGATACACTCATGAGAGGGTGATTTCAAATCTCATATCTTCATCTAATGCCTTTATGATTTGATCAGTTGATTTACATTGAGCAGGCCCTTTGATTTATATGAATAAACTCCTTTTAAGTAAGGAGAACACCCATTGTGAAAACTCCTTGTCCTTCAGCCAACAAGTCCTGCATTTTCCAAGCAGGTTTCCCTCTGGTTGAGGAGGTTGGTCTGGATGCGAAGCCGGGAACTGTGTGACCATGCTGTTCCCAGCAGAGGACTTCCGAGAGGGAAACGCGGCCTCGTGTTATTAAACAATAATTAAGTCCTCCAGGCTGAGTCCTTTACGCTTGCTAATCTTGGTGACTGTTTACATGCTACTATTTGTTAAATGGCAAAGTTTATTGATTTGGCAAATTCAGTCTCGCATAGTAGATGTTCTCTCAGTCTGTGTTGCTACATGTGGTTCAGCATTTTTAAATGTCAACTGCAAAGTATTATTGATCCGTAATTAAAAGTGTAGAGAAAAATTAGCATAGGAGAAGTTTACAGTCATTAGTACAAGTACCGTTGGGCAATGATTTAGCATGTTTTAACATTTATTTTCTTTCTGTTATTGATGTAGAGTATGATGCTCACCTAACAGTTTTTGTTTTGCTAAAAAGGAAACTTTTAACATCAATAAGAACTAATGAAATACAATTCTTTTTGAAAAATGTGCTTGTGGGTTATCCTGGTGCATAAATAAGCTAATTCAGAGGTTCTCTGTGCTCTGACTAGAGTGAAAGCTAAGGGTCTGGCCACTGTGGGACACCCAGAGGGACAATGATGGCTTCCTAGGACTGGACCACAATGTCATGGTTGGACCTGCACAAAAAAACTTTAAAAGGTGGGCTAAGGAGGTAGCAGTTTACAGAATGTTTATCCCAGATATGGTCAGACATTATGCAGATTTAAATAGTCTACACATTCACCTTTTACTAATCAAGTCATACGAACAACTTTAATCTGAAAACATGGTCACCTTAACTATTAGGTGTAACCAGTTCCCTCAAACCTTATACTTTAATCTTGTTTAAAAATCTAAAGCACAAAACTGACAATAGCAGCACTCACCTTTGTGACTGTAGCCTGATGTGGCTAGAAAGGCTGGGTGGCCCTCGGGTGAGGGTTGGGAAGTCATTGATGTTGGCCACTGGGCTTACTTGATCATTGTTTTGAACCACTAGAGTTTCATATTCAGGAGCTTAGTGATGGGCCTGAGAGTTGGAGAGGAGGGTCAGAGCCACAAAACCTGTTAATCAGGGCTGCGGATCAAAGCTGGACCAGGTGGAAGGCAGTGGGCATGGGATCCTGGTTCCCTGAGCGTGCGGTCCTTTCGTCATGTTCCTTCACCCTTGCAGATGTTTGTTCACTCCCTTGCCATGGGTGCATTTGTTCATCTTTTAGGGGCTGAACACCTTCGAGGTGGGTTCCGGAGACACACTGCGATGTGTAGGCACCCTGCCTTCACTGGACTGAAGAAGACAGTCTGGGGGAGGGACTCTCACCTGGCTGTGCACAGCCACTCAGGGACTGAGGCTGGAACAGAATACCGATGTCCGATCCCTGACTAGCCTGTGCAGCTGTGGCCCTGGGTCCTTGTTGAGGAACAACTGCAGGAAGGGTTCTGGGAGCAGGATGCTCCAACATGCAGGGGGCCTCTGCTCACAAGCGGGCCTCAGTGGGCCTGTGCAGGAGCCTTACTGTCTGTGGTGGGGCCAATAGAGCAAGGTGTGTTCCCAGAGAGGAAGGACACTGAGGTTCAATATGCACCACCTGGTTATTTTTAGGGAAGGGGCATATTTCTCTGAAACTTGGCGAGGAAGCAGGGGAACAGGCAAAGCCTAAACACAGGGAGGGAAGGGTACAGAATGTTTGTACATAGGAGATTCCTCAGGCCAGGTTCAGGGGAGGCAGGCATCAGCTTTGGTTCTGCACATTCTGGCTTTCCTTCTCTATAGTTATTTTGAAGTTTCTGGTTATGTTTTCCAAGATTGGAAATTGCCACCTAAGGCCCAGAAATGGGCACACTTGGGCATGTGGGAGATGTGGGACGCTGTGCTGGCCAGTGAGTTCTCAGATCTCTGCATGGCTTGGCCCAAGTTTGGGTGTTGAAAGGCCCAACCAGCACCTCTCAGCAAAAGCCTGATACCCACCTAGGTAAAGAACCCTAGGTGTCAACAAGGTCAAATTTAAGGATTTAAAATAAAATTAAGTATAAAATGATCAATAGAAGCATTGCAGCAAATGAGTCTGATAGTGAGGTTCTTAAAGTCTGAAAATATCTTGGAAACCCACGAAAGAAGGTTGCTCAGACAAGGACAGGGGCTGGGAGAGCATCATAGGAATGCCGATCTCTAAGGGGTATCTTACCACTTAATAATTTAGTGAGCTATTTTTGAATGGAAATGAAATCTATTAAAAGCTGGTTTTCATTTGATTAATAAATGCTATATAGGAATAACAAATAACCAAATAATTAAAGCAAATCCAATCTCTTAATGCAAACATCCTTTAAACAGTCCTTAATTTGATTTTAAATATAAATATTAAATAATGCCTAACCCTTCAAAGAATCCCTTCCCTAGCTGTTCTCCCCAGACTAGTCCTGCTGCTTAGTTTCCACTGTGAGTGCAAGCCCTGCCACCAAGCAGCCTCTACTGCCTGCCCCTCTACACCCAGGGAGGCCAAAGCATGTTTTTTCTCTGTTAGTGATTGATTTGACACAGTAAATTAAACATTTTGTCACTTATGGTCACTGATATCTTGGATGGAATTAAAGCTTTGCATATAAAAGTAGACATTAAGCATGCTAAAACATTTTTCATTTGATTTCTCCAATTTATTTTATACATTTAATTTTTCCTTTTTTATTGCACAGTCTGTTATTTGGACATATTTAAGAACTCTTCCAGTGTTAATGACATTTTATTTTACTAAGATTACTGAAAGGAAATTTTAAAAAGAGAAAAACTACAGGTGTCTTCTTCTTATTATTACTATTCTGCATTTCTGTTTCAAAGAGTTTCAGGCAGAACATGCAAAATTTTCTCCAGGATAATTTGTTGATTCCAACCTGCCCTTTGGAAGAGGCAATGGGCCTATGCTTACCTCACAGAGAGTGGCGAGGAGACAGTGAGAGCTAAGGGGCTGGTTCAGGGCCCAGTGAGAATGACTGAGACATAGTTACGTGGATTTGCAGTTGTTCACTGAGCATTCCTGTCGCTGCATGTGGGAAATGTCTGTCTGTCAGCAAACTCATACCGTGAGCATTACCCATAATAAGAACATTGTTTTTTCATGGACAAGCACATTCAATTCCTTTATTGACATATTTTTATTCAAAAAGTGAATAAAAACATATCAATACTTATTACCTGAAAAGAAGTTTGTGCATTTTCTTTGTTAGAATGTATTTTCTATTTGATTTTATATCTTTATATCTTTGAGCATTTAAAAAAAATGTAATAGCTAAAAAGATCCCATAACCCTTTTAAGTTCTGGGAGAAGAATATCATGGTGTCCCTGGAAACTAGGGAGAAAGAGGCTCTCTATTAGATGATTCTAACAGAATGTCTTTTTTAAAATACCAAAGTATTCAAGATTTTCATATGATTGATACTCTAGTAATGGGAAAGCCTTTCTTATGTGTGACTTCTGAGGACATCTAAAGGTCCGAGGCTGATTCCCCTGGCCAGTGAGTCATCCTATAAATGGAATATTCTACTGCTATGCATTGTACAACAGCAGATATCTACTGAAAGAAAGAGATTTAGTGCAGAAGACATTTGTAGGGCATCACGAGTAATTGAGTTTGAGCCCGACCCCTATCCCAACCCTCTGATGGAGTTAAAGTCAATCCCTTCCAGTAGAATGGTTTATATGTCACACCAAACCATATATTAGCACAGGTCCCCAACCAGAGGCTCCCCTGGGGGTATGTCTGCAGAAACACTATCCTACCATTCTGTGATCACAATGGGGGTTCCCCTGGGGGTGTTGGGTGGGCAGAAGTGAACACGATGGGATGGTGGTGACAGGACCTAAATGAACTGACTGCTCATCCTGTGGGACCTAAGGCCAGGAGATGCTGTACTGACAGTGCAATGAGAACAGCCACAGAGGTGAAGTGGGTGATGATTTTATGTTATTTCTGTTGCTGAGTCATGTGACATGTCCCACTACCCCCTGCCATCCCTCCATCGCTACTGTCCAACTGTTGTTTAATTTCTCCCTTGCTTGCTGGCTATTGCCTTGTCTTTTACTGTTGATTTGAGGAAATGGAGTTTGCCCTGTAAAGACAGATTCTAGCTGGCAGTTTCTCTCAGGGAATTTGATGTTAAGTCATCAACAGGAACCACAGACAGTGGGACCAGCAGGGAACTTGGCCTCCATCACCCAGTGATGTCCCAGTATACTGTACCCTGCTCAGCACAGGAGCCAGGAGGTAAGGACATCTCTCGGGAACAGGAACTTGGAGGTTGCCCTAGGGGAGTCAGGTTAGAAATGAGAAGTGCTGGAAAATGTTCTCAGTCCCCAGGATGCTGACATCACTTTGAGAAGGGAAAGTTGATGCCAGCTAGATGGACTTTTTGCAAGGTGGAGGGGAGAACCTCCCATTATAGCTGTACACCAGGAACATGTTTTGCAATTATATACTTTGAAGATTTGAAGGCATTGTGGCTGGAACTGTAGGCAGCTCAGACACAAAGAAGATTGCCCTTGGGGCTTTCAAGGTGAGCTGTTCTAAGACAGGACACACCATGAATGCAGCACTTCTTTCTGTAGGAGGTGTATCAGGACTCCCCCATGGAAAAGAAGGCATTTGGTGAAGAACCTGTCAGATGAGCATTCTGACAAGTAGAGATAGCTGTGAAAAAGGAGTCTGGACAGAGATCATTGCACTGGCCTGAAGAACTGTTATCCTAGACCAGGGCTTACCTTCGAGGGGGACATGGGACATATGAGATATATCTGGAGAAAGTCCAGCTATTGTTAACATGAGAATGGTTTGTGCAACATCGATGTAACCTGGATGCCAAGGAGAGTGGACTGGATTGCACATGTGTGAACAATGATGACTTCACTGTGCTAGTCAGTGGGGGTGGCGGATGCCGTTGAGTGAACACGTGTACTGTGTGCCCGTCACATGCAAAATGACTGAGCAGGTAGAGCAATGAGTCTGCATCAAATCTGGCATTAAGCCTGAACATCCCTCCACAGATTCAGAAGGCTTTTGAGGACAATGCAATGGGTGCAACACAAATAAAAGTGTGGCACAAATGTTTCAAAGACGGTCAAGAGTCTGTTGAAAGTGATCTATTGTCTGGAAGGCTTGCTACAAGCAGAACACCTAAAAATAATTTAATGTGTACGTGCTGCAATCAATGAAGCTTGGCGACTGACACTGCGGGAACAAGAAGCTGATCTGGGGGTTCCAAAAATTACTGTGTCCCAGATTTTGACACAGGGTCTTGTCATGGAAAGTGTCGTGGCAAAATTTGTTCCACGGTTTCTGCTACCAGAGCAAAAGGAACATCGTGCTGCAGTTGCTAAAGAATTGATTCAAACCATTACCAATGAACCAGATTTCCTCAAGAAGGTCATAACTTTGAAGGGGAGGCATCATTGTCCTATGTACAGTGTTTCTTGTATCCTGTATCTTTTTCAATAAATGTCTCTATTTTTCATATTACATGGCTGGATGTCTACAAAATACTGTTTGGGCCTTTGTTTGCTTTACATTAGTGGGGCAGATGTCAGGTTCTGTGATCAGGTAGGTTTCCATGCAGTGATGGGTCTTGGGGAGTTGGTCATATGTCCTGCCCATCATGTGGTGGAGGGACAGAGCATGTGTGTGTGGTAGCTTCTCTCACTGCCCCTTTATGGCTGCACATAGAACTGGAACATACTTTCTGGTTTTCCACTGTGAAAGACAGTAATAGTGAACACTTGTCCACATCTGTGCACCTGCACATATAGGATAGATATCTGCCTGTACATCGTGTTTAAAAACGTTGATGGGCCACTTATACCTAAGGTGCATTTCAAGTCACACGTCCTGTGTTCACACAACTGAATATGATACAAACTCAAGGTACCGACAGTGCAGTTAACTGTCTCATAAGTATATGTCAAGCAACAGAGAAGGAAGGGACAACTTAACGACTCAGAATCACCAAGATTGCCAGGTCTGGGTGAGAAGGTGAAGGCAAAATCTCTTGGAGAAAATAAGTTGAAGATGATGAAAGTAATTTCCTCCTGCAGGGTGTCAGGGGTCCTGACAGAGACCAAGAAGACATGGCACCCAGACTACAGTGTGGGGGTGACCAAGGAAGAAAATACCAACAAAACGTTAAGTCTTGGGAAGAACAGAAACCTTCCGTGGCAGGTTCCTCACCCAAGCCCCTGCCCTGAGTGCCTGTGCGCAGGTCCAGTTAAGGGGAAGGGATAGTCAAGAGGGTGGTACGCTCTGCTAGACAGTCTGCCTGTTACTCAACCAGGATGAGAATTGTTGTTTTGTAAATTAACTGGCTTTTAACTTTGACCATAAAACTTAACTACATTCCAGTTTTCTTTTCAATGCAACCTCTCTCATAAAGCCTTTCTGATCCCCAGACTGGGTGGCAGGCTTCTCTGTGGACTGTCCAGAGCAATCTCCTGTCTTCACTGTCCCTGCGTGTAGCTGGTGTCCCTCTGCAGGTGGAAGTGGACTGGCATTGTGTCAGTTTTATCCGTGGCAGCCTTTTACCAGGATGCCTTATATTTAGTTCTGACTAAAAAATACCTGTTAATTGCACTGAATTGTAGAAAGGACAAGAGTACTGTCAGATCTGTTGAAGTTTCCTGCTCACTGAATTTTCACCTCTGTGCCCCTGAGCGGCACTTTAAGTTGTACCAGTGGTCAATAATTTTTGAAATAGAGAGGATGAAATAATACAGAAAAGTCAAATGTGCTTTTCTAAATGTCAGAAAAAGCAAACATAGAAAAATAAAAACCACATGAAAGACAAAGAAGAAACACAGCAGTCATTTATTTAGGTGTGAGATAAAGAATCAGCTATGATAAGTACATGTCATGCAAGTACCGTTGCGAGCTGCCTGTGGTGAAATGTTATAGAGGAAATTGCCTTCTATGGGTATTTGTTTGCAGCTCCTCTACCTCACATTCTCACAGACCAAACTTAAGGAATCCGTGTTGTTGGGGGCTCGTGTGTGCACAGGGGAGGGTGGGGGAGGTTAGACTTTGAGTGCTACCTCTACATGTTTAAATTGCACTGACAATGATGATAGGAATGGGGAATAAAAACGTGAAAGAGAGACAAAGCAATGTAGGAATCTTATTGTAGACTCTGAGGTAGATGAGTGTTTTGCTGGTGAAATGAGGGAGGTTCAGAGATCTTGTGCATGACAAAGGCCACCTTTGCTCCAGCGTCCTGTTGGCCTGAGTGCTCTTGGGAATGACTATCTCATCAATCTTTGCTTCTTCATTTGAAAATAGGAGTAAGCCTCCCCTTTAAGCAAGGGGGAACTTAGGTGGCACCACACATGAAAAGCGAAGTGGTGACCACAGCACGGTGCACTTCCATGCTAAGACCAGCCCAGGGTGCGCTGCGCCTCCGCACTAGCTCCATCCAGTCTCCCAAGGGTGTCAACTTGTAGTTTCTACGGAAGAAATTCCCTCAAGATTACTCAACAGTGACTCAAAATATTTTCTGTAAATTTAACATCCTGAAGAATATTTGAAAAATGTCTATTTTATAATCAAGTTTTCTTGCTGCTGCCAAGAAACTCTTAGTTTTAAGACCCAGAAATTACAAACTCTGATGATTGTGTGAGCTAAAATAAAAACAAAAGCAAGAACAAAAGTCACCCTTGCCATTTTCTTTCAGCATCTTTACATTAAAGTATCTTTTCATTATTATGGGAGGTATTATGCTAAGTAAAATCAGTCAGATAAGGACAAATACTTCATGATTTTACTTCTATGTAGAATCTAAAGAGCAAAATAAATAACAAAATACAAATAGGCTCATAGATACAGAGATCAGGCTGATGGTTGGGGGCTGGCTGAAAAGGTGTAGGGGTTAAGAACTAAAAATTGATAGTCACAATACAGCCACAAGATGTAAAGTGCAGCACAGGGAATGTAGTCACTAATATTGTAATAACTATGTATGGTGATGGCAGGTGGGTACTGGGAATATCAGGGAAACCACTTTGTAAATAGTACGATTGTCTAACCACTATGCTGTACACCTGAAACTAAGGCAAAATAATGTTGAATGTAACCTGTAACTGAAAAATTAAATAAATAAATGGACCTGCTTCCAGCCCCTCCTCCTGGCCCTGCACCGAGTGGCCTGCACAAATGTGGTCAGCGTGCATGAGCTGCAACCTCCAGGAGCAGCACAGGAAATCAGAGCAGCCATGACTCTGTCCCTTTTGCTAAAACTTGCCTCAAACACTGTCCTGTGTTTGGTCACCTTCCTGTTCATCACAGATGTGATGCAATATTAAACCTACCTGAAACTTAGCAAGTCAACATGTTAATTCATTTCATTCATAAATGACATTTACTTACACATTGTAAAACCAGGGGAGAAAGCATCTGTGTTTGCCTTATCTCCTCCAAAATTAAGATAGTGTTTTAAATTGAAAATGTAATTTAAATCCTTCCTGACCTGGGAGTCTGCACCTGTGGCCCCTCCACAGACCTTCACAGAGGCTGGAACCGTCTGGGTGCTGTAGGAGCAGCTCCTCAGTCAAAGGAGAACTCAGAGCAGATTGAGACAAACTATCCCATGACAGGGGTTAAAAGAAACCTGTTACTATGACAACAGATAGGGTCAGATAACAAAATGAACAGCCATGTTTGTGATCTTCAAAAAATTCTCTTCCCTTTGCTCTCCCCTGTTATCTGGACCACTCCATCAAACACCTCATAGATAACATAGCTGAAAACCCAATCGACCTTCAAGAAAACGCAGACAAGTTGGAAAGTGTATGGAAAGGTTACCATCACAGTGGAGGTGCCTCTGATGATATTTGCCTGTATACACAGAAATACACACACAGCCATTTTTCACGAAAGCAACAGGATAGGTTCAAAGGCATCCACACAAGTGCTTAACACATGTATATAACAGAAAATGTTTTCATATCACTGAGAATCGAAACAGGAAGAGGCATTCAGAGTTAAAATCTCTGATGTCAGGATGCACTGCAACATTAGTTAGGATTAGTTAGTATAGAAATGTTTGACATAAAATTGACAAGTGCATGCAATTACATGCATGCATGATTGAGACGTCAATGGGGAGAGAGTTCTCATTCATTCGGTGATATTCACAGATAAGCTGATCAAAAAGCATATGCATGTGGAAAGAAATAGAAAGCTTCAAAATATTGTACACCTTTTCTCATGCTATTTAGTCCAAGGGAAATTGAATTAAAACCCAATTATCCTGCATATTTCCTCCTGGTATTTCCAGTTATCACTGTATTACGTTTGGAATACTGTGAGAATTCTATATATTCTGACTCAGCTATACATTCTTTCATCTCTACTATTAAATTCTTACTATAAACACAAGAATGTCCAATATTGGAGCTGCAAGTATTTAAAAAGTACAGTATATTGAATTTATTCCTTCAGAATCTTAAATATTAGCTTCAAATTTGGAAAATTTGATACATTTATTAGTTAATTTTCAAAGGAACTTTGGGGACAGAATAAGTTCTGTTCTCTAAAGAGTTATTTAATTTTAGTTTTAGACCAATTGGTTAAAAATATAACTTTCTGGACCTTTCAAGTATACTTTTAGAAAACTACATATTTTGCTTCTTTAAAAAATGAAGATGATTTCAGTGGATTCATTTAGCATTTTGGCTGCTAAACACACATTTTGGCACTCTTGTCGTTGCCAGGTGTGTAGTTACACTGAGAACAGGCACTGTTTTTTCTTTATTTTGTGACTGTCATTCCCCTGGGCATGTTGGGTAATGTATGCTACTTCAATCCATCTGAGGTCAGAGCAGGCAAACAACAAGCTCCTGGAGATGACAGAAACAGGGTTTTATTAATTTCCAAGGGTAAAAAGGATGCATTGCTTGAAAAGGTGATGTCTGAAGGTTGCGCAAACAAAACCCTTCCTAGAGCAATGTTTTCTCAGGAGGTGAGGAGCACAGACCCTCAGCACATGTGTGCAGGGTGAGTGTCTGAGGGATTCGAATGCCAGCTTGAGACACACATCTTTGTAGGGACCACATCACCCAGCAGGGCACCTGTCCATTGATACCCACACAGGTGTGCATGCCACCTTGACTTAGAACCCTGCTGGGTCCTGTCCTACATGGCAGCTTAGCAACATAATCCTCGATGTTACCTTTCTCATAAACAGAGCACTTTCTTACATGCAAACAATCTTTAGCTTCTACAATGTGTTATCAAACCCCATACATTTTTCAGCTACTCCATTCTTTGAAGCCACTTGTACTCTAATACTAATATTAACCAAGAGATTACATGTTAAAACTATCAATTGTGTGGTCACATCCCATCACTACCTTTTCTCTAAACCACCCGAGAAGACTTAATTGAATAGAATTATACTTTAAAACTTCAGAAAAATATCTCATGTTAGCAGCAGTTAAAAACAAAAACAGAAAAAACTCATAAGCAAACTAAATGTTTTTTCATTTTCTTGTAAGTAAAAATAATTTTGTAAAATCCTTGAAAATACTTTAAAATAAGGTTTTTGTAATCAGTATAAAATCATTTATCAATTGCCTACAGTGTATGAAACACTGGGAAAAGATGATGTCATTAAACAATATCTCTTATAATATGTTAATTTTATTCAATACCTGGTTTTAGCACATTTTTAAAAATGAGTAAAAAGTTCAAGAGAAAATAATTAAAATTAATTAATGAAAAAGGTGGAAGAGAAAACCCAGTTACTTTTCCCCATTTAGAACATATCTAGTAAGAGATTCCTTTTAGAATCTGAAGAGGATGAAAAAAAGGAGCTATCAGTGCTTCATTAGAAAAAGCAATCACTATTATGAAATGATTAAATAAATATAAACATAATAAATAAATATCTGATAAGTGTATCAAAAGGAGTGAGTAGATGTCAACAGAAATTAACTTCATTGCATAAGATTTACTACCATTCTTTCTGTTTTCTTTTTTATTCTAAAAATCCATTTAAATAAGAGCTTGGTTTTGAACCTTGTTATGTGTCTGTTCCCCTTTCATTAAGACTTTCCCCCACAGAAAGCATTTTAAAGTAGTTTTCAAAAGCTTGCTCACCAGACTCGGCTCTGAGAAGCAGGCAGGAGAGGGTCTGGCTTCTTCAGATCTGCAGACTTGGGCTCTCCCGGCAGGTCAGACCTCAGGAGAGGACTTTGTCATATGGAAATGTTTAACGGTCCAGCTCATAGCCTGTGGAGGCCGCCTTTTATCTTTGCAGGGTTTGAACATGATCCTTTCAAAGCCAGATAACCCAGGAAAGGCCTCACAGTGACTGCTCACTGCTCGCTCTCAGGCCCCTAATCGTAGTCCCCTAGGAATCAGTTATTAGAATTCGATAAGGAGGCTTTCTTGTCGTTTCCTATGTGGGCTTCTTTCTTTATGTTCCTGCAAAATAATATGCACTCATCATTTTTTAAAAAATGTGCAGAAGCAATTTTAGGATTGACAAATAAAAGCAAGCTTTGAGATTTATTTGAATTTGTGAGTTTTTAAAGTATATCGAAACACTTGAAATCACATGAAATGCTCAGTCTTATCAGTTATCAGTTCCATTTGATGACTCCTTGCCTCTGTCTAATCTTCAAATCTAAATACTTTGGTTTCACTGCTAATTTTAAAAAAGGGTGCCGTCTTACTAATTTTCCACTAAGAGTACTTTAAATGATAAAGACTTTGTATTTAATATGGATAAAATCAAATGCAAATTGTTATTGGCCTGGCTGAATTAGCCTAGATTTTTCCACTAATGAAAATCACACGTTTGCTCGGGAACTGACCAGCTCCCAGCACAGCAGAGCACCCACCTCTGGGTCTTTAGTTCAGCTTCTCCAACTATCTGACAGGAAGGGCCAGGCTGTTTTCTTCCCCTTTTACCTTTAATCCATAGTAGAGCAATTTTTGAGCAATTTTTTTAACAATTAATTAATAAATAATGAAATAAAAATAATAAACTTTTAAATCATTAGATTCAGTAGACAAAATTGCTCTGTCACATGCTGTCACGGTTTCTAAAGGCGTGCTTCACTTTCTGCTCTTACTAGTTGTAGACAGGGAACCAAGCATTTGCAAATTGTCAGTGCATCTATGGTCCACTGAGTTTGAACAACAGTGGCAAGACCATTCAATGGGGAAAAAGAGTTTTTTCAACAAATGGTTCTGGGACAACTGGATAGCCAAATGCAAAAGAATGAAGTTGGATCCCTACCTCACACCAGTTATAAAATTCACTCAAAATCATACCAATGACCTAAAAGTAAGCATTAAAACAATAAAACTTTAAGAAGAAAACATAGGGCAAAATGTCCATGACCTTGATTTTGACAATGGATTATTAGGAATGATACCAAAAGCGTGAGCAATAAAATATAAAACACATAAATTGGACTTTATCAAAATTAAAAAAATAACCTTCTGTATGTCACAGGACATCATCAAGAAAGCAAGAAGGCAATGAGTAGAACGAGAGAAAATATTCACAAATCATATATCTGGTAAAGGATTTGTATCTAGAATCTATAATGGACTCATACACTGAATAATAAAACAGCAAATAACCCAATTTAAAAATGGGGAGAGGATCTGAATATACTTTTCTCCAAGAAAGATACACAAATGAGCAATAAGCACATGAGAAGATAGTCACATCATTAACCACCAGAGAAGTGCAAATCAAAACCACAATGAGATAGTCCTTTCCACCTGCTAGAAAGACCAGACTCAAAAGTCAGATAATAATGCACATGGGAAAAGATACAGGGAAATCAGAACCCTCATACACTGATGGCGTGAACATGTAAAATGGTGTGGCCACTTTGGAAAACAGCCTGATGGTTCTCTGAATTATTAAACGTAGACTTACCACATGCCTCAGTAGTTCCACTCCCAGATAATATTGATGGTGGCAATGGTTGCAGATAACTGTGAATGTACCCAAACTATTAAATTGTACATTTTAAATTGATGACATGTATGATATATAAATTATATTTTAACAAAGCTGTATAAAATATAGTCACATGTATTAAGTGGGATGTCCCACCCCCAGGGAAAGCCCAGGCCCCCACTCTGTAAACACTGACCTGGAACAATGCATGGCTGCCTTCAACACGGGAGGAGGCCCTTCTTATCCTGGACAGTTGGCATTCTGTTGTAAATGTGAAGGCATCATTACAGATACACCAGCCCTGTTTAGCCCTGTATGCCCTGTAGGTGAGGCATGAATGGGAGCTCCCTCCTTCCCACACTCACTCTCCTGGCCTTCTCTCCAGGAGATGGTGTAGAGGGAAGCAGGGTATTATTGCCCCAGGATTTGGGGACAGAGTCCACGGTCCAGCAGTACCTGACAGTTGGGAGGTTGTGGAGGGCACTCCAGGGCATCCACCTTGAAAGATGACTGACTTCCCTCATTTCCAACCTCACTAATGATCTCACCATCTCTTCACTTGCACGGATATAACGGATCTTTCTTACTCATGAGATAACTGAGATTCAGGCTGTCTGTCAACCCTTAAGAAAGAAATGGGTGTCCCCGGCTCCCACAACTCTGACAGGGTTCTGTTCTGGAGTTTCAAGTCTATTGAACAACCAATGCTGATCAGTGAGGCAATTAGCCACTTCAAGTCTTTCCCTTAAACTATGCCACCTGATTATCTGCCCTTTCTTTAAAGGTACCAGAACCCAAGCAGACACAAGATGATATCAGAGCAAATCCAGCAGCCACTGGGATAGAGGTGAATGTCTGGGCTTTGCTGCAGCCTTGCGTTGTGCCCAAACAGGAGCTCTTTTTCTGGGGCATCTACTCAGAAACTTGACCCGTTTTGCCAGAAGCCTGATCCTGATTAGTTTTTCCCCAACTTTACAAATATAAAGGATGTAGACTATGCAATGAAAATTGCAATGACCTACTTATATAGAACCTCTTTTGGCTAATGAAAATGAAACCTCTTGGCCTCACAGAGAAGATAATTAAAATTGTCTACACAAAAACTCCAAAATATTTTGAAAAAAAATAAACAACCAAAGCAAGAAGACAACATAACTAGTGTGTTTGTTTGTTTTTAAGCTGCACACAATGGTGGTGGCTTTGGCCCATTTAGACACTGAAGCCTTGTCCTAGCTTCTGCTCTGGGTTCTGACAGTTGTCACTTGCAGACTCATGGTGGGGTTGCCCGGTAACAAGCCAAGTACAACAGTATACAAGGTGCAGGAGGCCTTCTCTATCAAGGGAAGTGGAGGCTGTGCAAATGTGATGATGACCATCTCACCGCACAGGAATTTTTGCTCCCCAGTTGTGTTTCGGTGTTCCTCTGTAGATGGGTGGGTGCCCACCATGCCCCCTCGTCCATCCTGCCTTCTTTCAGAACACATTTCTGAATATGGGCTGTAATATTTGATGCAGGGCAAATCAAAGTGTTCTAAAAATTAAATACCATGGAACTCTCTTCCTGGCCAGTGATGTTTAATCCATGTAGCAGTATTATGTCAGGTAGTCCAGGGCAGCACCAGACTTCCCTGCTTGGACCTTGAAATGCAGATTGTCTGGGAAAGAAGAAAAGCCATGGAAGGTGGAAAAGGAAATGAATGTTCATCACTCCTCTTTGGCTCCAGGAACTTTGTGTATCCTACCACTTTCAGTTTCTTATAACCATCTTTTGGGATGGACTGTATTATTTCTATTTTCAGTATGAGCAACCCGAAACTAAAGAGGACTAAGGAACTTGTCAAAGTTCACAGTGAAGGCTGGAAGAAGAGGACAAGACAGACCTAGAACCATGGTCCTGTGGTCCCCACACCAGTCCCCGACAGACAAAAGAAATTTTCTCGAGGAGACTCTCAACTGCTCCTGGTTAGTGCAGGTGGCTGAGCCAAGTGGTTGGAGTTCTTGCCCCTGGCTGTATTTCTCCTGGCATCTCATGCTTTCATTACCCCACTTCACCATCAAGCTGTGTAACCCAAGGAGCTTTGGTTGGAAAGCTTAATCTGGAATTTAGGATAACTGATATAAACATTCAGGTAGATGACGTAGCTATGATAATTGATCAGTGTGTAGCTTTTGAGAGAGTGCCAGTTCATGGGAAGGTCAGTGCTGGCACAGTAAATAGACACCTGAGTGCCTGTCAAGCTGAATTTTGCAGCATGAAATGGGCATTTATATAGCACAGCCCCTGCAAGGCAGGCTGATTTCTCCAGATGGAGTCCAATTCTCCCGAGGTTTCCTGAGGTCCGGTCTGTCAAGCCAGGCAGGAAAACCTCTGTCATCGGCGATAGCCTAGAAGAGCACCAGGACACCTCAAAGTGGCCTGTGTGAAGAAGCACTGATTGTATGTGTTTGAAGATTTACTTTTTTAGATCAGCTTTAGGTTCACAACAAAATTGAGAGGGAAGTATATAGATCTCCCATACAAGCATTATAATTACAACAGCCTCCCTCCTCCCCCACTATGAGCATCGCCACCAGATGGGACATTTGTCACGATTGATTAACCTACACTGACGTGTCATCATCACCCAGAGTTTACAGTGTACATTAGCGGTCACTCTCGGGTGTTGTACATTCTACAGGTTTGTACAACGACAGGTATCCACCTTTACAGTATTGGACAGAGCAGTGTCACTGCCCTAACAAATCCCTTGTGCCACGCTTATCCACCCATCTCTTCAAGCCAACCCAGGGCAACCCTAATCTTTTTCTATCCTCATAGTTTTGCCTTTGTCATGGAGTTAGATTCATATATTATGTAGGTTTTCAGATTGGCTTCTGTCACTTAGTAATAGGCATTTAAGGCACTTCTATGTCTTTTCATGGCTTGATCGTTTCTGTTTGGTGTTAAATAATACTCTATTATGTGGATGTACACGATTTGTACATCCACTCACCTGCTGAAGGACATGTTGGTTGTTTACAAGTTTTGGCAATTGTAAATAAGGCTGCTGTAAATATCCGTATGCAGATTTTCAGGTAGACATATGTTTCAACTCCTTTGGGTAAATACCAATGAGTATGATGGCTGGATCATATGGTAAGAGTATGTTTAGTTTTGTAAGAAACCTCCAAACTGTCTTCCAAAGTGGCTGTAACAGTTTACATTCCCACCAGCAATGAATGAGAGTTCCTCACCAGCATATGGTGCTGTCAATGTTTTAGATTTTAGCCATTCTAATGGATGTGCAGTGGTATCTCGTTTTTACCATTTTTTCATGTCCTTGGGAGAGATTTTCAACCACCTAAAGGATCTAGAAAATAGAGTCTTCTGAATTCCTCATCTGGTTTTGAATTTTTACTCCTGGTGATGCTCTGTGTGTATGTGTGTGTGTGTGTGTGTGTGTGTGAGACAGAGAGAGAGAGAGAGAAAGAGAGAGAGCGGGGGGAATGTTGCAGAGATGGGTGGGGTGTTTGTAAACTAAAGGTGCCATTAGCTAATGTAGACTGTCCCAGGCATCTAACTAACATCATTACATCCGTCTGCAATAACTAATGTGCATACACAGAGCATCAATAATAAAACATTAGTATCCTTCCTATTGGATGATTATATTCAGAGTATGTAATTACTGGTTAAATATTTGAGAATAAAAATCAGTTCAATATTTCCTTTTGTGGGTATGTTTTTACTATACAAGGCAGCTTGATGAAGAAAACCAGCATTTATTGAGCATTTACTGTGTGCCAGAACCTGCTGTCAATGCTTTTGTGTTATTATATTTGTGTCCCATACCACCCTTGTAAGGTTTGTGTTCCTATATCCCAGATGGTCTGGCCGGGTTCAGAGATGGTGAGCTGCTGTCCCGAGTTGCACAGCTGGTCTGTGGAGGAGCCCCACACCAGTGTCCATGCTCCTTCTCCTCCACCATGCATCACAGTGGAAACTCTGCAAAGACTAAACGGAAGCCCTATACTGCTGAGTCTGACTATGTGCCGAGACTGGACATTTGCTATTTCCCATCTGAGACTAACATGGGACTGTACACACCGTTATTATCTCTGTTTTACAGGTAAGGAACAGGATTCAGAGAAATGTGTGGTAAACTGCCTATGGTTATACACCAAGCTTCCATCACTTCTCAGACTGCTGGCTTTGCTGCTTGTACCCACCTTTATGCAGTGAAAGACGATGTGGGAAATGTCTTGACATAAAGCTTTTCAAAAGGTTAGGGCTTCATAGAGATTTGTTGAAACACAAATTAACAGGGATTATCCCCTTTTAAAGTGACTTTACAGAGGTATAATTTACATACCACAAGATTCACCCATTTTAAGTGTACAAGTCAATGATTTTTGGCAAATATACAGAATCGTGCAACTGCCACCACAGCCTAATGTTAGAGCATTTGTATCACCGCCCGCCCTCCAAAAAAAAGCAGGCGTCTGCATGTGGTCACCCTCCATTCCCACCCCAGACCCCAGCAACTCTAATCCACTTTCTTTCTTTATTTTGAGGGCATTTTACATAAAGGGAATGATAGCACATGTGTATGACTTTGGTGACGGGCTTCTGTCACTCAGCATGATAGTTTCCTAATTGATCCATGTGGTAAATCAGCACATCACTCTTCTCTGTTGCTGAGTAGATTCTGTTACCTGGATACACCACACCCTGCTCATTGAGTTGTAGGTTCCATTTTTGGGCCCTTGTGTGTAGTGCTCCATGGGCATTTGCATGTAGGCGTGGCTATGTTTTCGTTTCTTTGGGGTAGACTCCTAGTGTTATCCCTTTAATGTGCATATAATATTCAAGCTTATACAAGTGTGAATCCTTTTATATGTATTTTTAAATAAAACAGTGAGTTTTGAAAGTGACAACACATGTATGCCTGCTTTTTTCCTAAATATGACTGGGGTAGTGAAGTTACTATATGAGAACAGATTCAGATTCTGTAAATTCCCCATACGCATCATTACATATTCTCTGTCCATTTTGGTATTTTTGGAGAATTCAGATAAATCCTGAGAGCTGTGTGAAAAAGCTCAGGTGACACGTCTATGTTGAGGAAGAGAGCCAACAAAAAAGTTGTTTGTAAATTAATAAGGTCGTCTAAGCAAACAGTTGCTGAGTGGGAGGAAATCCTGCTCTCACTACACGTCCTACCATTTCCCAGCTAGAACAGTGATTGCCACACTGATCTGTCGGGGTCATGGAGGTGAAACACCTGAGACCGGTCTGCAGGGAGAGAAAGGCCGGCAACATTTCTCCGGGGATCACTGCAAATGGAAACCAAAACCAGGAACTTACGCATCTCACGTGGGAAAGTCCTAACATTACAAAGCAAGAAGAAGGTCTCAGGCACTAGGTTTCCAAGTGTAAAATCTGAGATAAAGAAGAGAAACAAGATTTGGATCAGCTAAATCATTCAAGTGAGTGGAGATTTCTTGGCTAACTATACATTTTTCTACGGTTCTATTTTGAAAACTCTATAGTACAAAAAAAGTGATCTGCACATGTCACTGGCACAAATAATAGAGATTTGGAATACAAATTTACTCATCTTTCAATAATGAAAGTTGCCAGAGCTAATACAAACATAGAAATATTGCTTGATGTTCTAGAAAGCAGCCTGGAGGGTTCTGGGTGCCATTCATTAGATACCATTCCCAGATTTGTGGGGAGATACCTCCCATGCCGCCTCCAAAATAGAAAAATAGATTTGAAAGAGTGTTTCTCTCTCCCCCCGCAACCCCCACCGCCCGCACACACCAGCCTCCGGGGTCTCTAAGAGCCTCTAAGGAAAATAGGAAATTGTTCTTGTCTGGTAAAAGACCTCACACTGAATATTTATAATCAATTGCTGGACCATTATTATAGAAATTTATGCTGGAAGTTGTAGTTGTTAATATAAAGCAAATTAAAATATTGGAAAGCACAAGATAAGAGTCACGTAATGTTCAGAAAATGACTGTTCACCTAAACAACTCCAGAGAGGCAACGAAACTGTTCATTTTATGAGAAGTTCAGCAAGACACTGGGTGTAGGACACTGGGGGGTGATTGACTCGTCACCTTGGGACAGTCACTGGGCCCAGGCTCACCAGCAAGACTCAGAGAGAAAATGTGATGGAACAGAACGTCACTGCCTAGCACAACAAAATCTCCAAGTCCTAAGAAACACACTTAAAAGAAATATGGGGGATGTCAGAGAAAAAACACCACATAATTTGAAAGAAGCTCTTCACAACTGGAGAAAAAGGTGCCAGGTTTATGGACAAGACTCAGCACTCTAAGTTACTAGTTCCATGAGTTAATGACTAAAGAGTGTGGGATTCCCAGCAAAGTGCTCAGGTTCACTGGAAGGACTAAGTGGATATTAGGGTCCAGGTATTTTAAAAGAATGAGAAGAAAGATCCTAAACTCACCAGATATCCTAAGGCCCTGGAAGGCTAAAATAAACACAGAAGACTGAACGGAAGAGGGGGAGATAGGAACGAAACAGTGCAGAAATACCAGACCTAGTCGTTGCTATAAAGTGACGTTTCATAGACAGCTGGTGAAGCTTTTCGCTTGATCCAGGAAAGAACCACGTGTCCGACAGTCGGATCTTTGTTGCAAACCTCATGTTGAAGCAAACCCTTATACAATGGTCGTTAAATGTAAGAAGAAAATTAGAACATTCACATGAGAACAGCATCAGAGACACAAACCAAGAAAGAAAAATTTAAACAATTATTTAGTATTTAAAACAATCCATACCATCAGTCACATTAAAAATCAAACAAAAACCTAGAAGAAAAGTTGTTGACCACAAAGTCTTCGATTCTGTATATGGAATAATGAGAAATCCTGTAATAAGAGGGAAAAGAATCACAATAAAAATAGAAAATAATATTTATAGCATTTTGACAAAACTGTAGAAATGAATAAGCTTATAAAAATGTGTTCAGGTCCTCCAGAAGTCAGGCAAATGAAACTTAAAATCTTGAGATAGATCAATTTTACCTGGAGTCAGAGCACACCGGTGTTCCGTGCTGCAAACCCCCTGGGGAGAAGGGCTAGGCTGAACCCTCCCGGAGGGCCTGTGTATTCACACCACCTCCCAGAGAACAGGCCACTTTTTGAACAAAAGGCTTTATTACATATGTGTATATAAAAAGCGCATGTTGTTAAATATGTAAAAGTATAATTCATATACATAGGTACGAAAAAAGCATTTTATTAAATGCACAAGTATATGATGCATGCCTATCTTTATGGAAGATACGCATGTGCCATTATAACAGATACACAAGGAAAGCATGTTTGTAACATTGTGATAGCAAATTGCAATCTAGTTTAAAATATATTTTCTGAGCTCCAATGTTTTTTTGCATTGAGCACACTCTGATAATATAAGAAATGCTCTTTGAAAAAATATGACAATTTAGTCAATGAGACAGTAATTCAAAAAGTAGGGTAGTAAATACAAAATTTAAAATACTATATAAATAACTGAATTGTTTATTCTTTAAATAATCCTTACACTTCTGAAAAACATGATTGATCAAGTTATGAGTTAAGTACAAGAATAAATCTCAGCCCATATAGAAAGTCAGGAATATAAGGGAGACACAGGTAACGGTGGATTTGTATTCTTCTGTCAGCCTGTGCAAGGCGGGACAGAAATAGGTGAGCAGTCCCAGGTTTCAGAATGTGTGCTCAGTGCTGCAGGACTCTGGGGACCCAGAGTTCCACCAAATCATGCCGATTCCTGGAGGCGCTGTTCCGGGGGGAACCCAGTACCTCTGCATGTTCTCGGGAACGCGTCTGCGCAGACCGCAACCACAGGACCTGTGGGGCGGACGGGCGTGAAGCTACCTGCCGGGTCCTCATTTTTGTGGGGATCAAAGGCAAATGCATGGCAAACATACATTCTACAGAGAAATGAGTGTAGAACCCAGCTCAGCAGCCCCTTAAAAAGTTCAAGCTATCTAAAGCAAAGAAAAGGAGGCCAAAATTAACACACATAAAAGACTTTTATTTTAGTTCAGGGGCAAATCATTTATGGGCCACTTTCGGCTGAGCTACCAAATCGAACAGATTCGCAATTATTTTGAATAAGTATAGTGTTTTTTTTTAAAAAAACTTTGCTAAAATATTTTCTGATTTTATAGTGTTTGATAAAGTCAGGGAGTTTTTTGATGTGTTTTCTTTTGAAGTGAATGGATGCTGTTTTGGCAACTTGGATATTTCATTTGAAGGGAGCATAATAAACTGCTTTCTTTGTATTGATTGAAGAAATACAGTGCTTATTTTTTTGCTGGGTTTTCTAGTAGTTACTCGATAGGTTAAAGGGCAACGCCATCTGTTTCCTAACAGGACATTTTGTGTAAGATTTGCAAGTCCTACAGGCACCTTTAAGCATGGATAAATATGCACTCTTGGTTTCCGATGGGCAGTTTTTTACTACCAAAGGATGATTATGTTGTGTGCCTTGAGACATTGGCTATAATATATTTCCTGTCCCTTTATTGCATTTTGGAATCATAAACAATGACTGTTTGGCTCAAAGCCATTTATTCAGCCCAAAAAGACATTATTTGCACAACAAAAATCAATAAAAATGTTACTAGGTCTGGCTGGATACTTTGCTTAACTGTGATATTTGTCTATCACTGATGGCATGCCATCTCTCGCAGGAGACTGGGGCCAAAACACAGCTATTGATCCAGTCAGCGATGATGGATACTGGCATTTGGAAAGGGCTGCCGTGGAGAATCTCGATTAAAAAAATATTTCTAGGTTTTGCCTGGAGCAGAGTCAAGATAACCCCGGTGAGGAGATTTTCTCTGTCCTGTTGGGTTTCTCCCTCTTGTGGTAGAGAAGTGCTGCAGACCAAAGTCATTATTGAAAGAATTAAGTCAATCTATGTTTAGCCAAAGGCATTGGCATCATATCAAGCTCAGCTGATTTAGACACCGTCTCCTGTCCTTTTCATCACCTTAAAGCGCCGGGAAGCAGCTCACGTACAGGGAAGGAAGAAAGAGCTACCGAGATGTTCCTGCCTGTCTTTTGCTCTTTTCATGCTATCTGTTTACATCTGGAAAAACAGGACAGACTACCTTCCCTTAAGTAATTAACTATGCAGTCGCTCTTCTGAAATGAGTCGTTTAGCTAAGACTGAATGCGTTAACTAAAAAGGAGCCAGCATGAATGATACGGAAAAACACACCAAATAGGTTATAGACAATTTATTGCACTGAGCTTGAGGAAAAAGTGATATATTATCCCCCAGTCCCATAAATTTAAAATATGAAATTGTTTTTCATTTTTTATTTGCTATCTCCCCTCCTCCAGCATAAATCTGAACCATAGAGTCTTGGTGAAAAGCGGCAAGCGGTGGAAAATACCTTCATTTTATTTTACTCCATTTCATTTTATTTTATTTAATCATTTATTTATGCCACACCTTTTCCAAAAGGACTGCGTGGACAAATGGAGCTGAGAGAACACAGGCCCAGCACCCAGAGCGCCCAGTGCAAGTTACCTGGAGCTGCTGTCCGGCGGCACCGGCTTTGCCAGCTTCGAGGCTCTGTGCAGCTCCGGGCTGTACGTTCGGGCTCCCAGGCACAGCTCTCCTTGGGATCCAAGTTGTCTCCACAAAATAGTTTCTGTGGTTCTCAGCCGGCCCGAGGACTGCGAGTTCTGTAAACCGCCCGCACACCACTGTGTGAGTCCCGTGAGTGGAGTCGCTCTGCCCTTTGTCTCACTGCTCGTGTTGGGCCGTCCTTTTGTTTTTAATACAAAGATACTGGTCAAGAAGTCCAGACATGTTTGTATAATTAATTATTATCCTTTTTAATCTCTGAAATGTTGTGTTTGAGCTAGAAATGATTAGAAATCACAATTAAAAATCAACTGATGATGCCGGAGTTGGCTATTTCTAGGAGGAAATCTGGTCTGGTGGTTTGGATCCAACTGTGATTTTTGTGGCTGTGTGTCCCAACTATTTATTTCCTTAAGTTGTTCTGCAGCTAAGCTCCTCTACAACAGGTGCACGTTTTACACTAATGATAAATGATTTTTTTAGTGTTTCATATCAGATGTGTCTTTCTGAACTTGCATTAAGGCTACATTTGTATGTAGACAAAAGTGTCATATCACAATAATTAAAGCATATTTTAAAGAAGTTAAAGGAATAATAAACTTAAAGCAGTGTAGTTATATTTTCTGATGGCAAAAAGTATATTTTGTATCATATACAAGTACATGTACACATATCTGTCTGTATGCATGTGTACATATGTATACATGTGTACATACATGTGTGTAGCCATTTCTTGGCCTGAGTAGTTGTCAGTGCATTTACCACAACAGATCTTTAATGTTCTCCACCATGATGCTGGATGTGTTCATTTGGACACTTTCCCTTGACCAGCCCTTTCAAAGTTGGTGTTTGGATGGTGGCTCAGCTATGACACATGTATTAGAACAGTCATTTCACAATGATCTTCCTGGACTTAGGTCTCGCCAGTGACTCCCAGTCACAATGCCAATTGCCTTCCCACACCTGTATGTGCATTAATGCTTAAGACTTACTCCCTTCGTCTCGAATAGAGGAAAAGCGTGCGAGAGTTCTGAGTCTGAAGCAGGTGCCCTTTAAACACTGTAAGACAAGCAAACCCATGGCTGCTGCCCCTTTTAGCAGTTCTTTCCCATTTAATAGAGCAAATATGACAAAACTTCTTGTAAATGACAGTGAGCAAACCAGTTCTACCCTAGGTAGATATTGTCTTTTCCTGCTAGTTCTCCTAAAATTTAATGGGGCTTTCGAGGTGTCTATTTCGCAAGTTGAAGAACAGACCGGTTGATGCTTTTCCTACTCACTGTCCTTTCACTTACACAGTGAGGCCGTTTTTAAAATTCATTGCAATCTTGATTTAGCCTGGTTTAGTTCCTTTCTGCAGCTAGTTTCACATTAATGGCTTCAATGTGTGATTGTAATTTTCATTCCTGGTAAAACGGGTGCCGGTCTTCTCCTTACAAGGCAGAATCTTCAGGGCACGCTGGACGTGACAGGCTGTGTTTTGGTTGGGGTGGGGGGGTTCCACCAACAATAGATTGTTGTTGGTTTTAATCAGCTGAGAAACCAGCCTAATTAGAGGCCTTTAATGCATTATTTGTTGAATGACTGTTAAAATGAAAGTGTATTTAGTTTAAGTTTAATACTGACTCTAGTTAAGTTAATTGGAGTTAAATTGTCTTTTCAATGACTAATCCAGCAGAGGGTGAATGGTAAATTGTCTTCATCTGAACCACAAAAGACCAGCAGTCAGGAATTATTTTTGGGAAAGGCACGGGCCAGGGACAATGTCTGCTGTGCAAATAAATGTAAGTCTACAATTGGGATGACTTCTTGATTTCCTAGCAATGCCATCCTTCACTGTCCTGATGGTACAATTCTGTTATTATTACAGTTCTACATTATTAGGAGAAAGCAATATTTTATGGCACCAAAACCATGTGGGGAGATGAGAAATTCATTTAGCATGTAATTCATTAGCAAATGTAGGACCTTGATGAAATATTGTATTCAGAGGTTGCTCCAGAAATCTGAACAGCGACTGTAGCACGTGGTGGAGCTTGAGTAAATACTGTTCTTCTCCCAGATCGATTCTATTGATTGTCATTAAAGCAGCGTGCCCAGAACAATGAAGTGGTCTCTAATTTCCAAGCTGCAGGTGGAGCCTGCTCTGGCTTTCCCTCTTTTCAGTTAAGAGCGTCATTAAATGTAAGAGCAAACAGCACATTGAGAGGCCAAGTGTTTTATTAATTCATCATCAGAATTATCTCAGTGCATTAATATTAATAGCCTCAAATTGGATTTCATTTAAGAGGTGAAATAAATATGCAGATAGTAAAAGCTTGCACAGCCTGAGAGCCCTACAATGGGCCTTCACCCGGAGCTGTGCCCCGGGAGGCAGGTGGTCTTGTTTTCTTCCGTGGACCAAAGCTGTGGAGAGAAACAGTGATACTCAGAAACCTCCAGCACACAGCAGGGAAGCTGCCAGGCTGGCCAGTGAGCAGTGGCTCGACCCCCCTGGGCTGAGCAGGGTGGCAGGAAGTTAAGGGGACAGGGTGGGCTCCCTGCAGAATCTTCTGGTTTCTGCCTTTCTTATTCAGTGGCACAAAAATGATACCATCACACAGAGTGACATATATCTGATGCTCTTCGAAATCCTCCTGTGAGGAAGACAATAAGTGAATGCAGTATGGGAGCTATTTCTACTAGCCTGTGTACGGAAGAGCCATGGAAAGCATGAGGGTTTCTTTCTGTGCAAAGAAAACTTCTCTGGCATTATGTTCCATTTCCAAAAGGAGATAGAGAGGAATTGGGTCTTATTGAGTTTTATGAAGACTTGAGTTTCCAGAAGGAACATACAAATTATTTGATTTTATTCAGAAAGTATTTGAAAAGTTAAGCAGAACTTTCTTTGGTTACTTTGTAATTATATATGTAATTTTCTACCCTGGTATCAAGTGGGCCAAAAAGTTCGTGTGTTTTCTTTCCATAAAATAAAAGATACATTTTTTATGTTTACCAATAACTTTATTGATTTGGATATTTTGACTATGTCAGCTATCTCCCACAAGGTATAACATTGTTCTCAATTAATCACTAGTGATTTGATCACTATCAACTTCAACTGATCTACCCAACCACGGAGCATCATCCAGCGAGAATTCTCCCATGTGAAACTTCTCAAACCACTTTTGGCACCTTCTCCATACACTACACAAAGCTTTTTTTGTGTGTTTTAGTTGCAGTTTTACCTTTCTTGAAATAATAAAGCATAACATGCCAAAAATGTTTATTTTCTTACACCTTCAATATTAAAATGGTAACACAAAAATTAACCAATTTTGATACTTTTTTAATTGCACACTGATAGGACAGCTGTCACAATACAATCTAACAAAATTGTTTCTAATGAAGTTAAAGGCAACTAATTAAGCACTATTAGAACTAGCTTGCAGAAAAAAACAAGCAAACATTTTGGCCAGCCCAATGTATTAATTCGCTAGGGCTTCTATAATGAAGAACCACAAACTGTGGCTGAAAACAGTAGAAATTTATTTCTTCTGGTCCTAGAACTGGATGTCTGGAACCAAGGTATCTGCAGTGCTGTGCTCTCTCTGAGA
The DNA here is from genome assembly GCA_028533065.1 of Trachops cirrhosus. Taxonomy (NCBI): domain Eukaryota; kingdom Metazoa; phylum Chordata; class Mammalia; order Chiroptera; family Phyllostomidae; genus Trachops; species Trachops cirrhosus. Next base: position 162,908,898 of record CM052540.1, read on the forward strand.
CTCCAGGTTGAATTCTTCTCTGCCTCCTCCAGCTCCTGGTGGTGGCCACAGTGCTTGAGTTTCTTAGCTTACTTCACTCCAATTTCTGCCTCTGTAGTCACAAGCCCTTCTCCTGGCATGTCTCTTCCTTCTTATAAGAACTCCAGACCTGGCTGGGGTAGCTCAGTGGATTGATTGCTGGCCTGCGAACCAAAGAGTCACCAGCTTGATTCCCAGTAAGGGCAAATGCCTGGGTTGCAGGCCAGCTCCTCAGTGGAGGGTGCATGAGAGGCAAGCACACACTGATGTTCCTCTTCCTCTCTTTCTCCCTTCCTCCCCCACTCTCTCTAAAAATAAATAAATAAATAAATAAATAAATAAATAAATAAATAAATAAATAAATAAGATCTTAAAAAAAAAAAAGAACTCCAACCATATTGGACCCAGTCCCAACCTAATAACCTCGTCCTAATGCAAATATACCTGCAAAGATCCCTTTCCTAAAGAAGGTCACATTCACAGGTACTGGAGGTTAAGAATTCAACAGATCTTGGGTGGGGAGCACAATTCTACTGATACCACTAGGATGATTTTGAAAGCGAAAAAATATGTGTTTATAAATCTGTGAACCTGGAGGTGAAAGCGATTGCTGTTGAACACTTGGAGAAAGGCACAGGTACTGCAAAGGGGAAGAAGAGGATGGGGCAGCTAAAGGTGGCCTTGCAAGTGCTGAAGGAGGGCGCACGCCATAGGACCAGCCTGCTCACCGGGTCAGAGAAGACCCGCGTGATTTGTTACAACGAGGAAGGCTGGAAACTGTCTCTGGCCCTAAACTGTAGGTTGGCACCCCCGCTGACTACTCCTAATTGAGACCTCTCTCAGTTAGGGCTCTCTGAGGGGATGGAGTTTGGCCGGGAGAGCCACTCTGGACACCTGCATCCCTGGCCCCATCTCCTCACTTCCTCGTTGAAGGACCAGGTGCGACCCGAACGGAGGCACTCGGCTCAGATGCATTTTCCACATCCCTCTAGCTCTGTGATTCCAGATCACTGGAAGGACTTCCCCTCCTTCAACTGTCTTGTTATAAAAAAATGAAGGAAATTCTTATTTACCTACCTCAGAACACTGAAATACTAGCATTTAAAGATTAATTTATTACATAATAATGTGTTCTCCTGGTAGAACATTTTAGAATAGACACACATAATCCAACATAATGGATAATTTCTATTTCTTAAATTGTTTTTCGAATGAGCAGTTAATGATTCCTGAGACTGGAAGCTTAAACAAAAGGAAATGAGCAAAATCCTATAATTAATTTAACCATATATGAAAGTAGATTCTTTGGGAAGAGAAACTCAGTGGAAATGCAAATATATTGTTAGGTATCATTTTTTCTTTAATAATTCAAAACAGTATTTTACTGGGTAGAAGATTTTTTTAGGTAAAGTGTCCCTAATCAAAGTTTCTATATGAATACCTATGGTACCTGAAACTCAGTACTGCTGTTACTTTGTTCAAGAATTCTGATCTCAAACAGAGATGTCTCTTCAACATCCATGTAGCTTTTTAAGTGCTTTCCCATTGATTGAAGAACCCAGGTGTGGTAATTATGACTCTCTGGAATAAAGCAGATTATTTCCTACAAATTTGCCTCCTACCAGTTGGGCAACGGAGACCCCAGACAACCAGGAACTGTCCAATATTCCATGGCAATGGGGCAGTGTCTGGCTCATGTTTAGGGCTTTGTCAGAGTTTTGGGGAGGACTTAAAGGAAGTATGTGTAGATGTAACCACTTACCCAAGGACAGGTTCCATGAAGGCCATCCAGACCTTGGCTACTGAGTCAGCCCCAGGTCTGCCAAGCAGGAGCTGTGGCACTGGTCAGTTAAGAATGGAGTGACCAAATCCATCAGGAATCTGTTGGAAGTTCTGTCTTTTTTGCCATTTGGGGCCATTTTCAATGCTCAACACTTTTAAAATGTATTCTTGTACCAGAATTTATCCTAGATGCAGATTGACAGTTTCTATTGGAATTTAAGTTAGTTTTAAATGTACAAAAAATAAATCAGTTTATTCTAATTATAAAAAGTTAAAAATGCACAGTAGATTCTTGGAATGGGGAGGACCATAAATACACCCTTGTATTTTACTCCAGAGTTTCAGAGAAAAGAAGGACGGAATAAAATAACATACCAGCGCTGGGGAAAAAGAGAAAGAGCTGTGAAAAGCACTTGATGAAATGTGCGTTGTGAATATGCATATCACACAACTATCCATTTTTCAATGGAAGTTATGATTCCATAAATTTCAGTTTTTTGAAAACAATTTTAGGTTTATTTAACCATTCATCCATAAAGGACAACTTGGTGGCTTCCAAGTTTGGGCAATTATGAATACAGCTGCTAAAACCTCCACCTGCAGGCTGTTTGTGGACATGAGTTTTCAGCTCTTTGGGGTAATTGCCAGCGAGTGCGATTGTTGGGTCTGATGGTAAGAGTATGCTTAGTTTTGTAAGAAATCATGAAACTGTCTTTCAAAGTGGCTGTTAAGTTCTAAGAATAGAATTTCTTTGATGATACAGAGGTGTAATTTTGATTCATATTTTCCAAAAATTATTTTCAATTTCCAACACTCCTCAGCTTGTCGTTTTCCCAAATTGTTGGCAAATTTCATCCAGGGAAGGGAGACACCATGTGGGACCCTGATTCCTGGAAGGCTGGAAGGTGGTGTTTGATTGACAGATCAGAAAGGCAGTCTTCCTGCCCACGGAGATGCTCAGTGCACTCACCAATGTGAGTGCAAAGATTTAAAGAAGTGTCTCAACAGGCTGCAGGTGTCCTTTTATAAACCGGTAATAAAAACCAAAACTATTTGATCCCTGTCAGTCTTTTTTTAAAAGGAAAATATTTGCTACCACCTCATTTAAAATGCCAATGCTATTTCAAATATGGTAGATAGAAGACACAATTAAATGTCAAAACTTAAAGAATTCAAGTCATTTACATTTAGAATCTTTTGTTTATTTACTGGAACCCCAGGGAGCAAAATATTTCATATCTTTTTTTTTTAAGTCTCACCCAAGGACTTTTTTATTGCCATTAGAGAGAGAGAAAGGGAAAGAGAGAAACACCTATGTGAGAGAGAAGCATCAGTTGGTTGCCTCCTACCTGTGCCCGGACTGGGGATTGGACCTGAAATTTAGGCATGTGCCCTGACCAGGAATCGAAACCACAACCCCTTGGTTACAGGACGATGATCCTACCAAGTGACTCACACCGACCAGGGCAGAATATTTCAGATCTTCATGCCTTTTTGATCCTCTTCCTAATAGATCTGGACTCAGCAAATGTATAAGCCAGAAAACACCCAGTTAGTTTATTTAACTTCCCTGAAAAAAACTTAAATAAACAGTGTAAACCACCCAGACACACGCATTTAGGAAGCTTGGGCCGTCCCAGGGGGACTTTGTGTCTCCATGGGTTTGCACAGAGGTGGTGCTCACACAGTCAAACTTATGTGCATGGAGCATGAAGGAAATGCATTGTGTGTTGCTCATTTTGCTGAGTAAAAAATCATCTTAAATATTAGATTTCTGAATGAGAGGGCAAAGCTTGTCCCCAGAGGCCCTGAGAGACTTAAATTGAAACTCGAGGGCAGAAACTCTGTCCAAGTATCTACCTAAAGTAGGGAAGAAGAGATTCCAGTGCAAACATGCAGCCTTTGGAAATACACTATTTTTAGATAGTGAATTTTCTTATCTCTAAGCTTCCCTAAGACTTGCTCAAAGCCTGAGCTGAAGATTAAAAAAAAAAAAAGAAAGCCCAACTTCCTTCTGACCAGCACTTATCCCTCACCTACAACTGCTCTGATTATGTGCCCTGGTGGCCCAGGGGCTCTGCTGCCACCAACGCGGCAGCAGCTCTGTCACACCCCCTTGTCAGTTCTCCATGGGGGGTGGGGAGGCTGGAGCAGAATTATAATTTGAGATTATTTACTTTCCAAGTCAGGTTAATTAAAACGCTCAAGTCTGTGCCTATTGAAGCTAAATAATGTAATTAAAAAGACATTTAGTTTCTCACCTGCTCATTATAGCATTTACAGTAACAAATGTTATCCCTGAAATTACAAAATGGTTGCTTCCCATTTTTAATCCCCTCATTGATGATATTCTGCTTCCGACTTTCTGTGAATTTCTCCAGGTGGGAAGTGGATGAGACGTTCAGCTTCTCTGGACTTCGCAGTTGCCCTGTGTGATGTGGACTGTGGTACAGAGTTCATAGACCGTGTGGTGGGAGGGCAGGGGCTGGGCTGGGAATGCGAGGTCTGGGTTCCGGGCAGTCCCTCCTGCACTGACTTCAAGCCTTGGTGTCATCACATCTCCATTCCCTTAAACAAAATCAACTAAACAAACAAACAAACAAAACCCACAATAATAATATGGATCATGTTTGTCGTCCACTTACTAATAAGAGAATATTGTTACGATTAATGAGACAATGCTTTGCATAGACATCCTTGTTGTGACTGTCGTCCAGGCGGGCACGCCAAGTGTGCAAGGCCAGATTGCCCCCACGGCCCTGTTTTACTGAGAGTATGAATCTATAGCCATTCAAGAACTATGCTTGGGTATTTCTCTATATATTAAGTTTAAAAACAAGTTCATATGAAGTTCATAGAAAAGGTAAATTTGTCATTTTGAACTGCAACCTTAAGTGAAAAGACAATGGGAAAAGCAAATAGCTGTGAGGTTACTGTAATGTCTTAAAGGGACAGCAATAAATTGCCAGGACGTTTTTATGGAGTTTCTTAACCTCTGGCCTTTGGAGGGGGGGAAATCAATAAGATATTAAGAAAATCATGAATTAATGTTTCATAGAGTGTAGACATCAGTAAGAGCTCTGCGGTTTAGATAAATGTCCAAACCAGGAACCTTGCGTTTCCTTCTGAAGTCGAAACATCAGTGACATTCTGTGTGGGAACCGTGTCCATCATTCTGCATATCCATCAGGGGAGACTTCACAGTGTTAGAGGAGAACTAAACACTTAGCATGTTCTCTCAGATATGAGAGTGGAATCTCCAGAGGAAAGGACATAACAAATAATCTTTTTTTACGGTGAATGAAACCATGTTGATGGCAGTTAGTATTTCATAAGGATTTTTCTAATTGACTCACAATATATTTGAGCAACTGTAGGGTATAGAACTTAGATTTTTTGGTGAATGATGGAAAATGCATATATCCTGACCTCAAGTGACTTATAAGAATGGATATCTTTATTATCTGGAGCAGATTTCCCCTCCTCTCACCCTCCTCTCAGGCTTTTACTCACTTACTCTCCTCTCTCAGTTTCTCTCTCATTCTCTCCCATTCTCTCTCTCTCGCAAGGAGCTTCTCAGGGCTGTCAGGATAGCAGATCAAACCTATGGCTGGCATGCTGGACAATGGCAGTGCGGGGCGGGGGTGTCTTAGGGAATGCTCAACCACCTTATCTTTCTCTGTTTAAAGAAAAATATATATAAGTTACCAAAAAGACCCCAAGTCAGTCTCCTATTTGGTCATTGGATAGCCCCGTCCTCCCTGGGATACCACTGGCTGGGGGACAGCTGTAGCACCTCGGCTTGCCATGGGTGCTCCTTCCTGAAGGGCAGACATAGGAGTCCAGGACCTGTGGTTTTTGTCTGTGTGCCCTTGTGCTTGGCAGAGCCACCTGCCTCCCAGAGGATAGCCCACACGGAAATGGACTCCACTGTGCTCAGAAGTACAATTTCTTGGTGCTGGGATCTGCAGGTGAATCAGGAGATGGCTCCTTTGTGTGGATTGCCGACCTACTGATTTAATTAAACACACAACAAAGGATGCTGGTGGCTGATTAAACCCTTTGTTTCCCAGTTTGGAACCTAAGAGAGGCCACATCTCAGCTGGTCCTTGTTAAGCAGGTGAGTTCCCACTCTTGGGAATGCCCAAAGCCACTGAATGTATAGGGAACACTGACTGTAGAGGGAACAATGCAAGATGCAGAGCTGCTGGTTGCCATGCAAACATCACTCTTTTACAGCCTAATATAGATCATGGTGACTGCCTGGCTCAAACCATCTTATAATTTCTCATCAGACTTGGAGTGAAACACCACAGCCACTGTGGTCCCCACTCCAGCCCCAGGCCACCGTCATTCTGCACTGCCTTCCTCTCTGAGTAATGGCTCCCACACTCATGAGGAATGAGGAATGCTCACGAGGAACGTGACTCCCGCTGCACCACCCAGTTTCTTAGTTCTCCCTTCCTTCCACCTGAAATTGACCTCTGGTCCCTTCCCTTGGGCCTCCTCTCTCTTCACTCAGGCCTTGGTCCATGTGGCCCCTTAGGGCAATCACTCTAGAACCATGTCCCTCAAATAGGCACTCCATCCCCACCCTCCCACTGGCAGTTCCCCTTTCCCCACAGCGTGCTTCAGCAGGGACCTTGTATATGTTCACATCAACCTGTTTGTTCCCTCTCACCCCAGGACTGTGAGCCTCTGAGGACCAGGGTACTGTCTGCCTTGGCAGCCTAGAGAGGAGCCTGGTATCCTAGGAACTCAACGAAGAGATAAGGGACACCTCTGTGATATTCATAGGTGCTAGGTACCACCCATCTTCACACAAACCAACCCTGTGAGTAGGTTCCCTTAGTACTCACTTGAAGAAACTGAGGCACAGCAAGATTCAGTGGCCTACTTGAGTCACCTGACTAGTAGTAGGCAGATTTGGGACTTGACCTCCAGAATCTTGACTCTGGAACCTGCACTTAACATCCAGCCTGTCCTTCCCTACACAGATGGGCCCATTGCATATATTGTACCTCTACTGTGGGAAGGTTTTTTTATGCATCTTTTCCTCTGCTACTCCTGATAACTCTGCCAGCTGGG
>CM052540.1:162916285-163029302 GCA_028533065.1 Trachops cirrhosus
GAGAAAAATTAGGCTTACACCTGACTTCTAAACAGAAATTATGGAATCCAGAAAACAATAGCTACTTGAAGAGCTGGGAAAATCTGCCAATCTAAAATTTATTTACAGCAAACTTGCACTGCAACGAGCACTACAGAATGTTCTTAATGCTAAAAATAATGATGCTACACGGAAGCATGCATCTTCTGGAAGGGTCGTTGAACACCTTGAAAGGTAGATTTTTGAATAAACACATAGAATAATATTGACTATACAGAGCAAAACAAATAACTATAATTTGAAGATTTGTAACATATAGAGCTATAAAATATTTTATAAAATAGCACAAAAAGGAGGAAAAAGCAACTTTTTTCAATAAATATGCAGTTAGCCCTTCTTATCCCTGGGTTTTGCATCTGCAGAATCAATTAATGATGGAACAAAAACAGTATTTTTGGCCCATCGTTGGGAATTTGTAGATGTGGAAGATGCATTGTTCTCCACCACTTTATATGACAGATTTGAGTATCCACAGATTTTGGAATCAGTTGGAGGGGCCTAGAACCAATCATCGAAGTATACTGAGGGGTAACTAAGGTTTTGGAAAGTCAAAAGTTGTACATTGATTTTTGACTTTGTGGGAGTTCAGTGTCCCTAACCCCCATGTTTTTCCAGAGTCAACTGTATATTAAGGAATTTTGTTTCTAAAAAAAAGAGAGTTAACAAGTGTTAGTGGGAATGCAGACTGCTGTAGCCACTGTGGAAAACAGTATGGAGTTTCCTCAAATAATTAAAAATAGAATCGCCTTTTGACCCAGCATTTCTACTACTTAGAATATATCCAAAGAAATCTGAAATACTAATTCTAAAGAATATATGCACCCCTATGTTCATTGTAGCATTATTTACAATAACCAAGATCTGGAAACAGTCAAGTGCCCATCAGCAGATGAGTAGATAAAAAAGTTGTAGTACATTTCCACAATGCGATACTACTTGGACATAAAAAAGAAGGGAGCCTTACCTTTTGTGACAACACAGATGAACCTAGAGAGTATTTTGCTAAGTGAAATAAGCCAGTCAGAGAATGGCAAGTACCACATGATCTCACTTATATGTGGAATCTAGTGAACAAAATACTCTAACACACACAATAGAAACAGAGGCATAGACACACAGAATAGAGTGACAGCTGTCAGAGGGGCAGGGGTTTGGAGGGCTGGGTGAAAAAGGTAAAGGGATTAAGGAAGTAAATAAGTAAGTAAGTAAATGCACACATAAAAAAATAACACATAGAGAGAGATAATAGTATGGTGATTGCCAGAGAGGTAGGGCTTGGTGCGAGGAGGAGGAGGGCCAGAGAGGGATTCATGGGAACAGAAGAAGACTATACTTTGGGTGATGAGTGCACGATGCAGGATGCCTATGATGTGTTACTGACTGGTACACTTGAAACCTGTATGCTTTTCTTTAACCAGTGTCACCCCAATAATTTTTAAAGGTTGTGTTAACACTGTATTGCAGTCTCTTAATTATACAATAGCATTATACCTATAAAAACAATGGAGATACCTTAATAAAAATTACTTTATTGATAAAAAATGCTAATCACTATCTGAGTCATCAGCAATTGCCACAAACCTTTGATTTGTAAAAAATGCAAGATCTTCAAAGTATAATAAAGTGAATCATGCTTTTTAAAAAGAGAGAGTTAAAGTTGAAGAAAACACACATTTATTTGATTTTGGCTTTGGTTTTAAGATAAAACATAACTGAGTTTGTTTTTAGGCTGAGGTTATGAGGGAGAATAGAGTAAAAACAAGCAAGCATGCTCACATATACAGATACACACCCATGGAGAACTAAGGAGAGAAGATAAATATTTGCAAGGTGGCTAAAAACCAGAAAGGATATCCAGTGTCCAGGGCAAGGAATGAGGTTACCACAGCCAAATGAAGAAAAAAAAGATTGAAAAGATACATATGTAGATGAATGCCTATTTAGATAAGGAGAGGAAGGTTGAAAAAGTTCACTCTTGATAGATGAGTTTTCTTAGGTCTGGGGCATAGCCAGCATCCAGCAGGGACCAGGGTAGCACCCGAAGACCACAGTGTGGTCTGTAGTGGTCCCTTCAAGTAAGGGCAGCCCACACTGTGTGAGCTTCTTCAGCAAGTCAGGGAGAAGAGAAGAAAGGTAATGGAACTGATCATCATTGAGAGATATTCATTATGGGGAAAGAAGGTGATAGACACTGGACTTGGGATGAAAGAAGGAATGCCACAGATTGGGTAGGGAAGTAAAGTCACCAGGAAGAAATGGTTCCACAGGAAGAATATAAACACAGGGCCACGAGAGGGTTACAGCATGCTTACTGCACATCTGGGTTGGTATGAGGCAGTATTTCCGGAAATGGCAAGTTCCCAGGGTGATGGTGGAAGCGGGCACCTGAAGGGGGTGGCCTGTTGAGTAGGATGAGGGATCTGGTTGTGGAGTTGAAAGTCACACAGGATACAAGGTGGAAAGTACGGTTCTAAATCAAATGCTGAAGTTCCAAAGTGTGGACTCCTAGTAATCGTAAAGGGAAAATAACCGCACTGAGAACATATGCATAGTGCTACTTGGACTCACTTTAAGTAGAGAAATGTGGAAAAGGGGTGTTGTGATAGATTGCTGTGGTAAGACTCCCAGTGATGTATGCTGCTATATATCCACACACTTGGTCCGTACCCTCCCACGATAATTCTGGCTTGGGGTTTCCTTTGATTAATGGGGCATCAGCAAAAATGTTTCAGGCAGAAGCTTGTAAAGAACTTGCATGTTGGGGCCTACTCTCTCTGATTGCTTTGCAGAACACTGCGGCTCTTCTGTGAAGAATCCTGGGATAGTCTATTGGATGATAAGATGCTTTATGAAGCAGGGAAGACCACCCAGGTTACACTCTCTGGAACAACCAGATTTGTGAACTGAGGCATCTTGGGATATTCACAGAGGCTGGCCAGGCCAGAAGGAAGAACAGTCCTGCTGACCCAAAGGGAAATAATACACATCTGTTGTTTAAGCGGATAAGTTTTTTGAGTCATTTGTTAACCAGCAACAACTAGATTATACACTCGACAAAAAATAAAAATGCTAGACTTCTGGCCAAGATGGAGACATAGGTAGATACATTGTGTCTCCTCAAACAACCAAAAGGACAACAACAAATTTAAAAGCAAAAACCAACCAGAACTGCCAGAAAATTCAACTGCATGGAAGTCCGACAACCAAGGATTTAAAGAAACATTCACCCAGACCAGTAGGAAGGGTAGAAACGGGCAGCTGGGGTGGAGAGGACTCCCAGCAAGGCAGTGGCTGGAGGACCAAGACAAGCAGCATGGTGGTTGGTGGACCAGGCAGTCCCACATTTGTGTGCACATAAACCATGAGGAAAAACTGGGGAGCTAGACAGACCATGCAACACAGGTTTCCAGCGCAGGAGAATAAAGCCTCAGAACCTCTGACTGAAAAAACCTGTGGGGGTTGCAGTGGTGGCAGAAACTTGCAGGAGAGACCCACGGCGTCCTAGAACATACACAAACTCACCCACATTAAAATCAGCATCAGAAGGGCCCAATTTGCTTGTGGTTAGTGAGGGAAGTGACAGAAAACCAGGCCAAGAGCTGAGCAAACAGCATTGTTCCCTCTCAGACCCCTCTCCCACATACAGTGCCACAACACAGCCATGTGGGTTGCTCTGACCTGGTGAATACCTAAGGTTCTGCCCCTTACTATGTAACAGGCACATGGAGACAAAAAAATATGGCCCAAGTGAAAGAACAGATCAAAGCTCCAGAAAAAATACAATTAAGCAACAAAGAGATAATCAACCTATCTGATGCACAGTTCAAAATGCTTGTAATCAGGATGCTCACAGAAATGGTTGAGCATGGTTGCAAAATAGAGGAAGAAGTAAAGGCTATACAAAGTGAAATAAAAGAAAATGTACAGGGAACCAATGGTGACAGGAAGGAAACTGGGACTCAAATCAACAGTTTGTACCAGAAGGAAGAAATAAACATTCAACTAGAACAGAATAAAGAAACAAGAATTCAAAATAATGAGGAGAGACTTAGGAACCTCTGGGACAACTTTAAACATTCCAACATCCAAATAATAGGAGTGTTAGGAGGAGAAGAGGAAGAGCAAGAAATTGAAAACTTATTTGAAAAAATAATGAGGGACAACTTCCCTAATCTGGCAAAGGAAATAGACTTCGAAGAAGTACAGGACACTCAGAGAGTCCCAAAGAAGTTGGACCCAAGAAAGCACACACCATGGCACATCATAATTATATTAGCCAAGATTAAAGATAAGGAGAGAATCTTACAAGCAGCAAAAGAAAAGGAGACAGTTACCTACAAAGGAGTGCTCATAAGACTATCAGCTGATTTCTCAAAAGTAACTTACAGGCAAGAAGGGGCTGGAAAGAAGTATTCCAAGTCATCAAAGGCAAGGACTTACATCCAAGATTACTCTCTTCAGCAAAGCTATCATTTAGAATGGAAGGGCAGATAAAGTGCTTCTCAGATAAGGTCAGGTTAAAGGAGTTCATCATCACCAAGGCCTTATTACATCAAATGTGAAAGGGGACTTATCCAAGGAAAAGAAGAAGATCGCAAATATGAACAGTAAAATGACAACAAACTGACAACTATCAACAACGGAACCTAAAGAAAACAAAAATGAAATAAGCAAACAACTAGAACAGGGACAGAATCACTGAAAGGGAGATCACAGGATGGTTATCAGAGTGAAGGGGAGGGGGAAGGATTCAGGGAGAGGTGCGGGGAATAACTAACATAAATGGTAGGTGGAAAATAGACAGGGAGAGGTTAAGAATAGTATAGGAAATATAGACGCCCAAGAACTTATATATAGGACACTTGGACATGAACTAAGGGGGGAGATGGAATGCGGGTAGGTGGGGTTGTGCAGGGTAGAGGGTAATAAAGGGGAGAAAGTGGGACAACAGTACCAGCATAATCAATAAAATATATTTAAAAAATATTTAAAAATGCTTTTATCCTAGAACATTAGAAAACTATCTCTACAATAACACAATTTTTTAAAGAGGTATTTTATGAAGTGATGAAGTTATCAGTTGGAGTTGGGATTGTAATAAATCAGAATCAGAATATGACACATCAAAATATGCCACCTTGGCACAGATTTTTTTTGTTTTGTTTTGTTTTGTTTTGAGTTGAAGGCAATTGAAAAATCAGCAGATGCAGAAAACATCCTTTTCCCTCTGTTTCTGCCTAGCAGCAGGATCCACATCTTCTTCTGTCCCTCTATAGCACGCAGGGAGAGGGGAACAGCCCACTGAGGACCAAGTCAGTGCGGCAGTGAGACTGCAGAAACAACATTATTCAAATAACCCTTATTTTCCTTCAGTTCCGCCATGTATTTCTTAGTCATTTTCTTATAATTTACTTTCCCTTGAAACCTCAAACCTCCTTTTTTGTTGTTAAAATGATGTATAAGATCCTGAGACTAACTACTTCTTTGAGTTTGACTTTTTTCTGTGAACTCCTATGTGCATAAAATATTAATAAGTTAGTATTCCCCTTTTCCTATTAATCTTTTGTCAGTTAAATTCATAGCACCCGCTCCAAATTACAGAATCCAAGAGAGTATTTGAAAAAAAGTTTCTTCTAACAGTTTAATGGATATTTTTCACTTTCTTCTTATACATTTCGGAATTATTGGACTTTTTATAATAAGCCTGAGTTACTTTTAAAATCACACATGATTTAATGATGGGGAAGCATCATCAGGCGATTCTGTTGTGCAAACATGAGCGAGTGCACTGACACAAACCTAGGCGGTTTAACCTATGGCACACTGACGCTCTCTGGTACAACCTCTTGCTCCTGGTTACAAGACTGTACAGCATGTTTACTGTACAAAACAACACGAGATTGAAATCAAACACAAGGGGAAATGATGCAGTTCAGAGACTCAGTAAACACAAGATGTATGAGGCTGCTGCCATGTAACACAGCAGACTGTCTTACAGCAAAAGCATTTTCCATTAGGAGAAAGAGTACACTCTAAAATAACAATGAAAAGTATAGTATAGCAAACACACAAACCAGTAACATAGCACTTGATTATCATTTTCAAGTATTATGTACTGCACATAATTGTATGTGCGATATGTTTATACAATGGGGAGCACAGTAGGTGTGTTTATGTCAGCATCACCGCAAACATGTGAGGAATGCGTCAGCTATGACGTTAGGACCACAGTCATATCCCCAGGCGATAGGGATTTTTCAGCTCCATTATAGCCTTATGGGACCACCGTTGGCAGTCTGCTGCTGACAGAAGTGTCGTTACACAGTGCATGACAGTATTACTAGAAAAAATGTTAGAATTTTAAGGAACAGTGTTAATCCGTCGAATGTGCAGCATTAAATAATGTCAAGGGTGTGTAATGGTTACTTTTTTCTGCTCCTAATACCCAGTTCTCAATCATTATTTACATATAGTCTGATTATAGGAAGATGAATTGATAGATGACATAGGTTTCTCCAAAGACAATCAGGTTGGTTTCATGAAACAGAAGTTGGTAGACCAGTTTGGTGAACAGGATGGGATTCTGACAAGCAGCCTTATTCTCATTAAAACATGCAATGATTGCAGACTGGCTTTGAAGATTTTCCTCTTTTTAAATTTGCTTCAGTACCATACAGAAAATAAGATAAAATGCCTCTTTGCTTTCTAGCATTGATGTCTCTGCTGTTTCAAATTTAAAGTTTTTTTTTTTTTTTACTTTGCAACAAAAATCAAAAAATCATTAAATGATGTTGGAGACAGCAGGAGGTGTGTAAGAATCATAGAGGCTCTCGCTGCAGTTTATATGATTTCATTATCTAAATCAGTGGGTAATGATTTCTTATAGATCAAAGCCTATAATCATTTTTCAGGGATATGAACCATGGAACGGAAGTGGAGTTCGAGGATGATGTCGGTGAAAGAGCCAGGGTTTCTGTGGAAAAGTGAAGGAATTTTCCCAAAGAGCAATTATGTAAATAAAATGGGCCTGGGGCTAGAATAATTTGACTGTCACCCACTGACAGAAATGGCCCCAGGCTCAGGCCTGGTAAGTATTCACTTAGGGAGGTGAATCCAGGGATGGTTAAAAAAAGTTTTTAATTTATTTTGCTCCTGATTATGGCATGTTGGAAGGTGAATCTTTCTTGTTCGTGGAGTCTGTTCTAGGGAGGTTTCATCAATAATCTCCCCTTTCCATATCTTCAAGTCCCTAATTAAGCCTGAGTTCACACTCAGGTTCCCCCCGTCTTAAAAATAAAAAAAAAAAACAAAACAACCACCATCACAAAAACTCCCTTGCTCCACCCTCTCATTCTCTGTTGACTACCACAAATTTTGAAAGACCATCTCTGTAGGAGAAACTTTGGGATGGCCTGATGCATTAAAAAATTAATAGCATAGCACTCAAATGGCACTGACATCATTTGATTTTTGTAAGCGAAGCTTATCTTAAAAAGAACATTTACTATGGACAGTTTGTAAAAAGGAAGAGTGTAGTGTTAGTCCAAAACTGTGGGAAGGAGATGATCTCCACCAATGCTTCACTTTCTGAAAAATTCATAAAGGTGTCATTGTCGAGCTCTTTCTCAGAATTTTCCTGATTGGGTGCCCTGATCCAAGGCCTGGGTAAGGTGACTGGCCCTCTACCTCGCTGTCCTGCTCTCCCACTTCTTGCCCAGCCACCCTGGTGCACAGCTGTGGGCCTGCTGGCCTTCTGGAATGAGCCTTCCTTAGTCTGCCAGCCCTCCTAGGCTCCGGCCTCCACCAGTTTCCTTCTCTGTCTGATATACACTCCACAATCCCCATGGCACACCTGTTGTGTGAGCACTCTCCTACTGTACTCCAACGCTTTCCTTGTTTCCCCACCTTTCCCAGGTGTGAACTCGTAGAAGATGTAAAGCCCTTGTCTCTGTGGGTGTCTGTGCAGGAGGTCAGTGGACACTTTCCCTAAGTCCAGTAAAATGGGTCATGGAGTTACCCTGCTCCTCAACCTTATCTCTGCATTCTAACAACAAACGGGTAAGGAGAACAAGATGACTGAAACTCTGTGTTTTATGTGCAACAAAGCTCACCCTCATTATCACCTCTCAAAGGATTTTCTTTATTAATGTCATGTTCTAAGAGCTTTTAAATCTATATGCAAGCTGACCAGTTTTGCTTTTTAAACTCTGCTTTTACAGACAGCTACCCAGTACTTTCCTGCCCATCACGTAGGTCAGGAGTTTCTGATCACCTTCTATTGGTACCACCCCACAGATGCCACAGGACTGGCTGCTGTACACTGTCCCAATCACCCCCAGGGTTCTGCTTCCCCCCATCCTTTCACAAAGAAAGACTGGCTGTCTGCTTCATTTGAGGGCTGTCATCCATTTTCTCTCTCTCTCTAGTTAAAGTCCTCTCCCCAGGTAAGAATTGTTGAATTGTCCCCTGGTTATAAACATAGGTGCGTTGACCCTGATGGTGGTGGGGAAATGGCAAGGCAGTAGTGCACCAAAACCCATGGGGCTTAGAGCTGGGAGCAGGGAGCAGGATGTGGGAGAACCTGGAGCATTCTTGGGGGAAATGGATCAGCAGGTCCAATCTAGGTCGAGGCACAGAAAGCTGGGATTTCTCTAGTGCCTCTATTTCCACAAAGGTATGAATGTTCATAGGTGAGGGTAGGCTCTGCCCCAGTGCAGCCACAGAAGGAAGCCTGTAGGCCCCCAGGAAACTGAGCAATGTGCACCTGGAGCCTCCAGCTAGATGCCTTGTGCCCAGGAAGAATTTCCCTAGGACAGGCTGGAGCAGCTGACCGCTACAGCATGACTGGAGGTAACTCTAAGACTTAAGCCCCCAGAATCCTCAAATGATTCCACAGAAAGAAAGCCTGGAGAGGGAGAGACCAGGAAGGCCACTGGAAACTCCACGTGTGGGTTCAGGTGGTTCACTGCAGAACGGAGAGTCGCCTGGATGGGCCAAAGCCTATGAGTGAAGTCATGAAGAGCTGGGACTTCCACACATGTCCACAGTGCCCATATCATTCAGTGCTTTTAGGTGGTACTCCATTTTACCCTCACTGCCCCATTTTATAGGTGATAAAACTGAAGCAACAAGCAATTAAATACCCGAGGTCACACTGCCCTAATGCTGATGACCAGTGTTGCCACCCATCTGTGCAGTTGATCAGAGTCTCAGCACTGCTCTGCCCTTGTCTGTCCTCTTGGTAGGGTGAGCCCAGTCAGCGAGGAGGAAATGTGACTACTGGGGCTGGGAGACATGATCCGACCTCCTGGAGCCCACCTGCTCACACTGTGCTGGGATTTCAACTCAGCCTCATAGTCACACTTCAGTGTTCTGTCGCTGTGCTGGACCTGCAGGAGGGGACACGAGCACATTGGCCTGCTCTCTCTGGAAGTGTCCAGTCCAGAGCCGGAGACTGGAAATTCCGGTGCAAGACTATGAAGTACAAGAGGGGTAACCAGCTCCCCTGGACAGCCGAGAGAGGCTGAGGGGCTGACCTTAGACCCTAGGTGCAGTGGTACAGGGTAGCCTGCCCAAGGGAATGACCCCAAGCCAAAGGTGGAAGAATGTGGCAGGAGCCTGAACTACTACCTACAGTAGGGGAGGGGTACCCTATTTCTCCCATTCGGAGTGTGGACCTGTCCAGAAAAAGGGCAGATACCTACCCACAGCCAGTCTCTCCAGAGACAAATGTAACTGCTCTAGAGAGCTCTTAATTAAGACCAACAGGAAGACAGTGAAGAAAGAAAACCACTAATTAGGGAGTCTCTTTCAGGAAATTGTAATGTCTTGATTTCTGAGTGCACGGAACAAAGTAAACTAATCCTTTCCCGTCTCCCCAAGGAGTTCCATGGGCCAGTTAGTAATGGGTGAGAGTCATTGATGTTTGGGGTCTTGATTTGTATGCACATAACACACTGGGAAGGATCCAGACACTCCTGCACCTCAGCAGTTTCAACATACCCCCTAGCTTGCTGTGACAGTGTTCATTCAGACCAGCCCGCTGTCACATGCCAGCCCAATGCCCTGATGTTTTGTATGGATGCTGGGTTGCTCTGGTGTGTGCCATGTGTATGTGTATGTGTTTGTGTTTGTGTGTGTACAATGTGCATAGGAGAGCATATGAGTGTGTGTATGTGTTGTGTGTGTGAGTGTGGATGAATGTGTGTGTTGTATGTAAGTATATGTCCTTATTCCCCCAGCACTGCAGAAACATTGAAGAATGTAAACTGTGGACACGACTAAGATTCAGCTTGGAACCAGAGAATGGAGATCAAGGTATACATGGTTATTTTAGAAAAAAAGAATGAATATCACTTTTTAGGGCAGAAAACTGTTGTTTAGTGGCTGAGGACATAAATTCTAGAATGAGATTCCTTGACCTTGTACCTGCCACATGAAAGAATCTTCTAACTTGCCAGGCCTCGGTTTCCTCATCTGTGACAGGGTATGTTGGGAGCTCTTTGAGCACGTGGCCCTGGAGCACTGTCAGTGTTGAGGTTGCCCCCTCTCTTTTAAGAAGGATATGCCAAGAACAACTGAGTAGACAGTTAGAACACAAGTCCGGGTGGAAAGAACAGAGGAGGCAGGTGCTGGTATGGAGATGAAAAAGAGGGTGGAAAAGAGGACGGGTCTCCTTCACTCTTCAGCTGAACAGGACTCAGGGGGCTCCTGCTTCTCTGGTCACCCACAAGCAGAACACTTCTTCCCGTGTCGTGTGTGTCCTATGGATGGGAAGCGGACCACTGACTCCATTCAGCTAGTCACAGTCCTGTGCTGGTTACAATTCCTGTTTCCCCTTGACCCTGTATCTTCCACACCTACATAATTTATCTGGATTTGGAGTTTGCAAATTCAGCCTAGCTTTCTCAGTTGACCCTCAACATTCGAGAGCAACTATGCTTCCCTTTTTGTGGAAAGGGTGCTTCTTATTCTTTTGTTTTTTCTTTTTCTTTTGCAGAACCTTGGAGCCTTTGTACTGTATTATTCTTGTCTCCCCAAACTCCTTGGAAGGCAATGAAGAAATATGCTTTGGAAGAATCACTTTACTCTGGCCTGAAATCAAACCATTTCAGGGGGCATGAGGGGGCAGTTTAAGCCACTTAATAGAGAGCATGGGACACACTGTCCCATTGAAGCTGCAGTGAGGTCAGGTGGCACACTGGAATGCAATTAACTGAGCTGGAAAGTGTCCAGTATATGCTTTACCTTCATGGAGAAAGTTTTGTGCAGCCTTTCCAATCACATCAGGAGGGCTTTGGCTGCACATCTCAGTGGATCGAGGACGCGCAGCAGCCACCTCTGCAGGTGTCAATGACTCGGGGCTGGAAGGAGGGAGGATGGGCGAGGCCCGCTGCTGTCCTGTGTACAGGAATCTGTGTGTGTGCCACCCCCCTCCAGGGGCTGGGGCTCTCACCCACACTGTTGGAAGGAGATGCGCTCTAGGGATCACTCAGGCACTTCCCCCATGGCTGTGTCGGGTTCAGTATTTCTTCTGTCTCCATACCTGTGTGGAGCTACACAGTTGCCTGTGGTGATCCTATAAATTAGAAGGCATCACAATGAGACTATCTTAGCAAATCTTGGAGTGCTAATATCCAGTCAGCAGTGCATTGCAGAACATGGAATTCAGAGTGTTGTTGTGGGTCTCGGGTTCCTCAAACTTATTTCTGTATTTTGTTGCTAAATCTAAATGTAAGACAAATTCACCCCCTGTTCCTTGTGCGCCAAGGATAAGGTTCCTCGTCCTTTGGGGGAAAGGTTGATGGAAGCATAAATATGGGTGGTGTTGGGACGTTTATGGCACCTTTTTTAAAATATCTACTCTGTTGGATCCACAAGCTACACCTACCTTCCCAATGGTGATTCAGGAACTGTGCACGTGTGTGCTCACAGGCACACGCCTACATGCATGTGCACACATAGGCACACACGGTATGTATCCTTGCTGTGAAACAGGCCCAGGCTATTCCTGCCATGTGATTCTAGTTCTCCAAAATGGCGGTCCCACTACCCAACCTCTGCTTTGTGTTTGAAATTTGTGCTGATTCCACCACAAGTAACAGATCGGCTATCACCATCACATCGGCCTTGTCATTAATAGGTTGAGGTGTGGGGAGGTTAGGCTATCTTGAGCCAAGTAGATGCAGGGCAGGCTTGCCTCCCAGACAGAGAAGTAGGTCTCTGGGTCCCAGTCGGCTTGCACAATGAACTGGTCGCCATCCTGCACTCAGATGGGCAAGACCCATGGGCAGAGCCTGCCAACTCACCTCTGCATTGGCACTTGTTATCTGAGGCAAATTTCCTGGTGGTCCATCTACTAAGGGTTGAGGTTTTTGCTTGGCTGCTAAAACAAAGGTAGCAGATACACGAGGATAGCACTTTATGCAAGGCCATTCATTTTAACAGGCCATGCATATTATTTAAAATTCAACATCTCCTCCAACTATGTAAAAACTCCCTCACAACGTAATAGTCATGAAAGAATCTTACTGTAAACTCTTGGCCTCTTACAGATGGTGCTTCTCCCCACTTTGAGTTGTCCAGACCTGCTGACAGGGTGGGTCTGTGTTTCCTGCACAGGTGAGTAGAGGGAGACTCCGTGTCTTTGGGAGGTTGCCCTACTCTGCAGGAGCAGGGTCACAGACTGTTCTTTGTGTCTCCACCAGGCACCTGCCAGGCCTGGCTCCTAGACAAGCCGCAGTCTTGCTTCTCACACAGGGAGTAAGTGTCCTCCTGCCATCAAAGTCTGCTTTGAGTTGGAGTTTGGGGAGAAGGAAAGCTCCTTTTCCATGGACACTGGAAAACCTGTGAAGAGCCTGACATCCCTCTGCACTGCATCTGTCTTGTAAGGCTACCATGGATTCACACATGTTGTCTGCGATCCTTCCGTGCCTGCCTGGACATCTAGCCAGGTTTTTTCCCATTGTTGGTGATGGAGTGATGGGGCCTGGGGTGGGAGTCAGGACACTGGGTCCCAGACCTGGCCTGGCATCCTGAGGCTGGTGGCCTTATCTCATTTGGGATTCTATTGCCTAGAGGGTTCTTTTTGGGCTTGGAGTGGACAGTAAGTGCAGGGTGACTTAGGGGTATGGGTAGGTGAGCGTGCCCAGGGACGAGCAGGTAAGCTGGGTGTCCTAGTTTAGAACTAAAGCACCTTGAGTTGAACCTTAGACCATGTTCAAAGGAATCCCTCCTTACTGGTGCACCCAGTGATAGAAGCTGGCACCCCTAGAGAGGGAGATTTCTGAGATGAGAATTTCCAATATCCACTTGGGGATACATGGTAGTTTTATTACTATTTCTAATGGTATAGATCTTTTGGAGTAGGGAGAAATCAGGGCACTTGTTTATAATTAAGAAGCCTGTACAAGTTTTCTTGGGCTGACATTAAATTCTAACTGGACAGCTTAAACGATACACATATATTTTTCTCAGTGTTGGAGGCTGGAAGTCCAAGATCAAGGTGTAAGTGGGGTTGATTTCTTCTGAGGACTATGTCCTTGGCTGGTAGACAGCTGCCTTCTCCTTGTGTCCTCATATGGTCTTCCCTCTGTACATGTTTTTGTCCTAACCTCTTCTCTTCTTGTAAGGACACTAGGCATATGGGATTAGAACCCATCCATATGACCTCGTTTTAATTTAATCACCTCTTTAAAGACTTTAAGTACAGTCACACTTTAAGGTACTAGGGGTTGGGACTTCAACATAGGAGTTTGAGGGAACATAACGTGGCCCATACTGAGTCTCTTACACACTGGTAGGTGGGTTGCATTGTTTTATTACTATTTCTCATGGTAACTAGATCCTTTGGAGTGGGGAGAAAACCAGAGCATTTGTTTATATATGACCATGTCTTCTTCAGGAGGTGGAGGGCCAGAGGACAGAGCCTGGCAGCTGATGAGTACACTGTAAGTATTTGCATGAATTTATAAAATATATTTTGTTGCAGTCATAATTGTTACAATATTTGACCAGTATCTGAAGCAATTTCCTTACTTTTTCCCAAGTTTTTAAAATTTTACTTTATTTTTTTAATGCTAAGTTCACAATAACTCAATTCTTTCCAAGTGCCCTTCTCTGGCCTGTTTCTGAATTTTTTTCATGTGTAATTCTAAGCGCACAAGTTCAACCAAGTGTTTCTGGCATTTATCAGAGAGAGAGGCCCCACTGGCATGGTTCTGATCCCCTGAACCCCCTCAGCCCCCATTCTCTCACCTTGTTCAGCAAAGCCCTTGTCTGAACCAAGTGGAGATTTGCACACTGATTTTCTCTCTGCTGCTTATGTTAACTTCTCTTTGCAGCTTCGTTTTAAGCGCCATGGCACTAACTCATAAAATTAATTCCCTTTTCGTGGGATTGTCAGAAATGAGGATTGTTCTGACCCCTGGTTGAACTCATCAGCTGAAATGAAGTTGTTCACTGAGCTGGAGAAGACAAAGCTTGGTTCCAAGAGATTAATCAGCTCCATCAGCCCTGGGAAGAGGCCTGCACGCGGCCCCCGTCACACTGACCCTGAGCCGCTCCAGTCCCGCGCAAATGAAAGCCATCACTCCTGGCCAGGAAGATACTAAATTATAGGCTTTTAAATTTAATTTTCAGTTTACTTGTGTTTTCGATTAGAGTGCCATGTCTCATAAAGACGGTAGTACCTTTAAGTAGTAAACACCATCGTGTAGCTCCAGCAGCCCTATAATCAAAGGCAAATTCCAACCAAGATTTGTTAGCAAATGAAACATGGGGTGAGGTTTTTTTTCCTGTGACACCATAAGCAACAATAGCAAATTATTTTCTTCATGCCAAAATCAATAACAGGCTTGGAAATACAAAGTCACCCTGGGCCTGGGGCCACAGGATTTCCTGACAGGCTCCTAAAACTATCTTCTGGTGGCTGGGAGGCCTGAGGGTGGCCATTCACTTTCTGATCACGACCGAGTGGTGGGGTGTCTCCTGAGTGAGGAAAACTCGAAGGCTGGATGACAGATGGTTAACTGGGGCAGCACTGCCCACCTCATCTTCCCGGACTTCAGTTGTACACACAGAATGGGGAAGATTCTTCTGTTCTTCGGAGTGAAAATTAGAATTGCCACTTGGAGAATTCTCAAGGCTAGTGAGCACCACCCCCCTGCCCCACGACCCGTCTCACCTTTCCTTGGTCTAAGTGCATGCAGGTTCACACTCAGAAAGTACTCACTGCTATCCTAAGAAAAGCTCTAGGGAAAGCCATATTGTTATCCAGACTTGGGGTGGGCCGCACAGTGATTTCCAAATCCAGTCACCTTTGTCTAATTACTTGTCACCTGCTGGACCCTCTCTCGCTCCCGCACCCGTTTGGTCCCTGATACAGAAGATTCCTTTGCAAAGCCCCTGACATTTTTCTGACTCTCTTCTTCTGGTTAAGCTGCTCCTGACCCTAGCCACATTTTGTGATATTTTATGAGAGCTTACTACCTTCTTCTTAAACACACAAATGTATTTGTTAGTCAGCAGTTCTACTTAGCTTCAGTTGAGATCTCTGTTAGGTTACAGCTCCTACATCCAGCTGCGTAAGAGACGTATGTGTTCAACAAATGAGAGGGAGATCTGCTGATAGTTTTCTGCTACAGACAGATGTTTGAGGTTGAATTGTGTTCCCCCTTCAGATTCCCATTATGACGTCCTGACTCCTGGTACCTCAGAATGTGACTGTATTTGGAGATAGGGTCTTTAAGGGGTGATTAAGGGAAAATGGGTGAGTACTAGTCCAATATGATTGGTTGTCCTTAAAAGAAGAGATTAGGACAGAGACACATATAGAAGAAAGACCCTGTGAGGGCACAGGGAGAAGATGATCAGCGATCAGCTACATATCAAAGAAGAGAGACCTCAGGAAAAACCAGTGCTGATGACACCTTGATCTTGGACTTCTAGCCTGTGAGGCAATCAACCTGTTATTTAAGCATCTTGATCTGAGGAAGTTGGAAATGGTGATTTGACTGAACGAATACAATAGACAGCTGCTTATTGTCAGATCAACATTAATTTCACCCAAAATGAGTGCTGCCACTTGAGCTAGTGGTGAGAACTTAGTTAGCACGGATCTTTGTGTGGCTTGGCTGTGGCATTGAGTCAGAGCATGGAAGTCTCTTGCCCATTAAAGAGATATAGAATCCCACATCTTGTTGCCACACAGACTGCGTGGGTCCAGTCTGACCACCACAATCAATAATGAGGAATTTTTAATTCACTGGGTTGTGGGCTGGTGCACATACTTAATTGGCGATATTGGTGATTTGCCTCAAACTTGTTTCCCTTTCCTCTCTGGCCCCACTTCCAATGCCACTGCTCCTGGGTGCTTCTGTTCCGTCCAGTCAGGCATGCTTCCAAAACTTTGTCTATTTTAAGAAAAGATACACAAGTGTTTATTTCCAGGTAGCTTTTGTTTCTCAGCAAGTTATAATCCCGATAGACTATCAGCATAAAACAGGAATTCTGCAGAGGAGGACACTCTGTCCAGGAAATGTGAAGTAGGGGGTCTTCAGGATTGGAGTCTGATACCCCAGTGATGTTCTTCTGGCTCTCATAAAAGGCACAATGTTGCCAAAACGCAAAAGCCAGGATCCAATACACACTTTTCTTACTCAAATGCTTGGATCATGTTTTGTCTGAAACACCAGACTGACACCAGCAGCCTGAAATGTGCATTCTTGCAGCTGGCCACACTGACCATTCCCAGCAGGCATTTGTCAGATGTCCCCACACTGTACCTGCAGCCATGCGGCCCACAGTCTGCCCGGATGGGATGAAGGGATCACTATTCTCTCTGCTCACCTTGGTGTCAGCCTGCTCTCCCCTGCCTGCAGGTGTGAGAGGATTCCTTTACGGTCAGATCT
Source organism: Trachops cirrhosus (assembly GCA_028533065.1). NCBI lineage: Eukaryota > Metazoa > Chordata > Mammalia > Chiroptera > Phyllostomidae > Trachops > Trachops cirrhosus. The sequence continues at coordinate 162,933,235 of CM052540.1, forward strand.
GACGTGGTGCTGAGTCTCCACGTGCTCTCCACTCGGATTCAGAGTCAGATATACAGAGAAAAGGTTTGCCAGCCTGCAAGTTCTGTTTTGTGGACATGATTTCTGTGATTGTCTGTGCTCACTTGCGGAATGCGTTCTTTGGTTTTAGAAATTTATCAGTGATTAAATAGATTATAAGTCAATTTCTTTTTATTCAAACCAGAATTTTTAACTTAAAAAAAAGAAGAATGACCTGCATTAAATAAGCAAATAAAACCACTTCTTTGTGTTCACATAGCACTTCCCCTCTCAGGAACATGATGCCTTATTCATATTTTGCTTTTTCATTCATTGGAACAAGAACACTCTGGAAGCAACTTGACCATGTACTGTTTGATCAGAGTACAAAGCCCTTTAGAAATACTAAATATAATGGTTGCAACATGTAATTTTCTGAAAAACATTAAGCAAGACATATATCATAATATAAATTAGTTCTCATTCTTGGCTGGAACCCAGGACCCAGGGCTCAAAGTCCTCAAATGAATTGACTGGCCAGATGAAGGACAGTTCTGGAAAGGTTTCCATATAAAATGATGTAGACATTTGTCATCTAGACTGGGACTTCTGTGTGGCTGTGCAGACCTGAGGACCCTTGGCTGGCAGCCTATGAGGGGAGAAGGAAGCTCAGAGGCGGCCCACATTCCCTGGGAGTGGCTGCAACATTTCTAGGTAACAGGTGCCCAGCTCACCTGCCTCAGACTGATGCTCAGGACATCGCGTTTCTGCTTTCTCTCCTGGGGTGAGAGAACTGTAGGAAGTTCTTTCCTCTTCCTTTCACTTATTTCCTTCCCTGCCTCCCTCTTTGCTTCCCTTCCTTTCTTCATTACTGCCTTTAAAGAAAAACCTGTGAGGAAGGCTACATTGAAAGTGCAGCAACCAATGAAAACTTTCCCCAGTCGACAGATCAGAATGCTGACTTCAGGCAGGGTGGTCCACTAGAACAAGGGTTCTTGGAAGCTGCCAATACTGTCCATTGTGGCAAGACCCACTGGTTGCTCTTATTTGTGTTCTGAGTTGCTTTCAAATAGCAGTGGCTCTAGTTGTTTTTCACCAGCCAGTATATTCTCAACCCTAACTTAACTTTGAATTATATGTACTACACTGCATAATTCAACATGCAAACCCTCTTTAAATTCACTGTATCAGTATTGCCTTTTCAAAACTGATCATATAAAGTTCTGTGATTATATTTTTAATCATGGTTTATTAGTTGATTCCTTAAAAAGACTATTAATAAAAATGTTCAACTTATTTACAAAGTATTTATAGGTATTGATTATTGTTTTGAAGCCTTTTTAATCATTAAATAAAATATAACCTATGTTCCCTGCAGCGTACTGGGGATTTGAACAAAGGCCCCTGCAGAGTTCAGCACAGCTGCCTTTCCCTACGGGCTGCCTCTGTGTCCCCACTGTTGGGTTCATTCCAATGTCCCCACTGTGGCCTCCTGAGAGCCATCACTTTATCTGCTCCATGTTTTATTTAAGAGAAAACAAAATTGCCAAGAGTAAAAAAACACAGTGCTGTTTGTTCTGGGTAGCACATTGCTTTTTTCACACAAATAATTGATTGGTTCTTCTCCTAGTTTGGTGAAGTACTTACCTTTCCAGGTATGCTGGCCATTGAGCACACTTCTTGCTTGAAAATGAATTGCATGAGTCCATTAAATACAGGTCATAATGTTGGGCTCAGAAGCCAGTTGGCTGTGTTGAATCTTCGACCCCCTCTCTGCTTACCAGGAACTTCTGTGACATCACAGACAAGGCCTCAAATCCCACTTCAAGTTGAAATTCTGCAATTAAAAATGAGTATTCCCTGTTGCATTTTGAATAAAATGTTCACTATATATTTGGGTGCTTAGGTTGAAAGATTTATTACACCAAGGGGAAAGATGAAGCTGTGGTTAAACAGATTCAAAGTCTCTGAAGCTGGCAAAGCTTTCAAGAAATAAATGTGCAATTTCACTGTGAAGGCAAAATTTCTTCAGAGTCTTGATTTACACTGAACACAGATTGCGAGTCAAATGGAAACAGAATGGGGTGCCTCCCCGAGACTGACACGTGGACGAGTGCACACAACCCACACGTGACTCGAAGGCCGAGACTGACACGTGCACAAGCGCACACAACCCACACGTGACTTGAAGGCCGAGACTGACACGTGGATGAGTGCACACAACCCACATGTGACTCAAAGGGCACCGTTGTCAACACAGGCTTGGCTACGTCTGGCTTTTCTGGAAAATATTAAGATAGCACATCTCCATGCCATTTTCATAATGTAGGTCCATTGTTTTAAAATTGTAATTGTCAGCTTTGTAAGTTGGATTTGCTTGGCAAATGCAAAATATTAATTAAGTAGTAAATGTATGTTTGAAAGTGACACTGCTCATGCTTTTAAGGGCCAAGATTCTAAGCAAAGACACTTAGGACATACATGCATATTTGCAACAAATTCTTATTTCTTCAATTCAGATAAGGATGTCTTAGAATAAACTCAAACTCAGGAAAGGCTATTATTCATTTATTATTTGTTGGGGGAGCTAGTAAAAATCTTCCTTTTAGGTAAGAAAATAAGAGAAGTAATTTTTGAAAGATTTAATCTTAGTTCCCCAACTCCTTTATTTCAGAACAGACTCGATTATTAGCTAAAAAGAGGAGTATTTTAATGATTGAAGCTATGAACTTAGCCTGCAGTTTTAATATACATTGCAATACAGGTTGGTTAAAATCAGAATACCAAAACACGAGGTATTGAGGGCAGTTCTTAATCAAGAGCATTCAAAATCATTTTATTTGCAGACAGTTGGAAATTTAAGCTGTACTGAAATAGAAGTGAATTTGTGTATGTGAAAACTTCATGAACTTGTTTTAAAACTTTAAATAAACACCATCTTTTTGGAACACTAAACTAGTTCTACACTTCTAGGAAACGGAAGTGGCTGAGTCAAGCACAAGGATGACTGCCTGTAGGTGGTACCATTCAGGCCAGTACCTGTGAAAGAGAGCCAGGGCCATAAGAAGGGGACAGGTATCCTTGTGTCACTGCCATAAGAAGTGTGCAGCAGGGTGAGTGGGGGACCCGTGCATGCCACAGCTTTGGGGGCAGTCCTGCCACATCCCAACGAGAGCCCTTTGTCTCCTGTGATCTCAAGCCCTTAAATCTAACCTTGGACCCTGGTGGGAAATGCTGCAGGAAACATTTCAAGGAGCAGAGGTACCTCAGTACCATGGCTTTTGGCTTCTGTGTTCTCAGGTGACAGTTGGCACCACAGAGTTGGTAGCCCCGAGCCAGGGGCCCTTCCAGACCCCAGTCCCCAGCAAGCTGACCTGCCCCTGTCCAACTCTCTACTGAGGCAGCCTCAAGACACCAGCACTTCCTGCCCCCACACAGGCATGTTTGCCAGGACAGCACCTACCCAGGCTGTGGGGACAGCAGCCTGTGCCCACCGGGAGCTCCAAGACACTGTGGCCCCCACCTTGTTCATCTGTTAATGGGCTGGATGAGGCTTCAGAGGACTATCTAGGGACTTGAGGTTCACACTAGAGCATTGGTTTCTGTTCATTCCTGCTCTATGGTAGATTGTATGAAGTTTCATGCACATCTATTATCAATATTCAAGAAATCCACTCCAAATACATAAAACCGTGGGACTTGGGGAAATATAGAAGTGAAGGCAGATTTTCCCAATCTTATATTTCCCGATAAGCTTTCAATTCATCTTATTAATCATTTCTCTGAAACACCTTGGGTTTGGATCCTTAATTTTCCCCCTGTGCAGCCTAACTGTTTGTTACTAGAGGACATCACCATGTTTCTCTTTCCACTTTTTTTCAACATTTCATAGAACCCGAAGTGAAGGAAGATCCCAAACTCTGTCCAACCTGGTTCTCGCAAAGTGAGATCTGGGGAACTCTAGGCCGACAACACGGTCCATTTGAGTATCTTGCTGGTCTTACACACTTCACACAGTATATATAAAGTAGTGTTGTCATACACTCTGCATACATGCACACCTCTTACTGTCTGATATGTACACATTCATATAGATCCATTTCCACACATATATACATATAGATATACATAAGTGCATACTTTTTTATTTTACTAGGTAATTTAGTCCAAACACTAAAGAGCAGAAAAAAAATAGGTTCTGGGTGAAAGAGTCTCTCTCCACTCTGCTCCTCTGTCCAGAAGATACTGGTGTCTTCTGTCATTTTCCAGAGATGTTTTTACACTAATACAAGCAAAGTCAGGTATTTTTCCTGCCACCTTTTTATATCTGCAAACAGAAGCTTACTAAGCATTGTGTTCTGTGCCTTCCTTCTTTTACTTATCAGCATGTCTTAGGGATCTTTCCATGTTGTTGCAAAAAAGTCCTGTTCACTTACACAGCTGCATAGTATTCCTCCATGTAGCATTAATAAAATATGAATATTTTAACTCAGTCATTGTTGATGGACACTTGGGTAATTATAATCTAATTTTTCAAATGTTAAGAACAATGTTAATTAGAAAGAAATAACATTTTAATGTTATACATAAAATACTATTAATTAAAAATATTAAAATAAAGAACAGATATGTCATTTCCTGTGTATATTATTTTTATATAAATAAAATTGCTTGCTTGAATGTAAATGCATTTGCAATTCAAATGGAAATTGCCAACTTGCTCACAGAGAGTTTTTACAGATTTCCCTCTGCACTGACTCTGGTTGAGAGGTACATTCTCATAGCATCACCTGCAGAGGGCCCTCCCCGCCGTTCAGAATTTGTCCATTCACAGGTGAAATGGTGTCAGGAGTTTGCTCTTCCATTTCTCCTCTGTGAGTGAGGGTCAGGGTCTTGACTTGTGTGTAAGAGGCATGTGTGCTGGCTTATCTGTAAAGTCTGTCCAGCTATTTGATGTCAGTCTTTTTCTCATGGGTCTTCATACCTTATTACCTATTAGGAAGGTAAGCTCTTTGGCAGTAATCTGACTTGAAAACCTTATGATATTCTCTCCATGAAGAAAAATTTTATGTTTAAGTACTCATATTTATTAATCTTTCTTTTTTGGCTTTTGGATTTACATCCTAACTAGAAAAGATTCCCCACTTTTTTCTTCTATTGTTTTCATAATCATTCATAACAAATCTTTCATCCACTTAGATCTTTACCGTTTTCTGTGGGGAGGTCTGAAGCCAGCTCCTTCTTCATTTCCGAAGCCCCCCAGGCAGCACCTGGAACTCTCCCCCAGCTCCTCACTGATTTCAGACACGCTGTTTGTCTTCTGTGAAATTCCCTGACTTACTGAATCTGTAATAGATCTAGTGTCTGGTAGGTCTAGTTCTCTTCATTGCTTTTGGGTTTTGTAGACTTTTCATAAATGTTATTTTTATTCCATTTACTTTGGACAGTAATGCTGCATTCTCTGGGGGTTACAGTTTTTCTGTGCATTTAGGGAGATTCATTGTCCTTCTCTTCTCCCATCACTCCAAGTTACAAATTGTGTCCCCAGAGAGTAGCACTTACTCGGGGGAGCCCAGGGAAACTCTGAGCCAGGATGTGTGGGTCTGTTCTGTGCCAGCAGAGACACGTCTGAGCTGGGAGACACACAGCATGGGGCACTGAGGAAGTTCTCCCACAAGGCTTGGGGTAGAGGCTGTTCAGAGGACATGCAGCTGCCCAGTATGACTGCCCTTGTCCCAGGCCTGTGACAGGAAGAGGAGACATTCCTGGTATTCTGTCCACAAAGCTCACTGTCCCTTCAGCTTCCAGGCTCTCTGACTTTTTACATCCCCACCTACTGTGAGGGCATGCATGTACACACAAACACACACACAATCCACACACAATCCACACACAATCTGTGTATTACACATATCACATACTCCACATACATTTTACACATACACACTGCTTGCATGTCTACACACAATACACAACCCCATGTACAGGCCAAACACACACACACTCCACACACACAGTCTACACACAATCCACATATCACACACACCACCCACTACACATATACTACCCACACATCCATACACATACAAAATATACACACACACTGCTCACACACACAAAACACACACATACACAAATGAATAAAAAATCAAAGTACATAATGATCCTGTTTGCTGGGCTTGATGGCCTCTGATAGTTTCTATTTTATTCTACTCTGTTCCTTTCTATTTGTTCTACTATATCAAAAAAGCTTCCCCTGTTGCCTCACTTGATTTCTAAGATGCCTTGTGAAGAGTGGAGGGTGCTGCTGGCCTGTGGACACTGTGTCCACCAGGTGACACTTATGGTCACCTATCACCGGTCACCCCACCACCCAATCCCTTGGTCCCACTGCTGACCTGGATTGGTTAACTCTTAGCTTGGTTTTTAGAGACCAATCAGGTCTTCACACATCAATGCACAGCACACACGGTCGTGCAAAAACAAAACAGAACAAAACAAAAAAACAACTTTCTCTTCTGAAACTGGACACCTGAAAGCTCTTGCAAGCGACCACAGACTCTTGTCTCTCTGACCTGGCCACGCCCCCTTCCTCCCAGTTCTCCACCCTCTAAAAGACAGGCTGTGCCCCTAAAGGGCAGGCCCTGTTGTTTGTTGGGGTTTGTTCCTCCAGATGGACAGAAATAACCTGGGCTGAAAGGACATGCAGGACATGGAAATTACAGTGACCTTCATAACTTAGTAGCTCCATGGCCTGGAATTTGTGAGAGCTCTCAAGTGAGGGGCCTGCGGGGGCCACTGCCAGGGGTCATTGAGGCAAACATCTGGAAACAAAAAAAGGAAAGGTGGGACTAGTCTGCGTTTGTCTTGCGTTCCTAGATTTACTTCTTGTTTTGTTTTTTAAGGAGCTGAGCTACGAAGCTGAGCGTTCCTATTCTTTCCTAGAGGTAGAAGCAAATTGATGGCCAGAGGGAAGGGGGGCAGGGACTGGGTGGAGGTGGGCAAAGTGGAAGGAAACGGGCATATGTAATAGTGTCAACAATAAATATTAAGTAAAAAGAAAGGGCCTTTCTAAAGTTTTAAAATTTCAGATCCCCAAATGGTGGCTGCTTGTCAGTGCCTCTCTGAGAAGTCGTCTTTTAATCGCTCTATTTGATATTGGATATATGGTCGTCAAATGTTTACATTAAGAAGTATACAGTAAGCCCTCACTTTAGAAGCAAATTACCAGTCGGGCACCGTGAGAACAGGCTAAATCTGAATATTGATGATCTCATTTCCAAGTCTCTCCGGGGCTGGGGGGTGAGGTGTTGATCATTGCTTCTTACTGATAAGCAAAATATTTCCAGAGCGTGAAGAATTCTGTGGTGTGTGAAGAGGATAACCATAATCTGCATCCACAAGCTAACTTCTCTGCCGCCGTTCGCCCGTACGAGCAGCCCCAGTGATGATGCTAAGCTCTCTATTAGAGTCGTGCCTGCAAAAGGTCCCCTCATTTGAATAAGGCCTCTTCTGCATGTGAAAGACCGCCAGTGAAACCGAGCAGCCCTCTAATTAGGGTTGCATTTGGAAGCAGGGGCCTTCAGTGTTCACTTTTTGTGATGCTAAATTGTCAAGTATTTTCAAATGCATTGCCATTTCCATTAAACATTTTTGTTCTAAAATTTTTAAAGGGGAATGAATGGCCTGCCCACTATAGAGAGTAAAGGAGTGGGGGATATGGCTACTGAGGTGATGGACAATCTAAATCTCCCTGTCTGATGAAATGTAGAAGTATGTTTAAATATAGGATTAGATTTATAATATAGGAAGCAGTCAGGAGATCAAAAGGCTCACAAAGTCATGCTGAAAGGAAATAAAGAGCTACAGGGGAACTTTTAGCTAAATAATTGACAGTGCTTCCAATGTATTTCATCCAATCTGACTTTAAAATAAAGGTAAACACGTCCGGTGGCAGTGCAATTGGGGGTGGACCAGTGGCCAGGGTCATCTCATCTCTGGACTCTGTGTCCAGCACTCACAGAAAAAGAGACATTGGCTTAAAGGACGGCTCTAGGGCAGGTCCTGGGGACAGGACGGACTGGACGGACTGGTGGACATTCATATGAATATGATTTGTGACATCTCTATCTTCTTCCTCCCTGTGTCAATAGCAACAACAAAGCCGGCTACAACTGCTAAGAGTCTGCCCACTTGGGAAGGACAGATTTGGGTTTTTGGAAGGTGGTTCAGCAAGAGAATCAAACAGGAGCCTGGGTCCAGGGATACCTGGGGACACCTAACTTCTGAGACCTCCTAGCAGGTGAACCTGTCTCAGAAACCCAGCCCTGCTCTTCACTTTTTGGCTCTTAATAAGATCCTTTTAACATTTCCACATGTCTGTGAGTGTGTTTATGCCTGAAAACTTCCATGTGGGCAGCAATTGCGGCACTAACATAAAATGACTCAGAGTAACTCAGTGATTCACCCAGGATTAAGTCTCATTTCTATTCTTATATTAATGTGCCACATTTCATATTTTATTTGTTCACTCATACATGGTTTCTCCCTCTTCGTTCCTCTTATACTTATCTTACCATTTTACGAAAGTAAAAATTTAAAAAATTGAACTTTTAATATCAATAAAGACCATTTATTTCTGTTTAAACTCATATTTGTATAACTATTTTTCATAAATGCATTTTTAGGAATCAGCCCTTATATTAATAAGCATTCCACCAGTCATTATAGACATTCTGCACGGTCAACTCTCCTGCAGCTTTACAGATTCGTGTCTGTCCCACCCCTGCTCCGCCCCTTCAATGAATTTAAATGCTTACGAGTCTATACCTCCATTTTCATTTTAGGAAATTTAAAAGATGTTTCACATAATGTAAAATATGAAATTTTCAGTCAATTACAGAAGTATTACAGCAGCAATAACAAGAAGCCATTTCTATGCACAGGGAAGGGTTAGAAAAAGCCACAGAAGGTACAATTCACCCATGTGTCTCTCATGGCCCTAGCCATTATGTGAGATGGTACTTGTCCGTCCATGAAGCCTCCATGCCCCCGGAGAGTTGGTGCATAGCACATACTTCTGAGCAAACAGACCTCCATTCACATCATGGCTTCTCTATTTCCCAGTTGTGCAATATTGTGGCACCTCTCTCTGAGCCTAGATTTCTTCAAATGGGGATATGGCAGTAGAACCTTGTGTTCATTCATGGACAGAAAGAATGTGATAGGTGAGGCCTTGGGCTGGGACAATGGACACTTAATTCCTGAGAACACTCATGACTACGTTTCTCCCTGACATGTCTTTAATGGGTATATTCCTAAATATATTTAGGACAGAGCATATTCCTAAAACCATGGGTCTCCCATGAAGTTTCCTGAAGCCTTCAGAGAGGGTACTTTTTATATATTTTTAATAGTTTGGAGGGAGGGAAGTTTACTAAAAACCATTTTATAATTTTTCATCACCAATTGATATTTAAATAGTTTAATGCTGAGATGAGTAAATCCTAGTTTGGACTTGGGGAACCTAAGAGAACGGGAAGGGGAAGCAGGAATGCCTGTGAGCTGCCTCAGCGCTCCCAGGTGCTGGGCTGCTGTGCAGTTTCACCATGGAGGAGGAGAGCAGGTGCACACTTGGCTTCCTGTAGCTCAAGGCAGTGTCCTCAGGTCAGACTGGAATACCGTATACAAGCTGTGCTTCAGATGGAATGTGAACTCATTGTGTATTGTTCCCAGAGGAAGTGGTTTTGACTTGTAATAATTCCCTGGGTGACGCAGCCTGTGGGAGGAAACAAAGGGATGAGTTATGCAAACGGTCCTCTCTCCTGTTCCCCAGAAACTCCTGTTCGATTCCAAATGCCTACTTATTCTATGATTAGCTTTTATGCCCAATTCTTGGTAAAGTTATGAGCCAATCCCAGGATGTTGGTTTTTTTCTTGTTACTTCTCAGGAGTGAATATAATGACCTGGTATCTGCAGAGCCCAGAATAACCTAGCTTGTTACCACCAGATTGTGGAGGTCAGCAGATACCCTCCCAGAAACATCTTTACAATATTTTTTAAAAGTTGACTCTATAATAATATTGGTAATTTTTTTTATTTATAAAGAGAATAAATCCATAGTGGATTCAAATTCTCCACATAAGGTTAGATTCTAGTAACATGGTGCTAAACGTTTCGTGTTCTGAGTCACCTGTTTGCTTTACTTTCCTAAAGAAACGTGGGTGTGCCTCTCAGAACTCATTACACCATTGAGCACGGTTGTGGGTTTGTTCCTTTCTCATTTCTTGGCTGATGACCTCTCTTCATACTTTGAACTACCTTGATGCTAAGAGGTGAAAATGATCGAATGTACAGTTCGCAACCTTCAGTGCTGTATCCTAGACGGGTTAATACTCATCTTCCAGAGGGTTCAGTGCTACATAAAGTTCATTGTTTTTTCTTGACTCTTTGTTGTGCAATGTGACTGTTACAGTTTTGTTTGTGCCATTGTGATTGTTGATAATGACCTTGTAGGTGTGTGGGGCCCTTTTGTTTCCTGGAGCCCCAGGGATGTTTCCTTAAGACACTCTGTTGAAAAGTTTGCAATTCGTTTCCTTGGTTTACCAAACAAAACACAAACTGCTTGACCACAAAGATGGTAGATAAATTCCAAGCTGCAATGTGTCCTTTGGCAAGATCCTCACCATCCTGGGTCTCAGTTTTATCTTCTGGAAATCAGAAATTATATGACAGATGTGAAGTTTCCTCCCTGCTCAGATCTCAGGATTTTTATTGTGAATCAATTAATATCATTTCATTATTCTTGTTATCATGTGAGAAAGCAATACTCCCATGAAAATGATTTTTGCAGACATGCTACTATTAATAACACACAGACAGCATTTTCCTCTCAGATATTTTTCTCATTCGTGCACTAGCAGTGTGCACACTCACGCAGTACACATCAGCTGTGTGTACCACAGGAGAAGATGAGAAGGAATGTTTATTGAGTGCTTACCCAGTACAGGCCTATGTTACCCTGAGGTGGACACTGTTGACGCCCTCCAGTTGCAGGTGCAGTGGGTTAAGTGGCGTGGCAGGGTGGTCTGATGTGGGAAGCATTGTCTTAGCTGCTACACAGGCTGCCTCCAATGTGCAATGACAAGCGACATGGGAGACACTGAAGAAGCACTCTTGAAGGGATGACAGCCTGGTTGACCCTTCCATGCTGCCACATGGCCTTCAGTGTGTCCACATTGGGTCCTTCTCACTGCAGGCCCTTGAGCTTCATTGCAACATCAGCCCCCTACCCATCTCCTCCTCTTTTCCTCAGGGATGGCTGGCCTCCTGCTTCCCCAAGAAAACAAAGAACAGTGAGGGAGCTTTAGTTCCCTACTTTCCAGCTGTTCTCTGGCCTGGTTCTTATCACAGCCAGATTCCCCCTGTAACTGAATCCCTCTCCTCTTGCTTCTCAGCCATTGTCCATCAGTCAACATCTATCTTTTCTTTATCTCCTACTTCCCCTCCTCTCTGACCTTCACCTCACACCCTGTAACATAGCTGAGTACACTCTGAAAGCTTTCCCCTCAGCTACACATTTTCTCTAACAAATCTTTCTGTCCACTTCTTTTTGCAGGCAATCCTGTTCAAACCATGATCTTTTCTTGGTCACCACGGTCTTAGCCTGTTCTGTGCTCAGCCTGCTCTCTTTCTTTTAGATTCTGCATTATATACTGAGTTATTCTTGCAGGCTGTCCTCTGGGCTGCCAAAACCCTGGACACAGCTTCTTTCTGCCTCTGGACCATTTGATATTGATACATTTGAGGTAGGGGCAACTATTCAGCCCCTGTTACATAACAGGCACTGTTTCAGGCAGAGGAGATATATCAGTGAAGAAAATAGGTGAAATTCACTCTTTTCATCATTTTTTTATTTTAGTGGAAGAAGACAAAGTCAATAAACAATGATTATGGTAGATAAATAAATTATATAAAACATTATAGAAAGTTATAAAGGCCATAGGGAGATATAAGACAAGGGGACTATGGGGCAGGATGGTAGGGTTAGATCTCAGAGTAAAGTGGCTCCTGGAAAAAATAGAGAGCTAAGGAAGCAAGCAAAGTGGACACACTGGGCACAGCCAGTCCAAGGTTCTCAGCAGGACCTTGCCTGGCAACTAGAAGCACACATGAGGCCAGCGTGGCATGGTGGGAGCAGGATAAGGTGGCAGAGCAGGGGTGGTGAGGATTGAGGGCTGGGGAATGCCAGCTGTGCAGGGCAGGGCCTCATGGTCACTCCCTCCCCTGCTTTCTGCCTCTGCTTTACCACTGTATGTACAACTTCTGTAGATTTTATCTTCATTCAATCTCTTAAACCTCTCAGTTGTTCTCCATTACCATCTCTATGACCCTAGCCACTTTCTTCCTTAAAGTTAAAATTGAAAATTTTTAATGTCTTTTGATCTATCTCTCACATTTCATCCCGAACAATCTCTCCAACATGTAATCCTGTTCGTGGAGCCTCCATAGCTATTTCATGCCTTTGTAAATGCTGATTGAAAGCTCTCCCCTCCCATCCTCTGGCAATCTCCATCCCATCCTGGAAGACCCAGGTCATGTCTCCTGCATGTACCCTCTACAAACTCACTCAATGGCCTATCTGCCTTTATTACTAACTGCATTTTTTGCACTAATGTTCTCTTGATGTTCCTCTGAATGGAGTTGAAATCCTAGAGCTCTGTCTTTATGTCTTTAGTACTTAAAGGTATGAATGTCACATAGTAGGTGCTCAGTAAGTATTTATTGAATGAATGGATAAATCATCCAATTAAAATGTGCAAAATCAAAAAGAACAGTCTTATGGCAGATGAGAAAAAAGGACTGACTTAAAGAGCATGGTAGGAAGAGATGATGACAAGAAGTGTCTTGTGTGCGGTAGATTTTGAAGTATTGTTTTTAGCCCCCTGACAAGAATTGACACCTGTTTCTCCACCCAATCAAGGATTGGCTTTATGTCAAATGGGAACAACAGGACATTAGGAGATGCACCTCAGGCAGAGATGTGAAACATGCTGGTGCATTGGGGCTCCCCTCTTCTCACTGCACTTGAAGTTGAAACACTGATTCTGAGCTAGCCTCCTAGAAAGGTCTCATGGAGCACCATCAAGGAACCCAGTTAACAGTCATGGTTGGGGGGAGACCATCTTACATTTCCAGCCCTAGCTGTGCTCACTTTCAGGGACACAAGTAAGAAAGACACTTACTGGAGCCTAGTCCAAACTGCTAATCTATGGAACCATAAACCAATGAGTAATGACTATTCTAGGATATTAATCTTTGAGGCTATTCATTACATAGCAAAGGTCAACTGATATAGGTTGTGAAGTATTAAGAAATTCCTTGCTTCCAACTATGAACATTGTGGTGCAACCTAAGTGCCTATCAGTAAATGAGTGGAGGAAAACACTATGGCACATTTATACAATGGAATACTACAGAGCAGAAAGAAAGAAGGAACTCCTACCCTTAGTGACAGCCTGGATGGAACTGGAAAGTACTATGTTAAGTGAAATAATCCAGGTGGTAAAAGACAAATACCATATGATCTCACCTATAAGTGGAACCTAATCAACAAAACAAAGAAGCAAGCAAAGTACAACCAGAGACATTGAAATAAAGAACAAACTGACAGAAACCAGAGGGGAGATGGGAGGGGATAAGGGGGGCAGATAAGGTGGAAGGGCTATGAAGGAACATATATATATAAAGGACATATGGACAAAGCCAAAGTGGGGTTGGAGCAAGGGTGGGAGGTGGGGATGGGTGGAGTGGGTGGGAGTGGTGGGGGCAAAATGAAGACAATTGTACAAAAAATTTTTTTGAAAAAGAAAAATATCTTATTTGTTCACTTGTTGAAGAAAAGAAAAAGAAATTCCTTAGACTTGTAATTAAGTTTGATTTAGTCAGCAATAGAAATTTAGCAAAAGGTAATCTCTGTCAGCAAACTTGTGTTGTTCTATTGACAGTCATGTCAAATTAGTCATGTCAAATTAAAACAATCATGTTATTGTTCTTGAATTATCTCACCTCTACAATAAGTGATGTCCGCCTACCTAGGATTGTGTAATGTTACAAGAAATGACATATGACAGTAGAACATCAGGTTCACACTAAATGATAGTATTTATATTTGTCCATTGTTTCTATTCTAATGAAGAGGTGCTCAATATATGACAATACAGGTTCAATTCTGCAGGCACTGGGGCAGAGCACAGCAAATCTGAGCCCTGAGCCAGGCTTTCTGAGAAACAGTGACTCATTCAGGCACACATGAACTGCGGGACATGCAGCTCAGAGAGAGAAAAGGAAATGTACCCAAGCCCATGCCAGGTGCGACAGTGGAAACTTCCATCACACGTGGAGTCTGGTAAAGCATAAAGGAAGAGCACTTGGCAGTGGAGTCAGCTAAGAGCGCAGACAGAGTGTGTCAAAGCACATGGTCATGTGAGGAGGAGGCAGGGCAGTGGCCAGATTGCTGTCTTCCTTTTGGAAGGGATCGCCTGAAGTGGTAGCCTCTGGGCAGGTGGAGAAATCGTTCCATAGAGTTGAGAATGTCTCAGCTCCTAAGCTGAGAATCATATTTAGATATTTTTGTGTCCAGCTTTGTACTTATTTAATAAGTATGAGAAGTCACTTTGACCCAAACTAAGCGATCTTATCTTAGTCCCCGGAGAGGACAGAGTGATTCTGTGTTTACCTGTGTTTGAAGATTATCTCATGAATCACACAGGCTTCCATGACCACAGCTTGTTCTCTTGAGGTGTTTGTCCAAGGCAGTACTGGCTTTCTCAATCTTGCCCAGAAGTCTCATGACAGGTGTGGAAAATGTGGAGTGGTGACTGGTAGAAGTGGAGGAGGCACTGAAAGGGCCAGGGTGTTGGGGCCAGACAGACCTCAGTTGAAATCCAGGTCTGTCAACTACTACTTGTGTGACTAAGTTTATTTATGTCTTTTCCTTGACATTGCTCATTTATCTGCAAATATGGACAAGCATACTCATTTCATAGGATTAAATGAGATAACATGGAAGTAAAATAAAAGTTGGGAGGACTCCAACTACCTGATTTCAAACTGACTAAAGAGGTACAGTAGTCAAGACAATGTAGCCTTGGACGAAGGATAGGATATATAAATCAACAGAATAGACTGAGAGCCAGATATAAACCCTTTCATTGTTACTAATAAACTTTCAACAAACAAACTAAGGCAAATCAATGGGTAAAGTATAGACTTTTTGATAAATAGTGCTGGGGTGATTGGATATCAATGTGCAAAAACAAACAAAAACAGGATTTAGAACCTTACCTCACATTATATACAACAATTGACTCAAAATTAGATCTAGATGTAAGAGTTAAAACAATAAAGCCTTTTTAAAAAACACAATAATAATCCTTATAATATTCAATTAAGGAAAGTGTTTTCATCATGGCTATAAAAGATAATGCATAAAAATAAATAAGTTGAATTTCAACAAATATAGAAAAAGAATTTGATTTCAAATGATACTGTTAAAGAGTTGAACATAAAAGCCCCCACAGGGAATATTATGAAAACAACATACCCAATAAAATACTGTTATTGGAATATATAAACAGCTCTGAAAATTCAATAATAAAAAAATTTTTTAATAAAAAAGTGAAAAGGCTGTAAAAAGAAATTTTACTAAAAAATAACAAATGATAGGCACATGAAAAGATGGTCACCATAATTAGTCACTAGAAAAATCCAAATTAAAACCACAATAAGAAATCATTATATTCCACTAAAATGGGTTAAAGAAACTGAAAAAATCAAATACTGCAAAGATCTAGTGAAAATGAAAAGTTCATGAGTTTCTGTTGGAAATGTAAAACATATAACTATTTTAAAAACTTTGACGTTTTTGTCAGAAGTTAATGCAAACTTAACTTAAAAATCCATCAACATTAACTCCCTGATCTAAATGGCTAGGTCATTGATTTTTAGTTATTGTCTTGTTCTTACATGTGCACTTAAGGCTCTGAACTTCTAAGTACTGCTCTAGCTGCATTCTTTGAGCTTATGTTTATTTATTAATATTTAATTTTAAATATTTGTATTTCCCCTATAATTTATTTAGGTTTTTGACTGATATAATATTTAGAATATGTTATTTAATTTCCAAATATTTGGAGATTTTATGTTTTTCTCTTAAAATTTTTTATGTGTTCATTCTACCTTGGGCAGAATACATGTTCCACATGACTTCAGTTTTGTAAAGTAGTAAAAATTTCGTGTGTATTAGAAAAGAATGCATATCCTATTGTTTATGGGCATAGTGTACCCATTTTCCCAGTTTTGTTAATCATCTACTCATACCAATTATCTAAGTCCTTACTGATTTTTTAAGCTGCTAGTTTTATTAGTATATATCTAATAATGAAGCCTCAAATTTTATGAATGGAAAAACTAAACAGAAAAAGACAAATTTACAGTCATAGTTGATTTTTTAACATAACTCTCCTAGTAATAGAACAAGTTAGGTATTAAATCTTACAGTTGAATCAACCACTTTATAACTTTATTTCATTTTCATACTTATTTTTAAAAAAATTATCTCACCTTCATACTACTTCTTGAGGTTAGGCTGATACGAGCTGATCTTTATTAGCTTTGTGGAGTAGAAAGTGAAGAGAAAAACAATCCAAACTAATTAAACAATCTTTACAATGTTGCTAGATATAAGATTAATATACAAACTTAATTTTTATTTTAGATACATACAAATTACATATATACATATATATCAGCAAAGAAATATAAAAAATATTAAATATACAAGAATGCATCTAACAGAATATATGCACTGAAATCTACAGAACATTGATGAAGACCTAAATAAACAACAAATATACTATGTTCATGATTGGAACATTCATTATAAAATTACTGTATAAATTCAAAGGTCCAAAAATAGAGATGTCAATCTCAAAGAATAACAAAGGAGAAATTATTCAACCATATATCAAGACTTGTTTTAAAGTGACAACAGTTAAGACTACTGGTACAATACGGGTAAGAGAAACAGAACAGAGACCCAGAGTCAGGTCTGAGTACATGATTTGACACAGGAGGAACTACAGAGCCCCCAGGAATGATGACAGTCTTCTAGCAAATGATGTCAGAACAAAACATTGCAGTTTGATCCACACTTCACAACATTAAAAAAGTCCATGTCAGGTGGATTGTTGGTCTAAATGTAAGAGGCAAATGATGTAACTTCTAGAAGATACTATAAGAATCCCCTGCTCCCATAGGAAGTGAGATACAAAATTCACTGAGCAAAAATAAGAAAGAGGATAAATTTGCCTTATTACAATTAAGAATTTCTGTTCATTAAAATCATTAGTAAGGACCTGAAAGAGAAGCCACAGAGTAGGAGATATTTCTAACATAGGTAATGGACATACACATCCAAAATATACAAAGAGCTCTTATAAATACTTTTTTTAAAATTAGAGAACTCAGTAGACAAAAACAATAGAAGAGAACTTGAATAGGCCCCTCACAAACATATCCAAATCATACAAAAATAAAAATAAAATTGAAAAGGCATTCAGTATCAGTGTCATCAGGAAACACAAATTCAACCACAATAAAATACAATTAGACATCTGCCCTAATGGGTAATGTTGAAAGAAAAAAAAACTCAGGACATTGCTAAATATTGAGAAGATGTAAAGCAATGAGGACATTCATGTGTGTTATTGGAGTATAAATCAGTATATTTATTTTGGGAAAACTTTTGTGTATTTGTACAATGGAATGTTATAAGCATATAAATTAAAAGAACCACAGCTGCAAAAACCAAAATGATCAAGTTTCCCAAATGTCACGTAGAACAAGAGAAGCTAGAAAAACAAGATTCTGATCCCATTCATGCAAAGTTTAAAGAGTTTCAAACATAAATCACAGTACCAGAAATCAGGGTAGTGTTCACCTTTGCTGGGAAAGGTGGGTGTTATGATTTGAATGGGAATAAATGGGGCTCTTGGCGGTCTGGAAATGTTCTGTTTCTTTACCTGGGGATTTCTTGAGCTATGTCTTTTACATGTTAGTGTGTATCTGTGTGTCTGTGTTAAACTCTATAGTAAAAAGGTTAAAAATAACTGATATTTGCTTTACTAAGTAGGAACACTTTTCACTGAACGGTACAATGCAATGCTCAGATGTGCAAATTCAGGGTGGCAGAAACAAAAATAAGAATAAATAAATAAAGGCAATATCACCACTGGGTAGTACTAGCCAAGAGACAGTTTTCTTAGCACTGGAAGAAATTCCTGGTTGAATACTAATGGACCCTCATACCTTAGCTGCCAGAGTACTCTGACCCCCACTAGAAGCAGCTTGGAGAATGCAAAGATTCCTTGTTGTGATCTTGGGGATGGTCTTCTCATTGGTTCGTCAGTACCTATCCAGAGTTGACCCTTGTTCCCGGGCCATCAGTCACATACCCCATGGGCAGTAACTGCCTGTCCCCCGGTGTGCACTATCCCATTACACAGACTCACATCTTGTTCTCTCTTCTCATTGTGTACCAGATACTTCATGTGCATCATTCAGTTCTTCCTGTTCAATGCTCTCCAAAGGGAGCACCTGCAAGGGCGCCAGTGTAAATCCTCATTGCAGCTATTGATGTTGTTGTAGTGGTAGTTTTGCTCAAAATGACCCAGCCAAGAAAGGGAGAGGCAGAGACAACCCTGTTAGCAAAATCCATACACCATTTTGTCTCCTAACAAGGGATCTTTTTCAGGGTGGGGAGGCCATTGTCCAATACCCCTCAACACCAAACCTTAGAGAAAATCATTGAGTGGGAAGAAATTTTTCTGTTAAAAATTACTGACTTCATCATCAGAGATGTAATTAAACCAGATATTTAAAGTAAAAAATTAAAACCAAATGTCAAACCTTACATAAAACAGGGTAGTTACCTCTAGGAGCTTCAATGATTAAAAAAGAGAGTGTGTAGGCCCAAGGGTTTTCTTTGAAGGAGAAAAGTGAATGGTGTAAATTCCTTTTTACTTTCAATTCAGCAGCAAGAAGGAGACACAGACACTTTACAAAGGATGGGAAAGCTGCAGAGAGCTCAGTATGTACCATACACAGAGTAATTCCTCACAAGGGGGACAGTATAATTTCTAAATCTGTCTTGGAATTGGCAGGTGTGCAGTAGAGAACCATTTGAAGATTTGAAATTATTTAATGATTTAATCCCTTGCAATACCTACTCTCTTTATGTATTTAAAACATTTTAATTTTAAAGACAATAGATACATTGTCAAGATGACAAATGTCTCAGAGTGGAAAGTATAAAGAAGGCCCTGGTGGTGTCAATGTCATAGGTACAGTTAGGGTTGGAACCATGTTGGGTTTCAGATGTGAGATCACACCCAGGAATAGTTTGGTCTTCAGGGGCTGCTCCCAAGACTGGGGCCATCAGCCATGAATTCCAGGTGACAGTGGGGACAAGCCATGGCCAATCAGAAGTGCCAAAAATTTCCTGCCATCGAGCCCTCGAAGGTTTGATGAAAGTTATATTAGCACCTGGGGATGGGTTCTTAAACCTTTTTGTCTTTTTATGCACACATTTAAATTTTAACAGACCTATAGGAAATAGTCATTTAAAATATTTACCAATTCAGGATATCCCAAGTACTCTGTTATTGATAAAGAAGCCATCCCCTCACCCAGCATCTGTTAAGCTATTTGACATAAAGTGCAGGTCATCTTCTTTTTATTTCTGCAAATAATAACTCTGAGGAAGAACAGAGACCTGTGGTCAGGAAGTGAAGGTCCCTCCTGGTGGCTAGGAGCGATCCATTATGGCAGATCACTGTGGCATCTCTGAGGAGCATGCAGCATTCCCCATCTGTGTGACTTTCACATCAGTCTCCCTCATCAGGCTGCTGTCTGTGGCCATGGCTGCAAGACAAATGTTTTGTTATCTGGGATGAAATGTTAAGTGTTGCAAGAACTTTGACCAGGAAAGCTAAAAGTGTGAGCTTGGTAAGTTATATTAAGAGCAGGGAACAGTGAATAGTCTTGTTGAAATGATGCACTTTGATCAACATTCCTGTACTTCTTGATGCCAGAGATGATACTGAGCCAACATTTTCTAATTGCATCTCTTTTCAAGGCATTGTTTATACCCAAACATTCTGCAATATTGTTGGTGTGCAGTATTATTGGTGTATTTAACCTTAAAAGTCAATCGGACATCTGTGAAAATGGAAGCTAGTGTAAACACATAGCTTCACTTGGGAAGTTAGATGCTTACAAACACAAAAATACCCATGTGCACCTCAGGTTTGAAATAAAGTTCCACAGGAGCCTCAGATATTTTCCTGAGCAGCATCCCCTTCAGGCTTGGGTAAGATGATAAATGCTCCCCAGTCTGGCACTTAGTTCACAGCCTACACATATTAACACACACTTCAGGTTTTCTAATTTTTTACAACATATATTATATTATTAATTAATTTCAATATTTCTTCATAAGGCAGTATTTTGTTTAATGATTTAATCTGAATGGTATTTGCTTCTAGATTACCTAGCTGTATAGTTATTCATTTAACTATAATACATCACTTTGTCAGGTCTATTTTTGTTATTTGTTTATAATTAAAAATAATGACAC
Source organism: Trachops cirrhosus (assembly GCA_028533065.1). Classification (NCBI taxonomy): domain Eukaryota; kingdom Metazoa; phylum Chordata; class Mammalia; order Chiroptera; family Phyllostomidae; genus Trachops; species Trachops cirrhosus. The sequence continues at coordinate 162,953,931 of CM052540.1, forward strand.
AAAAGCATCCTATATTACACAGGGATGGTGTGTGATGCTATAGGCAAGTACTTGAGAAAACTAGACAAAACCAGACTGTGGAGCCCTGCCTTTGAAATATGATTTAAAACAGAATTTATAATGTCGCAGAATTACATAAAACTGTGTGAAATTGTGCAGATAATCATTTAAATCTCCCTACATGAAAAGATAATTGCTCCAGAAATTAACTGTACCTGGGGTTCATTCATTTGGTCATGGCTAGTTTCTTATGTAGCGATGATTTGATATTAGAGTTAATTAAGATCAGGTCAGAGTTGCTGAAGGTCAGACATTAATGTGTGGGATCATTGAAATGATAATTATAAACAGATTAGGAAGCCACGGTCTTTTATAAGGGGTTATTAGATAATTACTGTGAGAGTGAACGGCTTACTGTAATAATGGATTATCGACTACTTACAGCATTTTAAGGGCGAGAGTGTATTACTTCCTCAAGGACTAAAGAATAATGTTGTGGAAACTCAGAGCTCAGTAAATAAAGTAGAAGAGTAGTAGCTATAGCCTTTTTTTCCTGAAAGTATTTTTTTAAGGGGGATGCCTGTTACCACTGATGTTGCCTTTGTTGATGAGGCATATGCAGACAGCAGTTCTTGAGGGGGTGGAGGAGGAAAATAATATTAGGGTTCCGTATTGTTAGACAAGGAGAACAATGAAATGAGGGAAGCTTTCTCTTTCCTCTCTGGCTCATTTATTTGTAAGCTTTCCTGAATATTGGAAATCTATAAAAGCACAGAGTGGAATGGAAACTAGTTGAGCCCATTTTGGTGGCCTCCAGCATGGACTGCATTTGGCTTACATGTTACTTTCTCTGGGCAACAGTTCAGCAATTAAATGACGGGAAATTTCAGAACGGCAGACAGAGACTGGGTGGCGGAGGAAGTTGATATCCAGAACCTGGGGCTTATTTGGGGCACAGGTTCCCAACCTCCAAGCCTGTGGTCAGTGTGCATTCACAGTGCCTTTTCCTTAGGTCACATCACAGAGTAGACTTGCCAGAGATGAAGCTCATAAGTATATATATAAAAAAAATTCAGGTTCATTTTAACTTACTCTCAAAACTGAGTATGCCTGAATCTAAGAACTTTTCTCAACACAATTCTGATAAAATGGCTGTAATTCGTCTCAAGCCTTCAACCTCTGTGAATAAATAATAGCAACATTTGATGAATGATCTTTATGATGTGGGCCAGGAAAGATGGTTGGAAAAATGTAATCTGTGTGTATTGATTTTGATGCCTCCTTGTTAAAATAATTAGTGCTTAGCAGACATTCCAGGAAGACTTCAAATCAGGGGAAAAGGATGCTTCAGTTACCATGGACACCATGGTTGGCACCATGTCCTTGAAACACTGGCCCAGTTGGCATCCAGGGTTGGGGTGACACTTTTGATGACATGGCCCCAAGACAGTTGTCCATCAGCAGTGACTTCTCACATGAAAGGGCTTTCTGTCTGAAGAGTCCAGAGTGTGTGAGTTTCCAAATCTAGACTTGGCCCTTGGGTGCAAGTCTGGATCTCCTGGAGTCTCTGGAAAATGTTTTGGCCTATATAGCATTAATATCAAAATACATGAAATGGACAGAATCCAATTTGACAGAAACTAGGGTTTGGCATTTTCTCTGAAATGGGGTCTGCATCTGGGAATTAAAAACAGCAGTGAGGTCTGAGGCTTGAAAAGGAATGGCTGGCTGACAAGTGTCCCAGTTCTACCTCCTGGTTTCCACCGGGCCAAGGATCTAGGTTTGGTCCCAATAACAGATATTACTGAGTACTCACCGAGCCAGCTCATAGAATTTCTGGCCCCAGCTACTTAAATAGTGATTCTCAATCATGTCTTAATAGATTTCTAGTTATTGGAACACTACTCACTGCCCCTCCTTACCTAATCACATCTGCTGTGTAGCAAAGAGTCTGCTGCTTTCTTTTCCTTTTCCAAATAGGAATGCTCAGTTTTCAGTAATCAAAGGTGGATGGAAAGGGCACTGGATGGAAGTATGAGTGAAGTGTCATTTATTTCTTGTGTCTTGAGCAGCATATTGGTAAAAGTTGGTGTATATATAGATGAGCATGTGCCATTCTCTGCCATTCATGTTTATTTAATGGTTTCCAGTAGTCGAAGTTGTCTTCTGCCTCTCAAAGGAGAATTCCATCTCTAGAGGAGATTCCTACACCATTGGCTTTGAATGTACCTCTCCCTTATAATCTGGAGTAACCCCAACTCCAATAGAAGACAAATACTTTTTCTATAAGAAAGAGGTTTAATCAGAAACACACTTTGCTTGAAGCTTTTGTGTAACTGGGAGTCCCAAGAAAGGTAACCGAGAGCTGGCTGGTGTTTATGGTTGGGATATCTGAATAGCCTGTCTCCCCGGGGCAGGCCCACACAGTCCCGACAGGGCTATTTGAGCTTCTGGGGAAGATGATACTCGGCAGAACACTTGTGAGATTAAAGTCTGAAGTTTAAATGTGGAGTCTGAACCCTGCATTCCACAACAGCATTCCAGAATCTCAGCATCTCAGTCTGTGGCCCAGTGTGAAAGGAGGGCCTGCTTCACGTGGCTAGAGACCCACTTCTCCCTTTAAAGTGTGTAAATGTTGGTGTTCTGATGGGGTGGTTCTTGGATCCGAGTAAAGCCTTCCTGATGTGTGTGTTTTTGATAGTCCCAGGTCAGAGGGAATTTTTTTCCATGGTGGGAAACTGGCAGCACTTAGCTCGACTTTCATGCCTGTCAGTAGCAGAGGGAGGAAAAGCTGGAATGCTGAGGTCTGGGGCCTCTCCCTGGACTTGCATGAATGACACTCAGAAGGCCATGGAAGAAAAGAAAAACAACCCTGTTTGAAGTTGAGGAGAAAGGTTGAGTAAATAGGAGTTGAATATTTATTGAGACCTGGAGCCTCCACTAAAGCTTTTGGCTCCCATCCCCACCCATCTAGGAAATGTGTGGGTGACAAACTGTGTCCCTAGCAAGAGGACTTTGTCCCTAACAAGGTATGCACACATATCTTGGGCAGTGAAGGAAAAGATGCTCAGGGAGGCCTAGGAAGGCTTCACAAAAATAATGGCCTCTGTTCTGAGACTGAATGCTGAAGGAGAGTTGGAAGTTCTTTGTAAAAAATGAATATACAGGAGTTAAACTGAGAAAAGGAGGGGACAGGAAGCTAATCATTACCAAGTTCACTCCTGAGCTATCTCAGACCCTCAGACCCTGGTCTTCTGTTGAACTCCATAAGCCAATGGGACAGTGAGTGAGGAAGTAATCTGGCTGTGGCCCAGCTCCAAAGAGAACTTTTTCTGTGGTGGGAATTCCTGAATATCCAAGAAGATTTTTGATTAATATTATAAATGTTTACATTGGAGCTATTGCTTTTCTTGCTATAATCTTATTTCCTTAAAACTCACATGGCTTATTTTGTTACAGATACAAATTGAAATTTGGCAAAACATGGCCAAATATAAAGTTGCATTTGGATGTCAACTTCAAATTCATGTAAATCTGATCATTCTGTCAGTGACTTTTAATAATTACTGTTGCTCTAAAGAGACTGTGTGTTTCCAGAAAATTAAGGGGAGTTTTTATGCAAATGGTAAATCTGATAATTGACTTCCTTTTTGGTTTATAGAACTAGTAACTGCTCAGTAAGATTGCATTCTTTCCGGGTTTCATCATACATTGGTCCATGTTCCTTCAAACCCATGGTAAAATAAAGCACAGCTTTTTATCAAGGCACACACTTTAGAAGTCATGAAATATTCTGGGACACACAGATTTTATGAGCAAATAAATTTGAGAAGTGCAACATACAGTATTTCTCTCTTAGAGATTCATAACACAGGCCAAAATACTAAGGTTGGGAACTCCTGTGGAAAATAAGTTCAAGTAACTTTGTCAAGCTACAAATTTCTCAATCTTCTTTGACTATAGGACACTCTAACGTAGGAATGTATAAACCCTCCACAAAACGGTGTGCTTCTAGAATGCACCCTGAGTAACAACTTTTATTTTTAAATGCACAAAATGTGAAGGTCTAGGTTTATGTCAATGATTCATAAGTTGGGCACATGTTTCAATGTAGGAATTTTTACAAGAAATGGTCTCTAAAATTGGGTTTCTAAAAATCATTCACTTGGAGTTTTCAGAGCAGGAAATCTATCATTGTTTTCTTCCCAATGGCTCCATGCAAAAGTTATTTGTCTACTTACAATTCTCATTTAAAGATGTTTAAACCATATGACTGTAAGCTTCCTTTATTTTCTCACAAAATTCACAATTAAATAGAGTATGAAAGACTTAACGCAACCAAGGTTGACTCAAACCAGAGCTTTGAAGTAAGCAAGACAGCCAGCTCTATGGATATCAGCCTATTTTGATGTAAATTGAAAATTTCAACAGTCCACAAGGAGCATGAACTGAAACCTTAGACTCAACAACAAAAGCAGAAGGATATTTATAGGTTGTGTTATATAAAGATCAATGGCAGTTTAAATTCAATTCAGAAAGGTTCCACATTTCCAAAGCCATCTCACCAGACGGAATCATGTTTTATTATGATTTGAAAAATAAAAGTTTTAGGTATTGCTGTACCTGAGAAGTCTAAAATTTATTCTGCATACTTAAAAGCTTACAATTGTCAACCCTAAATAGAAATCCAGCCATAGGAGTTGAAACATTTAGTCATGTTAACTTTCAGGAATAAATAGACCCTGTAAAATCTCTTTCTCTCTCCTGTTTCCTTTTTAAGAAGAGTCTCTACTGTCCTGCAACTCACAACTCTGAATTGTTGAGTATAAGACTGTTTAGCAAAAGGCACCTGGTATGGTGTCCCAACCCCTCCTCTGCCTGTCAGGTCATCCCCCCGGAAGGCCCCTTGGTTTCCTGGTCCACATTTCATCTGTCAAATGCCCAGGAGGCAGGAGACCTGGATTTTCTCTGTTACCTTTTACTAGCTGTGTAAATTTCTGCAAAAACCTTCTCTTTCTGAGTCTCATTTCCTCATCTCAAATGTCAGGGTAGAAATGTGTTTTTTCTCCTCAAAGGTGGGGCAAAATCAAATGATTTTTTTTGAAGGTCTTGTCTGGCTCCATGAGCTACAATATGATTAAATAAGCTAGATGAAATAAATTAGATCAAAGATGTAAATCATAACTGGCTTTCTATTTCAACTCTTAAAGTGTCATTTATTCCTCAAAGAAAATCATGTGATTCAAAGGCACAGCTTGCCAGGCAGAGCATGCCTTGCCCGTGTGTGGTGGGCAGCCTGCTCCGAGGCCCAAAAAAGCTCTCTGTGCTTCCGTTTAGCTCATCTCTGTCATATCTGAGTCAATAAAAAGAGAAAAAGAAGAAGATGTAAGAATTCTGGCTTCCCGTTTATTCCCATATGTATGGAGGGTCCATAGTTTTTAACGCTTTTTATCCTCAGCTGATAGATTTTTGGGGGCAGATTGGTCTGAGAACTACACGTCATGACTCAGATTCTTTTCTCAATCCAAAAGGTCGTGGACTCAGAAAACTGTATCAACTTCTGCTCAGCGCCCACCAGAATCAAAGCCATGTTCGTTTTTTCAGAAATACTCACTAGCAAACGCATTCTGTGCAGATATCTCCCAAGAAAAGACTCTTTATTATTCTGATTTTAAAACAATGGACTCTGGGATTAGTTCCCGAGGTATGGAATTAGTTCTGTTGTGCCTTTGACATCTCTGAAAAGTTAGTCTGCCTGGTCTACATCCATAAAGGCCCTGTGCAAATGGGCACGTGGGCACACTGTCTGGAAGCCTAAGCATGGCCAATGAGAGGGCCATGACTGATAGAAATCTCCAGAATGCTTACCAAAGACTTTGGCTGGAATCTGAGCCTAGAGCTGAAGGATGCCGCCCTCTGCTGAGTGGAGAGCTTTGTGACGGTCTATAATGCTCTAAACTCATGGAAGGAAAGAGCCAAAACACATGAAAATTTGGGAGGTGAATTTGTTGCATGTAAAAATCAAACCAAAAAGGACAGTGTTTTCTGACTGAGTGCAGAAGGCTGAAACACCGTTTTGGTTGCTGTTGTAGCATTTTAACATCCTGCCTTAGAGTTACAGACTCCATGTGTGGTTGTGAAAGCCATTATTTTCCTATTGGTTTAAAGCCAAAGGCACGTGTGTGTGTGCATGCTTAAAACTTTTTTACTGTGCACTTGTGCTAAAAGTCTCTTGTCTGTTTAATTGAAAGTAGGAAACTTGAAGTATGACCCTGGGAGAAAGCTTACTAAAGTAAATGGGTTCTTTATCCTATGAAAACATTAGCTTTTGTTTGATTTGTTTCTTAGGTGGCTTTATTGGGGGTGGAACTTGGTATTTGGAAGCATTTTCAGTCTTTGACTGTGGTCAGAACTGTGCTGTGGCCCACACTAGTGCAAGTAACCACACACCTTTTAAAGACTAATAAAATAATGACATTTCTTGTTTAATGTCATAAATTATGAATGATTCTATTAAATTTCCATATGGTGTTACTACAGAGTAAACATAGATCATCAAAGAGGCCCACACTCGGGAAAGTAGGAGAACTGTGGTGGCCCATTGTGGGGCTTTCTGGCTGTTGCGTTCAGGGTCTACGTGAGAGGACACAGAGTCTGTGGGGCATGTGCAGGCTCAGTGAAAGGGGGATGATGTACTATTCAGGGTCAGGCACATAGTATATGTTCAATAAACACTTATTTGAATGATTGAGAATGACCCCACCATGTATTTAACCCCTTGTGGTACACCTTTTTCTAGAAGATGGCTTTGCTAAGTCTATTTGACAAAAATATATTTAAAAAACCATTGTGTTCATCAATGTACAATGAGGACTTTATTTTTACAAAGTTTTGGTCAGCAATCAATTTGACTGAAATATGTTGGCCCATTTCCTGTCCTTGGACCTTTCCAGTTGCCAGTTCGTTCTTCCTCTCTAGCCCTTTGCTTTCTCTGCCCTCTGCTCGTCACATGCTTTCATGTGCCTGTCTAAATCCCCATCCAAGATGACCCAGACAGGATCCACGGTCTGCCAGAGGCATGACTGAATCAATGTGGGTGAACAGTGACTCCCTGTCAGACACTGGAACAGCTGGGAACCCATGACTGCCCCCACCCGTCAACTGAGACTGTAAGAGTACATGCAGCCCAGACCCCACCCAGGGTAGAAATGTGCCTGCCCTCTCTGTTCAGGGACTCTAGGGACTCTCCTACCCGCCTGTGTCCATCAGATGTGCTGATGGGCATGAATGGGGTGGACGAGGGAGTCCCTTGCCTGCTTGCACCTGTCAACAGAGCTGATGGGCAGGGAAAGGTGGGGGAGGCCCCCTCCCATGCTGTCAACCCAGCTGACAGACAAGTATAAGTGGGCAAGGCCCCTGGCCTCTCCTAGTCAGATGGGGGAGTTGTTGCTTGATTGGGGAACGACTGGGGGTTCCGCTTGCCTGGCCAATTGAGGAGCTGTAAGCGTTGAAAGCAGAAGGGTCTACATAGACTGGAGTGAAAGGCAAGGCTGTTGCGGGTGTGCACACGTGTACGTTCATGGGCCTTTTTTTCAAATGTGAAAACGTGGCCCCACATGCACACCATGGTGTGTTCACTGAACCATAACATTTGTCTTGTAGCAATGGGGCAATGGCAATCTTTTATCCAAAGTAGTGTGCTACAAATGGGACTTTTACATGCATGCACTTTCAAAAAGGAAGAGAGGGGCTGGGCAATCGTTAAGTTTGACCTTCAAATTTATTTAAAAGATGGATCTATTTTTCATATTCATAACCACTACTAGTAAGCTTGTTCTTTCTCTTTTAGTAAGAAAAGAATGTGATTTCTTAATCCTTCACTCAGTGGTTTCAAATTCTTTCTTTCTTATGTTAGAATTTCTTCACCCCAAGTGACATTTAATTCAAGTATCTGGATGCAGGTCTCAGGCAGGAAAATTCATCGTTGATGAGAAATATTATGCACTGTTCATTTAATAGGTATTTTTTACTACATTGTTATGTTGAAGCCTCCCCACGAATAAAACTTGAGCCGCATTTTCATGGAAGCTAACGCCATCCCGGAAATGTTTCCTAGAGATGGCCAGATGGAGCCAGACTCTGGGAAAGGCAAGGGCTCAGTGAAGAGGCAGCATGGAGCAGGTCATGACTTAGAATCTCGCTGGCTCTACACTACCGACAAAAAACACTGCCAGGGTTTTAGTGATTTATTAGGTAAATAAACAATTTTGTTTCATAGAAAAATCAAATAATCTGCAGTTTGGAAGAAGAAATTAGGGCATTTATTTAAATCCCATTTTGTCACATGAAATAAAAAATAAAATGCCTATTTTCACATGTTTGGGGAGTTGGGTGTCAACAAATCAAGAACAATCTGTCAACCAAGCTGTCAACCAAGTGCTACTTAAGTTAGAACTCCGTCTTGCTCCAAAGAGTCATTTAGATGAAGAATACTTTTTTGAAGAGGTATGATCACTCTAAAAATTTCCTGATTTTGTTCTCTTGGAATAGTTCAGCAAAGACGATCAATGATGAGATCAAATATCAGAAATTTGTGTGGGAAGAACTCACAGACAGTCAGCCTATTACTCAGCAGTGTTCCTTCATCCAACAATGACACTAGAAATAGTAGACACAGAGTTAAACCTGATAATAAATGCTTCGCCCTGAAATACATGTTATTCCCATATTCACACTTCGTACCTTCATCTTCATCACTGATTAATGAGTATGATATCTAACCAGGCAGTCAGAAGATAGGGAATTTGCTGTTTGGCAGCTTCTGGTTTTCAGTTTGAGGCATACAGTGATTTTCTTGAGTTATCAGCAGGGATTCTGTTTGCACGTGCAAATGTGTTATGGTGGCATAAAACATCCTTTGTGCTTCTTCATTATCAGGTTGGGGATTAATGGTTGAGTTAAAGAACATAGGTCTCAAGGGGACCAGAAAAAAAAGGCCTTAACTTTGGTTTAATTTCCCCTTATTTCTGGGGAATGGAAGCCTGTGGCTCATATTGGGTGACAGGGATTCATTGCACCACTGCTGTTGTCTTTTCCTTCGGAGCTGGGGATTTATCCTTACTCCTCTGGTGGGTCTAGTCTTCAAGCATAGAATCCAAAAAAAGACCAATGAGAGACATTTGGTGACTTCCTTGACCATTTTTCTTTTATGCTCTACACTGTTCTTTTTACACCTGGAGCAGTGTATCTAGTATGGGAAGTCATGTTTAGAAAAAATGTGACTGAAGAGGAGACTATCCGAGGGGAACCTCGTCAATGCTAAAGGACTTTGACAACATCATAAGAGTAACAGTTGAAGGCTAGAGATATTTAAACCAGGAAGTAGAATACGTGGCTGGGGCATTAAAGTATTAGAAAGTTTTTCATATGAAGGGGACTTTAGAAGATAGTCTTGGTAACTGTAGAGGCCTGAGTTGGACCTTCCAGTGAGTCAAGTTCAGTGAACAAGACCTGGGCTACATGTAGACAGTGTTCTGTTCAATACAACTTCAGCAACACAATAGTCAGTAAGTGGTTGGAAGAACATCTCTTAAGAATGTTGGGTAAAGGTTGTCTTCCATTGTGTGGGAGTTTGAAGTCCGTGAGTCTAAATGTTTCCCCTAAGGGTGAGTGATTAAATCCCAAAGCTATTTAAAATATTTTAGGTTATGTTGGAGACAGAATTTTCCTGTTCATTTGAGCTTTTTTAGATTTAACACTATGAAGGTTTGTCTTTAAACATAATAGAATAGATTTATCAAATTTTCTCATATTAAGTCACAAGTTGATTACATATTCAGTTTTGGTGGTTATATGTCACCTTGAAGACAACCAAGTAATATGAAAGAAAAATGAAATGAGCTTTAAAATGGTAAATTTTGACTGCCTGATAAATAAATATACCCCAAAGATTTAATAATTCATCACTTGGAGTTATTTATATCTCTCAAAAGATTTCTGAAATCATCCTTTACTGTTTCACTTGATTAATTCTTTGATCTCTATGATGGAGATGATTTTATCCATGACCACTGCACAGACTGAGGTATTAAATGAATGGTGAGGCAATAAACAGGTTGATGTTAATCAGTTAAAACTGTAAAGAGGCTGTGAGCAGGCTGGGATGATAGGTTTGATACTAGTCATGATTTTGAGAGATACAGCTGCTAGTTATATATATTAATAAAGCATAAGACAATAATTTAAAAACAAACTGGTCACCAATGCAATGCTTTGTGCTTGCAAGAAGCATGGTTGAATTACTTGTGTAAAGGACCTAGTTTAATTTTTGTAGGGCTATCACTTGCCAGTCTTTTTATTGGGAGATGAAAACAGTGGCAATGGCTAAAATTTTACTTAGGCACCTAGGTGAAACACTGGAAATCAAATACATTTCCCTGGCTGCCTTGAGAGCTCTTTTTTGTATTTAATCTTTGACAGTTTTAATATAATGTGCCTTGGAGAAGGCCTTTTTGAATTGAGGTAATTAGGTGTTCTGTTAGCTTCTTGGACGTAGTGTCCAGCACTTTCCATAGGTTTGGGAAGTTCTCACCAACTATTTGTTAAAATAGGCTCGTTGTTCCCTTTTCCCATTATTCTCTTTCTGGTATACCCATTATTTTTACATTACTCTTTGCAATGCAGTTCTCATAGAATTCTTTCATTTTTCTTTTTTAGTCTCAATTCTTTCTCTTCTTCCACCTGCGTCATTTCTAGATTTTTTTATTCAGTATCACTAATTCTTTCCTCCATCTAGACAGCTCTATTTCCTAAGCTCTCTAGTTTATTCTTCATCTCATTTATTGAGTTCTTCAGCTTCAGGATTTCTGTTTGATTCTTTTTAAAGTTTCAGTTTCTTTGGTGAAATGCTCCTTTTGTTCATTGATTTTATTCCTGAGCTTGTTGAATTGCCTTTCTGAGTTTTTTTGTGTCTCATTGAGTTTTTTCAGATCTGCAATTTTGAATTCTTAGACATTTAATTTGCAGCCTTCCATGTTGATAAGCTTATTTACTGAATATATTTTTTTGAACTCCCATGTTACATTGGTTATTCATTGTGCTTGATAGATTATTTCTCTGCCTGGGCATTTGTAGGAATAAAATCTTCTTCCAAAAAAATTTGCTAAATTGAGAAATTTAATCTTCCACTACAGAGCAAGAGTTTGTTTATATTTGCAAACACTGAACTAAATGCCAACATTTGTTTCTTTATTAACATATTCTGAGACACCTGGACTTAAGTTACTATACAATTTTGTTTTTCATATTCTCCAGACATTCTGAATCTAGACCCAAAATGTTATCATGGGCGGTGGGAGGTGACTTGCTTGACAAAGGTGGGTAATGGCACCTACAGGGACAAATCAGAATAAGCAAAAACATGAATCATAAACCAGCCTCCTCCATCTTTTTCTCTTAAATGGGTACAATAGGTTGAGAAAACTCTTGCAGGTAGAGAAAGTTTCTTGTAATAAAAAAGATCAGAATGGTATATGGTTAATTTTTAAATATATAGGCAAGTAATTAATGCTTGAAACTGCTGTGGGATTGTATTTATTCAGCTGATTTCAGACTTGGGTCTGGAAGTGGGTAGGGGGGAGTCTCAGAGCAGTGGAGCAGAGAATACCTGAGAGTCCCAACAACGGACTATAGGAAGGGTTCACCTTCGCCTTGCAAAATAAAACAATACAAATTCCCTGAAGTCAGATAAGGGGGATAAGAAAGCAGATTTCTCATCTCTTCCCACCTCCCTCCCTCACTTCTCTTCCTCCAACCTTTCCTTCCTTTCACTGTATCCTGCAATGGCTCAAAAAAAAATCCACATGACAGTTATGGAGACAACACTCAGCTTTATTTATTGCAACACTTTCCAAATTACAGTAAATCATTTTCCCAAAAAGAAAGAAATGGAGTCCAGGGTTGGCTACACTGTGGGGAATCCTGGAGTGCACAAAGTCAAACTGGCTCCCTGGGGTCCTAAGCTGTACTCATAAGCATCATTGGTCTCCCAAGATGGACTGTATGCAAAGCTTCCTAACTTACCCATAAAATCCTTTTTCATGGAATACCTATTAATATCTCAGAATGCTGTATGGAAGACTCTGGTTTACGTTATTAATTTGCTTACCAAACCCTTTCTCCATGGATAAAGCACTGACAAACACGATCCTTCATCAGGTCTGAATTTATAACAAATGCTAAATTGGAAAAGACAAATAGGTGATGTTTTATCCTTGTGACATTTCTCTTCCAAGTTGTAAATTGAGCAACAATGGCCATAATTCCTGAGGTACACCCAAGGTTTGTCTGTACTGTGAAATGTTTTTTAAAAAAGTCTTTAATGATTCAGGAACTTCAGGAACTATATGAAAATCTGTTTGCTCTACCTGACACCCAACTCATGTCATAAGAATCAAAATAATAATAATAATCATCATCATCATCATCATCATCATCATCATTAGAGCAATAAATGATAAAACAAAAACAAAACCCAAACTCAACAAAAAACTTGTATAGATATCTTTAACATAGAATTTCACAAACATAATTAATATTCAGTTCTTTTTATGGGAAGAATTACCCTCCTGGGAACTAGTTTTCTGGGACACACCAGGAGAAGTGCTGACCTGCGGATGTCTGTTCAATACATCTTTGGGAAACACAATTGAACCTCCAATGCTTAGGTGAGCTTCGAGCAGAAACAAGGGAGAGTGTTAATCCATAACCTGCCTGGAAAATAAACTCTTTATGAAAATAAAACAAAGCTTAAGATATGATTTTACTACTTTTGCTTTAAACTGAAGCTGTTACTAAGCTCTGCTTTGTGCCCTTGCCCCTTTTACGGGTGCCAGGAGTCATGGCCCAGACAGGTCTGGTTCTGACGGAGCTCATCGACACTCTCGTGCTCGCCCGCCTCACGTGTGAGAAGACACTTGATATGTATGTGAACACTTCCGGAGTATAGCTGTTCTGTTTTACAAAATAAATCGATCTGGTGTTGGCATATGGTTGAAATTTGACAATGGCAGATGAAATCAACATTGCTATGAATATATTCTGATTTTATTCACATATATAGACTTCAAAAATTTTTAGTAAAACTGTAAAAAATTATTTATAATTTCATAGCATGTTCAATTTCCAAGAAGTAGTCTCAAAAATTATTTTACTGGACACCAATGCACAATGACCCCTTGCTTTAAGGCTTGTATAGGGTTTGTAAAAAACAAGTTGGGTCTCTCTTCAACCTCAGACTTTTCTTTAGATCATTACCCTTCAAAAACATCTTTTTTTTCCTCCTTAAGATTGAAATTTTTATCACCTTTTTATAAAATGTTGTGATAATTCCCAATGTATACTCTTTTCATTGTGTGATTAAGTTTAATAAATAACAATAGTTTGTTATATCTATCTGACAGCTAGAATTCTTTTATGACATCAAAATTATTATTGACATCATCACCATCATCATAATTTAGTATTAAAGCAAACTGATATGGCAACAACTCAATAATTTTAAATGTATTAATACAGATAATTTTATAACTAATAACCTAATTAAAAATAAAAAAGCAGCTTTTTCTTATTTATTTTGAAAGTTAAAGCAATATGAAATGATTTTCATTCATTTAATTTGGGCTGCCAGAGAAAAATATGATTAGTGAGAAAATAACTTTTACAAAAAGAATCCCATTGAGAACTGAGGACCTAACATTTACTAAGAATCTTGCAACTGTTATTTCTAACAGATACAAGGCCTGATTTTTTTTTTTTTATTCTCACCTGTGGACACTTTTCTCCATTACTTTTTAGAGAGAGAGGAAGGGAAAGAAGGGAGAGAGGAAGGGAGAGAAAGAAATATTGATGCGAGAGAGAAGTATTGATTGTTTGCCAGTTATTGGTGCCCAGACAGGGAATCTTATTCCTCCAGATAGGGGGTCGCAGGTGCTCATGCAAGGGAATCAAACCTGAAACTTTTCAGTTACAAGAGATGCTCCAACCAGCTGGGCCACATCAGCCAAGACATGAAGGTTTTTACAGGTGACGAAACTGAGATTTAGAGTGGTGAACAGCTAATCAGGGTGAAGGAAGAATTACAGAATGTTCTAACTCCTTTTTGTAATATTGGGCTGCCTCACCTGAAGTCCCTCAGGTGAGAAAGTATTATGTGTACCTGAAAAGAACCACAGTAACCACAATATAGTCATACTGGATGATGTTTCAGACTTTAACTTAATGATACAATTTTATTGTACTCAATTCCATTAAAATACTCAGTTATTCCTACTTATTGTAAGTGTAAAGTTTCAGAGAGAATGTTTAATGTAATTGCAAAGTTGTCCCCTTTTTTGGTGAATATGTATTTGATCAGTTTTGCCAACAAATCATTAGGTAAAGCATCAGTATGTATAAATCAAATTTACGAAATCTTGTGACCAGTAATCTTGGCTCCATTTACCTATCATCAGAGTCCCCCAGCCAACCTGGAGATGTGCTCCAAAACCAAGCAGAATATCAGTGTTATCAACATGTGTACCCTTGTGGTGGCATTTACCTTGACTGTGTTCCTTCTGCTTCATGTAGGACACACATTTGCAGAGCACTGATTTGTCCATTTTGTTAGATCTCCTCTTGAAGATTGCTAAAGCTAACAGACAGAGGGACTACATCCATGGCTCCTGAGCACCCAGCCCTTTACACCTGATAGATTTTTCATACCCTCAGGGTTCTTTTCTTCTCAAATTCTGTTTATTAATTTAAAAAGTAATATATAATCATGATTACTACTGAAAAATAAAAAGTACAGAGTGGTCATTAAAAGGTAAATATGTTTCCTTATCTTGTACCAACAAATTCATTTTGGAGCTTAACCCATTAGCTTCATTAACACTATGTCCTTACCTTGGTATGGCCAAGAGGTTGTATAAACTCAACAGCACACAGTGCGAGTGTTATTTTGTTGTCACTTAATTTTTACAGAAAAGAGATTATGGTAAAGACATTACACTGTAATTGAGTTTTCTCACTTAGTACTGCATCATGGGCATTCCTCCTAGTCAATGTTTATAACTCATTCTTGTTAACAGCTGTATAATATTTCAACATATTGGTAGATGTAATTTATTTACTCACTGGTGAATATTAAGGGGTATAACTATTGAGCATGAATTTTTCCCACCATACACAACACAATATTCACATAACCTTATATATTACTGATTTTTATACTTGTGTATTTTATCTTTTCAAAAGAAAGACTGCTGGAACAAAAGATAGGCAGAGTTTTATCTAATAAATGATTCTCCAAAAGGCTGTAGCTATTTAAATTTCTACGAGTAATTTATGAAAATGTTATTTACAAATACTCTCACCCATATTGATTATTATTATTCTTTTAAAATTTTGCTAAATTTGTGTAGTTAAAATTTTTTGCTTATTATTGTCTTAATATGCATTTCTCTGACAATGGGGTTCAGTGTCTTTTCCTATGTCTATTGTTCTTTTGGATTGCCTTTTATATGAATTGACTATCCATTAATTCTTGTTTATTTGCTTTTTTCTTATCAACTTGCTGAATCTTGGTGATAGTTACCCATTGTTATTTGTTGCATATATTGTAGATATTTTTCCACTATTGTTTGTCTTTGAATATTTATGTAATATGTTACTATTTTTAATGTAGTTAGTTTTATCTTTTATTTATGGCTCTTTGTTTTTTCAATAACACAAATATCTCCCAAATGGTTCTCAAATTTTTCTTGCATTGTTACAGATTTCTGAAAGATTCAATTTTATATAGAGTATAAGTAGGGATTTAGTTTTGTTTTCTCCTAATTATGCCAACATCATTTACTAAGTAGCCCTATATCACCCTCCTGAATTTTAATAGCTCTTTGTCATACATTGTTTTTATACCCTTAATTTCCCTATAGACTTACTATTATGTTCTGTCATGCCAATGTAATATTCTTTTGTTATGTTAATGGCCTCATGTACATTTTGAATAGGTTAAGGTAAGTGCCTGATCACTATTCTGATATTTAAAATTCTACCACATATTCTAAGACATTTAGTGTTCTATATTTGTTCAGTCAGATTAGATGAGGTAAAGAGGAAACAATTAACCTTGAAATGTTAACACTTAATGTGTCTCTTGCCCTTGCACACTTTCATATGGGGTGGGTTAGTCTCTCCTCCAACTGATGAGCCAGGATCCAGGTCATCCAACTTGTAGCACCATCATTTCAAAGTGCAGATTCTAAATTTGTCTTTGAAAAAGAAAAGCAAATGGAAAAATCACACACATTGCCAATACAGCCCCTTGGCCAGACCTGTCATTTGATCTTGACCTAGTAGAAGAGATTGAGATATGCAGGTGAGCAAGTGGAATTGGTGATCAGGACCATCTCTGCCTTACACCTGACCTTTCAAGCTATTTTACTCAGTTAAAAATAAAGTTTTCTTTTTATTAAAATTGTATTACATGTGTATATTACTTGGGAAGAATTAATATGTTTATCATTTAAGTTTTTCTACCCAGGGGAAAGGTTTTGTAGTTAAATGTCAGTGTGACTTGCTTCTTCTATAGGATTTATAGCACAGATATTTTATCTTTCCTATTGAGCTTTTTCCTAAGTATTTTATAGTTCTTCTTAGTTCAGGAAAATGGAATAATTTGTTTCCATATTAACATCAAACCAATTACTGAAAGTGTAGAGGAAAACTATGCCTTTGTATATTTAGCTTGTATCCAGCCACCCTGCCAAATTTTAGTATACATTCTAGTGATTTTTCCCTGATTTTTTCCAGATATACAATAGTATTATCCATATATAGTTAATATCTTTTCTATTCTCTCATTTATATGGCAATTGTTTGAAATTTCTTACTATATTATCTAAGATCTAAAATAATTTTGTGTAATAAGGACATTCCTTTTCTTTTAAAGGTATCCCGCAGACATCTTTATCTTGTGATCTCCTTCAAAGCCCATACGTGATCCATAACAGAGTCTCACAGTCTATCTCAATGTTTTCTTACTCCTTCTCCTCTGTTTCTTTTTTGTTGGGAACTGCCCTGCCTGGTTTCAGAAGCTGTAACCCCCACTAAAGCTAAGGCTGAGGGAGTGACCTTGGACCATAAGCCACCAAGGAGACAAATCTTATCTCCCTGGCAGGAGTGCCGCTTCTGCTCCTTTTACTTCATCCATAACTGGCCCCCAATGCTTGGTCACTTAGCCAATGACAGGTAAGATTCCCCAAGGGGGGAACAACCTAAGATAGGCACAATCATGTGGGAGGCCCCCAGGAAAGACTTTGGGGGTACAGCAAAAGGGGGTGATGGACCCTCACCCCTCGGCTTTGACAAAGCCTGAGTCCTCATTCTGTCTGCGAGAAGTCTCCTAATGTCTTGGCTACCTCACTTCCCTTGCTCCACCTAAGCCTGAAACAATGACAGAGGGTGGTGCAGTTCTGTGCTGGAAAGAGCGAGTTCCCCAGGGAATCAGGCCTAAGAAAGAATATGTAAAATCCTGTGAAAACTGCTTTGTTTAGAATGCTCTCAATTGAATCATAAGGGTCCAAGCAAGAAGTGAGTTTGTTCCTCAAAGCTTTACAGCTCTTTAACTATCTGACCCTGACTCAAAATAGACCCTCAGAGTTCTTTGTTATCTATTGTTTGATCCTTACTGCCTGACAGACATTAATGAGTTTTATCTGTATTCCTGTGCAAATGAACCTAATAAAAGCCCATTGAGCAACAGGCTCCTGGCACTTCTCCTTTGAGAGACTGGCCACCTTTCCTCCCCAAGCAGATCATGTCTTGGTAGACTTATTCTCATCATTCTCATCAGTGGCAGCCGGAGGGGTCCTGTGGGTGGAGCCTCTCCCCCTTTTTCATGGCCACAGCTTTAGGTCATAGTTTCATCATGTTAACCAGATGGTTAGAATACCTTTCTCACTGTCCTCTTTGACTCTGTAATCTAGTCTGCTTCCAGAGGTATATTTCTATATGAAAATCCAATAATGACCCTCCTTTAATTTAAGCATTCAGTGGCTTCATGTTGCCTGTAGGATAAAGAACAGGCTTCTTAGCATTCATTCTTTATTCATTGCCCTTCACAACCTAGCACTT
The DNA here is from genome assembly GCA_028533065.1 of Trachops cirrhosus. NCBI lineage: Eukaryota > Metazoa > Chordata > Mammalia > Chiroptera > Phyllostomidae > Trachops > Trachops cirrhosus. The sequence goes on from CM052540.1 coordinate 162,972,105, forward strand.
ATCTAGTTTATTGGTCGTTATGTACCCTTAGCTCTGCCAGTATGTTGCTGTGGGCATGTTCTCACCTAAATGTGAAGCACCTCTCACCTGCCTGACTTTTCCTATAAACATGGCTTCACTTTAGGCCATACAGATGATCATTTCTATGTCACTGCACTGATTTCTTTCTTGCAAACACCATGAGTTTTTAGTTAAGTTACACTTGCAGACACTATTAAAAAACCTCTTCTTTATTTTTCCTGTTTCTTTCCATCCTGATTACTGGATGATCTGGAGTGAATAGCACGCCAATCATCTGACCAACCACTAGATGATGCAGTTAGTAAGTACTGAAACATGTGATGCCATAAAATGATGTTTCTGCAAGTATGAAGAGATTGCAGCAGCTGCTCCACTGAAAAACGTTCAATAAAATGATATATTACAACATAAGAAGACTTTGTGTATTTTGTGAGAAAGTAGTAAATTAATTTGATCTTTTCACTTTTCTCTTTTAATTTCATAAAGGCTAGAGAATTGGAGAGACTCATGGGCCTAGTATTGCTATGGTCAGATATACAAACACACACATTTAACTTTCATAATTTAAACATATTTCCATTTAATATAAACATAATTTAAGAAAATATGACCAGGATGAACGTTAATAAATCAAATTTTTGTCTCTTTCTCACTTATGTACTGCTAAGAACTGTCTGCTTGTTCCATAATTTTGAGGAAAAATCTTATTTCTCTTCAGCTCCTTCATTAAAAGGAGAAGGAGGAAGAAAAGCTGAGTCTCAGGCTAGTTTGCAGGATGGTATTGTCCATTCTCCTCCATTCAACTCTTCCACCATCCCTTGTGTTATGCTTTCTCTAGTAAACCACTGTTTTCATATTCAAATAAATTTTTTTAAATGGTTGTGATTCTATTTTAAAACAAGGTTATACAATCTTGGCTTCAGGTCTGCAACATCCAGTTGTTTGTATGTGAATATTCTATGAGGATTCAAATTTAGGGATACCTTTTAGGAATGTACTCCACAGGGACAGTGGATATTAAAGTTACCACCAATGTGAATTTACCCATATTGTTATCTTGAGAAGAAACTACCAAGAATGGGTCTAGAATAAAAAAATGAAAACATTGATATAGGTTGTCAATTATTACTAATTATTTCTAGAACTTCAAGATCAAAGGAAAGTATCTCTGGAGAGTTGTGCTCTACCTCTTCTTCAATAGCTTTTTTGGGGATCCTTTAGAAGCTGCTGATTGTAAGCTAGTTTGTGAGAACCTCTCCTGCTTGACTTTCCTCCATTCTTTGCTTCCTTTTCTCTTCTCTTTCTTGATGTCCCTTTATGTGATTCCCATAAAAGCACAAAATGATGAGCAGGTTCACAAGCATGATCAAGGATGAAGAGCTCAAGTCCAGAGGGTAGGAGAGCAGGAGAATTAAGCCATGCTTCTGTTTTTACAGTATAGCACCAGGTTCTGTATGGAATGTACATGTAAAACCTTCTCTAACACGGTATTATCACCCTGTCTATGTGATGGGAGGTCCAGCTCACCAGAAGACACACTAATTTTAATATCATGCTTTGTCATTTTATTGCTCAATTGTGTGGTCTCTTGCTCTATAATGTCTAAATAGAAAGTTAAGGAAACATTTCTAGCTCCATCATATAGACTAGCATATGGCTGCGCAGGCTGTGAACTTTAACTGAAAGATGGTAGACAGTGCAGACATGCAGCATGTGGCTTCCCTTTCAGCTCTCTACACCTTGCTCAGATTTAAGAGGGCGCCAACAATATCAATCATCAAGATAATTAATATTTTAGTGCAATATCTTTAAAAAGTTAAAATTATCACAAAAACATTCATGATGAATAAAATATTTCAATTGTAAATAAAGACAAGATCAGCAAAAGTACATTGTACCCTGATTGTTCATCTAAAGAGCAGTAAAAATTATGCAAACTGATTGGAAACGCTAGGTAATTTCACCAAAGTCAGAGTAAGGGGTAGAATATGTCACAAGTCAGACCTTCTGGCTGGGTTGACTTCCCCCTTTAGAGAAGGTGACAAGGAACACAAGCTGTTAGAATCATGGTTAAATTAGTGGGTTTTCCCATGAGCTCCACCTCCCAGCAGTTAAATGGGGTAATCATCGGTCACTGGTGAAAGATTTACACTCACTTTAATGAAGGACGGCAGCTAAAACATAAGCTCCCAGGATACTCCTCCGTGCAGAGGAGCCAACATAGCTGTGTGTCTACTTCCTTTGATCTGTTGGCATGTGTCCTTTCTCCTGAAAGAGTTCATCATAGGGAGATGAGGGACCCCTAGTCCTCCAGGTCACAGGTCCCTGTCCCTGTTTCACCTGTTTCTGTACCAGTTCTTCCTGACCTATAATTCATTGACTTTCCCAAATGCATTGACTTCATGAACTCTTGTCTTCCTAACTAAATCTACATCCCTCCCAGTAGAAGGCACTCTGCTTTTGATCAAAGTTTTCCCATCCAGTACCACTCATCTTACATATACATTTAATTAAAATAATGCAACATTACTTGTGAGTTTAATACATTAATTTTAAAAATCTACTTATGAAAAGGGGTCTACATAATATTTATTTGTAATAGGAGATAAAAATATTAATTTGACCCACAAGATGACTCCATCATAACACAAGCAATCATTATGTGACTTGGTTAGTCAGGAGTCTAATTTAGAAACTTCAAGTATAATAGCTGCATATAATAAAGTCCACAGAAAACCTAACTAACTTATTTACCATCGATTCTCATTCTGAATAGGTAATAAAAGAATACCTGTGATGGTCACAATGCAGCTTTGGAAGATCATTTATCCCCTGGCCTGGTGAGAAGAGGAACTAAGTTAAACTAGGAGACACATGGTGTGTGTCTACCATGGCAGTTAAGGCCGAAAAGGCTGCCCGAGGAAGGAGAATTTGTGTGTTTGTTGCTAAGATTTAATACTTTAGATACCTGGTTTCTTATATATGTCAGGCAAAATAAATCCTCCTTAAAATGCTCACGTGTTTGCCCAGAGCATTTCCAGACTCTTCCCAGAACCCGGAACATTCTGCACAGTCTTTGTGGGTCTTTGACAGCTTCCCAGTTCAGAGCTGGGAATTCCTTTCTCCCTGACCTCCAAGGGCTGTTGGGGCTGCTGTATGCAGGGGCCTCCTCTGCAAGAGCCCCACACTCTGAACCCGGATTTTCCTCCACAAGAAACAGCTGTGACCCACAGGATCTGCCCTGACACTCCAGGGAGCCTGCTCTTGACGTACAAAGTTGGGGCCTAGCCTACTAAGTCATTCCCTCCAGCTATTTCAGGTCAGTACTAAGAGCATTAAGCAAATTACAACCCTGGGGAAAGCTGCAAAGAGAAAGATGCAATGTCAATCCTCCCTCCGACTTAAGTCTTAACAAGCAAAAGAAAAAAGACAGTCCAATCAGCCTTGTCTACAGAAACTTTTTTTTTTTCAAGTCCCTGAGCCTGGTAATTGAACTTGCACAAGAATGTGGCATTGAGCAGCAAACAACCCATTGGCCTGAAGTCCAGCTCAGCCCTCCATGCTCTGTGTGTCCTCTGACTGTAGAATCTGTACAAATGACAATGGCAGCTCATGGGCCACCCTTTAGGATGTTATCTCATTGAATCTTCCCAGCAGTGCCATGATGGGGTGGATCTCTGCTGTCTTCACTCTGCAGCAAGTACCAAAGCTCTGCCTACTGTGGTGTGGAGCCCGAGGCCTGTGCTCACAACTGGGGCCTCACCTCCCACAGCCCAGAAGGCACAGGAGAACCCTAATGAGTGCTCAGTTCCTGGTTGGGCTTCTCTGCTCCCTCACAGCTAAGCACCCCAAACCCAGGTCACCTCCCCAGTGGCTGTGAGCCTGCACATTCCATTCTAAGGGTCCTAACCAGCCAGCCATTCTCCCCATGGCCCTGTTCACTGGAGTCTGTTAAAGACACAGTGTCTGTTCTTTGTGAGTTTTGCATAAATGTGTGAGCTTGGTTGGACCATCCTCAGTGCTTCTCTGTCAAGGAGCCAGCTGCTGTGTGGCTGGCCTTGTGCATTAGGTCAGTTCCCTGGGGCTGCCATAACAAATGACTACAAACCAGGCTGCTTAGAATAATCAACATTTATTCTCTCAGTCTGGAGGCCAAAAGTCCAACATCAAGGTGTAGAGAGGGCTACACTCCCTCTGAAGGCTCTGGAGGAAGGTTCTCTCTGCTCCTTTGGGATTCTGGTGGGTGCCACATCCCTTGACCTGTGGCTTCACCACTCTAATCTCTGCCTCTGTTTGTCTCCACATGGTTATCATCCTCCTGTGTGTCCATGACTTCATGTGACTTTCTTACAAGGACACCAGTCATTGGGTCTGGGGCTCACCTTTTCTACTATGAGCTCATTCTAACTAATTACATCTGCAGAGAACCTATTTCCAAATAAGGTCCCATTCAGAAGTTTCAAGTGGAAATGGATTTGGATGCACACTGTTCACTCCACACATTGCCTTGGACATGAGAATTATGTGCAGTACACTTTTAAACCAGAATGTGGCAATCAAGAAAACGAATTGTATCTTCACAAGTAGAAAGTGTGAGACAATAACATTTATAAGGGTTGGCCATCCAAGTAAGTTTCTAAATATTTACATGGATTTTCTTTTCTTTACTCTTTTATTTTTTGCAACTCCATGTATCTACATTCACAATATTTTGATGTGCAAGTATCTGTTGTATATACAAATATACAACAAATTTTTTTTATTTAAAAAAGCATTTATTTTTGGTAAACAGATAGAGAGAGAAAGAAAGAAGAGGTAGATGTCAGGGGACCAAGGTTTAAAGAACTTTGTTTTTCTAGTCCATAAGTTTTCATCAAAGATCCATTTACTCTCCTTAGAATTGTGAAGGCCCAAATAGAATTTCATTACTTTGAAAAAGCAATGTGGGCTTTCTGGATACCTCCATTCTCCCACTCTGATGCAAAGCAGAATGAAATCAGATGGGGAAAGGTCCCTGGTCCCACCTGTCTACTGCTGTCCAGACCTCTCCCTGACTCTGCTTGCCAGGGCTGAAGACCCTTCCCAAGGACTTGCATAATTCTTGTGATGTGAATTCCTCCTCTGGAGAAATTCTTAGTGTTTACCCACCCTGTACACACAACAAGAAGTACATCTGGCTCAGGTGTTAGGAAAACATCCATGGCCTGGAAACAGGGGCTGGAGCCAGAGGGAGGTTTGGTGAGGAGGCACAGGAGGAGTCTGCAAAATCAACTCCTGACCCAGGATCAACCCTCCTCACCAGGGGAGATCCAGATAGTGAGGACTAAAATTTTGGTAATTTGGGGACCACTCTTCAAGAAAAAAATACAAAGTTGTGTTACTTTTGGACATTTTATTAAAAATGTGAACATGGGCACACACTGAGAGGATACCTCCCGGTGCCTAGAGAAGGGTCCACACTGGAGAGGGGCTCATTCAGGGTTCCAGCTCTGGCTTTGAGTGTTAATAGTCCCTCCTGATCCAGACATGCCATTGCAGTGGCCTCCTTGAAACTCCGGGGAGCTGTTATGGCCCTTCAACTAACCACAAGAGTAGTCAGCTCATCCCCACTCTGCTGAGCTATTCAGATAGATCCGGGCCCCAAGCTCTTGGAATTGAAAACTCTAGTTGAGATGCCCTGAAGTAGTGCATGAGGCTGTGTCTCTTTAATCTCCTACCTCTTAGAAAAAAAACAAAAACAAAAAAGATGACATTGGCAGCCAAAACCATCAAAATAAAAGGAAGAGTTGACAGGAGGAGGAAATTCTCTGCAGAAGGAAAGTTAAAGCAAAGGAGGTTGAGCAAATACTGAACCTAAGCTTGCAGAAAGATAAGGGGAAGGTGGTATCTGAAGCCACAGGACATGAGGACTGGCTGGGAGCATGGGAGAGAGACAATGAGAAGGACTGTCTTCAGCCCAGGACTTGGCGGACCAGATCCTAAAGCTGCTTTAAAAGACACCAAAAGTCACCAAAGGAGAGGTGAAGAATGTAGGGTTCTAGCTCTCCTTACTGGTCACATCCCAGTACAGACAACAGAGGAGAACTATGAAGTCCATGGTTACCCAGGAACACCAGGGCTCCATGAACATTCTGCAGCCATGGGACTTGACCACTTGGCTCACCAATACCCTGAGAGAGGAAGCAAAGGACACAGGACACAATGCATAGTTGTTCCTCCAGACTTTGCCCTTCAAGACAGAGATGGACCAAATATCCTCATTTCCCTCATGACCTGTATGGGTCCACTGTCCACTCATTTAGGTCTTTAGTCCCAATCAATAGCTTAGAGCCCCCTTACAAGAGTGCCTGTTAAAATCTGCTACCTATTGGATAATTTTTTAGAGTAATTTTACATTTTCATGGCTCAGGATGCAAGGGTACTAAAACACCAGTTCACCTGATCCATGGCCTGCCTACCTTTTCTTCTTCCTTCCCCCTCCTGCTGCCTCCCTCCTTCCCTTCCTTCCTGCCTCGCCAACTACCTTCTTCCTTCTTTCTTTCCATTTTGCCACTCTTCCTTAGTGAACATTTATTGAGTACCCACCTGGACTGGGCTTTGTTCTAATAACTGAATTGCTGTCATATTGGCCACATTTATGCTCTCATTTATGTTGTGTTCTGTGTGAAGTGAGTTCTATTGTACCTTGACCAAATGCCCCAAACTATATTCACTTGTAGGATGGCAGATAGACAAGGCATCCTAATAAGATACCATATTTAAATGAACCTTTTGGTGTAGACAGTCCCTTCTAATAGATGCTCTACATGCTTCCTGTGCTAGTGCATGTGACTGCAGGAGCATGATATCCTAAAAGCACTGTGAGGATGCTGGGGTACCCTTTCCCAAATGCCATGATCCCTCAGTGAAGACCTTAATTTTGTGTATCAGCTTGAGTGATGTCTGTGTCTAATGATGGATCAATGGATAAAGGTATGGCACATATGTACGGAAGAATAATACTGAGCCATAAAAAATGAAATATTGCCATTTGTGACAGAATAGAGGAAGCTTCAAGGTATTATGCTAAATGAAGATGGAAAAGGATAAAACCATATGATTTTACTTGCCTTTGGTATATAAAATAAAAAGTAACAAATTAACAAACCAAAAAAAACCCCCAAACAAACAAATTCATACATATAAACAGTACGATGGTGAGTACCAGAAGGGAAAGTGGTGAGAGGAAAGCAAAATGGGTAAAATGGGTCAAATATATGGTAATGGATGGAAATTAGACTTTTGGTGCTGAGCACACAATAGAGTAGACAGATATTAAGTTATGGTATTGTACACCTGAAATTTATGTAATATTATTCACCTCAAATAAAAATAAAACTTGCCTGGGCCATGGGACTCTTAGATATTTGGTTAACCATTATTCTGAGCGTGTGTGAGGGTGATTCTGGATGAGATTAACATTTTTATTTATTTATTTATTTATTTATTTATTTATTTATAGAGAGAGGGGAAGGGAAAGAGAGAGAGAGAGAGAAACATCAGTATATGGTTGCCTCTCATGTGCCCCCAACTGGGACCCTGGCTGGCAACCCAGACATGTGCCCTGACTGGGAATCGAACTGGTGGCCCTTTGGTTCACAGGCGGGCACTCCATACATGGAGCCACACCAGCCAGGGCAGGTCAAGATTAAAATTTTAATTGGAAGACTCAATCAGCCTACACGTTGCCCTCTCCAATGTGGGCAGGCCTCATCCAATCATCAGGAGGCCTGAGCAGAACAAAAGGCAGAATAAGGGAGAACTTTCTGTCTCTGCCTGACTGACCTGATGATGGGACATCAGTCTTCTTCTGTCTTCAGATTTAGACTGAGATTGGAACTTGCATCATCAGCTCTCCTGCCTCTCTGGCCTTCAGACATGGGTGAAAAGTGTCTCCTGGCTCTCTTTGGCCTCAGTTTGCCAACTGCAGGTCTTGGGTTTCTTAGCCTCCATAATCACATGAGCCAACTCCTTATAATAAGTCTATTTATATATATATAATCTATTGTCTCTCTGGTGAACCCTGGGACAGTCATCACCATTTTTCATCTTGGCACAGTGAACTCTTTTACTTTTTATTATTTTTTTATAATTTAAGTTATTTTACGAATAATTTTCAAGCATAAGAGTTTTAGTATACCAAACCCAGATTTTAATTCCATGTTATGTTGGCTTGAAGGTCTATGTGTGTGAAATGGGTAAAGTCCCCTGAATACAATATATGTTCATAAACCTTCTTACATACACCTGGAACAAAAGTTCTCTGTAAAAACTAATTCTAGATTCTAATCATTTCTCTGACAGTTTCTAGCTTTTCATTACTTCAAGTTCTTTTTTGTGCGTGTGCTTGAACCATCAAAGCACAACACAAAGAGTTTTTTGCAAATTCTGCCCCTGCATTCAGAAGTGATTGTGTGCTGCCTGCACCCTGGCCATTGATAGGGCAGGAGGAGCAATTGCTGAAATTTCCCCCTGTTTGGAGGGTCCACCCTTGTCTCTTCCAAACCCTGGAGCTTTCTCACACATCACAAACAAAAGAAAAAAAGGAGAGACAGGAAACTGACACTTTATACTTTTCTTGAAGGTAAATAGCAACCCTCTTCCATGCTCATAATTTCAAATACTATTTATTTTTATTTTTCTAATCATTTGTTAAAATCATAAATTTAATGATGTTTTATTTTTAAATTATTTATTTTCTTCTAATGATTTGTATGCATACTTACATTTTGTGCACTGAAAAACCATATTAAATAAATTTTGGTGCACAAGCATTATCATAAAAGTTAAAAGGATACTATCATGTGTCCATTTATTGAAATAGAATACTGGAGGGGAGCTGTTATTATAAGTGTTAAAAAATGGGTATTGAACTAGAGTTTACATTTTTTATTGTGGTTCAAGTATAGTTGTCTCCATTTTTCTGCCACCACTTTCCCACCACCACTTTCCCCTGCTCCACCCACCCCCACCTCCCACACTCAGTCCTTCCCCTCTTTGGCTTTGTCCGTGGGTCCTTTACACATGTTAACCAACAACCCTTTCTTTCCTTCTCCCGTTGCCTTCCCTCCCCGCTGGTTACTGTCAGTTTGTTCTTTATTTCAATGTCTATGGTTACATTTTGTTTGCATGTTTTGTTGATTAGGTTCCACTTACAGGTGAGATCATATGGTATTTGTCTTTCACCACCTGGCTTATTTCACTTAGCATAATGCTCTCCAGTTCCATCCATGCTGTTACTAAGGGTAGGAGCTTCTTCTTTCTTTCTGCTATGTATTCCATTGTGTAAATGTACCATTTTTGATCCACTCATTTACTGATGGGCACTTAGGTTGCTTCCAGCACTTGGCTATTGTATACTGTGCTGCTATAAACATGGGTGTGCATAAGGCATAGGTTCTTTTGAATTGGTGTTTCAGGATTCTCAAGGTATAGTCCCAGCAGTGGAATTGCTGGGTCAAAAAACAGTTCCATTTTTAGTTTTCTGAGGAAGTTCCATACTGTTTTCCACAGTGGCTGCACCAGTCTGCATTCCCACCAACAGTGCTCTGGGGTTCTGTTTTCTCCACAACCTCGCCAGCACTTGTTGTTTGTTTATCTGTTTATAATGGCCATTCTGACCAGTGTGCTGGTTCTTTTCCTAATCAATTGTGCAGTGGAGTCCGCCCTGTTGGACAACTGACTGGGTAAGAGTTCAAAATTTTTTTGTCTGTAGAAATGTTTGCTCATTCATAGACTTTTGAGTTTGAGAGAATGCATCTAGGACATCTAGATGTGCTCTGAAATTTCAGAGAGCTGATATTTGTGTCTTTGTATTAACATTCTGATTTGTTAATGATTGTGAAATATCTTCTTTCATTTCTCACCCAAGAACACGCCCATTGAGAGAGGGGGGAAGAGAAGAAGAAAGAGAGGGAGAGTGACATCAATGTGAGGGAGAAACATCAATTGATTGCCTCTCCTACGCACCCCAACTAGGGACAGAACCTACCATATAGGCATGTGCCCTGACCAGGAACTGAGCCCACAACCCTTTGGTTTATGGGACGATGTCCCAACCCGCTGAGCAGCACTGGTCAGGGTTGCTCTTCTCTTTTCCTGTTTTGAGCAGAATCTGAAAAATTCTAAATTCTTAAATATGTCCAATAAAACTAAAAATAAAGTATAAAGGAAGTGTCTTGGGTCATTTTTACATCTGGGTTGGTGGGCCAGTGTTTTGGACAACTCAAAAAGAAAATTAGAAAATGATGAAATAATTGTACTTTATTTATTTTTTATGCTTCAAGCTGATTCTATCATTATACTATATTTATTATTTCAGTGATTTTTTAGCAGAGTTGGAAATAATGAATAAAGATGAAATAGTTCCTAGAATGTTAAAAGAGTGAAATAAAGATATAGGAAAAAAGATCACTAAGATTCTCATTTTTATATTAGATTTTATAAAAGGGTGCAAAGGACCCAAATAATAATTAAAAGTAAAAAAAAGATACTTTACTAAAAATATTATTATGTAATAATGAATACTATTTTTTAAACAAATAAATGTTCTCTGTGTTCTTTGAAAAATCTGTAATAATTAACTATAGGGGACCGTTACACATGGTGTGGGAAATGTAGCCCAGCCCCCACTCGGAAAGGCCAGTGGGGAGTGAGGTCTGGCACACAGGACCCACACTCATGGATAGGTTTTCCCGTGGGGAATCAGGTCTGCATTGTACCTAGGCTGCTATGAGGCTTGCTTTTGCTAAAACTCCCTCACCCTGGACTGAGGCAACAAATGTTTACTTTATATCTCTAAAGTAACTTCTTAAAGTCTGTGCTAAAACTCCCAAGGATGGAGTGTAACCTGTTCAACCACTTTTCCCTTTGATTTGTAACAACCTTGTCTTTGAAGAAATTAGCAACATTCTTTTCTTTGTTATCTGTACAAGGTAATCACCTACAGCAAACCTGTGCATAGTATATGAGGACCATCCTCAATATAATGGACCCCAAAAAGCAATAAAAGCTTGTCTCAGCAGGGGTTGGGGCCCTCTCTCACTTAGAGAACGGCCGTGCTGTCCCTTTTTCTCCACAGAATTTCTGTAGTCTGTGTGAATTTGTTCATTGCAGTCACAACATATAGACCCTGTCAGCCAGGGTCCCCATCAAGTAACAAAAATAATGAAATATCAATTTATGCAAACAGAACTGCTCAAGAGAACCTCAAAACTAAGCATGTGTCTAGCAACTTGCCTGCACACTGAAAATTCCAAACCTCACTGTGTCAAATTGTTTTTATTAAGAAAGATGGTGATGTTTCCCATGTAAATTTTAACACATAGAAACTTGATAATTACTTAAAACAAGAAGACTACTAATGATGTTGTGAGATGATGACCTACGGGCACTATGCAATAAAACAGTTAGTCATAACCCTAATAAGAGTCGCTAGTGCATTTGCTGGTTCCTGAGTGCTGTGCAGAGGTGACTCCTCCGTTGCCCAAAGTCTGCCTGTGGCCAGGCAGTCTTCCTAAGACTTAGCCTGCACTCAGCTTACTCTCCAGGTCTGTTCCTTCCGTCGGGAATGCAGGGCAGCTACATTCTTGCAGGGAGCTCTGTGGGAGACCAGAAGCATCCGATGCCTTAAGACATATTTGTTTTCATTTCCATATAATTTAAACACAAACAGATTCTTGGATTAAATCTTATATATGACCTAATTGGCTGATTATTGACTTAAATGTGAGGAATCTGATAAATACTAAATTCTAAGATAAAAATAAAACAACAGCACCAAAAATAACACCAAAACTTGTCTAGAGAAGTGAAGCAAGAGAAGCAAAGCAAGAGAAGCAAAAGACACTTTGCCGATGAAAACGACTGGCTTCCGTGTTCCATTGAGCCCAGCAGGTTGTTTGGGACACAGAGCCAGACAGCACGGCGCCTACCCTTGACTCCTGGAGGGTCCCCAAGCTGTGAGGAGAGGAAAGCCAAGAGGTGACCTCCAGGCTTGCAGGTCTGATACTCACACACGAGGCTGCAGGTGTCCACTCTTCTTCAGGTGTGACAAAGAGGTCACAACTATTTTAAACATAAGTGGTTTGGGACAAGAAAAGTCAGTATGACTTAAATATACCAATGAGATATTCTAGGGTTTTCAGGAACATCTATAAAGGACACATGGACAAAACTAAAGCGGGGTAGGCTCAATGGTGGGAAATGGGGATGGCTGGGGTGGGGGTAGTGATGGAGAGAAAATGGAGACAACTGTACGTGTATTTTTTAAATTAAAAAACAGAAAAATTGCCAATTATATAATAGAATCTGACCTACAGTTGAAGCAATCTGATACTGATCTGTATATCTGCAAATAATCTGAAAAACTACATATTATTTTATCAGTCTGACTGATGTGAAATATTTTTATTACTATTTGTAGCTGTGTTCTCTTGTTGTAATCTAAGGTTAATTTTTTGAAGTTTATTTCATCTCCATAAAATTAGTGATCTGTATTAATGGGCGTGGTGTTTCTTTTTAAGGCAATAAAAATGTTTTGCAATTGGATAAAAAAAAGAGATATTCTGGACGGTTCTTCATTTGCCACCACATAGCTCTAAACTCTGCCTTGGCTTTTGAGGCGATGTCTCTGGGAAAGTTACTCCAAGAGATAGTTAATTTTGCCTAAATTGCTTTTATGAAGCAAGGAGGGACGGTGAAGAAAATGAGCTAACATGATGCTTTTTAAAATGAGTTTAAATGAGCTTCTTTCAAAGATTCATGTTTACCCGCATAATATCAGGCATTAAGACTGTCTTGCCAAATGCACCACCTTTGCAAATTAGTATTCCTGGAACAGATGACTTTTCTATCAGTGCATCACAGTATTTTTTGGCAATGTACTACTATTGAAGGGTAAGCACCATTATTCTTTAAGGCAAGATGCAAAGAAAAATGAGACCCAATCCAGGAACATCCGTGGCTGAGTTTCAAATACACTTGTTCTAATCGTCCTTGAAGCAGGACTCCTGTGCATTATAGATTGCCCCAAATATCTCTGAATAATAGTTACACTAAAACAAATATTGGCTTTATGTAGAATAAAACTGTGCTAACATTTTGGGCAATTAAAAAATAAAACATGTATGGCTTATTGAAACAAAAAGGATGGCTATTTTTTCTTTAAAGTATTGAACGCTTTTTTTCCTTTAGCATATTCAGTATAAAAATTCATCTCTTCACAATACAGGAGAAGTAGGTGCAGCACCTGGTTGGAATGCCTTTGCAAAGCGGACAGTCATCACATGGAAAGCCACACCTGTGCCACAGCATCATGAACTGCGCCCATAATGGGTGCGTGATTATAGACTTCACCATAAACAAGAAGCTACCCACAAAAACTAGTAGTTTTGTTGGCAGTGAAATGGCACCAGGTGTTAGACCTCAGTTCAGCAACCAGTACTTGAGTTCTGACTAAGAAAGAATTCAGATCCAAGCCTCAAACTATAAGAGAAAGTTTACTTAGAAAGTCACAGAGGTAGAAGAAGTGAATGGTTGAAGAAATGGGCCCAGGAAACAAGTTACAGGGGAAAAAGAAGGGCAAAAAAAGAATTTAAGAGAGGGAGAGAGAAACATGCTTTGAGAAGTGAGAGAGGAAAGGTGTGGGCATGCTTTTGGAAAAAAAGGAAAAGGAGAGCATGCTTGGGGTCCCTGTCTTAAGGGCTTTTATCTGGAGGTCTCAGGGGAGGATCTCAATAGAATAGCCATCAGCTTTCCCTCAGGGTCATGGTCTTCACTAATTGGTCTGTCTGGTTTTGCTTCTTCTCTGGGTCTGGAGCTGAAACACAGCTGAGGCCTAGGTGTCATCTCCAGACATTAATGCTTAAGAGAGTGGTTGTGCAAGTGTTTGTAGTTTTGCCTATTGCTTGGCACCTGGGGCTCTCCTCTCTGGTGACTCTCTGCACACCTGACCTATTGTTCTTACTCTGATCGTGCCTATCTAACTACCTAGTGCAGTTTGATTCAACAAGCAATGATTTCATTTCAAAATGAAGAACAGCCAACACACTTGGTTTTTCTGGAGCTTATCTCTTCTGATAATCATAGCACAATTCATATTACATTTGCATTAAAATTGAATTGTATTTTATGTACACCTACCATGAATGTTTCTGACATCATAAATATTGAGTTAACAGGAGGGATGTTGAGTGATTAAAACCAAAGGAATCAGTGTTTGCTTTTCTTAGTTTTTACTGTTTGCAATTTTTTGTGAACTAGACATTGAGAAAAAATGGATATAACAGACTTGTACAAATAACTCACGCATTTTATAATAAAAACAATAAATACGTATTGTTTTTTTCTAAATGTAATATTTAAATTTAATTGTAATAAAATAACATGAAAGTTTGAGATTCAAAATGGCCATAGTATATTTACTTTACAAAATATACTTTAACTTTACATCTCTCTGTCTCCTTCCTGCATTCTCTGTATCAGCAATTTTTAACTTTTTCTGTCTCATGGCACACATAAACTAATTACTGAAATTCTGTGGCACACCAGAAAATATATTATATTTTTGCCAATCTGACAAAAAATAGGTATAATTTTGATTCATTCACACCAGACAGCTATTGTTGTGTTGGTTGTTGTCATTTTTTTATTTGACAATCTAAGGGAAAAAAGATCAGTGCCCCTGACTAAATAGTCAGGTATTGCATGTTTTAAAAATTCTTATGGCACACCAGTTGAAAATTGCTGCTATATATATGTATATCTAGATATGTACATTTATATTTATATATCACCTATATCTATAACTGTATATATTTATATCCATATTATCATTCCTCTGACAACTTGGTGAAAATTTTTTGGTAGCTACTCAGAATTATTTTGTTACCAGAAGCTCCTGTCTTTTTGCTCATGGCAATCACAAATATCAAAGTATATTTTGTGTGTGCCTTTTCCAAGGTTTCAGAAGAGTTTAAGTGGGTTCATAATGGAGATCATTGTTTACTCAGATAAAACCAACAACTCTGGGGCTTCCCAATGCCTGGACAGGTCACGGAGCAGACACGCAAAGATAAAAGGAGGCCCGGTCTGTGGGCTGAGCACCTCAAGTAAATAAGTGATTGGATGGTGCTATGCAAATAAGTGATTGGTCATCTCACAGATCCGGAACGAGCAGTGCATTAAAGCAGCAGCCTGCTTCTCGATTGTGGATCCTGGGAGCCTTTCCTCTCAGGTTGCCAGACAACGTGCTGCAGCTCCGTAGGAGCCACTGCTTTCTCAGTCATCACCACTGAGCTTTTACCAATCACACACACACTCAGTATGCTCCTTCATTAAATCAACAGAGCCTCCGCACATGGATGGCCTCATTTATTTACACAGGCTGTACCTGGGCAGGTCACTTAGGTCACCATCCTTATGAAATTTAAAGAGTAGGGTTTTGAATGGATTAATCTCAAGAGAGTCAGAGAAGTAAATGAGAACTTTTTCCAGGTCCTTATTCATATGTGGGTCATTGTCACAGAGTCTTTTGTAAAGGGCTCCCTGTCATGTGAAGTTTGTGATAGGTTGAGTCAGATCGAATGACTGTGTCTTCTCAGATATTACTGAGGTTTCCTGGAGAGGAAGAAATTCTACTTCAAGACAGTCCTGCCTGAGTTTCCAGCCTGCTAGCCTGCCTTTGGGATTTCAGACTTGGCGCCCAACTGACTGAGCCAATTCCTCAAAATAAATTTAATTTTTATAAAATTACATATATAGATGTAGGTACATCTATATAGAGACATTATTGATATGTCTATCTATAAATTTTTATAGAATATATAGAAAGAATATATCTGTATGTTGAAATCTATTTGTATCTTTCTATCTATATCTATCTATCTATCTATATCCATCTATTATTGGTTCTATTTCTATAGGTACATCATCCAAGGCCAAGACTGTCTCCCAAGCAGAAGAGAAGAGCCTGAGGTGAAGATCAGACAGTAGGACTCACTGTCCTCAGATGGGCCCTCGAGGACTTATTATGGTAGGAAGCACCAATTGGAACCTTGTGGACTTCCTAATGGCTGATCAGGACTCAGCCAGTTGTCTGCAGAGACACAGAGGCAAAGATTGTCCATACTTAACATCACCAGGTATGTTGATCATATATTTTATATCAAAGGTATAGAAGGCAAGACCATGGAGTTTTTGAATACAGGAAGCTGAAATAGAGGATTATCGTTCAAATTCTTTTTTCAAGTTTTCACCTGTTCTCCTTTTATCTTCTTCAGAGAAAGCTAAGGAAATACTCCACATTTTTGAAAGAGAGCACCCTATCTCTGTACCTAATGCTTAGTAACTCCGATACGGAGAATGATCTCTCATTATGGTGCTGGACTAGAGCAGAAAAACTTGGTGAGCCCTGTCATTATTGGAAGGTCATTTGAAGGAGTCTTAATTTCTGATGTTCAACTTATAAAGGTGAGCTCCCACTGTCACAGACGGGAAATCCCAGGGGCATTGAGAATTCCTAAGACCAGGGAAACCTGCTCTGGGAGAGGTGGTCCTTGGGTCCTGCACACTGTGGAAAGCGTCAGTGGTGTGGTTTCTGAGAGGGGAGGGTGGAGCAAATGTGCACAGAGGCTGACAGATAACACTGGACAAGGTTCAGGGGTATCCCCAGAGAGGGCAAGCCCACCCAAAGACCATCAATTTACCACATTGTACATAACTGCATTGACCTTTTATTTCGCACAAAACTTTTTTGGGTATGATTATTTATTTTCTGTCCTAAGCCAGTGTATGTGTCTGTGAGTGTGTGCACATGTACTTGTGTACATGTGTAGAAATTGACAGCTTATGCTTAGTATGGCATAAGACTGACCCATGAATCTCAAGGAATGGTGACCAGAAGGCAGAAATGACAAGGACATGGAAATGTTCTTAGTCCTCCCTCCAAAAAACCCTCATCATATGTCAGGACAAAAAGTAGGTGGATGTTTTACACTTGATCCCTCAGTCTCAAGGTCAGTAAGTCAGCCCCAGGCACATTCCTTGTAACAGACTCCTTCACCCTTGGTTCAAATCATTCACAATCCTAAAACTGTGAAAAGATTGACCAAGTATGTATCGTGTACCCACTTTCGTGCCTATAACTGCATTTTCTAAATTTAGAGCATCCCTCTGAGATTCGAAGACAGGTTTGACATTTTTATCTTAATTTTGTCTCATTGCCACTGCGTTGTGTAAAGTATTACAATAGAACACTGAGTACAACAGTTGAAGAGTGGCTAAATTGACAGTCACATACATGAGTTTGTCCTTTCGAGGAAAGTCTAATTATTAAGAGTTAAATACTCTGCTACTTGCTAAAAATAATAAGCTAGAATTCAGGAGGAAGATTCTCAGAATATTGTGACAATAGCTGACAGCAAAGTAGAGTTCTTGTGTTTTCTTCAAGGTATGTTCTCATTATACTGTAGACTCGTGGTTAACCAGGGTGAGGACGCCCAGGAACAATAGTAGATATAACTCAGCAGATCGTAATGAAAACAGAATATTCTATGGAGTTCAAAATCAATAGATTTTAGCCAGTCTTATGCTAATGAACGACTCAGATTTCTTCACCAGTCTCTTGGGGGGTTGAGTAAATTACAACCGCAAAGCTCCACCCGGAGTCAGGGTCAGCACTTTCCTGGTGGGCTCTCTCTAATGCCCCTTTCCAACCACAGGCAGTGGCAGGCCAAGCTTGGATGCTCAGTTATGCAGTATTGATTTAAGGACATATTTGTCCTCATCTGTTAGGGAGGAACACCAGACCCGGATCCCAGGGATCTCATAATTGGATTCAACCTATTTTGTATTAACTAATTAGGATGGTTCTTTTTTCTGCATGCTCCTTTCTGTCCGCTCAGCGATTTTAATCCTTTTTATTTCATGAGGCTAGAATGTAAGGTTCATTATTTTCTTTTTAAATATTTGACGATGCACTTCCAGCCCAATAGGAGTGACTGGGGATACAGTAAAAGAAATGTAGATCTAATTTTTCTCTGCCCTTTTATTAGTCTTCCTTTATCCTTTCTTGCAATGTTCCCTCCCCTCCCCTGCCTCCCGCACACACACACTTATGAATACATACACAGCTCCTGCTGACCTTGGGGCACACATCTGTGTGTCTGAAGGCTCTGATCAGACCTTTAACAGATAACCTTGTATTCCACTAATATTAGGCACTGGGTTGGCACAAGAGATGGTGGTGATGGCCACGTACTCGCTACACAAGTCTCAAATTCAGTCGAATTACTGAACAGCTTTTACTTAGCATTCCACAGGCATCTGATCTGAGTGAAGCAAATTTTCTGGAACTAGACCTCTTGCGTCTGACTCTGCACTGCCTTTGTCCTGGCCGAGCTACCCATGCCCAGAGCTCCTTTTGAAAGCAATGTGAGCCCTGAGCTTGGGCCAGCTCTTTGGAGACAGGCAGGGAGGGGAAAAGCAGGCCTTTGTGAGGGCTGTGGACAAGGAGAGAGCCATCTGCAAGTCTGTTGGACAAGCCTGGGATGCAGTGTGGGGGTGAACCACGCTGAGGGACATTGTGTTCACTGATTGCACAAAGGCCATGAATGAAAATGCAGTGACTGAGAGACTCCCACACAGTGTGGAGGCAAGTGAGATAGATATAAACTGGAAGACAGAGGCACAGATCATCTAGCAGTTAACTGTCTATTGAATTTTACTAAGCATTTGGGATAATCCATGTAGATTACGTTCTTAGGCCTGTCATTACAATCACGATATCATGTATGCATTCTAATTCAAATCTGGTGAAACAGAATAAGTATTTAGATGCCCCAAATCAGCACATGGCCAAGATGCACCTTTTTGGAAGCCCATGGGCCTCTTTCCCTTCAGTCCCAGGAAACTGATTCTTTCCTGGAGGGTGGTATGTCAAAAGGAGCTGTGTCCTTACTTTCTGAGCTCAAAATAATGCACCTTTTAAAATCCAACAACTGTATTCTCTACACCTCTGTAAACAAGGGATAATGTGAGTCTGTTGCCCCCTTCTGTGGTCCCTGAAAATCAGAAACAGGTGAGGATGAAGGTGAGGGTGACAGTGTAGGTGAGATCCCTGATGGGCCAGTCACCCAACTGGGGCATGTCAGCCAAAAGAAGGAAGATAGAAGGGTGCCTTTAAAGCAGTGATGCTAGCAAAACTGATTTGGAGAGTTGGGAAAGACTTCATTGTCACCAAGGCATCAGTTCTGCTAGTTTTGTCCTCCGTTCATCTGAGAGTTGTGTTCAAAACACCAAACAGCCAAAAGAAAGCCTAGTCAGCTCATCCTATCGTTAGATGTGAAGGAGAGGCTCTATGTTGCCCAGAACTCAGGAGCACAGGGTGCCCTGAGCCGCTTAAACACATTTCTTTATCCTTTAGCTGTGTGTGTGCTGTCTACCCTGGGCTTTTGAATAATGAAATCATTAGATATTTCTCTCACACTTCCAAAAATCTATGCCCTGAAAATTTAAACAAGTTGTGTGGTGTTTTGTTTGTTAAGTGCTGCAAAAATCTCTTTGGTATAAGAGCTGGCCAATCTGCTGACTGTGCTCATCATGGGCTTTGGCTATGAGGGCCTATAGATTTTTCTTCTCAGCACAAGGTCAGAAATGGATTCGCCCCCACTCTTGGTGTGTCAGCCTGGCCTCCCTCATGGGACGTTGCTGCCTGAGTCTTTCAGGAGCTTTCTGTGCTGATCCAACCCCATGGAGGCAGCTGTCTTAGCAGACCATCTGTGCGGTTCATACCACATACGGACCTCACTCATCTGGGACACACTGGGTGTTGCCCTGTCATAGGTTCATTTGCTCTGTTTAGTTCTGGGTCTGAGCAAAATTGTGCATGGCCTTCAAGATTTCCCTGAAGTCCCGGGTTGCTTGAAATCCTAGTAGTCAGAGAAGTATGTCAGCCTGAATGCTGATGTCCAAGATAATATAAGAGAGGAAGTCTGCCAAGGATTACTTTGTTAATCTGCATGCACGACATCCATGTGGGAGTCTGTAACTCCAGGGTTGTGCTAATGTGTGTGCAGGTGTGTATGTGTGTGTTGTATAGTTACTATGAGACCCTGACTAGTCTTCAGTCTTATTCTGAGAACAGAGTGCTGAGGATCACCTGGTCTGTTCTTTTGCAGGAAACCCACGTTCAAGGACCAGCACAGATTTAAAAATGCAAATTTGAGAAATCAGCTGCAAGCCCCAATGAGAGTGCTAATGCTAGACAAAGTACCAAAACTGTTTTTCCTCTTCTTGTAACCCGAAATGGGAATAATATCTTTCTACTAGAATTGCTATAAAGTGTAGGTGAAGTAAAATGTGTAAAGCGCTTGCTTGGTATCTAGCATGTAGTTAACACTCAATACATGTTGGGTACTATTATTATGTTAGCAACTTACCTCTCATTTACTATTTCGGGGGCAAGGAAAGGGAAGCAAACCTTATATGGGCCTCTTATAACCTTTTATATGATGTTTCTTTCTCTGTTATCTGAATTTTTCTCATTTTTCCTTCTATTATCTTGAGAATATAGCATAAACTGTATATAAAAAATGAATTCCCAAGTTGGCAGAGCCTACCACAGTTAGGAAGCCTAGTACCTGCCCAGCAACTCTGCTCCCACCAACCCATCTTAGAGACTCCTGTGCAGATGCCCTCAGGGTCTTGGAGGAAGACCCTAGACTGTGCAGGGGTGGGGGAGAGGGCGGGGAGCAGTCCAGATAAGGTAAGGTTGTGTCATGCCCGGAACATCGGGAAGGATGTAGGGTTTAACTTACTGCCTTGTATGGGAATAGCTGGAAGTCTTCAGGTAAGAAAACGGCAGGGTCACATTCTGTTTTAGGAAGATACACTAGTCAGGTTATGATAAATGCACCTGTGGTAACAAGCATCCCCAAAATTTCAGAGCAGGGCACGATGGTCTGAAGGTGTTGGGACATGCAACAGTTCTTTCAGAGAATTGTCAGAACTCTCTTTTGTAGTCACACTCCCAAAGTCTATGCAGATTTTCCTTCTCCCTGTTATTTACCCCACTCCCTCACCAGCTCTACACCCTGTAGGGCCAAGAGGAGCACTTCCTGGAGAACTGACAGAATCCCGGGACATGAGGATGGTGAGGAGTTTAGAAAAGAGGATGATAATGGTGTTGGGGGTAAGAGTCACTTAACCCTTCCTAATCCTCACAAATGAGATCCAGACTTACTTGAAAGCCTGGATAAATACACCCATTCATTTTTTAACTATAAGTGAAGGAGTAGTTTCCACTGTGCTTTCAAGCCAACAAATATTTAATGTAAATGTTTCCTTGAAGAGAGTGCTGCTCCTGGAGGAATCTATCAAAAACAACACCAATGGGTTTATGATGTTGACGACGTTAGCAGGACAGTTTCAGTGCAAGTCTTGGAGGCATGGGCTGTGATTATAGTCTACTTTGTCTGGAAGGCAGGACCATTTTCTTTTGCAGGAAACCCACGTTCAAGGACCAGCACAGATTTAAAAATGCAAATTCGAGAAATCAGCTGCAAGCCCCAATGAGAGTGCTAATGCTAGACAAATTAAATTAAACCCTTATAAGGGTTTCCTTGAAAAGTAAGAAGATCTTGCTTTTGTGAAAATATAGATTACTTGCAAAATGTTAGACGGTGAAACAAAAGCATTAATGTGAAAACCAAAATGGCTACTCAAAGCTAAGAAAGCACATTAATTTTAAGATATATCAGAGTTTGACTTTTTGGATGTGGCAAGAGAAGGTGTTCCCAAGAGTGCTCTCTGCTGCCATGCTATCTCGTTACCTGTAGTCCAGAAACTGGTTTTCTCATGTATCTGGCCCTTGCTCATTTATTTCTGGCCTCTTTATGTTGCAAGATTCCATTCATCACCCCCCATGAGTGTCATCAGCTTCACCCAATGTGTGATTTCACAAGGTTTATAATTTTAAGACAGAAGAGAAGTGGACACTGGAGCATGTCAGTTGCTGTTAGGAAGGGCTGTATCTGGGGAAATGGTGCTAATAATGTGTACTGGGAGACAGTATTGCAGGGTAAGTAATGAACAGGTTTGTCTGCTGAAGAAGAGGGAGGATATTTATGCAGATTATCAAAAGGTGTGAGATATTTATCATTTATAAACCCAAATGCATCATCAAATAAGCTGTTTGCACACTGAAAAAAAAAAGAATGGCTGAAATGACAACCAAGATTGAATAAATTCAATGGATTTCCTCAAAGTGAAGCAACCTGAAAGATGCATTTGCTCTGAGAGAACATCAGGAATGAGCTTATAACTGCAGCCGCTTCCTGCTCAGGACTTTCTGCACAATGTTTGCATACAGGACCTGGTGTCCCAAAAAAATGACGTATTCATTTCATCCAAAGTGATTATCTAATGACATCAAATACAATTAATACAAGCTAATGAAGTTAAAAAGGGGGGTCACTAGTTAATCTATTAACCCATGTGTTTCTAAACTGAAATTTGCTTAATATGTGTGGCAAATGTAAGCAATTAAATTTCCTTATTTTATCCTAATAAGACAAGACTATGTATTGTCATAAAGTCTGAATTAGTGAAGATTGTTTATTTATTTATTTATTTAGTTATTTTAGTTCATAAAAGAAAGTGTTTCTTGGGTAATTTGTTTTAATAAGTATGTAATAATGATTAAGAATGTACAAATAAAAGTGAGTGAATTAATATTTCTAAATTAAGTTACCCTACATTATTTATTTTACTAAGTGCTACATAAACTCCCTATTATCTTATGAGCTTTATTAATTTGTTGGGTATATTCCTTTGTTGTTACTACCAGATAATACTTAAAACTCGTCCCTCCAGACAAAACCATCCCGAATTGCTCTTGCATAGGCTCATGGAGAGAGGAGATGGCTCAGGGTGGCCAGACTACCTGGTGGATTCAATCTGGCCCTCACCCACATCACCTTATTGGTGAGCTCCACAATGGCCAGCTTTCCAGTTTCCTCTGGTCCAGCACATGGCCTAAACCAGTAGCTGGCTTCTGGTGACATGCAAGGCCTTCCTGGATTAGGAGGTCTTCTAATCCCTTGACTGTAAGTAGCAGTGACTGTACGAATTCAGCCCTTTCTGTTTACCACAAAGTCAGACTCCTTTTTACCTCAAATTTCTGTTTAACTTCATAAGAGAAATGAATGCCTATTCCATTCAGTACAAACTGTTATTTAGCTCAGGGTTTCCTGCCTGCCCTGTTCTCCCAGTAGAGGATCACAGTTCCAAGG
The DNA here is from genome assembly GCA_028533065.1 of Trachops cirrhosus. Taxonomy (NCBI): domain Eukaryota; kingdom Metazoa; phylum Chordata; class Mammalia; order Chiroptera; family Phyllostomidae; genus Trachops; species Trachops cirrhosus. The sequence goes on from CM052540.1 coordinate 162,995,456, forward strand.
CCCTTGAACGCGGAGGCATCAGGGAAGCACGTGGCTCACCGTTCCTAAATCCTAGCTCCCCCAGCACCCATCTCAACTGGATTCCAGCAGGCTATAGTCTGTGACAGCACAGCCCCACCTGAAAGGTGCCATCCAGACCAAAAAGGTCCTCAGGGCCACCAGTTCTTTCCACCCACTTCCACATCCCTCTCAGCAGATGTGGGGAGTATTGGGTGCTCTCACTGGGGCTGCACCAGACTCCTCAGCCCGGGAGTGCATGTTCCTACGCCCCCTCCCCTGCCTTCTGATGCAGCCACAGGGAAAACTCTGACATCTAACCTCCCGTTGGCTACCATTCAGATAGGGATCAAGTTTCTTGTCCTCTCAGATACCCAAGCCCACCTGAGGCTTCCATCTTCATCCTCCACCCCTCAGTTGGGAGGAATGCTCAGCCCCCTACCATGCCTTTCCAGTCTAGGGAGGAGCAAAGTGCTGGGCCTTTCCCCTAAGCCTTTCATCTGAGCAGAACCGTGACCCCAACCCATGCTCAGTTATTGAGGATTTAGGCCCATAAATTTGAAAGTTCCAGCAATTCAGAAAATCTTTCATAACAACAATCCTTGTCATGAATCTCACTTTGAAACTCAAAAGCCAGGAACTGGCATTTTAATTCAACTGCCTTATCCCTCCCCTGAAGCTTGAAATCCCTCAACCTCCCTGACTGTTTCTAAGGGGGAAGTGATGAGGGCCCAAAGATGAAATAAATTAGAGGCCGTGAATCACCTTGGTTAATCTACTTACCTCTCACATAATTAAGAAACTTAAGTTTATTCCAAAAACTCTGCCCTTAAGTGAAGTGTCAATATGTGAGGGAAAAAGGTTTTCATTAATTTCAGTGAGATAAATAATGATGTTTTCCAGCTCAACCTATGTGACCCAAATAACTTTCCTAAAGAGAAAAAAAATGAGTTGAACAATAAGTGTGAGCTTATACAAATAATAAACAATAGTTCCAACGTAAGTATATACAGTTTACACATAAAATATAATGTAATAAAAGGGAATTCTGTGCATTCTTTTTTCTTCTTGTTGACTTATATTTTTATACTTTAAAAATTATATTATTAATTCCAGATCCACAGGGTATAGTATCAGTGATACTCAAATCAATCTGCAAAACTACTAATGTTACCTCTCCATAACTAGAATGTCCCTTAGTAAGTATGAAGTAAAAGCTGGAATATAAACTAGGTGACAACTCTAAAATTATTTCATAGTTAATTGGTGCCAATAAATGAATATGTTTTTAGGGCACATAGTAGAACATAACCAAGTTCATTAACTCAGTAATTTTTAAGGTATATTCTGTAATTATTAATTCACTTTAACATATTTCTCATGTAGTCAGATCTTTATTTTGACAATGGACTTTATTTTTCCAGTTATTGTAGTCTTTACCTTGACTGAGTATCTTACTGCTTTTCTCTAATTATGTAAGTTCATTTTACTTTCTCAGCCAAAGTAACACAAACTTTATTTTAGTTTATATAATAGTCACATGTGTTTTTTCCTAATAAAACCATTACATTTTTGTTCCAAATCCATCTATCTATTTCATGTATTCTTTTGTAACTTTTCTAATTTGTCAATATATTAAACCACTATCCCCAGACTCAGTAGCTCTTCAGGGGTTCAACCTGAACATGTAACACCAGTTGTGATGCTAAGAGGAGAAAAGCGTTATTCTTCTTATTGACTTATATTTTTCACTAATGTTAATATCTTGTGGGGGTCACAGTTTTCTTGCATTCCAACTGCAGTAAAAGTAAAGGTATAGTACAAGAATAAAGGCTTTGACCCCAAAAAAGTCTCCACATAAGAGTACTGGGACACTTGTGGACATAGGTAGGTAAGCCATGAACCCAAGCACCTTTCAGGAGCCACTACCTCCATTGCTGTCACCCACATGCAAAACGTGAGATGAAGGGCTCCCTCGTTACATCACTATGCAGTTACAGCTGCAGAATGCCTATACTTCAAGGAACACTTGATTCTTCCATGGGATCCAAATGCTCTTGCATCATCTTCCACAGTGAGCAAGTGTCCAGCACTGGGACCTGCTGGCTTCAGATGTTCTGAGCAAAAAACATCTGCACCCAGCCCATAAAATGAGTGATCCCTTTCCAAAGGGAACCCTTTGATTGTCTGGATGGGGCTCTCCTTGCTACAGTTAGTCAATAAAACACAGCTTAAGCAATAGTAGGGTCTTTATTTCAGAAGAGCTTTCGACCTTTCTGAAAGATATTCTGACTTTGTCTTGGTACGTCAAGTAAATTGGTAAGAGGTTTTTATCTGAAAGCATAATGTGAGATGTCACTTCTCATAGTTCATCAATAGATGAATAGTTCGTCTATTTTCTGTGTTTTCTATCGAAGAAGTCACTTTTCAAGAGTCATTATCTGGAGCCTCTATTGTGAAAAGTTGTTACCTAAACCCACCTGGTGCCAGGGAAGTGTACATTCGGACTCTCAGGTCCTCACTGGCAAAGCTGTATCGTTGGTATAGCCCAACTTCTGCTCTAAAACCCATGCTTTTCATTCTAATTAAATTCAGCAAAATGTGACTCCAATCATTCAATCATTTTACCCACTTCTCCAATTGCATTAAGGTACAAAAGTTGTATTGAGGTATAAATGAGGATGCCTCAAATAATGATTAATTGAAGTTGTTGTTGCCCAAGTAAAGAGACCAGTATTTCATGAAATCAATCTTCAGATCACATCTTTATGATCAGGAGATATCTTTGAAGGACCAGGGGTAAAGAAGAGTCGGTTTATACAGGGAAGCTTTGTGAGCATCAGCTATACTATGTGCTCAGAGGCAAGTTCCCTTATTTCAAGCATGGGTTTTCTTTTTTAAGCAGGGTTTAAGGCCCTGGAAGGGAGACTGTGCTGTATGCTTAGATAAACACATCAGGATGCATGATGCTGAGACACAGACACCTCTTCATCCTAGATGTGTTCCTTAAATAATACATATATCAAGTATTAAATTATTCATTGATATGGGACCAAAACTGATATAAGACCATGCTACTTTTTGGCAATGCTACTTAAAAAAAATTATAGATCCCCAGGGTTGTACTTGGACCATTCACCTATGAATTCCCAAGAAGGTCCTTCCTCTAAACTCAGTTCTTTCTGTCTAGTGACATCATAAGGCAGTTCAGTCCAATTTAAATAGCTCTGGATATTTGATTTTAGTTCAGTGTGAAGGAAAATATCCTTTCTTGTTATTTTGTCCCCTCGGTATTGTCCAATAAGGTGTAAATCTGAGTGGCTGAAGTTAGTGATCACCAATCTCTCCAGTTTCCTTCACCAAGCTAAATAACAAGGCACAGCTTTCGATTGTAATGCGGTCAGGGGTTTCTTCACCAGAGCCATGGCCCATGCCTCAAACAGGCTCTGAACCTACAGACTGTCTCCTAGGGCTCTGTCCCAGTGCTTTGGGGGCTTGGCCACAGCAGGGCAGCCATCAGCCTCTTTGGGTGCAGAACGTCATCTCATTTTACAGTACAAAACTACAGAGACGGAGGTAGCACGCCATGCTGTGAGCAAGCCTCATACTAGAAACTCTTTATTAACATCCTTTGAGTCCTATTATCTGCTCCTCACATATAAAGAGGCTAACACACAGTGGACAGCAAGCAACTTACCATGAAGAGTCAGAGACCCTGAGCCTGCTGGTCTCCGTCCAAGTAAGGAAGGACCATCTGAGTCCTTTGACAGTGCACCGCCTACATGGCAGCAATTGAGGGGATAAATCTACTTGTAGCTGAACTAGCTAATCTAGGAATAAAGGTCTGCCAACATAGTGAAGAACTTGGGCATTTCCAAGAAACTAGATTAACTCATCATAATACAGAGCTCGTCGTTTATGGAATTACTATTCCAAAAACTTGAAAATGACCCACGGACACAGACATGATTTCATTCAGCACACAGCATGCCAGAGAGAGAGGAGGAGGCTGGCATTGTCACCTCTTTCTACACATGGGGAAGGGCCAACATGACACTTTATTAGTAGCCCACACACCCACCAAAACAGAACTGACAGGGTACTGTGAGCCAAGTACACTCCCTCTAACTTGCTTTGTGTATCTGATCATGATATTGAAAAGAAACTATTTTTAAACGATAAATGCATTTTTGAAATCCTAATTGTGATTGGTAGTAACAATCGGCTCAGTTTCAGAAGGCACACCTTGTGGAGGGTAGAATGCAGCAAGATCCATGCCATTTTGAAGTTTGACGGCCTTAACTCCAGTGTCCTGCAAGCATGGCAGCATCTAAGAATCAGATGTGAAGATACATGATTGGTTTATGAATGCTGGCTGGTGAAAACATCTCAGAGGTTTGGAGCAAGCTGGGGTGTTGAGATGAATTCTAGGAAATGGGAGTAGAGAGTGAAGATAAGATGGAATAGTGTTTGTGTTGATTCATTGAATTGGAAATTTTAATGATACAAGGGAACCTTCCAGATGTTTCTGCTTGAAGACTCTGAATTTATGTTTCTGAATAGAAACAGAGCAATGGGCCTACAAAGCTGGCTACAGAGACAAAAACAATTGACAGATTCAGTTAAGCTCATTTTGGTCTTTGTTAATCTCAGAGAAGTTTTAGATAAGTAACAGAATGGTTTCAAAGAAAAAGAGAGAGAAATAACTTTTCTTCTGGGGCCTAAATATTTCATCCTCCATAAACAAATATAAAATTCTACCCTCTCCATTGGTTGTCTTTGGACCAAGCTCACACAAATCAGCATCCTTCCTGCCAGGCATCTTAGCACTGCTGGCTTAGCTCCCTTGTATGTACTCTCTTGCATACTTGTGTATGTGCTTATTTTTAATCTATGCTTCACTTTAAAACCAGAATGTAAGTCCCTCCAGGACAGGAGATGCATCTTCTGTCCTCATGCTCCTCAGGGGATGGCATTGGAAGTGAAGGCTTACTGGTCCACAGGGCTGGGCCAGGGCTGACTGAGGCGTACAAGTGGCGACCCTTCTCATGGAGGCACAGACCAGCCTGACTGCTCATGGTAAGGATAGAAGCCACAGTGTGAAGTCTAGCTCATTGCTTTTGAGTTGCTTGTGTGAGATTTAAGGGCATGACCTTCTTAGGCCTGAGGATCAGCTAGTTTAGAGAACTCATTTGGAAGGCCATAGAGGTAGATCAGGGAAGGAGGCAGCCCACTTTGCACTTGGAAAATGAAGATGTTTGGATTCCTGTGGTGCCTATACTCTCATCCAAACCTGGTGTTTGAATGGGCACCTTGGCATAGTCAACAACCTGTTAATCCAGGTGTGGCAGTCCAGCCTCGCTTTGCCTCAGCTTTCACAACTGGAAAATGGAAACAAGATCATAACTGCCTCAGAGAACTAAGGTAATTGAAGCATAATACAGTAGGGTGAAAAATGGGCCTCCAAAGAATGGTTCCCTGTTCCCAGAACCTCTGGCGAAGGGGGTTTGTTGATATAATTTAGATCATGGACACTATAACAGAGAGAGTACCCTGGGTTATTCAGGTGGACCTGATCCAGGCCCTGGGGCTACCCTAACAAAGCACCACAGACTTGGTGGCAGCTTAGAGAACAGCTAAAAGTCCAAGATCAAGGTGCCCTTGATTGGTCCCTTCTTGGTTGGTCCCTTCTGAGGCTGTGAGGGAGAATCTGTTTTGTGCCTCTCCAGCTTCTATTGGTTTTCTGGACATCTTTGGCATTCCTTGTCTTGTACGGACATCACCCCATCACCCCATCTGTTGTTTTAAGACCCTTAGTTTGTGATAATCAGATATGGAGAAATAAATAACTAATACAAATGGTAAAGGTTGTGCACAGTGTCTTGTTTGACAAATATTGGCTATTTTATATAACTAATCTGTGTAATATATGCATGCATTTTTTTACCTGCACAAATTTTCTGAAATTTTTTAGGAAAAATTCTGCCCTATGTGTACACACACAGAGACCCTGGATCTGGATTTATATCTTCAGTGTTTACTAACTTGGTCTATTATAACACATCGACCTATACAAGACATTGCATGAATTAATTACATATGTTACTAAAATGACTCTTTGATGATGAGATGTTCTAAGTGTATTTTAACTATTGTTTTATTAAGCTCAATTGGCTTAAAAAGCTGCTATCTCCTATACAAACAAGATTCATTCTCAAAAAGGGAACCCTGCTGACATGATGATTTTTACTGCATGTTGGTTTAGTCACATCCATCAGTTCCAAGTTGAAAAGCATAGTTGTCCAGGGCCAACATCCCTGATGATGGCCAGGGATGGCACCCAGGCTGCAGTGGCGAGGTTCCAATCCCAGAGTGAGAATCCAGCCTTGTCTTCAGCTCCACGACTCGGGGCTTAGGCATTTGTAAGGAATGATGAATACACAAAAATACCAACTCATATTTCCAGGGGTCATAAGTAATCATAATGATGATGGGATAAAGAAATATATTTTATTTATTGACGTGAAGCCAGAACAGAGTTGAGCATGTTTTGCAAATTCCTTATTTATGAAAACATAGTCTTTCCTGCACCCATTCAACCCCTAGTTTCTATCCTCTCCCCCCATCCCCCATCCCATATTCAGCCATAAACCCTCTTGTAGTTCAGTAGAATTGAAAGATATGCAGGCTTAAGGTAAAATGAGCTACACTGAGCCAGCATTGCTGCTGTGGATGTGGACTGCTACCTTGATTGATCATCAACTGTGTACCAGGAATTAAGTTCATAGCTTCTTACACATTAAGTAATGTAATCCTTTGCAAACATGCTCATTCTTCCAGGAGCTACACCATTTTCTCTTTCTGTATTAAGAATACTGGGATCAGACATAAATCACTTAGTTATTTATTCTAAGAAAAACCTGCTCCTGGAAGATAAGACCATTAACCAATTAAAATAACCGATTTATCAGGCTTATCAAGACTTATCAAGACACTTGTTTTTTAAGGCCTTCACCGGCCTGATCAACCCAAAACTTTATGTCGCATGGTGTGCTCACTTCAACCAGTTTCTTTCGATGCAAGGACTACCTCTCTGTCACCTGGCTCAGGTCCCTAGACCCCTCTAATCTACTCCAGAGTACACCCAGGCTGCACTAAGTCTAATAAACTTAGTTAGTCTGAGTGATAGGTTATCTGGGCGTCTGAAGAAAGGCTGACTGTAGATGCTTAACCTCACACTGAGAGGCTGGTCATGGCCCCACTTCACAGACATGGAAACTGAGACAGAGAGAAGAAAGTTGTTCATAAAAGCAGTGCCTCTATTTCTCCCTGACCTTGCACCATTGGTTTTTGTAGCTGGCTTCTCATTGCCTTAAGCCCCTCGCCAATAGGCAAGTCTCAGTTTTGATTCTTGTTCTGAGTCTGGGCCTCACACTCAGCAGTCGTACACAGAACTTGAGTCTCCCTCTGAAGCCCAGTGAGACGGGCTAAGGACCACCCTCTGTGCCCGCAGCTTTCTCCCCAGCCATTGCCCAGTTCCTTACCATGTCTGCTGAATGGCCTCCTCTGTCTTGTTCCTGCTGCTGAGTTGTCCAGGTGGAAGGTCCCAGTCCTCCCAGTCTGACCAGTCCTGCCACAGACTGAGGTTGGTCTTGGCATTATTAATCTCTAATGCCCAATTATTACAAGCTTTACATATTTAATCTCTGAATTTCTGAATCAGATTACAGCACACCATCAAGGACAATAAAGTTAGTATTTTCCATACTTTTAAATTAGATATTTCATGACAGTTGCTGTGGTTATTTTGACACGTGTTTTACTCTTCTGTTGCTGCTGAACAAATTAAATAGCATATTTATTCCCTCTCAGTTTCTGGGCATTGGGAGTCAGGGCCTAGTTTAGTGGGGTCCTCTGTTCAGGGTCCCACAATCAGATGCCACCCTGAATCAGGGTGTCGGCCAGGAGTAGGCTCCCATCAGAGGCTTCTCTGTGGCAAGCGCTGCTTCCTCTCTCCCTCAGCTTGTCCATGTAGTTCATGTCCCTGTAGCTATAGGATTGTTCTGTGTGTGTGCATTTAATAGTGTGTTTGACTATATGGCATCTATTCATCACAGGAACAATTATATTAACCATATTTTCTATATTCTTGAGGCATTTAGGGGCCTTAGAGACCCCGATAGAAATACCTGCCCCCCCCCACCCTGAGCTAGCTAATTCCTAAAGATAATGATGACTTGCCCAGGAGAACACCTTTCATGTGCAAACTAGCCAACTCTGAGTCCACATCCTTAACCTTCTCCTTCATCTAGCTCACACACAGAGACCACTAGGGACAGCTCCTGCGTCAGCCCCAAGGTCAACCAGAATTATTCAAACTAGCCGATCCTCAACAGTTTACTGTGCTTGCCCTGCCTTTTCCACAGAAACCTCCATAAAGGGCTCTGGCCTAGATCTGCCCTCGTTCTTGCTCCTGCCTCCTGGCCACCCTGACGTTTCCCCTGTGGCCCCAAGTGTCAAAGCATGGCGTGCCCTCTTTTCTCGAAAATATATATATAAGTAATAAAAAAATCTTCCTTTAATGTAATCAGCTACTCCATGCCATTAACCAGTCATGCCTCCGTAAATTAAACCCCAAGGATTTAATCATTTTAGAGTAAGGATTCATGGTAGCTTACCTCTTCAAAGCCAGGAACAGAGTGAGTCTGCCAGAGAGACGGAGTCTCATGTGTCGTCACATATCATAGTGGTGGGAGTGGCACCCACCACTATGGCCAATTCTGTGTTTAGGAGCAAGTCCCAGGTCTGACCCACACTCATGGGTGAGGCTCTTCACTGGGGCTGGGGTCACTGGGCCACCTTGACTCTGGTCCATCCTAATGAGTGTGTTTAGACAGATGACATGAGGAGTCATGCTGCCACACGGCCTGGAACTGATCCTCCTCCAGAGCCTTCCAGGAAGCATCGCCCTGCCCACACCTTGATTTTAGATGTCTGACCTCCAAAACTGTGAGACAATACATTTCCGTTGTTCTAAAAAAATTAATAAAATAAAAAAGAACATGTGAATTAAGTTAGAAAATAAGGCATAATTGATGTACATGTTTTACTAATAGCATGTTCATTTCTTAATGTTTCTGGCTCAGTAAACATGAGCTCTACGATACTGTGAATCCTTAATTTGCTAGAAATTCATATAAGCTGCATGGATGCACACAGTGCCACTGATGTGTTTAACTAGGTGGTGTGCCTGGCTCAGTGGCTGTTCACTTCGATTTAGTAGATTAAGTGCCTGAATCAGCAGAAAAGTCATGTTGTGTCAACAGGTAATGAGCACATCTGATTTCGTTCTTGATATATATGGCTCAACTGATGATCTATTTCTTTTTAGTTGGTGTTTATTTTCCTATGAATGATTTATCTGTTTTAGGATGAACTGTGTCAACTACTGCACATAGTATATTAATTTCAGTGTGCTATGCAAACATTTCCTCAGTAATATACCTTATTCCATCTTTATTTGCTCTCACTGGCAACATCATATCCTTTCTCTATTTGAATCAAATAGCTTTTTCGAAGTAGGCTATTCTCCTTGGGGATAGGGGGGCTTCAAAGCACATGGAGAAGGAGGTTTAATTTTAAAAAGAACTTTGCTATTAACTCTCACATGAGAGTGTTTAACACATTAAGTATTTTGCTCTAAATATTCTGATATGCTGTCATTTAATTACATAAAGCTAGATTACATCTTTTTCTGTAGTTATAATCAAAGATTGCATCATTGAAACAATAAAGGAGTTTTAAACTATTTTAAAATAGCTTCATAACATAGCACACAGTTTAATGAAGGCAGGGGAAGCTGGATATGATCATTCCATTCCACAGAGGTAAGTGGGATCATAGGGTGAAGGGCAGCCATGAAGGAAACTGGCATGGGCAGGTGGGCTGACCAGAGCACCAGCTCTCCAACACTGGAGGGACATTTGCAGGCCTTTTCCCCAAAGGTAGGACAAGTTTTCCTCATCCTTGCCCCAAACTCCAAAGTTACACTAGTGTTACATCCAGAACCATCACTGTTCATCGAGCTAGTGTCTGATCTGGAACCATCACTGCACACAAATCAGTCCTTGATCTGGAACCACTGTACACCGACTACTGTAGTGTCTGATCCAGAACCATCAGTGTATCTCAGGCAGTACCTAGTCTGGAATTGTCACTGCACACAAGCCAGTCTCTGAGTGGCTTCAAATGGCAGTGATGCATCCTCTCTCTTCTGGAGGTCTAAAGTCTGAAACCCAGATGTCTACAGGGACACCCTCCTCTGGAGGCCCTTGTCTTGCTGCTTCTTGGCTATGTGGGCTGCAAGCGTTCTTTGGCTCATGGCCACCTCCCCAACCCGTCCATTGTTCCCTCTTCTTATGTGTCCTGGCCTTCTCCTCTGGGTGTGCTGTCTTCCTCTGCCTCTGACTCTCTTCTACTAAAACACTGGTGATGGCATTCAGGGCCTATCTGAGTAATCTAGGGTAAGCTTCTCACCACAAAATTCTTAACTTAATCACATTTTTGCCACACCAGCTGATAGTTGCTGATTTTGGGAATTTAAACACAGGACCACTGTTATTTGGCATACTGCACCTACTTCAGGAGAAAGATGGGAACATTTATTACAGAATTTGCTTCTAACAGGACCTAGTGTAATAGCATGAAGGAAACCTCATTTTATGCTGCTTGTGATACAATGACGTACAACACAGAAGTTTGGCTTTTCAAGATTGCCAGTCATTAATGAGAGCACCACGCTTCCTGGTGATCAGCACCAAATTTGATTTATATTTTTAGATGGCATATTTTACACAGAAAAATGTAAGAATGAACTGTGTTAACTAAATGCATCAGTAACAGAAATAAAGCCATTTCTGAATCATGTGGAAGTCTGTGATGTAAAATACGGGGAAAATAATCAGCCTTTGCTGATTATTAGGTCTCTAAACTATTAGGTCTCAGTTTGTTCCCCATGTCTATCCCACTTGGGGCTTTCAGTTTGGGTGCAGGTTTTAAGGTAAACAGAGCATGAATTCGAAACTACTTCTGGACTCACGATGACCCTGACTTTGTCAGTAATGAGATCTAATGACATCATCTTTGACAGTCGTGATCTTTAACCTGACTTGATCTAAACCAGACTCCTTGGGATGATATCATTTAGGTAAATCTTAAAAAGAGACCCAGCCACTTCAGCACAGCCCACTTGGAGGTATTGAGTTACTGGGAATGACCTCACCCATCCTTCCTTTCTTCCTTGGGCTACACGAAGTATATCAAAACTGCAGAGAAGGACAGCGGATTATCAATGCTGTTTTTAGTAATAACACTCAAAATCATATCAGAATTCTAATTATGCATCTGGGTGGACTTATTTAAATGTTGCTTTTATCCTTTCCTATTACACAGGTTTTAACTCTGAGAGTCCACACTTCTTTCAGTATTGGAAAAGAATGCCTGGCATTTATGCAAAGATAAATTTAGATACAACTCCTATCTGGTGTTCAGGATAAGGCACAGGTGTCCGTATGAATATACCACCTGGCTTTAGGAACAAGCTGTGAAAATAATCTACAAATAACATTTATGTGATCCAAGAGCTGTGCATGCGAAGGAGTGTCTTTAGGTCTCCCTTTCTCCACCATTGCTCCAAGTCTTGGCCATGTCATTTGTCTCCTTCTCTGTGACAGCCTACTCCAGGTGTCCTGGTTTCCACCTACACCTTCCCAAAAGCATTTCTCTATGGAACCACAAAGTATTGACCTTGACATGTCTCAGCTCCAACAGAACTGAAGCCACATCTAATTATGACAGCCAGTCTTACAATTGTATCAATATTTATGTATATATGCTTATTTATGCAACCACAAAACTTATCATCAACATAAATAAGTAATGTGATAAACTCTTTCCAGAAAAATAATTAACTTAATCTAACCTAGGTAGGCAGTAGACTTAATTTTTTCCCTCCTTTTATTGATTTATTTATTTAACATATTTTCCTCCTTCTTTCTCCCTTCTAGTTTATTATACATGTGATTCTCCCATAAAATGCCAACCATCTTTTCAGAGGAGAAACCCAATAGATCTCAAATCTCTAGAAGAAGTATTTTATACTCAAGGTAGATGCAAACTTATCAGACTATAAAGAGAATTTTGAACTCAGGGCAGATTCTCATGCTCCCCTTTGCAAAACTCCTGAATGGAAATATACTAACTGGGTGGGACAAACCCCTGGACCATTTATTTGGCTGGAACAGAGATGGAAGTGTGGCATCGTGATAAGCCCGGCACCAACACGGGTAGCTGTTTTCCTGGCAGTCTTGTCCAATGAGATTCTCTGCCTCTCTCACCTCAGTGTGCGCTGTGTCCCCAACTCAGGCTCTGAGTCTTAGGAAGATGGTGCAGAACCTCCAATCACTGACGCAGAGTCAAGGACACAGCAAGATCTCTCCCTGGGAGCCTGGGCAAATTTTCCTCCCCCATTGGCTCTGATTTGATCCCGGTCCATTTCCAAGCAAGCAGCCAGTGTAGCTGAGGACTGTCCTATGCCCAGTAGATGAACCCCATGGGGTAGTAACTGGTGGCTGGATCCCAAGGGCAGTGGGCCCCATCTAGTGAAATCAGAGGCTCTTCCAGATGTTCCTGGCTGAGGAAAACCCACCTATCAGAGACCCGTAAGGGTAGCAAGCATCCTTGCCACATTCACTGCCTCCACTGTCCCTATCCACAGCTCCCAGTGAGGTGAGGCGGTGCAAGCCACAGAGCCTCTCCTGATTCAGTTTCTTTCTCTGTGAAATGAGATGATGACAACGGTTCCTCCTTCAGGAGATATGCAGCTCCGGAGCCCCGTCCATGAATCCCATTCATAAACTAAATTAATCACAGCCAGAGCTTCCTCTCTGGTGACTGAGGCAGACTCTGGGCAGAGGGAGGTGGGAGAAGAAGCAGTAATAGGTGAGTGTGAGGCTTTGTCCACGGTGGCGCCTGCTGCTGGAACTGAAGCTTGCTGGTTCATAAGGGCCCCTCTTTCAAAGCCAGGAGCTGCCAGCCCTTTAAAACAGTGTAATGGGAGGTAACTTAATAATGTGTGATTTATGCAGCCATCAGAAGGAGTATCAACATCTCCATCCTGGAAACAAATCAAAGTTCAGATATGGGTGCAAACACTAATTACTTTTAACAAGTGCAAGAGAAAGGTGAGGGGAGGGCAGGGCTGCATTTGGCCTGCCAGACAGCCCGGCGATAACCTGAGCGTTTGCAACACCCAGCGCTGAGAGCCGCCTGTGCTGGGGAAGTTTCAGGAAGCACCACGTCAGCCGGCCCCCAACCGCCCTTTGAAGTCCCCAATGTGAGAAGTGACGAACATCCATCTTTAAAGTGTGTTGAGTCCCGCGGGCTGCTTTGGGTTAGTGAAGGAATGTGCACTTATTTGAAACCTGACCCCAGGGCCCCTAAAATGTTGGGCTTAGGCAGGGCGGGGAGTGACCTTGTAAATTTAGACAGCTGCTAGACCACGGCTAGGAGCAAATTATTACAGCAGTGGTGATTTTCCTGACCAGAAAAAAGCAAAGGGCACCTCTTTAAGTTCTACCGGGTCAGTTTTCACCTTAAAGACCAGTGTGAGAAACAGGGCCTCGGGGGAATCAGGGCTGACGTGGGGCGATGCTGAGATTCCAGGAGGAGCTGCTGGAGCTGCTGCCAGGGGAAGGGGGCTTAGAACAGATAGACCATAAGGACCCTGACACGCTCCCACCCCTGTCTATGAAGCTACCCATGTCCTAGAAGAGGCCTGGTTTAAGAGAACTCTGAGCTGGAAATGGAACTCAAGAAGCAGTTTAATCATGGTAATTTTGCACCAAATGATGTCAGAACCATCTACGCCTCTGTGCCCTCTTCAATGAGCCAGCACCCCTGTGCTTGGAAAACGCAATTCTGTTGACATGCAACTCAGTTGTTGCACAAACGCCAGTGCAGGTTTCATACACACTTTCGTAAGTGAGCAGCCTCAAATGGGCTGTGAGTAAAACATTTCTCTCTATTCGAGAATGAGTAACAAGTAGGATTTTCCAAAGATACTTTAAAAGTGTAACAGTTCAGAAATGGAAAAAGATCAGCTTTACAGGAAACCTGAACCAAAGCCAGTGTGCACAGAGCTCTTGGACCCATCACCGTGGGCTGGGCAGTGGCAGGTGTGGCCCTGGGCAGGAGGTGGTCAGGGCACCTCAGAAGGCTTCTCACGACCACATACTCTGCCCCTCCCACCCTGCATCCCAGTGGACGGAGTTGGTGCTTCTCAGGCTGGAGCTTGCGTGTCACAGGTTCTAGGCTGGGTGTCGAGCTGGCTCCGCCAGGGACCCAGAGTAGAGAAGAGGCCCACTAGCCTCTCATGCAGACTGGCACATGTGCTCAAAAGAGGTCCCCTTCTTGAGTTCTACTAGTGTATGGAGGTGTCTTCTCCCAACACCTAAATGTTGTCGGCAGGGTCTTGCTCCCGCCCCACCCCATGAACAGCTACACCTCATTTAAAGACCTTCTCATTCCAGGTGGGGGAGGCTGTGGCAAGTGGCGTGCACTTCTTACCTGCAGCCCACCTGGCACCTCACATGGGGCCTTTGTGTTCTTCTCTGAAGTGCGAGGCAGAGCTCTGGCTATGGCGCTCCAAATGGAGACAAGTGCCAGCCCTGGAAAAATGTCCCTGAAGTGGCAGTCAGTGAATAATTGACATCGGACACGAGTCCTTATCTGTCAGAGCTGGTGTAAGGCAGAGAATTGGAAAACAGATTCTCTCAAATGTCACCCACACTTGTTCCCTGTGGGGAGACGGCCACACACAGGCTAGAGGCCACATGGTGCCCAGGCTTGGCGCCATCCAGTGGGTGTCCTGAAGGATGACACAAGCATTTTACTTTTGTGACCACTGACCACATACAGTTTTGGGAGAAGGATGAGGATTTTAGATGCTCTAGTAGGTATATTTGCATATTCCTCTCTTCAGAAGAATGAATATTTGGTTACAGGGAACATTCTTCTGTGCACTGCATAGCAAAGGATCTTAGCAGATCTATTCCTGGTGACATAATGCTTTTTCTGGTGATCACAAAGCAGTTTCCATGTTCTGTCCCATCACCACCTTGGACTCTGTTGACTACTGGGTCATAGAATTGCCTTCCCTTCACGCCAGGTGAGAACTCATGATCCCTGTGTGTCCCCTTCCCCTAGCTTCTGCTGCGTGGCTGGGTGAGGAGATGGGTGGACACCCCAGGCTGCATCCTGGAGGAGCCATTCTCGTACATGGGGGAGAGCCCAGATCCTAAACTCTTCATTGTTGTGGTCCTGAGCAGACCAAAGTTGGATGGCCTGAGTTTGCATCCTAATCCTGTTCCTCATCTGGACATATTCTGTTCACCTCTCTGTGCCTCTGTTCCTCACCTGTAAAATGGGACGTTAATAGTATCCACCCCATCAGATTGCTGCAGTGATGGTTGACGGCAGTACTAGTACGGACAAAGACAGGAAGAGACATGGCTAGATCAGAACAAGAGAAAGAGCAAAGAGCTGAGATGATGACCGGAAGATGACTTGCACCTGGGGAGTTGGGGGAGTGAGTCTTTCTGGGAAGATGACATTAATGCTGTGTGATCATGGGACAACTTGTAATTCAGGAGAAAGACCCCAGGACTTACTCAACACCTGGCTTCTGGTCCATATTCTGAGTTTTATTTTCTGGAGTAAGTTTATGGAATTCATCACCTCTCATTGTCTCAGATTCTTGTGACAAGTAATAGCTGCCTTACTCAGATAAGAAAATGATAAAGTGGATGAAGAATCTAATGGAAAACTTCAAAATATTATATAAATTCCTACCATAAATGCCATAAATGTACAATCATAAATCAAAACTTCAAACAAAACATGCAATTATCCATGGAGTTAAAACCTGGAAATTGCTTCCCACCCCAAATCCCAGGCTTTCCCAGGAGAAAAGGAATTGCCCTTCCTCTGGGATGTCCTGTCTTGCAGGCAGCAGAATAGACACCTACAAACATCACAATTTTCTAAGTTCTGTGGTCCTGACAGCTCCTCATGAAAATCGTGATGTGCTTAGTGGCTGTCAATGTCCCCAGAGCCTTGTGGACATGGAACAGCATCGGAGGGGGGTGAGTAGGAGGAGGAGACTTCCTCATCTCCTGAAGACCACTGTAGGAAGATGTCAGCTCCTTTCTATCATTAGGACCAAGGGGGCAGACAACTATTTCTCTGGGGGAAGTTGAGGCTGAGAGCATCTTGGTCTGGGGGACAGGGAAACCCTGCGTGTGGTGGTTAGAAGGGGATGCAGGAGAGTGGGGCTCTCCATATATCATGTATATGGGGCTCAGGAAGCCCAGACACCTGGGTCTGTGATAATTCTCTGACCAAGATGGTTTACCCGGCAATAACTGTGCAGAGATTTATAAATTGTATGGCAAATGAAAGGATCAAACCCAAGGCTGACCTGCGTGGGATCCCAGATGAGAATAATGGGGGTTTCTCTTTTGAGTGGACAGAGCAGTAGAAGATAGGTTAATCAAACCAACGAGACTCCAGGGAAAGATGCTGCCATTTTCATGAGAAATTATTTTATAAAATACCATTGTCTGCTAGTAAGAATGCAAAATGATGCAGCCACTTTGGAAGTCAGTTTAGTAGTTTCTAATAGACTTAACATAGTCTTTCTGTACAATCCAGCATTCACACTTCTTGATATTTACACACTAATTAAAAATTATGTCTACATGAGAACATGAACGTGGATGTGTATAGCAGCTTTATTCATAACTGCCAAACTTGGAGGCAATCAGGTTGGTCTTCAGGAGGTGGAAGGATAAATAAACTGTTGTCTGTCTAGACAATGGAATGTTATTCAGCACTGAAAAGAAATGAGCTATCAAGCCATGAAAAGACATGAAGGAATCTTAGATGCATATGACTAAGCGAAAGAAGCAAATCTGAACAGGTTACATACATTATGATGACAACTCTGATTTTAAGTGTCAATCTGGCTGGATGATTAGGTACCCAGATATTTGGTCAAACATTCTGGGTATGTCTGTGAGACTATTTCTGGATGACGTTGACATTTGGCTGAGTAAAACGGATTGCCCTGCCCAGTGTGGGTGGGCCCCCATCCAATCAGTTGAAGGCCTGATTGGAACAAAAATACTGAATGAGAGGTAACTCCTCCTGCATAGTTGCCTGGATGTGGGACATTGGTCTTTTTTTTTGCCACTTAGACTACTCAAACTGAAACATGTGTCTTTCCTGAGTGTCAAGTCTTCTGACATTCAGACTGGAACTATATTATGGATTTTCCTGTCTTCAGCTTGCAGATGGCAGATTTTGGGACTTTTCAGCCTCCATAATTGCTAGAGTCAATTCTTTGTAATGAATCTACATGTAATATAATATAATATATACTGTTATATACATAATATATAAAAATAATACACACACATACCCCACATCATATTGGTTATGCTTCTTTGGAGAACTCTGGCTAGTACCCCACTGTGTGACATTCTGGAAAAGACAAACGTATAAAGACAGAAATAGATCCAGGCTTGCCAGGAGTTAGGTGGGAGGGAAAGATGAATGGGTAGACCACAAATGATGTTTAGAGCAGTGAAATTATTCTGTTTAATACTGTAATGGTGGGCACATGTCATTATATATTTATCATGTGGTCCCCAAGAAAGAAGTCCTTCTACTAAGAAGGATGCCTGGTGGCTAACTGGGCTCAAATTTAAAAAAAACAAAAATGGAAACTTTCTATACAGGGGCCTCTCACACAAACCGCACTTCAGGATAAAGGCTGCACTGAACTTCCTGCCTCCTACCGTGATCTGCTTTCCTACACCGTGTTCCTGAGCCAACCTTTATAAAGAAGTTCCCAAAATCCTATTTCAACCAATAGGACTGAGGCTTTCCTCATCCAGTTAGAGCTGAACAACTGTATCTCCATTAGCATTTTCACCAATCAATCAGCGCAGCTCCACTTTGACCAATCAGGACAGCCCTTTTGGGGGGAACTCTACTAGAATTTTCATTCCTCATTTTTTCATGCATTCATGGACCAGGGGTCAGAACTTTTGTGTATGTAAGCCAACTGCCTTCTGGCTGGAGGAGCACACTTTCTTTTTCCAACAAAGATTGAGGACTGTGGTTACCCGGCTAGAGCTGAAACACAGAAGTCTCAACAGAGCAGAATGGAGCAGACTGCAGCAGAGCAAAGCTATCTGGCCAGAGTGGAGTCTCACCCCAGAGCACCCTCACCCCAGGACTGCCTCACAGCCATGCTGTTCCACAGCCTGTATCACAGTTTAGCTATCTGCATTGGATCAAGTTTCTTTCTCCCCACACTCCAAATCGAGGGTTCCTGTTGGTGTTGAATTGGCACCAATGACCATTGGTTGATGGTTGAAATCCACAGATTGTACAATACTAAGAGTGAGGCCTAATGTAAAATATAATCTCTGGGTGATAACGGTGTGTCCTATGGGTTCACTGATTCTTAAGAAATGTTCCTCACAGGTGAGAGATGTTCACAGTGGGGGTAGCTGTGCATGAGTGGGAGTAGTGAGTATTTCAGAGCTCTCTGTACCTTTCTACTCAATTTTCCTGCAAACCTAAAACTGCACTCAAAGATAGTAATTTTTTAATGCTGTTGCATCCAGACATTGTGATCATGGATATTTCTATGGATCCTGTGACGAGAGGGCCGCCCTGATGTAGGGAACAGGCTACAGAGGTTTCTGGGCAAATCTCTAATCTGATTTAAATAAAGATGGAGACAATGAAACATCTTCAGTTTTCTTAAGAGAAATTAGAATTCTTCAGGTTCCTCTTAGATCTTTGAGATCCGGAGAAAACCTGAGATGCATTTTTACATCAATCAAAATTCATTCAATCATTTTACCCTGAAAATACTCCCTATCTTTCTTTGTCACGTGAATGTTTCTTATATCTATGAGCAGCCATAGAAAAAGTCAATATTTCAGAAACAGTCCAAATAATTTTATTAAAATGGATTTGGCTTCTTTTCTTCCCAGGAAGTCAAGGCCCCAAGTATTGGACTTGAATTTGCCTTGGCTTCCAAATTCCTCAGCTGTTAATCATCCCCTGTCAGACTGGAGGAGTGTAACTGTGCCGTGTGGTGCGACTGTGATACTTTACACCCTTTTAATTGGGCACACAGTGGCAATCCGACACCGTTAGCGTGGGTGGCTCTGCCAGAAGTGTTTTGCTATAATTTATGTGTAAACAATGGAGCCCTGACTGAATCTACCATGTGCTGTAAATTTGCATTTCCCGGACTCCTTTTTCTATTGGAGTGCAGATGGGGCTAGAAAAGCATTTGTTTTTGACTTTCTATAGTCAAGGCAAAATAAATGTTCAACTTTATCAATTAATGTTTCTCACAAGTGGTGCTGAAGAAAACAGGGGACAGGAATGGCCGTTGAGAACGGACACAGCGTGAAGGGTGGTGTTTCATTGCACACTCAGTGCCCGTGTCTGCCAGGAGCTGCTGCTCTTACTCCCCCATTGCAACAGTTTGGCTCAACCAGAATATTGTACAGTGAAATAAAATTTTTTCACTGCTGTTTTTAAATTGATTTTGCATAGTAAATCTTAACAAAAGGTATCATGGTACAGTTCACTCCAACAAGGCTGCAGTTTTGTGGATTGTAGTGCCTGTTGTAAGTGGAGCTGACACTCACCAGGTAGGAAGGCTTCGGCTCGTCAAAACATGCCCACTTGGGCCTGGCCCTCCCGGCCTCTTCCAGCTCTGGAAGAGCTGCCACCCGAGTTATCTTATTGCAGACTGTGCTCCGCACATTTCTTCACTGGTTCAGATGTTTCTTGTGTTATTCTAATCACCACTGTGTTTAATTGGTGGGCCATCTGGATCCCTCTTGCACTGATTATTAACACTTTGCACATTTGAAAAAGAAATCCACTTCATGGTTTCACTGGTTACTGAGCCTACTAAGGAATCCTCACCTGGGCCCACTTAAAGAGGCAGGGAAATGTCAGAGCTTGATTAAGTTCACTTTTCAGACT
This sequence comes from Trachops cirrhosus, assembly GCA_028533065.1. NCBI lineage: Eukaryota > Metazoa > Chordata > Mammalia > Chiroptera > Phyllostomidae > Trachops > Trachops cirrhosus. Next base: position 163,015,595 of record CM052540.1, read on the forward strand.
GCCCCCCACACACCCAGACAGACACCTCAGGGCTCTTACTGTGGCTTGAAACTGGAAGAGGCTTTACAGTTGGAAGAGAACAGGCACACTGCAGAGACAAGTGCCCTCTCCCAGGCCGCACCCAGTCTCCCTGATGACAACATCCTTACCACTGTACTCACGGGCATTTGCCAACCAGGAAGATGTTTGTCTGTGTGTCTGTGTGGCTTCTTAACCACAAGCCAGTGTGCATTCACTAAAGGGATGCAGACAACTTTGAGAAATGTGCCTGACTGTGTTTGGAATGGAGAATGAGTGATGGCTACATGGACAGTGAGGTGGGACTGTTGCCACCTTTCAACTCCCAGGACAAGGCTATGAGAGGTGTGACTTGGTCCCCTCTGAGAGTACAGAGAAAAGACGCTGGACTCAGACTCTAAATCATGCAGGGGAGAGATGCAGCTTAGTGGAGACACAATAAATGTGCTCTGAATGAATGCACCAAGAAACACTTCAAAGTGTTAATGACACATTAAAGTAGAAAAATGACCTTTGATAAAATGGCCTTTGTTAAGGCTGTGGATCTTCTACTATGCCTAATGTCTCTTCCACATTCATCCTGTTTAATTTTGCACATGCAGTATTTGCCTTGTATCCCAGCCAGGCTTTCTGAGGAACAGTGACAGGACTAGGTCATGTTAAGTCCACAGCCCTGTTTTGGAGGAAACCTGCTCAGCCACATTCCAAGGCTCAAGATGCCTCCTGCAACCTGGAATGTCAGATGCCAGTTCTTAGCCACGGTAACATCTTTACATAAGTTCTAGATCACTTAATGTTTTGCTTTATTTTATCAAATCCTATTTCAAAATGATTATTAAAAAAGTGCTTGTGATATCTTTCAGCCCTCTGATTCCCTACTGATCCTGTTGAGGGTGGAAAACTATTGCTGGGCCTGGGTTTCATCCCTGTGCAAGTGGGGACCTTCCCTGCGTGGAGTCAGGCCTGGGGGTGATGCCCATTTAACAGATTATGAGTGGAGTTTTCAGAAACACAAAAAGATAGATGTGCCTGGGGTCTCTCAGTTCATTGATTCCCGTGATGGTCACATTGGCAAAACTCATTCAATCAGACACCAAGCCAGGTGTGGCTGTGAAGCTGCTTGTAGGTGTTAACACCGGGGATCCATGAACTTTAAGTTCAGGAGATGCCCTGAACAATATGGCTGAGCCCCGTCCAATCAACTGAAAGATCTTAAGTGCAGAAGTGAGGGTTCCTCCAGGAGGAAGAGATTCTCCCTCAAGACTGTGGCATCGGCTCCTGCCCAGAAGATTCCACCCTGCCTTTCCTGCTGGCCTGCCCTCCAGATTTCAGATTCTGCAGCCCCATGATGGCCGAAGCTGATTCCTTGAATAAATCTCTAAAAAATCTCGACTATCTATCTGTCTATCTACATTTCGCCCTTAAATAACACAGGTTTGAACTTCTTGGATCCACTTATACACAGATATTGTTCAATAAATATATTAGAACATTTTTGGAGATTTGCAACAATTTTCATAAACTTGCAGACAAACCTTATGATTTTCTTAATAATATTTTCTTTTGTCTGTATTCCTTTATTGTAAGAATACAGTACATAGTACACATAACATACAAAGCATGTGTTAGTTGACTGTTCATGTTATCAGTAAGGCTTCTGGTCAACAGCAGGCTATCCATAGTTAACTCTTTCGAGTGTTGGGTTGTATGTAGATATACGATTGCATGGGGGTTGATGCCCATAAACTCCAAGTTGTTCTAGATATGTGTATGTGTACACACACTATATATATATATGTATGTGTGTGTGTGTGTGTGTATTCTGTCTCAGGAACCAATATATATATATATTCATTCTGTCTCAGGAACACCCCAATGATACACAAGACCAAGCAGGAGCTTTGTCCAGTTGCAATGACAGTGCATGCTGTCCTCATCTGGCAGGTTCACAAGCATTGTGAACACACCTCACACACTTCCTACGTCTTCACTCTGCATTGCAGCTGACCACAGCATGTATTTTTCTCAATATTTTGCTGTCCAGTCAAAAGTCTTGGCTCCCACTGAAGGAAAGCACAGGCACTGCCCTTGGCTTCCCTGTACCTTTACTGCAGATGTGCCCTGAGTCTGTGCTTGCATTTTCTATCCAAGAAAACCAGGTCTCAGTGGGATGGCATTGCGTCTCTGGTTTGATGGCTTTTCCTTAAGCATATTCATTGTGATGACACCATCTCCCGCCCCAGGGAGATCTGTTCTCACGGTGTGTTTGGAATGTGGAGTCAGGTATGATGAGGCTGTCTGTGTAGCACGAGGATGGCCATCTAACGACTATTTAATTTCCCATCCTTTCCTCCACTGTGTGGATCAATGTCTCTGAACTTGTTGTACACATATCTCCAGTCTCTCCTCTCAGTGTAGAACAACCACATTTAAAATTAAGACAGGGCTGCCACTTTGGCAGGACACAGGTTCTAGCTCAAGGACTATACGAACACCAGTGGGCCTGTCGTAGAGAGCAACATAAAAACAGTAGGATTTCAACTTAAAAGCTGAAAATGCACTGAGGATTTACCAGGAAAGAGTATCTGAGAACAGTTGCCTTTCGTTGAGAGCTGCATAGATTTTCAGGATCCACTCTTACGGACACCACTCGCATTCTCTCCTCACAATGTGGAAACATATCTACAGAATGGGACTGAGGCAGGTCTAGTATTTTGACTTGTTAATTAATAATAGTAAACATGTTTCTTGTAAATCAACAATCTAGAGAGAGAGAAATAAATAAATATAGTTACTGTACGCTTTTCTAACTATTAAGGTGCCAGCTTCTTTTTCTTGCTCTTGAGCATGGGAATTCACATCTGTTCCTTGTCCTTGCTGGCTCTTTCACATGGGCATTCGCAGGGTGACTCTGGTTTGAGGAACACCCCCACTCTTGTCTGGATCCCACTTTTGGGCTCTGGGAGCTGGAGCAGGCACATTGCAAAGGGATGTGCGTCAGTTCTCAGGACACTGGAACTCAAGGTTGACTCACTCCTCATGGCCTTGGAGGGAGCACCCTTCTGGGGAGAAATAAGACTACTAGAGAAAAGGGGTGGGTCAAATTCAGTCCCAATTTTTCTGTTACACTTCAGCAATTTCATTTGCTTAACAGGCTCTTCTTGAACAATGGCCATGTGTCAGCCACTTTTGTTTTAAAGATGGGCACACAAGGTGGAAGAGAGAAAATGAGACATTTCAGTGTACAAGTGTCCAGGGTGCTGCAGGGTGTGAAGGAAGGGCCACTCTAATATGCTCAGAAGAGTATAGGAGGTAACATCAAAGGGCACAGGTGGAGGAGAAGGAGACAGACAGGGGGCATGCCAAGCCAAAGGAAGGCAGAAGGCAGCGTATTCATTTAAAGGCGTAACTAACTGGACAGTCTGAGTTATGTCATTGATTACATGTCTCTCCAAAGAAAGACTGAGTAACAGAGCTGCAGAGCTGGCCCAGTGTTCTTGAACGGGAAAGCAGGTGTGGGAAGGTACCCTTCCTGAAGGTACTATGGCCATCACTGGGTACCATCTGGAGGTGGGTTTTGAGAGGCAGGGAGGAGCAGTTGAATATCCCAGGCTTCTTGCTTGAACAATGGAGTAGTCAGTGCTCAGGGGACAAGATCCTATGAGGAGATGCTTTGGGAACTGCAGATTTGGGAGCCTCTGGTGACTGAGAGCATCAAGAATAAATACAGTTGTCCAGAGTCCATCTGAGGTCTAGGACTATGTTCTGAGGAATGTCATAATAGCAAATTTGGAACCAACAACATGAGTCCATGAAGATTACCAGGTTGGTCAGAAGTGGAGAAGAGGTACCTCTTATGAAGTCTTCATATGAGAGCTTGAGGTACAAAATAGAACCTGAACAGATTTTGAAAGTTTTATTCTTGAGAGACTGAACTAACCAGAAAGAATGACCAGTTGGTAAAGGTGACAGGAATTTGGGAGTTCCTAGGATGAATTTTAGGGCCACAAGTGATTTCTCCTCCTGGACCTGGTCACAGACACTTCCTGGTTGATTGCATAACTTTTAAAGGTAGCGATGTGTACTCCCCTCTGTATGGTGGGGAACTCAGGGTGCCCAAGAGCCAGCCCAGGCCGAGAACACACCAGAGGGAAAGAAAGCAGGGCAGCGCTTCATGTGCCTGAGCAAGATCTGATGAAAGACTATAAAAGGGAAAAGTCAGAGAAGAAGAAAACTGATTATATTGCATCCAAAGAATAATTTAGGTTTCTTTTGATGAACCATTGCTTGAATATATGTTTTATATAACATCACACTGGCTGACGGATCTCAGCATCTTATAAAATGCTGAGGCATCATGAAACTTCTCACCAGGTCTGTAGGAATAGTGCCTGCTGAAAACTCCTAAAATGTGTCTGGTACTGTTAATTAAAGATAGAGCCACTTGGAAGGAATCACTCACTGAAGCAAAAATATGTGTTCTCACATGGGGTAATTTCCCTGTACCTCTCTTTATTATTTATTTGCTGATAGGAAGAGACTGTTGATGAATACTTATGGGGCACTTCAGGCTTGAGTAGGGTTAATCTCTTTAGTTCAGGTGAGTTCATTTTAGCCGTGATTCCCTTCATTGGCTATCTATAATGATTATTAACAAGCCTAAAGACCTCTGGGAGATTGTGGATAAAAATGCAGCACCAGGGAAAGAGGCTATCATTATGCTAATGGGGTTGGAATAATAATTACCAGGCAGGCACAGTTTCCATAGGAATCCTTGGGACTGGAATGGGTCACCAGGTTAGACAATCTCTCACCAGCTTCACATCCCAGTGGATGCACACACACATCTATGCATGCATGCACACAAACACGTCTATTCTTATAAAGAGGGATATTCAATATATATTCACATGCATTGCCTTGCCACTGCACCTAAATGAATTCATAGTCAGATGAAGGAAGATGCAAAGAAAGAACATTTATGGTTTTCATGCATCAGTGACATATTTTAATAGCCCTAAGTGTGCATTCTGTTAAATATTTTTAAATATTTTCTTCAGATTTACCACATGTATTCCAGTTGCTCTTTTCATGAAAGTATTTTTAGTAGTATTATTATAACAATGGGGATGAAGCGCATCTGCAACCTTTGTTTTGCTTGAGGGTGATCCTTCTCCGTGTGTATTTTTCTCTTCCCTGTCTCTCTCTCACATGCACAATCATCCCCGTGCTTTCCTCTGCATTAACACCCTCCCTACAGGACAGGTCTTCCTCATTAGGCCCTTTCCTGAGCACCCACCCCTTTGCATTTGGTTGTGGTTCCTGAGAGAATTGTGTCTCATTCACATTTGTGCCTACTTTCCTGCATGATGCACTGTGCACAGATATTTAACAAGAAGACAGGTATCAAACTGCAGGAATAGTGGTTTGGGACATTCAGTTAGCTAGTGTCTATGTCACCCACACCAAACCCTGACTCTTCTCAAAGTCCACCAGCACAGATGCTGGTGCCAGCCAGGGGGTCAGTGAGGTGCTGACACTCACCAAGGCTTTGTGAAGCCCAAGGGAGGATGCTGGGTCCTTGTACACATCATCTCCATTAGCCATTGGTGTGCAGAGGCCTCTCCATCCTGTGGGTGACACAGGTGGGCTCTTGATTGTGCACATGAAGATGTGACAGGTGTTGTGGAACAATGAATCTGCACAGCTGAAGCCATCTTTCTCTTAGTGGACTTATGGTGGCCCAGGCCAGGGCTGTGGCTGGTTCTCACTCCAGGAAGGAGAGCAAAGTAGGCACCTCCAGTCCCAGTAGGTCCCTTAAGTGAATGAGCAGTTTGCTCAGCTGGAGAAGGTGGATAGGACTGTCCCCAGCTGGAAGGGGTTCTTGAGTAGCCACTGTGGGTCAGCACCGAGAACCAGAGTTCCCTAGGTAGAGTTTGTCAAAGGAGTAGCATCAATGTGCTTCAGCATTACAGAGTCTCTGGGCATTCAGGTCTCAAAGCCCATTGCTCCAGACAGTAAGATTTACTTTACAGTTGGCAAAAAAGAAAACGCCCTCCCGTTTCATGATGCTGTCTCTGATTTTTAACCACCTGGACTGTGGGCAGCTTTGGGATATAGGAAGCTGAGGAGCATCCTGCCTCTGGATTCTGGATACATTTCAGGGGCAAAGCTACCTCCCTGGCCACAGAATGTGAAGGGCAGTGCAAGCAGCAGCTACCATTGCAGAGGGCCAGGTAAGATGCCATCTGAAGGTTGTGGCCCCTTCAAAGGAAGTATAGCATCAGGATGGCTAAGATGCCCTGGCCATCTCTGGGCTCTTCCTCTCTCTTCTACATGTCCCACTCCCACCTGAACAGCCTCTCTGGCAGAGTCCCCCCAAGGAATACTGGAGGTGTTCGCCCCTCACTGCTTACTTGTGGCATCAGAGAGGCATCAAGCCAGAGAACTGATGTCTCAGAGGCTGCAGGTGCTTAGGGAAGTAAGGTCCTCCTTTCTGCTTGAACACTTGAGCTTTGTAGAGTTCGGGAAGATGGCTGTCACCTTAAGGGGAAAGTTTCTACTGCACCACGGGGGACACTCCATTCCCTGGGGAGATGCACAGCTCTTGGGTAGGACTGGGCTCCAGGTGAGGACAGGTCCTTATGTGGCAGAGACAGCCCAGCCTGCATCAGGGCTACCACAGCTGTGGGAAGAGGCCCTGGCATGTGCTCGCATGCAGTGGCCTTGGTGGTAGACATTCTGGGAGCACTGGGCTGGAGAGAATGTTAGCAAGGCTGAGCCAGTTCTCTGGTGGTTGTGACAGAGCTTTGTGGTGTCATTCTCAGAGGATTTGCTTAAGATCCAGAACAATTACTAAAACCTAGGAAAAGGTGAAAAGAAAAGGGGCTGCCTTCACGGGATATTAAGGAGACTTTTTAATCCCAATTTTGGGACTTTAGCAATCAGTTTCATTGTTGCAAAAAAAATGCCTACTGAATGAAATAAATACAAATATTGGCCAACTATTGTTTTAATCTTAATTCCAATTTTTAATATACAACTAGCTACTTTAATCAGTAAGTAAAAAAAAAAAAAAAAAACTTGTTTGTCACCCAGTCAGGGTTATTGGTGCAAATATTTAAATGAGAAATCTGGACTTGCAGCTGCTACTCACAAAGGTAATTTGTTGCATTTTCACAACCAAAGGATTTTCTTTAAATCAACTCTAACAATGGTTAATTTGATGTCTAATTTTGACTTAAACACTGTAAATTAGTACTCCCATCAAATTATTCTTATTCTTTGGTCATTCTAAATTGAGGGAAAGTACTGATTTCTGGCTCAGGAGCCCCAGGGCAGAGGGTGGGGACAAGGCAGCAGCCAGGCCGGGTCAGGCGGAGCATCCCTGGAAGCACTGGTCCTGCCTGCCCACTCGTGTGCACTTGCACGAGTCAGGTGGGCTCTCTGTTTAACACACCTTAAAGTGCAGCAATTTCAATAGATGCAAAATGTGGGCATTGATCCCAATGGAAACCCTTCGCAGAATTTAGACATGCATACACCAGCCTGTATGTCATGCCAGAAAAATGTATACAAATGGCAAACTGCTGGGTTTCTTTCAGTGCAACAGGAAAGTGTAAATGTGACATTGCACTATAGCAGGCTCATCAGATGCCATTGTTTTGGACCCTCTACAATAGTTTGCCCTCCAAAATATAAATTTCAAACATACTGCTTATGAATGTTGGAATAAATTCCTTACGGGAGCCGTTTCAATACATCCTTAGAAGTTTTGCCTAAAAGTTTTCATTGAAAAACTAATATATTTGATTAAAAGGTCATGAAGTTTCTTTTTGAGTAAGTTGATATGTTACCAATTAAGACACATATAAGTATGTACTGTTTCAATTATGTCTACATTGTATAAATCACCTATATATAGACATTCATCTTTATCTCTAGACATAAAAATTCCACTATGGGGTGGAAAATTTTAAAGTATGTCGTTTTGAATGTAATTTTCTTATCATCATGTACATCTCAGAGACTCCATTTAGACTCAGCCTGCAGACTGTGAGAAGAAAGGGTTGTGTAGGGGCCGGGGTGGCAAAGCCGAGAAATGTGGGAGGAAGATTGTCAAAACCTTTTTCTCTCCTTCCTCCATATCTGAGTAATAAACGGATCAATCGGTGAATATTTTCTATAAATTTGTTCCTTATGCGTTTCGTTGCTCCCTGGTATAAACGAGTCCTCTTGACTGAGTGACAAGAGTCTTAAATTGCTCGCCCGCCTGCCTCTGACGTCTCCAAAGGTATGCTCCTTCCTTTAAAAGCTTTCCCCCACATCACAGCTATGATAAATTTCTCCTCTAATAGAGAGTTGCAGGGAAAAGTTGAACAAGATGAAGATGATTTTAAGTGTATATTCGTTATATTTAAATGGTGCTCCGTCTCCCCATCTGGCAACCATCTTCCACGGAGATCAAAAGGCTGTTAAACATCCGCGCATTCGTCCTCGAGGTTCGTTCCTGTGAGATGGGTCAGCGGCAGGCGGTGGTCCTCGGCAACAGGCATGCAGGGGCCAGGAGCTGCCGTGACCTCTGCCTCACCCGCTGTCACACACCAGTCTGCAGGGAAGTTGGAACTAGGGTCCTTGCTTTCCTGGGGCCCTGCTCAGGTGCCGCCCCACACAGTTTCCTTTATCACTTCTGATGGGCTTTGGGAAATCACCAGGCAGGAGTGTTTTGCTCTTGGTGATTGTTCTCCTTCCACGTTCTTCTGGTGTATTTGTACGATGGTGGGTAAGGGGAATGGGAAAACCACCACAGTCCAGAGAAGCTGGTCAGCTCCCTGAGGGCTGGCCTCTATCACAGTCCCTCCTTGGGTGTCCAGTGAAATAGCCACATGGCCATGAGCGGTGTATTTTTACAATGTTATAAGCAAAGATGTGTATGAATAGTATTGGTTGTCTTGAAAAACCTCCACTTTTAGAAAGTGTTGTGTTGATCTTTAAATGCTTTTAGTGTATTATGTTGTTATAGTTTAAAAATATGTTGCATGTTGTCTGGAACATAAAGCACATACAAATTCATATGTGTGTGCGTGTTACTGTTGAGTGCTCGATGGGCTGGTGTGATGTGTGTCCGGGGAAGCCATCTCATCACCACACCCATTGGGTGGAATTGGAAGAAATGAGGGCAAGTTCTTGGGAGGCTGTGCTCAAAAAAAGAAAGTCTTCTCCAGTGGGCACTGGAGCTCCTAGAGCTTAAATGCACAGGTGTCTGCCCCCAGAGGTCTTAGCACACCTCCTAAAGGAGGCAGGACTAAGAATGGCTATATTACAGTGAGGAGTTACAGTGACAACTGGGACAAAAGCCACTGGGTGCAATACACATCATGCAAATGAGAAGCCAGATTAAAAATCTTAACTGTGGGATATCCGGAAAATGAATTTTTGAGAGCTATAATCCTACACACATTCAGAGGGTCTACATTATAAACCCCCCACCATTTACTTATGCTAGTTTGCATATTTTTTCAGTTTCCTCCATTTCCAGGTCATTCAGGAGTGAATACTGTGAGATTATTGGTTGATAATAATTTTTTACTGATGAGTAGTTACCTGCTGTTCATATTAGGAAGAGAGAGAGGTTCTCTGTCAATTAATTAAATTTAAAAACTAAATATAAAATTGAGTTATATTCTACGTCTGGCCATGTTTAAGAGAGAGTGCTTTTCATCTGCTGTAGGAAATTCTTGGAATGCTGGGGAAACAATTGAACTTGATGATCAATTATGAGCAGCCCCCAGGCATGTGTTCCTGTGATTGGCCTTACTCGTCCAGGACCGTGTTTGTAAAACCTGCCCGAAAGGCTACAGCCCCCAACGACTGTGTGAAGTGCAGCTGGAACTTTGGGGGTCTTCAATGCCAGGATAAAAGCACCAAAATTATAATATCACATTCAATTATTCCAGGGCCGTTCTCACCAGATGGTGTTCATGTGTCAGACTTGGAAAACTTGCTTTGTTCGGGCTGTGCAGTGGGATTAGGGGTTTGCAGGAGACTGGGCAGAGAGTCAGGGTTCAGGGCACCCTAGCCCTGCCCTGAATGGGAATGCTGGCATGGGACCATGTCCAGATCTGGGCATATTAGTAGTGTGTCCATAGGCAGTTACATTGCCTTGTGACAGGTATGTTCTTTGGTTTGGCCCTCAGGGTAACTGCAGAGAGCACAGGTCTTTCTGTTTCTCCAGGTAGAGACCTTACCTAGAGTACTGGCTGCTCAGCCTTGGGAGGTGACCTGGAGTCACCTCCATGACTCAGCCTCTGCCTGTAGGACTGTACCTTCATTCCCACACCCCTTCAGGAAACTACCTGGCTTTAGCTCCACTCCTCAAATATCTTCCTGTATATAGGTGCCAGCAGCTCCCTAGAGCCTCTTTCTGGGTAGCCAACACAGACACCCTGATAGGCAGGCTCCTTGGTTTATGATGATAAATTGTTAGAATGATTAAACTCTGTCTCACAGCCAGCACTGCATTGTGTAGGGGCACCCATAGCCCATCTGACTCAGGAAGTAGGGTCAGGACAAGGACAGGGAAGCCTAGGGAGACACGCAGTGGACTCCCAGGTTTATAACCAAAATTAAGACAGCTCTGTCAGGGGCTCTAGTCCATCAGGCATTCAAACTCTGTGTCCTCACCTGTCAGGTGGAAATAATAATAGTCCACGCATCACAAGGTGAGTGCAGCCCTTAGGCCACTATGTGTGTGCGACGCCTCTAGTTGGAGCAGAGGCTCTGCATGTCAGTCTCTCACTGCCTGACCTTCCCTGGGACAGGGTACAGGACAACAAAACACCCCAGCTCTGGTTTTTAGAGTCACCTCTTTCCAGAATACTAGACCCTTATTAGGCAGCCAAACAATATCACTAATAATGACAATAAAATAAAAGTTACTCTTTATTAAAAAGGGGGAAGAAGGGAACTTATGAGAACAGGGGAAATCATCTTCCACATTTTTTATGTAAAAGTTGAGTGAAATTGATAGGACTTGATGAAGAGCCATGGGAATATAAAAATGGAAGCAAATTGAAAAGTTTTCAAAACGCACATTTCTGACAGTTTCTAGAACACATGTGATACTCATGGGATTGAAAAAGAAAGTAATAAGATAATGAGTTTAGAGTTATTTAAAGCCTTGATTTCAAATACATTGTTAAGGTGGTGGTTTCAGGGGTGTGTTTCCAAAGTATCTGTTGGCAAGACCATTGTTAGCTTAACAATGTCTACACAATACTGTCTCTACATCACATTCTGGAGAAAGACAACAAGCCTGCCCCCAGGCACAGGTGCTGGCCCTCCACATGGGCAAAGAAGGGCTAGAGGCAATGACTTGGTTGGACCAGTGTCATGGCAGGAAATCTTCACCAGCCAAGCTCATCATGGCCTTCCCAAGAGCCTGGCAGAGAGGGGACAAAAATGCAGTCAGATGGGCTCAAGACCCGCGGGGCCCCTCTGGTTTCTCAAGAGCATGGTCCCTAAACTCTCCTCAGCACAAATCCTTATAATCATATTTCACAATCCCGTGTTTCCTTACTCATCTTTATGTTGACATTTAAAACTTTGCATCTTATCTAAGTAGTTGCAAAGTATGTAAGTTTTAGTGAATTATAAATGTTAACATCTTAAAATGACAAGATGGAGGCATAGGTAAACATGGCTCTCCTCATCACACAACCACAGCAAAAAATCACAACTAAACTACAAAACAACAATCACCCAGGGTCATCAGAAAATCAAGCTGTATAGAAGTCCAACAACCAAGGAATTAAAGAAATCACATTCATCCAGACAGGTAGGAGGGGCAGAGACATGGAGGTACACGGAGATGTGTGGAGTTGCAGAGACATAGAACAAGTGATCACACACTCATGTGTAGTGAATAAAACTCAGAAGGGATACCGTGGGAGCAAGGGATACAAACCCCACACCAGACCACCCAGCCCAGGGTTCCAGTGACAGGAACATAAGTTCTCATAACTTCTGGCTATAAAAACTAGTGGTGGTTGGGGCAATGGAAGAAACTGTGAGATTCTCAGGCACCTCCTCTTAAAGGACCCACAATGGACTTAGGACTTATGCAGACTCGCTTCCTCTGGGCTCCAACACTGGGGCAGCAGCTGGAAGGGCACCAGTGGCACATGGGGAGAAACTGAAGTGTCTGGTATTAGGTTGAGTGCCAGAGGACAACTTCCTCCCATGAAAAGCTCCAGAGACAAGGCAGTGGCATGGTCCCCTTCCTGAGTCCTTCCCCACAGAGAACCACAGAGCAGCTACGCCATATTAGGGACTCCGTCAACTTGGTTCACATGGATTGCCTGCCCTGGTTGCTCCTCCTCCCCATCCAACTTACTGGTGTGCTTTCCTAGGTGTGCTTAGTAGCATAGGCCATGCTACTAAGACGGGGACTCAAAGCAGCTCTACCTAATACATAGAAACACACAGAGGTAAGCTGCCAAAATGAAGACACAAAGAAATATGGCCTAAATGAAAGAACATAACAAAACTCTAGAAAAAGAACTAAACAAAATGGATATAAGCAACCTATCAGATATAAGTTTCAAAATACTGGTTATTAGGATGCTCAAGGAACTCATTTGGCACTTCAACAACATAAAAAAGATCCAGGCAGAAATGAAGGTTACACTAAGTGAAATAAAGAAAAATCTACAGTGAACCAACAGTGGAATGGATGAAGCTGAGAGTTAAATCATGATTGGGAACATAAGGTGAAAAAACATTCAATCAGAACAGCAAGAAGAGAAAAGAATTTAAAAAAAAAAGGATAGGCTAAGGAGCCCTAGGACAACTTCAAACCTATCAACATTCGAATTATAGGGGTGCCAGAAAGAGAAAAGAAAGAGCAAGAAACTGAAAACTTATTTGAAAAAGTAATGAAAGAAAATTTCCCTAATTTGGTGAAGGAAATAGACATACAAGTCCAGGAAGCACAGAGAGTCTCAATCAAGATGGACAAAAAGAGGACCACACCAAGATATATCATGATTAAAATGCCAAAAATTAAAGATAAGGAGAGAATCCTAAAAAAGGCAAGAGAAATGCGGAGTTACTACCAAGGAGTTATCATAAGGTTGTCGGCTAATATCTCAAAAAAAATTTTACTGGGTAAAAGAGACTGGCAAGAAATATTCAAAGTGATGAAAAGCAAGGATCTACAACCTAGATTACTCTGTCCAACAAAGATATGATTTAGCATGGAAGGGCAGATAAAGTGCTTCCTTGTTGGGAACCGCCTGGCCTGTTTTCAGAAGCTGTAACCCCCGCTAAAGCTAAGGCTGAGGGAGTGACCTTGGACCATAAGCCACCAAGGAGACAAAAGCTTATCTCCCTGGCAGGAGTGCTGCTTCTGCTCCTTTTACTTCATACATAACTGGCCCCCAATGCTTGGTCACTTAGCCAATGACGGGCAAGATTCCCCAAGGGGGGAATGACCTAAGACAGGCATGATCACGTGGGAAGCCCCCAAGGAAGGACTTTGGGGGGTACAGCAAAAGGGGGCAAAGGACCCTTGCCCCTCGGCTTTGACAAAGCCTGAGTCCTCATTCTGTCTGGGAGAAGTCTCCTAATCTCTTGGCTGCCTCACTTCCCTTGCTCCACCTAAGCCTGAAACAATGACAGAGTTGTGCAG
>CM052540.1:163029802-163061412 GCA_028533065.1 Trachops cirrhosus
GACCTAAGACAGGCATGATCACGTGGGAAGCCCCCAAGGAAGGACTTTGGGGGGTACAGCAAAAGGGGGCAAAGGACCCTTGCCCCTCGGCTTTGACAAAGCCTGAGTCCTCATTCTGTCTGGGAGAAGTCTCCTAATCTCTTGGCTGCCTCACTTCCCTTGCTCCACCTAAGCCTGAAACAATGACAGAGTTGTGCAGCCCTGTGCTGGAAAGGGCAGATTCCCTGGGCAATCAGGCCTAAGAAAGAATATATAAAAGCCTGTGAAACCTGCTTTGTTCAGAATGCTCTCAATTGAATCATAAGGGTCCAAGCAAGAAGTAAGTTTGTTCCTCAAAGCTTTCTAGCTCTTTAGCTATCTGACCCTGACTCAAAATAGGCCTTCAGAGTTCTTTGTTATCTATTGTTTGATCCTTACTGCCTGACAATGATTAATGAGCTTTATCTGTAATCCTGTGCAAATGAACCCAATAAAAGCCCACTGAGGATCAGGCTACTGGCCCTTCTCCTTTGAGAGATTGGCCACCTTTCCTCCCCAAGCAGATCACATCTTGGTAGACTTATTCTCATCCATGGTGGCTGGGGGGCCCTGTGGGTAGAGCCCGTCCACACTTCCTAGACAAGGTAAAGCTAAGGGAGTTCATCATCACCAAGCCATTATTACATGAAATGTTAAAAGGACTTACTTAAGAAGAAGGTCAAAACCATATATACTAAAATGGCAATAAATTCACAACTATTAACAATCCGGAATCTAAAAACAAACTATGCAGACAAGCAGAACACAAGCAGAACCATAGATATGGACATCATTTGGAATGTTATCAGTTAGGAGGGGGAAGAGAGAGAATGGGGTAGAAGGTACAGGGATTAAGAAGCATAATTAGTAGGTATAGAATAGACAGGGGAATGTTAAGAACAGTAGAGGAAATGGAGAAACCAAAGAACTTATATGCATGACCCATGGACATGAACAAAGGGTGGGATTGCAGGAGGGAATGGGGGGTGCCGGGTGGAGGGGGACAAAGGAGGAAAAATTGGGACAACTGTAATAGTATAATCATAAAATATATTTTAAAAAATCATACAGTGAAATTGTCACATTACTCTTTTGACTAATTGGATACCCGCCAACATCTATTTAAAAAGCCAGGAGCCATCTTGAAGCCTAACTGTAAAATTGAATCAATACCCACCTCTATTTAAGAGTACATAAGCAATCTCTGCTTTAACACTTGGAGAATAGTATTTATCTTCATTTTTGAAACCTCTAGTTCCATTGTATTAACAACCCAATTTTATCTCCTAGTATAGTACTTTAGCTCTTAAGTCTTATATTAATTGCTCACTATTTCTTTTTTACAATGGAAATATATATATAAATTAAAAATTTATTTTCTTATAGAAGTTTTGTGTAAGCTCTTCTTTTACATTGAGTTATCATTAGGGATATTGTCTGTTAAAAATGGAGCAAAAATAAGACCATAGTGTTCATTTAAAAGTTATTAAACTTTAAAAATAAAATGTTACTAGAGATGAATCTTCAAATAAAATGGCTGTACAATGAAATTTTACTTATTGCTGGAATTAAATATAGTTCAAACTTGTCTATTTTGTTGTAGTGGTCATTGAAAGCACACATAAGTAGATGGGAATAGGAGAAATTTTGGTACAAAATAGTCCTTAGGTCTCTAAAGTTCTGAGTTATAAACCAAACTTTGCATAATGATCTATTATGAAGAATATTCTTAGTGAGCACCCAACAACACAATTCATTCTTCCTTTACATTTGATGAATACAAAGAGCTGGATGCTACCAGGCTTGAAGAAGGCTTTGTATTCACCTTCTCTACCCTGACCTGTTCTTTGATGCCCTGGAATTCCTAGGAGGGAGCAAGATGCCGCTGTTAGGTTCTCCATGGCAAGACTCCTTCCTTTTGAGAAGTGGGGAAAGAGCCATTGGAAGGGGAAGGAAGGGCACACAGCAGGCAGGTCTCAGCCAGATGGGTTCTAAGAAAGATATATGTGGAAGCAGAGTGTAGAAAGCCATATTTTTACCCGCATCTGAATTGTGTCATCCTTGGAAACCTTATTTCTTGGGAGATACACACTCTGGATTGAAGAATTTGGCTCTAGATGGCCTGGAATAAGTTCAAGGCATTTAACTTTTCCATATCAATTTGGGGAGGAAAAAAGGTAGGCTCAAAAAGAGGATCTGGCCATGTTAGCACATTGGGATAGAAAATTTCAACACCCCACACACTCTGGGAAACTATGGGGAAGTCAACTGACCTCACATAGATGGAGCTGCCCCCTGAACAACAGCATCAACGTGCAACTGTAGTGATGCTTAGTATGAAGGTACCACACCTGTGTAGCCATGAAGGAGACAGCATCAAAGGGCTTACATGGTTGACTCCAAGCTGTGATCCCAACCACACAAAATAAAATAAAGTGTAAGTCTAAGCGATTTACACCAAATAACACCAAATTTTTCCAAATGACTCACAAACACATTTTGTGGTTATTTGGGCCACACCAGAACTTCTCACTGAGGATTCTATAGTCCTTGATTACATGTTTTTTAAACATAATAAATAAATTAATTCAAAGACAATATTTTCAATTCTTGTGTGGCTTTCCAGCAAAGAAAGCAGATTCAGTGAACTTTTCACTGTCCATTTTGTTCAGATGTTCCCTTCCGCACTTGCAGAGTGGGCCGACGTTTCCATAGATTCTTACTAGTAGCAAGTGACGCGGAATCCAGAAGGTTCCCTAGAAGGGAAAGAAACCATGGGCTTTGGAAATATTTTGATGAACTGAAACTTCACACGTTTTAATGCCCCATGTCTGCATTTCAGGAGCAAAGTGGTTAAGCCTTCATGACCATCACTACCACTGGGCGGAAGCAAATAGGCAAAAATCACGTTCCATACCCTGTCAGTTATAGTGACTCAACCTTCTAGAAGCTTCTTGTTTACCTGATCTTTTAATCTTTCTTATGTTGGAATAATTTTAGATTTATAGAAAAGTTGCAGAGATAGGTGAGAGAGCTCTCACATACCATTCGCCCAGCTTCCCCAGATGTTAGCATCTTTAATAACCAGGATACATTTGCCAAAACTAAGACATTGATGCTAGAGCAACACTGTCAGCTGAACACAGACTCTGTGGGTGTCACCAGTGTCTCCACCAATGTCCTTTTTTCCAATTCAAGATCCAGTCCAGGAACCTCTGTTGCATTTAGTTCTCGTCTTTCCTTAGTCTCCTGCCGTCTGTGCCAGTTTTTCAGACTTTCCTTATTTTTCATGGCTTTGACAGTTGGAAGAAAGTTGCTCAGGCTTTTGTAGAATGCTTCTCAATGTGAATTTGTGTGAGGTTTTGTCATGATTAAGTTGGTGTTTTAGGTGTTAGGGAGGAAGACCCCAGAGGTAAAGCACCTGCATATCAGGTATCATGAATGCACATAGCATTACAGGTAACGTCCACCCTCATCACCTGGTTCAGGAGGTGTCTCCAGATTTCTGCACTTCAGATGGCTATTTTTCCCTTTCAAGACTATTGTCTGGATTCAAGTCACAAAGCCTAGCCTTCCCTCAGGGGTGACAGGGGAGATGCTGGGGGACGGAAAGCTTGGGTCCATTTCCTAGGGAACAGAATATTTACATGCACAGTGTCTAGCAGAAGTAATGTCACTGTGTGTGGTTGGGAGGGCACGTGAATGTCTCACATGAGATGGACAGCAATTTGAGCATTTCACCTAAAATGTCGTATGGTGTGTTTGAGTGTGATATTATTATGTTATAGAATTACATGCTTATGATGTAGTAATAAAAGATGTTTATGTAATAAAAAAGGGTGTTATTTGTGCTGGACCCTGTATTAGTTTACATTCCTCAATGAAGGTTTGTCCCTCCTTTTTCTTTAAATATGAAATATGAAATGTATTTAAATATGAAATTTATTCTGGCTAAGAAATTCTCTATGTATCTCATAGATCAATTAAATAACTAAAACCCTTCTCCATGCGTACTTAGAAAAGGTCACAAAAACCTAAGTCTTTGGTGCTAATGCATAGGCTTCTTTTGCATAAGTGAGCTCCTGCTTGCATATTTCCTTCTCAATGTTCTGCTCGGAGCACAAAGTTGCACACAGCGCTCAAACATCATATTTCTGAAGGAAAAGCAGATTGGCATTGCTCAGAGTGAACATGACTGATTATAGTATTTTCAGTGGGGATTTTTTTTTAAACATGGGGAAGCCCTTTTTGTCCTGAAATGCTTGTTTTAATTTGCAATCCCTCACTGAAATGCAACAACCTGCTCTTACTTCCGGTTCACTCTTGACCAGAGTGGAGTCCTGCTGCTGGAGTGTCTGTCGACTCCAAATGGAAGTACATGTGATGGGATTTTTTTTCACAGCTCAAGGGTTTTGTCGCATGTTGACATCAGCCAGAAACGTTTTGTTTAGAGGTCGGCATGGCCTCATTCTCCTGGCCAAGCAGTGTATTTTACAGAGTGTTCCTTGGGAGGTGTAAATGAAGCATAAGTGTTAAAAACATGGATCCCGGTCGGGTGATATTTTAAACAATTACAGATGGTGTGGGGCTGGCTATAATTGACAGCAGTATCAGCCCCAGAAAGGGCCTTGACAGGCTGCGTCCTACGATGATTAATTACTGCGGGCTGTCTCTGGGCATTCCAATTTCCTCTCTTGCAGCTCATGGCTCCAGTAAAATCTGTAGCTCTTATTACAGCACACAACACAGGAAATGTCTTTTCATTGCCCTATCGGAGGACCACTCACGGTTGGGAAAGTTGCTCCAGCAAGCCTCCCTCTGACAGGTTGGATCTGGAGAAGATTTGGCACAGGGAACCCAGAGGGGCACACACAATAGGAATGCCCCTTCTTTTATTTACTTTGGCTAAGTTGACAATGACTTACAAATTGAGTCAATCCAATGGCCGTCAAACAGACGGCTCTACCTCTGAAAAGAAGAGTTGCATGAAATTGTGATGGCTTCAGAATGAAAATGTCAGGATTCTCCCTCTGTTTAATTGCTTTCATTTCATCAACACGACAGTTGCAGTAGTCTAATGGATGACACAAAACACTTGGACTTATATCACTGGCCTACAGTAGTACCGCTTTCTCTTCTACACTAATTGTTTCTTTTTGCCCTTTGCCTCAGGGTGCTGGGCACCTCCCAGTCTGTTTTCAGGTACAATGTTGTTGGGTTAAGGGCTCCGGCAGGTTCTGCAGGAATCAGTGCTGGTGGTCATTCTCTATCTTGTGAAATGAATGTAGTTACTTTGGATTGTGGCCTTTGGACACATGCTCTGTATAACATTGTGAACCTTTTAATAAATGTGGCTCCCAAGGCAAGTCGACTTATTTTCATGTATACTTGTATTTTTATAGCTATACAAATAGTTATAAAGTATCAAATCCCCAGTATCAACTTCCCACCTGGACTCAGTGGGAAGTGGGGTTCTCAAGAGGAATTCTGGTGTCATCACAAACCAGGGGAGGCTAGAGACCACCTAAATGATGGTAAAGCAAGTGGAGAAGGTAGCATGATGGGGAATGGAGCAGAAGTGCAGTAGACAAAGCTCCTTAAAGGTCAGGGCTCACTTGCACAACATTAGGAAATTGACTTTGCTGTAGATGTGGAACTTGGAGTATCGGCACTGCTCCACCATGACCAGTGGAAGCAAAGTAGGAAAGAGTTAAAGCTCTTCTTTCCACCTGACTTAAGGGGAGCTAGGCAATCACGTGCTAAGGTCTTTCTCTGGCCCCCTTCCTTCTGTACCAGGTAGTGCTGGGTCTCACCCCCTCCTTCCTCTCATCCAGCAGCACCTGCAGTGATCTTCTATCATTTCCTCTGTTTTAGGATGGCCCTGGTAAGCAGGGCTGGGAAATTCTCAGGTATCTGGGGCTCTGGTAGCACAATAGCTGCCTTTTGCCTGATCTCTCTGGAGAAGAGAGCCCAGGTGAAATGCACAACTCTAAAAGCTGGGCCTGGAGCAACCATCTGAGCCCAAGTCCTGAGTGGAGGTTCTGGGCCAAGGTGTAACATTTCCCACCCAAACCACCACATCTATAAGACAGAGTGCTCTAAGCAAGATCGGGCCGCAATGCTCAGGGGCAAGCAGAGGGAGACTCCTGCATGGAGGTCACGTTGGGCAGCTCGGCACAGACAGCCTAGCACAGCCTCTCTGTGTCTGGCTTTCCCTGGAACACCTGGAATGTTCTCAAAGTACAGCCATAGATACACCAATGAGTAGACAGCCAGAACCACTTGCCCAAGGCCCTCCTTAGGGGGATGACTGGTGAAAAAGCTGATCAGACACCCAGGACACGAGGCTCAGAACACCCAGACTCAGATGCAGAAAGACATGTAATCCTGTCTTGTCAATGTTCAGACAGATTGATAAGGATAATCAACTCAAGAAATGTGGGGGAAATACATTCATATTGCCAAAAATGTAATAATGAAAGATCCTCAACTTCACTGATCAGGAAAACACAAATTATAATCTTGTAGATTTACAAATATTTGAAAACCCTGACCAATATGGATGTTGGGGAACATGTGAGAAGAATTGGGGGCAGGGTCTGGCTCTCACCTGGCTGGCTCCTGAGAGGGTGTGCAGGGAGCCCAGAGCACAGGGCCCTGCAGGAGCCAGCGGGAGAGCCTGGCCTCCCACACATGTTCCATCTCACGGTGAGGACTTGGGCTCATCAACAGGGCTTGAATAATAATGAAAAGTGACACCTACACTCAGGGACACAGCGATATCCAGCGGACACGGGCATCCTTCAGTCTAGACGGCTTGAGGCACTGGGGATTCTACACTTTTATTATTTTTGAGGAAACACACTCCGTGCTGAAAAAAGTCTTTTTTGATCACATTCTAATGTCAAATTCTCCATGGGTCTTTGGTTTTGAACAGCGAGAGTCCTGTTTCCTTTCTCCGACAATTAGCATGCAGACTTTTACATCAGGGTCCCAAGTGTCCCCGGGCAGCGCCGGACTCTGCTGCGGGCAGGAAATGTACAGCTGTCGGCTGGTCGGAGTCAGGGCCCAGCCCTGGGCGTCCTGGCAGGGAGACTGAGCCTCCTCCCTGCATCTTCCTGTTTAGAGACCCGCCTTTGTCCCCGAGACTCCCTGGGATGAAGGTTGTCTGAGGCCAGTTGGGCCACCCCATCAGGAAACTGGTGTGAACGTCAGCCCCTTGGGTCTCTGGGAGAAGCATACCATAGCATTGAAAAAAAAAAAAACAGACATTTTTTTGACCTTTTTCCTGCTACTATATGCATTATGCCCAGATTTGACCAAATCGTGGGCTTCTTCAACTTGCTTTTGCAGCTTAGTGTTACTGTTCTTAATTGAGGTGGGAGAAGGAAACTCCTGCTAATGGGTTGCAGATTGCAGACTCCCAGTCCTATTCAACTGCCCCACATGCGGGAGACAGCTCAGGGCAGGATCTGTGCGTGAGGGGACCGAGGGCATTAAGCTGAATTTCAGAATTGGGGCACTACTTGCACCCCGATACCTGAGAAGTGAGAGCCCGGAGCCAGCTTTGCAACCTGTGTCTTCTGCCCCCCAGACTGGCTCTTTCTACTTAAAACCCTGGCCTGGACGTGGCCCTTCTGTTCTGTTCAGTATTGGGGCAACTGTTTAGTTTATTGCATATTTTCAACATGATTTACTGGAACTAAAGACAACTCACACTTACATGAATTGGAAATGTTTGGCTGACTCAGCTCATTTGACAAACCAGGAAAAAAGATGAATTTGCAAACCATATGACACTCAGAGTTACCCTCAATGAATTGAAAGACTCTAATAAAGAAGGAAAAGCAAATGTTCTACAGGAAAATAGACAAAGAATGTATGTAGACAATCTCCAAGGAGGAAATTCAAACTTCCATGAAACATAAGAAATGTCTATGCACTAGTGATTACATTTAAATTTTTGTGCATTTAAACTGAGAGATCATTATTTTCGCCTAGCAGTTTAGTACAGGTTTAAGAAATGCTCTTGTCTATTATAGTAAAAAAGATAGGGGAAAAAGCCACGTTCATACATTTGGTGAGAACATCAATTGGCAAAAACATTCTGGAGAGTAATTTGGCAACATTTTTTCAAAGACTTAATGATTTGCATACCTGGCAATAACCCCATTTACAGGAATTCACCCCCAAAAAATCACTGGACAAATGTGCACAGGTTTTTGCTTAAGGGGAGTCATTTCAACAGTGTTTGTGATAGGGACACATTAGAAATAGCTTTGATACCCCAAAATAGGGGTTTAGTTAAATAAGACATGCGATAGCATTATAATGGAATTCAATGTAGACTTTAAAAGCATTTATTTATTGACATGGAGATATGTTCACTAACTTGTTACATGAAAAGCTACAAAATAATATGGTCTTATTTTAATAACGTGTGTTAAGGACAAACAGAGAAGAACATAAAGACTGAAGGAAACCTGGCGTGATGGCGGGTTTTGCACAGACTGGGGCTGTGGAAGAGGAACTGTCTCTTTTGTTACACATGTTTCTGTGTTCACTATTGTTCTTCATTGAAGGTGGATATGTCACGTTCATAGTCATCAAAATAGTTATTGTAATCTTACAAAAGGTGGCTTCCTATTTGTAGCTGATGAGAACTTGATGATAACCTGGAATTAGGCCCCTTGGTTACCATAGCAGTTTCTTTCTGTTTTTTTTAGGAAGCTGTTTGCAAGAGTGTCCACATATCCTTTCTTTGTAAGCACCTAAATTCAGGCTATTTGCTTCCCACAACCTTATGCAACATCAGCTTTGAGAGGCTATTTAACAATACAAACCACTTTTCCCTGTTTCCCTTCATTTTTCTATTTTCTTCCACAAAGTAGAATGCAGAATGCATTTTCTTTCTTGTAACTACCAATATTATATTCTAGTTTGTGGTAAATAAATCCATTTTGAGTGCTTCATTCTTAAAAACCAACTAAATGTTTTTATAAATATTTGCAATATTTCATTTCTCTTCTTTTTTTGACATTGAGTTTTTATTTTTCTCTTTTTTATTGTTTTTCAAGTACAAATGTCTCCATTTTCACACCACCACACACCCGTGCCCCACCCATTCCTGCCTCCCACCCTCGAACCCTTGACATGGAGATATGTTCACTAACTTGTTACATTAAAAGCTACAAAATAATACCCCCTACAAACCCCCTTTGGCTTTGTCCATGTATCCTTCATGCATTATTTCCCTTCTGAAAAAATTTTCATAAATGTTTTCAGTCACTAGTTCTTTTAAGCTTTGTAAGTTGGCACATATGAAATGTCACCTGAGTCTGATATATCAGGGATTTGTTGTTGTTTTTTTGTTGTTGTTGTTGCTGTGAATAAGTTGTTTTTAAGGGTTATACAGTAGACAATATCAAAGTGCTATTGACTCTAACAAATGAGAATTTGCATTGCACCACTATGTCACCCGCCCTTCCTCTGCCCCAGGACCCAGTCCAGGATTCCACAGTGAAGTCAGTGCTCACACCCTTCTGCAGGTTGAATTATGCATTCCCCCTATATTTCACATGTTGAAGTTCTAACTCCCAAATATCTTGGGAGGTGACCTTCCTTGCCGGGAGGATCTTTACAGAGGTAATTAAGTTAAGGTGAGGTCGTCAGGGTGAGCCTTAGTTCAATGGGATGTATGTCCTTAAAATGAGAGAAATTTGAACACACAAAAAGATACCAGGGATGTGCATGCACAGAGGGAAGACCATGTGAGGACAGAGCAATAAGGCTGCCATCTGACACCTTGGTCCTGGAGTCATAGAGCTATGAGAGAATAAATATATTTTGTTTAAGACAGCCTGTCTTTGGTACTTTGTTATGTGGCCTGAGCAGACTAACCCACTTGCTTTTCGCATTGTTGACATATGCAGAGAGTCCTGGTCAATTATTTATAGATTGCTCCTCAGTTTGTTTTGTCTAATACTTTCTCATAGTTAGAATGATGCCATGAATGTTTGGCAAGATACCGTAAACGTGAGGCTGTGTCCTTTTCCTGGTGTTGATATACCCACAACTGTAATGCCTGCCTGAGCTCTCCACTCTAGTCCAGTTAATAGTGTGGCACTGTGACATCCTGACTTCAATAACTGTGCTGTGGTTCTGTAAGATGTTCACATCAGGGGAAGGTGGGTGAGAGGTATACAGGACTCACTGTACAGTTTTCATAACTTCTCCACAGGTCTAATACTAGTTAAAAATAACAAGGGGAGGAAAACAAAGAAACAGAATTCTATTGATCAGACTGCTCATCAGTTCATGAAAGTTTTCTGAAAAAATCAATGATCCTTTCAAAAACGCTTGTCAGAACAGACATTTCCAAGTCCAGGTACTAAGATGTATGGGTGGACAAGGTGAGAAAGGCATTCATTCTAGAATGAGGAGGACCAGCAAGCCTGGCATCTGAGGAGAATGACTGACGGTGTCGGTGGTCAGAAAACACTTAGGAAGGTAGGGCTTTACTCTTGTAAGAGTCGGGAACCTGAGCCAGACAACTAACTGCAAATAGTGTGACATCGCTGTATATTGATGCTATAGAATTAAAGGACCTGGTGAACAGTGCATTCTATGTGGGTGTCACCATGGAAATGCTGCGCGTGTAGGTATTTAGGAAGCCTCCTGGGTTACCTTTATGTATAATAGCCATGTAAATCCAGTGAGAGAAGGCATGAGATGAATTTTTATTCAATTTTTTGCTATTTAACTGTCACTAACAGAAGATAAAAAACAACAAAGGCAAAAACGAATGCAGCATTAGCTATATTCTTGAGCCTCCACTCCAAGTCCAACTGTCCAGTCTTGGGGTGGGGCAGAAGGTGCCCCAAGAAGGCAGGAAATGGTGCACCCTGGAGCTGGGTCCCAAAGTGCTGGCAGGATTTGGTGTTTGCAATTCAATAGTGGGGGCAGGGGGAAGGTCAGACATGCTGACCTTTGGATGGATACCGGGACCTGGTCTTGTTAAAGGGAACCAGAGCCACACTGTAGTTAGTGCACTAAAACTGGGCTTCCTTCAGGAACTGAAGACCCCTGGTGTGGAACTGGGCTCAACTCCCAATACAACAGGACAAGTGGGGACTTAGAGCCAAGGAGCAGGTTGGGGGTCAGTGGAGGGAAGTTCTGGGGTTGTCGCTAAAACAACTTGACAGGTTGTTGCTGAGGCCGCCAGGTGGTCAGACACTGGGGGTAGGGTTCTCCTTAAACTGACTTAGCAGCCAGACTGGGTGATGCAGATTGAAGGCAGGACTCCGGAGGAGGCCAACTAGAGGAGAGGCCCCAGGAGCCTGAGTGCGGTTTGGTCCTGGAGGGGTCTCTGTCAGTCTTCAGATGCAGACAGGAGCAATAGGGGTTATCAGTGCTCAAAATCTCCCCACCCTCAGATCTGCAGGGCTCTGGCTGCTGTGGGAATGAGTGAGGCTGCGGCAGGGGGGCAGAGGGGAAGGGACTTTGGTAGGGGTGGGCCTTGGTGCTGAAAGCCGACCTTCCCCCTGGTTAGCATGTGACTGAAAGGGCTGCTTGGAAGTCAGACTGGAAGGCCAGGTCTAGTTGTGTCAGCCTCTGTGCCTAGAGATTGAGCTTTTTAAAAAATGATATCTCAGTGGCAATCAGCCAATTTTAATTTTTATTTAACTACTTGGTTATTCCATTATTTTCTTTGCTTTTCTGATAAATGGGTAGTTCATATTTCTCCTATGATGTTGGGATAGAACGGTGTTAGCTATGTATGAAAACCTATGGGGTCAGCGGAGGAGCACACTGACCCAAGGCCAGTGCCAAGCGCATGGTCTGCTTCAGTAGACTTGGGAAAAGAACTGACCTGAAGCCACTTCTTCCTTCTTCTGCGCTCTGCACAGCCTCAGCTTTTTTTATCTTTAGTTATTCATGATAATACCCACAACTTATCCACTATCAATATTGTTCTAATATAATCCAGGAGCCATGTGAACACCCAGATCTAACTTCGTAAGCCTCATCTATTTTGGAAGCAGAGTGCAAAATATGTTCAAGTAGGTTTCCATTTAGCTCCAGCCTAAATACTTTTGACATTCCTAGTTTGGGTTCCCCACTTTTGTTGATCCCCAAATACTCTAAGTCTTGACAAGATAATAGTCATACTTATGCTAGAATGAAGAAGAAGACCCTTGCCCTGGTAGCATAGCTCAGTTTATCAGAGTGTTGTCCCAATACCTCAAGGTTATGGGTTCGATCCCTGGTCAGGACAAACACATGAATCAACCAATGAATGCATAAGTAAATGGAACAACATATTTATGTTTCTCTCTCTCTCTTTATCTCCCCTCCTCTCTCTAAAAATCAATAAATAATTTTTAAGAAATAAGAGAACCCTTTTTAGCTTTTTCATTTGTAAGAAACAGAATAATGAAATGGCTAAAAATGGAATTTAAAATGTCCAGTAATAACAATTCTGAAATGAAGAGAAAAAAAAACATATGCACCTTATAAATGGTATTACTTGATTTGAACTTTTCCTGACAAAACTCAACCCACAGCATTTCCGGCTGTTAGCTGTCCACCTGGGCAAATTTGATTTCCTGGAGATTATACATAAAGTGAGACCAGGTTCTGAATATTTACCCAAAAAATGACATCATATGTTATCTTTAATTTTCATCTCTCTTTCAAATAACTTTTTAAAATAGTACCATATAATATTCATTTACTTTCCACAAATTCTAATCCTAGTCATGGTAGACAGAGAGACAGATGTCTGTCTTTTGAATTATTGACACTTGAAACCAATGGGATAGAAGCACAATGGAATGCAAATCTTTTAAATAACAATAATGACTGTATTGAAAGATAATATTTTTAGCACTTCCTATGTGCCAGACACTTTGCTCGATGAGCTTTATATAGTAGATAATCTGTTTAAATCTTTACAGTGACACCAAACTTATTTCCATCTAAAAATTCAGCTTTTAAGAGGCAGATAAAGTGGGAATTCCATCTGCCTGGAACTGTGTCCAAAGAAGTTTCTATATTCCTTCCTTATTGTGGTGGAGTGCTCAGTCCTACCAGAACCTGCTCCTCATCTTTCCCTGCATGAGAACATCAGCATCACCCCAATTTCCAGGCTTGGCTATTCCCCAAACTTCAGCCTTGAGTCCATGACTTGGTTTCCTCTGGAGGGGGAGGGTCTTTGTCAAATGTGTGAGCCTCGCAGCTCCTGTGCACAACTATCTGCCACTTCCCAAAAAACTCTCCTCCCACCCCCACCATGTCCTTTTTGGCTTGTGTGAAGCACACTCATCACATGAACACATGGTCTTTAAACCTGAGTTAGGGTCTGTATTATTTTGTTTTTTAAATCCTTTATTTGGCAGCTATCAATCTTTGCTCCATCACTCTAGGAGACTGCTTTCCTTCAATAACTATCCCCTCATGGCCACATCTGGCTCTTCCCCAGCTTTAACACCCTATTTGAGCTTCTACTACCTTCCAGTTTTCAATCTGAGTTCAGTGTGTTTGCCAGGGAGAGGTATCTGGTATACCATGCGTCTCCTGGCATTGGAATTAAATATAATCATAGGCACTTAACATCTAAGTTATGGAATGTTCATAATATAGTTTCATATAAAGATTTAATTTATCTTTGCCAACTCTTTCTATTACAGTATTTTCAAAGGTCTCTGTAATGAAATTCTTCCAGGAATGTTTGTCTTTCTCTATTTCCTGTCACCCATCAAACATGCCTCTTTCCCATTTGCATGGACTCCCTTGTTTCATGTAGTGTTAAGGGACACAGTATCCCATGCTTTCTATAGTGGAAGACAAATGGGGACATTTGTCTTCCACTGCTTCCAGGAATCCAGAGGTTTGACATGCTACCGTCTCAACCAAGACTTTACATTTTGAAGGAGTATCTCAAAAACTGCTTGACTTTTTGGAGCTTTCTCACAGGGACCAAGGGACAGCCAGCAGTAAGGGTTTCATGTGTACCTTGCCATGTGTACCCTTCTCCTCTCTCCCTTTGCCTACTCATGTTTCTCCCTGGCCCTCCAGTTCACCCACCTCTAAGCTCTCCATCTCCTTCCCCTGCATTCCTTCCTTATCTAAGCTCACCAGAGCTGGCTTCCACCAACCCTGACCACAAAGTGTGGGTGAAAACCACATGAATAAATTGAATTAAATGGACTCTCAATCCAGCTCTCTGTTTTTCAGTCATTCTATATATTACCACAGACAGCAGGATTATAGACCATACCTATGCATATTGTATTGCAGATCTTAGAGTAAATCAACACAGCAGACATTACAGAAATGGCCAACTCACAGTTCTCATGTTTTGAATCACTTATTAGGTTTATGTTAGCAAACTAAAAGTTCTATTAACATTTTTCAATAGAAAAATATTCAAGTAGACATTATTTTTCATAAATGTATACTTGCATATTGTTTCTTACATCTTAATGTAGGATAGATATTTCAATTTTTGAACTCAAATGCATCTTGTTGAACAACCCTGTCATCATTTGCCAATGACACTTTGTTCAGATCCCAATTCTTTCCCATTGGTGACCTTAAGATTAGCACATTCACTACATGAACCTCAGATGTTTCTACCCTGGAATTTTAGAATGCTTTCCCTACACTTGTGTATAAATGTTATACTACCTTTTGCCTCAAAATTATTTTAAAACCTTCCTAATTCACAATGGTTACTGGAGACCGGCCAGAATTACTTGGTGAGCTGTTCACCGCCTGCTGTTTAATGTATGTATCCAATAACAGCCTGACCCCCAATGCTGCCAATGTCCTTTCTCTTTTCAGGTTGGGACCAGTAACCACTTGTCTGCAGGAGTCAGGCATTTCAAATCCCAAGCTCTGAGCCTGCCGCTGGAGAAAGGATGACCACCACATTCCAGAGCCCGACCTCCACGCCTGCTGGGGAGCATTTAGCTACCTCCACAGGAGCTCAGTTTCAAGCAGTCTGCCCGCAAGAACTTGGAACAGGTTTCCCAGTCATGTCTTTCTGTGTGGAGGGCCCTGGGGGAGCATCCTGTCAAGGATACCATCAAGCTAATAGGTGCAAGGATTTGAAGATTGAAGACGCCCTGCTTGCAAGGAAAGTACGCATAATTGACCTCAAGCACTTGTCCTATTGAGTACATGTGTGGAGATGTTGACAGTCTGCCTAGTGATGGCAAATGCAGCCAAGGGTCTTTCTAGTTCACAGAAGACTTTGTTTCATGACCACTTGTTGCATTGTAGGAGGGCTGTGTCTGATTTGTATGTTTCAAAGAAATAAACAGGGTCAGAGGGCATCTTCCTGTGTTGACCATAGAAGGGTTCACAATGGACCCAACTTTAAATTTGTTTTAGTCTTTACTGGGATTGTTATTTTTGAAAAACACACATTTATTCCCACTTTTTATTGACCTGGAAATGTTTATTTGCATGATGGAGGCTTCTAAAATGGTGTTAATGGACTGACCATTTGTGTCCACCCAAATTTATATGTTAGAGCCTTAACCATCCGTTTGGCTCTTTTTGCAGTAAAAAAGTCATTAAGATTAAATGAAGTTCTTAAGGTGGGATTAGTGTCAATGTATTAGTGTCCCTATAAGGAGAGACACCAGAGAGCTCTCTCTCTCTCTTCCTTTCTTTCTCTCTCTCTCTCCCCACACTTTCTGTCACCTCTGGTGTGCACATGCATACTAATGAAAAGCTATGTGAGGACATAACAAGAAGGTGAGCATCTGCAAACCCGGAAGAGGGCTCTCACCAGAAGCAGACTGTTTAGACCTGGATTTTGTACTTCTAGCCTGCAGACTGTGAGAAAATGAATTTGTATTATTTAATCCACCTAGTCTGTGGTACTTTCTTATGGTAGCCTGAGCAGCCTGGTCTGTCTACACATGTTGCAACTTCTTGGATCTACATACAATAAGAGAGATTTCTTTTATGTTATCCATAAAGAAAATATACTTTGCTCACAATTGCTAGGTGTATTCAACACATCTATCAATCAAAATATACCTTTAGTAAATCGACTTCTAATAAATGTCTTAATAAAAGTTTTTCCCTTGGCAGTAAGAGGAGGGCCCATCCAGCAAATATTGATAGGGTGTCCCCTATGTACCTCTTCCTCTATGGGGGCAGTCTTACCACTGCTCCTGTGTCACGGAGAGTGACTTGGTCAGGATGATTGTACATTCAGTGAATGATGAATTATGTCAAGACCAAAAATCTTGTTCCAGAAGATTCTGTAAACTCCCCATATTGTACTTTCCAAAGCCTAAGTCTCTGCCCCTGGAATGTGAGCAAATAGGGTTTCAAGTGTTGAGTGGACTTTTCAGATGGATATGGGCATTTTTCCATCTGCTAGCTATTTCTTCACATTTTGGGGTCTAGGTGTTGTGTTTGTTTTTATTTTCTGTCTATCAAGGATCGAGTTAAAAACTTGTCTGTGGTGAAGGTGGACTTGAAAGTAGCTGTCAGGTTCTGGGGGGTGTTGTAAAACTGCCAGCTCTCAGGGCACAACTCTCTATCTGGAGTTCTGATTGAGTTCCTCCAGCACTTGAACGTGATTTCTGCTATAGTTTACATTCCTTCTCAGAGGGCACCTATGCATATAGTGTAATAAAAGTCCATTAATTAGAATAACCAGAACAATGGCCACTGTGTGCATAATTGGTGTGTGTAACATGGTTCTGTAGGGTAAGTGTGACTTTCCACAATTTACAGATAAGGCAAAGGAATTACAGAGAAGTCAACACTCACCCATGGCTACAAGGGGGCACGGAAACAGCAGAAATTTTTCCTGGGCATAGCTCCAAAGCCCAGGCACTAACCAATTTAAAATTTCACCTGCTTTTGAGCTTCATTTATTCTATATGCTCATGTTATTCTAAACATAGGAGGAAAATAATCTATTTTCTGTGTGTACTATTTCTCTAACAAAATCTTATCTATTTACACAGAAAAATAATTGCTAAATTTACTTAAAAACAAAATCTTTGGCAAGTGGGGTACATGGGAGAGTGGGGTAAACATTCTTTTTCTAGTGTGTCTCTCCTGGAGTCCCAGGTCAGAGGTTATATTACTGACTCTAACCAGTGCCCCACCAGGAGGATGGCCCCACAGCAGGTACAGAAGAATCTTGAAGAGAGGAAATATGCTGTTGAGAGAGCTCCCCACTCTAGCCCTGAAGTGATCAACCACTCCCCGTGCACACTCTCCCCCACTGGTAATGGCTGAATTATAATCACATCCCCTTTTGTTATGTCAGGTCCTTTTTAAAAATTATATTTATTGATTATGCTACTACAGTTGTCCTGATTTTCACCACTTTTCCCCTTCCACCCAGCACCCCCCACTCCCTCAGGCAATCCCCCACTGTTGTTCATGTCCATGGGTCATGCATATAAGTGTTGGGGACCACTCTGTGGGTTATCAGAAACTGTAGTCCCACACAAGCAAGGCCTTGCCTGTAAGTCTCGACTGGAACACCAGGAATGCAGGTTGCAGGCACAACTTGATGCACGTGGCAGGCACAATACCAGGGAAATCAGGCCTGAAGAATATATTGTATCCTTTCAAGCTTGGTTTGCTTTGGATAGCCCTGTTGATATAAACCAGGTGTTTAAGTTCAAAGCATAAGAGAGTGAACTCCTAACCTCATAAACCACACCTTAACGACCCTCTGGCATCAGCATATCTAATAGACCCTGACCTGAGGCAGATCTCTGTGTTTCCTCAATTGTTATCTATAGATAATATTTGTTTTCTTCTTATTGTTCTGTGTGGTTGTTTTTTTGCTTCCTTATGTTCCAAAGCATTGATTTGATTCTCAGTCGTATCCACTCTACTATTGTTTCCCTATAAATTGTTCTTTATTTCAGTTAGTGAAATCTTCATTTCTGACTGGATCTATTTTTATGCTGCTGAAGTCCTCACTAAGTTCCTTAAGCATCCTCATAAACACTGTTTTGAACTCTGCATCTGATAGACTGCTTATCTCCTTTTCATTTAGCACTTTTTTCTGGAGTTTTGATCTGTTCTTTCATTTGGGCCATGTTTCTTTGTCTCCTCATTTTGGCAGCCTCCCCATGTTTGTTTCTATGTATTGGGTAGAACTGCTCTGATTCTGTGTTTTGGTAGTGTGGCCTGATGTAGTAGGTGCCCTGTAGGGTCCAGTGGCACAGCCTCCCCTATCACCCAAGCTGGGTACTTGAGGAGCACCCTTCATGTGGGCTGAGTACTTCCTTCTCTTGTAGTTGAGCTTTGGTTGCTGTTGGCAGGTCAATGGGAGCGATTCACCCAGGCCAGTCAGTTGCAAGGACTGGCTGTGACCACTGATCACCAACCTCCACCCTCTGTGGAGGATCAGCTATGTGGGGGCAGGGTGGTGGTGCTCTGATGTGGTCTGTAGTTGTCCCCTGGGTGCGTTGGCCCTGGGGATTTCCAGGGTGGTGCAAGCCAAGGTAAGCTCCCACCTGTGTTTTGCCAGGGGCACCCTATGTCAGGTCTTCTGACTTCCAAGTTATCAAGTCAAACCTTGGAATGTTTATCTCAGACCCCAAATGTACTTATTCTTGAATAGTTTGGAAACACAAATGGATTGTGAATATCAGATATAGTTGTTCATCACTTACTACCCATAACTTCCAGGAAACAATATTCTAGTCTTCTGACAGTGAAGGTTTTACTGTAACAATGGACTCCTGACCAGGCAGTACAGATGGACCTTCTTGGTGTCCCAGCTTATATGACCTCTTCTCCTGCCTTCTGAAGCCCAAACATGTGTAAAGAGTGTTAGAGCACCTAGAAAGACATCTAAACAAGTCAGGGGGCACAAGAAAATGGAATGTTAAAGTTACATGGAGTCTTACCTACCCTTCAGATAATGATTTACTTCAGATTACTTTGGAAAGCACATGTGAACACATCCTGTATTGGGCTGATAGAAGGTGAATGAGGTGAAAATTGGAGATGCAGTTTTCTGTGATAGCCACACAAGTGGATATTGAAGATGCCAGTCCCTGCTAATGTTAAAGAATGACTTTCCTCCATGTTTATGAATCAAGATCACCCTGAACTTTTTGTCCAGGCTTTGATAATACATGATCATACAATAAAGTCAATATAAGATCTAGTAAAATAAGCATTCAATGAGGCGCATCTGCCTCTAGAATTCTCTGAAGCCCTTTTTTTCCTGAGGGCTTGGGATCTTGCCCACCTTGATTAATTCTGTTGGTTTGTTCCCATTACTTGTACACTGAGAATTTTCTGTTCCTTTGTTTTTTTTTATTTTTTAATAAAGCACAACATTTTCTGTTCCCAAATTAGCCATTTAATATTTTAATGGGTATTTTATCCTTTTTTCCAGTTTTGTTGAGAAATAATTGACTTACATCATGGTATTTCATCTTAAATGAATCTAAAGTGATGCTGAAAACCTAAGACCTTTAGGAAGAATTTTCTAAATGAGAAACAGGGTGCTATAAATCCTGAATTTTATTATTTTTTAAAATATTTCAATAGATGTTTTCATTGAGTTTCTGGAATAAAAGTGGCAAGAAACTAAATTTCATATATTGATATACCCTCCCAGCGGCTGGTGCCCACATGGACATTGGCATGTAATGCTTCCTTTCAAGTCAAGATAGAAAGATATTGAGTACTATCATTTCCAAAGGTTAAGCAAGAGCATGTTTTATGACCCCCAACTCTCATTATGTATGCATGTGTGTATTTTATTTCATGATAATAAAGGTAAAGCATTTAAAAAGCAAAAACAGATATCCAAACTGAATAAAAATGCAAATCACATGAAAAATATGTTTTGCCTCAAGTCACAGAAGCAAGCTGAAAATGATTGAGAATTATTTGAACATCTTTTACTCTCTCTCCCATGATTAGGAAATACAGAGTTCACAATAATCACAACTTTGGATGCCTCACTCTGATTGTTCAAATCTCACTTCTGCAGACAGTGGCAGCCTCTGTATCTAATGAGAAACTGCACATCTTGCCAAGCACTGACCATGTCTAAGCATCCTCAGCTGTATCATCATCTCCACAAGGAAATCCATGTAGACTTGTAGGCGGGGATGGAGACTGAGACCTAGAGCTCTCCAACAGCCATGTGTCCTGGGTCTCATGGCTTTTCATAGAGACTTGGACTGGACCAGGAGCCGAGTCTCTGGATGGAGCTCTCAGAAGGAGTGTTGACCTTCACCTAACTGCAAACTGAGCAGAACAGTGGAACTGAGAGCACGAGCTCTGCAAACAACCCTACCACATATTTCCTGAGCCTTCATGTCATCATCTGAGAAGTGAAGATAACATTGGTTCTTACTTTACACAATTGTTGCAGAGATTCAATAAGTTAGTATACATAAACTCCAGTGTTTGGTATATAGCAACTTCTATACAGGTGTCAATGATCACTTTTAGTATTAATTTCAGTGTTCTATTTTGGTTTTGACTTTCTGTTCTTCTCTCCTAGAGGTATTATCTTCCTAGATATTACTACAGGCATGTATTGATTTTTTTCTAATTCTAATTTCTGTAATAAATCATTCTCAGAGTTTTTTGTATAAATTTTTATCAACTCCATTTGGAATGCTTATTAAACCTTGAATGATAAATATTTGTTGTTAATAAGAAGGTGTCAGCTTGTCCTTCACCTATTTTTATGCATTTTGGGTGTTGTTCAAATGGCCCCATTCAGGAACTATTTTAAATCATAAGTTACCCTATATCATAAATGCTTATCTTCATACATTCTGACATGTAGTCTACATAAAAGCAGATGAGAACTATAGACACTCCCTAACTAATAACCATCCAATTCAGGATCATCTCATATTGCAGTATCTAGCTATCAACCACTAGCTACCTATTCCACCTGTCATCTATCGCTAGGTGCTTTGACCCCACCCCACCTTACCCAGAATAGATGGCAACCAAATGTCTTGGGAAGACCACACTCCCCAGTGGACACTGTTGGAAACTGCACATCTCTGTCTCCTCCAATAGCATCCCTCCCCGCCAACATCTTTGAGGGGGATTTTGCATGTGTTCTGTTTATTTATCTCTGCCTTTAACTATGTGACTTTCATGAAGTCTATCTCTGCCAATTTCCCTATCTTGTATCTCTGACTTCCCACCAGCCCCAGCGCTTGTTAGGCACAGAGAGCTCTTCTCAACCACCTGAGTGAGCAAGAAGAGCAGTGGAGAGTGTCTAGTAACAGCCACCCTGTGTGGGTGGGTGCCCTCCCTTAGGGATGTTGTAAGAACTGAATGAGAAAATGTATGTAGTGAATTTAGACTGTCCATGACAGCATAAATGAAGTAATCAGTGTCATCAATGCTGTTGTGATTTTTATCAATCCCCAGTTTATCAATCTCTTAACTAAACTTAGAAATTACAAAGTGCAAGGTAAAACTAAAGACTTCCAAGTGTCCAGAGGTATCGATCTGGAGTTTCCATTTGTTTTCTCTAATTAATTTTAATTTTTTTAAAGAATTTAGGACTTGACCAGTTAACTCAGTTGGTTAGAGTGTCATCCAGACATACCAAGGTTTCGGGCTTGATCCCTCATCAGGGGACAGACAAGAATAATGCATAACTAAGTGGAACAACAAATCAATGTCTCTCTCTTGCTCTATTTCTCTCTTTATCCTTTCCTTGCTCACTCTCTAAAATCAATAAAAATAAAAATTTAAATAATTTAAGATATATCTAAAGCATTATTTAATTTTTAAAATTCTATTTTGTTTAGTTCCCAGCACTACAAAAACATATTTTCTATGGCCAACCTTTGATTTTTAATTATGGCTTTAAAAAGAGATTTGTGGATACCAGTGGAGAATATGAATTTGTCACTCAAGAACATGGATTTAGCACCAGTCATTCATGTCACTGCATTCAGTACCAAAATTCCAGGATATATAAGATATAATTTTACTCTCAAACATGGCCCTAAAAACAAAGGCCAGCAAACTTTTAGGGTGATTTCTGAAGGTCATGATGGACCTTTCCAAGAGGCCTACAGACTCCAGACTGTACCTAGTGGTCCTAGGGATACAATGAAGGATTTGAGCAAGTAACATATCATATATAAGGTCTGTCCAGAAAAAGTCCAGCCATTGATAATATAACGAGAATGGTTTGCGTTATGTCAATGTTACCTGGCAGCCAAGGAATGTGCATGTGTAAACAATGATAACTTCACTATATTAGTCAGTGGGGGTGGTAGGTGCCATTGAGTGAGCATGGGGACTGTGGCCATTGCATTCAAAATGACTGACCAAGTAGAGCACAAATCTGCATCAAATTTTGTGTTTGGCTTGAATATTCCTCCGTGGAAAATACTGAGATAATTCAGAAAGTTTTCAGGGACAATGCAATCAGTGCAGTACAAATGAAAGTATGGCACCAACATTTTAAAGATGGCTGAGAATCTGTTGAAAGTGATCCATATTCTGGAAGGCCGGCAGCAAGCAGGACACCTGAAAATGTTGAATGTGTATGGGTTGCAAATAACAAAGATTGGCAACTGAGAGTGTGAGATCTAGAAGCTAATTTGGGGATTCCAAAAACTACTGTGTCTGAGATTTTAATGCATGATCTTTTAATGAAAAGTGTTATGGCAAAATTTGTTCCATGACTTTTGCTACCAGAACAGAGGGAACATTGTGGTGTCGTTGCTAATGATTTAATTCAAACTGCTACCAATGAACCAGATTTCCTCAAGAAGTCAATAGCTGGAGATGAATGCTGGGCCTATGGCTATGATTCAGAAATGAAGGCCCAGGCATCCCAATGGAATTCACCTGGTGCTCCATGCCTGAAGAAGGCATGGCAAAGTCACAGCAAGATCAAGACGATGTTAACTCTGTTTTTTTTTTTAATCAGGAAGGTGTTTTCCACCATAAGTATGCCCTTCCAGGCCAAACAACTAATAAGGAGAACTACCTCCATATTCCTCATCGGTTGAGAGATGCAATACAACAAAAACAACCACAGCTATGGGCAATTGGTGATTGGCAGCTTCATCATGACCATGCACCTGCTGATGCATCATATCTTATGCAGAGGTTTTTGGTGAAACATCAAATTACCCAGGTGACTCAGCCCCACTTCAGCCCAGATTTGGCACCCTGTGACTTCTGGCTTTTCCCAAAATGAAAATCATCTTTGAGAGGGAAGAGATTTCAGGCCATCAGTGAGATTCAGCAAAATGTGACAGGGCAATGGATGGTAATTCCAACAAAAGTTGTAAGTGTTTTAAACAGTGGAAGAGATGCTGGGAGAAATGAGTGAGGTCCCAATGTACCTACTTTGAAGGGGACTGAGGCATCATTATCCTATGGACAATGTTTCTTGTACCATGTATCTTCTTCAATGAATATCTTTTTCATATTACATGGCTGGATACCTTCTTTTTCATATTACATGGCTGGATACCTTCTGGACAGACCTTGTATATGTGATATCATCAGATTGTGGTTTGACAGATGGGTCATGCTACTTTTTGGTAACAAAAGCTCCCATTCATCCCAAGCCTCCTCTGAACAGGAGTCTTACACACCTCATCTGATCTCTTATTCATCAGTCCTCTGGCAGGTGGCCATACCTCAATTTTAGATATGGAGTCATGGAGGCTAAGAGATGTAACATATTTAATAAGTGGTACAGCTAGATTATGTGGTTCTGACCATTCACTAGCTTATGTAGCAAATATTGAGTGCCCATAGTAGAAAGCAGGTGTGAAAGAGATCATAACATCAACATGGTCATGACTCCTTAAGTCTTGTTTTTTTAAATATTAAATCTCCCCACTTTACTATCACTCCCAGACCCCATGAAAGAAGGAGCCTAATGGGAGGGAGTACATGATAGGAGGCTACCTCAGTGGCACACTTAAAAAATAATGAAAACAGGACACAGGCTGGCAACACCGAGAAGAGAGAAGCAAGTAAGAAACAAAAGTTCAGAGGTAGGATTGATAGCGCATAAAGGGTGGCTTGCCTTTGGACACTAACTTGAGAGAGAAGAATGAAAGACAAATACCCTCTTTTAAACGTGGGAGAAAAGGAAGGTTGTCAAAATTGTTGACAAAAACATAGCTATCAGGATAAGCCAACTGGGAGCTGAAGCTGTGACCAGCCCTCTTCTGTTTCCCACCTCAAACTGACCAATGAACACGCTGAGGAGCTCAGCTCCATGGTGAGGTGAGTCATTCATTCCTCAGTAGAGGGGACAGAAAACCATCTAGACATAGCACTGTGCCACGGGCAGGTGGACATCCGAAATCCCAGGTGAGCTTGCTGCTAACAGTGTTGACAATTAGTCATAACAATACTCAGACACTTGGCATTTCCCTGTCTACCAGCCCTTCTTTTTTTAATTATTCTTTCAAAATTAGCTTAGAGAAAATGCATTTAAATAAATGGTGACTCACCCAAATGTTTTGTGTGACTTTGTGGCTAAAAAGGGATTAAGGGCCAGATCTCTGCTTCCCTGATCTCCTGCCCCATTAAAGAGTCTTTAAATCTCCCTAACCCAGGTGTCCCCAGCCTCTGGGCCCTTGACTGGTACTGGTCCTGGCCTATTAAGAACTAGGCACAGAGTGGGAGGTGAGCTTGAATGTAATGTGCTTGAATCATCCCAAAACCATTCCCTACCACCATCCAGTCCATGGAAAAATTGTCTTCCGTGAAACCAGTCCCTGGTACCAAAAAGTTGAGGACCTCTGCCTTACTGTCTCACAGCCCAACCTTCCCCAAACTGGCGACAACTGATAATATCTACCCAGAAAAGCAGTGTTGATTCTGACTGGGGGCAGCGGTGGGGTGGGGAGAAGGGCTGTCACATCTCATGTGAATCTTGCTGTTCAGAAAGACCACGCTGCATGCATTTCTCTGAATCAGCCAGAGAAATCCATGTGCATTGGTCTGACATAATGTGCCAAGAGTACAGAACTGTGATAAGGATGATGAGGTTCTGGGACATGCCACCCCAAAACAGGGAGCCTCAGGATATTAAGCACTTGGGACTGAAGGAATTTGAGAGAAGGACAGTGCAGAAAGGACGCTGACTTTCTCTGCCCTTCTTCCTGGAAGCAGGTGACAAGACCCTCATGTGAGAGGTGACCCCCCAATACTTGAAGGAAAAGAGCTTCCTTACTCCCAAGAAAGAGAGATCTGAACACACTGGCCTCACTAAACTTTCTCCATCTTATTACCCTTAGTTCAAATGCCCTTTGTCCTACAGTGTTTTTCCATGACTTGCCACACTTCACCACTCCTCACATTAAAATTTTAGCTCAAATTCAGCCATTTCTTCAGGGCTTAATTTCCATATGAAGACTCCCATGCCACGTAAAACTGATAGCACATAAATCTGTATGCTCTCCCCTGGAAATCTTTGTCAGTTGCATTTTCAGATCCAACCAGGGACCTCAGTGAGTGGAGAACTTCTCCCTCTCTATGAAAATCAGTAACAACAATGTGTCTTGACTTGGGGTTACCGTGGTCATTGTCTGGTGTATTTTCTTCAAAAATTTTTTAAAAAAACATATTCATAAAAGTGTTGTTAATTAACAGCATTTTCCCCCAGTGATCTAAAGTAGTACTTTGGGCAAAAAGCCACATTTACTGAAATCTGTCCATAGCCACACATGTTCCAAACTCCCACCCACCAAGGCTATTGCGTGGCCCCTGTGGGGGACCCCTCCTTGGTTGCACACTGTTAGAGGACCTCGTGGAGCAGCACTTTGTGGGTTGGAGATGAAGAGTACAGAGGAGCTGTGCTTGCACGCGGAAGATGGACTCACAGAGTAGTGGGGACTCGGGCAGAGTGGAGAAAACCGTGTCCCAGGAGCAGAGCTCTGGCCCCTCCTGCCATTCTCGCCTCTCAGAGCTGTGAACCCCATTCATGACTCTGACTCCTTTCAAGGTAGCCTGGCAACCACACTTGGGTTTTAAAATTTCTCATAAAAAATAGTAGCAACTCAATTATTAAAAACACCATACAGACTCCTTGCTTCCAAATCCTGTCAGATTCAGCCACAGCTGCCAGTTTGAGGACTCTGCCTACAGTGGTGTATTTTAGCTGGAGATGAACTAAGATAAAGTAACAAACTGTTTGAAGAGAATTCTTCTTCCCATTTGAAAGAAGCTGTAGGTCCCACCATGACCTATTTGTTTTATAGATGAAGGAAAGGCAGCACTTGTTCAGGGTTTGGTGGCCGTCCCTGACCAGACTCCATTCTTGGAAACCCTGAGCCATTTTGCATCAACCTGGGAACTACAGTTAGACCAGAAACCAGTCCTGCCAGCAAGGCCAGAGAGAGTCTGTGCTTCAGGATAAGAGCTGAGAGACGAATTTGGTGAGAAAAGTTTAATGAGAAAAATTCACATTGTTTTACCAGTGTAAAGCCTTTTGGGAAGCCATGTTTTCAGAGCACTGTTATCTAAAAGCCTCATCCCTGAGAAAAGTGTGTCCCAGTGCTTCTGTCTACTCTGCTTTCTTAGAGAAATCATCCTGTTCTTGGGGTGCCAGGCCCTTTCTTCCTTGCCACCACCATGGTACAAACAAGTACCAGGTTGGTCCTGAAGCAAACAAAGCCTGTGATAGAACAATCCAAGCAGGTGGGCTGTCTGTGCACAAAGACACATCATAAGATTTCAGTTCATTAGAGCCATCAGCCTCCTGCCTAAAACAGCTATGAAACAACTGAGAACGTTCCTTAGCATGCGGGTGGAGAATGGCACAGGACGTCCACATTGTTGGTTTGCACCAAGGAGGGCTGAGGAATCACTGAAGAAGTGCTGAGGGAAGGAGAGCCTGGGAGGAGGCTTGAGGAGGGAGATGGGGGCAAACACCTGTGAGAAGCGCTGATGTGGCAAATCTGGAAGGGAAATCTCAGTGATTGATATCAAATTACTGTGCATTGAAGACCTGCAACTCCAGAAGCACATGCCACCCGGTGTGCCAGAGGATGTATAGAGAGGTGCTACCTGCCCCCCCTCCCCACAGTGAGGGGACCTTTAGCACGTTTGTTCATTAATCTTCCTCAGCTCAGAGTTCAGAGATGACATTCTCAGGTCAGTATAGATTTGAGGGCATGATCATTGAAGCATGTGGCTGACAAGAAAGGACTTTAAAAGCATAATTTCAACTTCTTCACAGAATGTGATAGGCCTCCAAGAATATATATGGGGCTATACTCAGTTGAGTTTTTAGAGTAGTGGTTTTCTCAGCCTAAGTGCCCTAGAAAATAGATGCTGAGACCAAACATTTGGTGGTATGGGCACAGGAAGATAAGCAGAGGGGGCAACAGACAGAGGGTTAGGGAAAACAGGGTTGGCTACACAGGGCATCCCTGAGCTGGAGAGCCTCATAAGAGAAAGCCAACTGTTGTTTCATGAGGAGCATCTCTAGGTGTATATGGTGATCTTGCCATGCCAAGAGCAGCCTATACTGAGGAGAAGAGACAGGAATCACCTGCTGGCATCCCTGACTCTGGCTGTCATTGCCCAGTGCTCACCGTGAGAGGTCTTTCTCCTCTGTACTTCCAGGTTGGGTCATCTGTCCCTTGGGGTGGCTGGTGTAGGACCACTGAGCCAAGGAGAGCATGGCATTCTTGCTTCTGTTTTACAGGGGTCTTAAATATCTGTCTTGATATCTATCATCTACTTATCTATCTTTCTGTCTCTCTATCATCTATCTACCTATCTATCTATTTATCCATCAATCCACCCAGCAACCCACCTACCTGCCTGCCTCCCTACCTACCTACCTACCAGTTTGCCCACGTTTTACAGATAAGGAAACTGCTGCTTAGGGAGATTCAGTGACCTTCCAAGACCTTCCCCTGGGAAAGGGCAGAGCTGGACTGGCAGCCAGTGTGTCTGTTTCCCGGTGTCCTGTTCACTACACCACCAGATGGATCTTGCCTAAATTTGTCA
Organism: Trachops cirrhosus; assembly: GCA_028533065.1. NCBI lineage: Eukaryota > Metazoa > Chordata > Mammalia > Chiroptera > Phyllostomidae > Trachops > Trachops cirrhosus. The sequence goes on from CM052540.1 coordinate 163,057,826, forward strand.
TAAAATGAAAGTTTAAGTAAAACAAATTAACTGCTTTTGCCACATGGGCCTTGGTGTTTCTTTTCAGGCTCCAGGATAAGCACACTTGTGGAAAAAATGTAACTATCAGACACAGCTACCCACCTGAAGAACAAGGGCTTCTTCTTCTGCCACGGGTTCGGCAGGTGTCTGATTTTTGTCATAGGCAATTAATGAATGGCTCTGCATGTCTGGGCCACTGTTATGAATTATCCCTGCCTGAATCTCCATTGCTTGGAAAGATGGTTTACTACATGGAATGAAATAATAATTCAGTTATGTATTGACAAGCAAAGCAGTATATACTTATTCCATGTGAAGGAATATGACTATTGCTCAGCATTATTTAAATAATAGGTATCTCAATAGACATACAAATCTAAGTGAACTTAATCCATGTCTATGTGACTGACAAGCACGTAATCCAAGCTGTGTGGCCTCAATTGACCATGGAACAATTGATTCAGTGTTTTTGAATGGCAGGTCGATGACACAGTCATCGATGGAGTCAGATGAGCAGTGACTGCTCCTGCCCCTGGAGCCCAGTGCCAGTGTAGGTCCATTTAAAATAACCATAGTGACCATTATGTCTTGGCTCTGTGAATCCCCCCTTAAAAATAGATTGTACATTCTCCAGTCCTGTCTGCCATCCAATTTTAGCAATAATACAAAATCAGAACAATTATATCATAAATGAATGGATCATATTTGAAATTTTGAAAATTTTAGGAAAAGAATAGTGTCTGATGAGACTTTGGAAATAAAGGAAATTTATAAGTATGTGTGACATGGGTCAATGGGGGCCATTGGTATTCATTAGTTTTGTATTTGGAGTTTCACCTCATGAAATAATGTTCAGGATCTATATAGGAAATTTATCAGAAAACATAATTCTTGGACTTAAAAACCAGCTGGCAAGCCTGTCCTCAGAGAAAGCAGATCTCAGGAGAATCTTATGCTGGCGTTGCTGACAGAACATCTCCCCAGCATAATCCTCCAACAACACAGGCAGCCAGAAGGAGCAGCCAGAGGGATCAGAAACCCAGGCTGTCTACAGAAGAAGGGCAGCAAATCTGGTGGATTCACTTGCTGGCACAGCTGTGTCCAGAGTTAAGATTCTGGTTCTGGTCAAGATGGAGGTGTAGGTAGACAACTTCACCTCTTTGCACAACCATAGAAATAATTATAACTGTATCTCAAAATAAATAATACCCAGAACCATCAGAAAATTGAGCAGTATATAAAAGTCCAACAACCAAGGATCTAAAGAAGCCATATTCATCTGGATGAGTAGGAGGGGAGAGAAATGGAGACAGGTGGAGAGGCATGGGAATGCAGTGTGGTATGGAAAGGTAGCAGTGGCAGTGGAATGGACTACGCCACATTCACATGTGTTGGATAAAGATCAGGAGGGATACCTTGGGAGTGAGTGATCCCAGCTCCAGGCCAGACCACAATGCCCAGGATTCAAGCACTAGGAAGATAAATCCCCATAACTTCTGGATGTAAAAAGCAGTGGGGATTGGGGCAGCAGAAGAAACTGCCAGATTTTTAGGAGATTTCGCTTAAAAGACCTGCATGGACTTAGAATGTACTCAAACCTACCTATTTTGAATTCACTACCAGCTGGAAGGGTTCCAATCACATACAGGAAGTGGGTGAAGTAACTGGAAATGGGGCAAATGCTGTGCAAACCTCCAGAAGCCAGGCAGTGGCATTGTCCCCTCTTTGAGCCCTCCCCTCACACAGAGCCACAAAGCAGTGAAGCAGGTTGCCTCACTCTGCCAATTACCTTGGGCTCCACCCCACAAAATTTGTAGGTGTTTTTTCTCCAAAAGGCCAAGTAACACAGGGAGTCAAAGTGGCTCTACCTAATACACAGAAACAAACAGAGGGATGCTGCCAAATTGAGGAGACAAAGAAACATGGTCCAACCGAAAGAATTGAACAAAACCCCAGAAAAAGAACTAAACAAAATGGAGATAACTAACCTATCAGATACAGAGTTCAAAACACTGGTGATCAGGATGCTCAAAGAACTCACTGAGTATGGCAACAACATAAATAAAGAAATTAAGTTTACACTAAGTGAAATAAAGAAAAATCTATAGGGAACCATCAGAAATAGGGAGGAAGCCAGGATTTAAATCAATGATTTTGAACATAAGGGAGAAATAAGCATTCAAACAGAACAGCAAGAAGAAAAAAAGAAATTAAAAGAAAAAACAAAACAAGGATAGTATAAGAACCTCCTGGGGCATCTCCAAACATACCAACATCCGAATCACAGGGATGCCAGAAGGAGAAGAGAAGGAACAAGAAAATGAAAACTTATTTGAAAAAACAATGAAAGAAAGCTTTTCTAATTTGGTGAAGGAAATAGACATAACCAGTCCGGGAAGCACAGAGAGTCCCAATCAAGATAAACACAAAGAGGACCACACCTAGACATGTCATGATTAAAATGCCAAAGGTTAATGATAAGGAGATAATCTAAAAGCAGCAGGAGAAAAGCAGAGAGCTACCTACAAAGGAGTTCCTATAAAACAGTAAGTTGATTTCTCAAAAGAAATTTGCAGGCAAGAAGGGACTGGCAAGAAGTATTCAAAGTGATGAAAAGCAAGGACCTGCAACCTAGATTACTCTATTCGGCAAAGCTATCATTTAGAACGGGAGGGCAGATAAATTGTTTCCCAGGCAAGATAAAGCTAAAGGAATTCATCATCACCAAGCCATTATTACATGAAATGTTAAAGGGACTTATTTAAGAAAAAGAAGAAGATCAAAACTATGAATATTAAGGTGACAATAAATTCACAAATATCAACACTGAATAAAAAAAAACTAATCAAACAACCAGAACAGGAACAGAATCATAGATATGGAGAACCTATGGGGGGTTCTCAGCTGGGAAGGGGAAGAGGGAGAGTGGGGGAAAAGGTACAGGGATTAAGAAGCATAATTGGTAGGTACAAAATAGACAGGGATATGTTAAGAATAGTATAGGAAGTGGAGAAGCCAAAGAATTTACATGCACAACCCATGGGCATGAACTAAGGGTGAGATTGCTGGAGGGAAGGGGGATACTGAATGGAGGGGGGTAAATGGGGGAAACTGGGACAACTATTGTGGTGGGGCCTCCACCTGCAGGCCCCCACCCCCACCCCGACCGCCAGGGATGAGAATAAGTCTACCAAGATGTGATCTGCTTGGGGAGGAAAGGTAGCCAATCTCTCAAAGGAGAAGGGCCAGGAGCCTGATCCTCAGTGGGCTTTTATTGGGTTCATTTGCACAGGATTACAGATAAAGCTCATTAATCATTGTCAGGCAGTAAGGATCAAACAATAGATAACAAAGAACTCTGAAGGCCTATTTTGAGTCAGGGTCAGATAGCTAAAGAGCTAGAAAGCTTTGAGGAACAAACTCACTTCTTGCTTGGACCCTTATGATTCAATTGAGAGCATTCTGAACAAAGCAGGTTTCACAGGCTTTTATATATTCTTTCTTAGGCCTGATTGCCCAGGGAATCTGCCCTTTCCAGCACAGGGCTGCACAACTCTGTCATTGTT
>CM052540.1:163061912-163134106 GCA_028533065.1 Trachops cirrhosus
CTGCACAACTCTGTCATTGTTTCAGGCTTAGGTGGAGCAAGGGAAGTGAGGCAGCCAAGAGATTAGGAGACTTCTCCCAGACAGAATGAGGACTCAGGCTTTGTCAAAGCCGAGGGGCAAGGGTCCTTTGCCCCCTTTTGCTGTACCCCCCAAAGTCCTTCCTTGGGGGCTTCCCACGTGATCATGCCTGTCTTAGGTCGTTCCCCCCTTGAGGAATCTTGCCCGTCATTGGCTAAGTGACCAAGCATTGGGGGCCAGTTATGTATGAAGTAAAAGGAGCAGAAGTGGCACTCCTGCCAGGGAGATAAGCTTTTGTCTCGTTGGTCCAAGGTCAATCCCTCAGCCTTAGCTTTAGCGGGGGTTACAGCTTCTGAAACCAGGCAGGGCAGTTCCCAACAAAGTGGAATAGCATAATCAATAAAACATATTTAAAAAAAAGACTTTTTAAGTTCAATAGATGACAAAAGTCAGAGTAACACAGACTAAAAAAGTTAAGAATTAACTAAAAAAAAAAGCTTTAATGCACATATACATAATTTTGCAAAAACAAAATATAAACATGATAGTAATGTAATACTAATTTGGTGAGAAATTTATCTTTTCCTTTTGTGTTTGTCATTGCTATACAGCCCTTTTCCTCCTTACTTTCTTCCCAAAACAGCCCAGGTTCTCCATCACTGGGAGTCCTATGTAAATGCCTAGTACTCAACCTTTCATAGAGTTCATACAAGCTACATTTTACACACACACACACACTTGCACTCACACTCACACTCACATGGTTTCTTGTTTTATAGTTATGAAATCACATAGTGTCTCATTTTCTTTCCCATTTCATATCTTGTGGATGTTTCTGGCATAATTCTAATTCTTTTTATTTTTATTTTATTTTAGATTTTATTTATTTATTTTTAGAGAAAGGGGAAGGGAGAACTTAGAAAGAGAGGAAGAGAAACATAGATGCACAAGAGAAACAATAATTGGTTGCCTCTCACACTCCCCCAATCTGGGGACTGGCCCACAACCTAGGTATGTGCCCTGACCAGGAATTAAACCAGCGACCTTTTGGTTTGCTGGAGGACACCCAACCTGCTGAGTCACACCAGTGAGGGCTCTAATTCATTTTTAATAGCCAGCTCTAATATTTCGTGAAGTTGACACATGCAGTGTAACATATCCACACAGTCCTCTTTATATTTGGCACTCACTTTGTTTCTGATGTTGGACACTAAGCAACACTGTAGTAATCACTTTTGTACAATACTTAAATCTTTATGTTACTGCCCTTTCTATTTCTACTGTTGCTTTGCAGGGGTGGGCTGCTGGGTTGTAGCACAGGTTTCTAAAGTTAATGGATGTGGCCAGAGAGCTTCCTGCTAGTGTTTACAGTTGCTTTAATTCACAGGGAGTTTGAGTGTTTTCTCACAGGTGTGCTGGATATGTGGAGTGCTTTTTTTGTGAATCATATTTTATTTTCTTTGAAATTTTTTCTATTGATTGGTTATTCCTTTTTTATCTGTAGAAGTTATTTTTTTCACCTTTCCAAATTGTGAATAACACTCTCCTGTTCTCTGCTTTGTAGATACTTCCCAGGTATCTGTTAGCTGATTTTGTGGTCATTTTTAGGGTGCTTATAATCCCACTCTTTCCATCTGGGCACAAGGTTAGATTGTACCCCCCTCCCTATTGAGGCTGGTTGTGTCTTTGTGACTTACTTGGCCAATGAAATGTGACCAGATGTGAGGAAGTTTACTTTCACCCTAAAGGCTTGATGAACAAGGATGCTATCTGCCATATTCTCTTCCCTCTGCTAAGCAAATCACCAATATTCCAGCTGGTGATGTATCCAAGAGCCTCAGTCCCTGAGTGGTAATCATATGAGGAGAGACTGCCACCAACAGTAACCTGAGACGGACATTGAACCCATGCCACATGCAAATACGAATTGCTCTTAAGCACCAAGTTTTGGGTACTGCCACTTAGTGCATTATACTAATTCATCCTGACAAATACAGAAATTGTTGCATGGAATAGACCTGTTACTCAGAAGAAAGAGAGAACATGAACAAGAGTGAGAGCAAGGAAAAGATAGATAAAGATATAGATTTATATATAAATATAGGTATAGGTATAAAGTATAGGTATGATACAGATATAGATATATGTATACAGATATTTTGGGTTGACCAAAAAGTTTGTATGCTTTTTCTGTAAAATAAAAAACACATTTTTCATTTTCACCAACAACTCTATTGATTTGGATATTTTGAGCATGTTGGCTATCTCCTGCATGGTATAGTGCTGTTGATTGTTCTCAATTAATGTTTCTATTTGATCACTAGCAGCTTCAGTTGGTCCTCCCGACTGTGGAGCATTGTTTACGGAGAAATCTCCAGCACAAAACTTCACAAACCACTTTTGGCATGTTCAAGCAGTCACAGCACATTCTCCATACGCCGCATAAATCTTTTTCTAATTTCAGTTGCATTTTCACCTTTCTTGAAATAATAAAGCATAATATGCTAAAAATGTTGCTTATTTTCTTCCACCTTCAATATTAAAATGGCTGCACAAAAATTTGCCAATTTTTGTTTTTTTAAATGCATGCTGATATGACAGCTGTCACAATACAATCTAACAAAATTGTTTCGAATGAATTTAAAGACAACTAAGAGATACTAGAGTCATCTTACAGAAAAAAACAAACTTTCTGGCCAATCCTATAGATATAGATATAGATAGATAGATAGATAGATAGATAGATAGATAGATAGATTCGATACCTAATTGACTTTGAGACTAATTAGCCTGCAATGACTATGCAATTATTGGTGTCTGAAAAGATGATCTTAAGGTAGTAAAATGTTTGGAAAACTGTTGCCTGTGGAAATTTGTGAGATAATAACAATTGTATAGCTCTAGGGGAACAAGACAGAAAATCAGAGTTTTCATGCATGCTCATTGCTATTTTTGACATTTGGAGATTATTAAAAGAAAGAGATGATCTCAGAGAAGAATTGGTTTCTCCTCCACACCTCATGTCTAAAGAAATTTTGGGTGCCTAATGCCTGTCAGACCTGGAGAAAGAGCCACACTTTTCCATTTCTTCTCTACTTCTGTTACTTTTTCCCATTTAAAGTATTTGCTGGCTGCCACACCCTCAATTGTCTTACTACTCTGAAATCCCTTAATCCAGGTATAAGAAGAAATTGGTTTAATAAAGATTAAAGCAGATTTAACAAATAGAGGATAGAAAAACAACAGATAAAATCAACAAAAGCAAGAGTTAGTTCTTCAAAAAGGTCAACAAAATCGACACATTTACCTAGATTAATGAGAAAGAGTGAGAAAGAAAGAGAGAGAAGCTTCAAATAACTGAAATCAGAATTAAAGACAGGACATTGCAAATGATTTTACAGAAAGAAAAAAGATTATGTGAATGCTCTGAACAATTGTACCCAAACAAATGGGCAAACCTAGATGAAATGAGTCAATTTTTAGAAACACACAAGCTACCTGAGACAAACAACCAAAACTGAATCATGAAGAAATAGGAAATCTAAACAGACTTCTAATTAACAAGGAGATTGAATTAATGTAAAACCTCTCAACAAAGAAAAGCCCAGGACCATGTGGCTTCACTGGTGAATTTTATCAATATTTAAAGAGAAGTAAGACCAATTATCTACAAATTATTCCCGAAAACTGAAGAAGAGGGAACATTTCCAAGTGTATTCTATGAAGTCATTAACAAACTAGACACAGACACTTCAAGAAAGTGACAGACATATATCCTTAATGTGTATTAATGCAGAAATCCACAATAAAATGCTAGGAAGCATTATTTAATAGCACAATAAAGAGATTATGTATGGCATAGAAATAAAATTTTACAAGTATTGGAGTTATCAAGGTCAATTGGAGCTTAGCTTTGTGGCAAGGATCAAATCCAGAATATGTTCATCATGCACAGTTTGAAAATTTCTGAATGGTTTCAGGGATTTCAGAGTAGTAGAAAGTCTGAGGGTATGGCAGCCAGTAAATATTTTAAATTAAAAAAAAATAGCAAATGTAGAAAAGAGACAAAAGTTCTGAGTCTTTCTCCAAGCCTGATAGACATTAGGCGCCTAAAGTTTTCTTAAGGATGAGGCGTAGAGGAGAGCAAGCACAAGTGAGATCTGTGTCCACAGAAACTCTGAGTGTGGCCCCTGATGCATGGAACTGACTGGAGTCTGAGTGAGACAAAGGGGAAATCAACCAAGCCTGTGAGACACTTCTACTGTCAAAAGAACCACCAACCTGGACTGAAATTTAGAAGAACCCTTAGCTGGTTATGGGCAACTAGTGGGATGAGAAGATGCTCAGCTTCCAAAACAGTGAAGTCCCTAATGTGGTCAAATGGAAAATTGAAAAGGAAATCTTCCAAGGAATAAAGTCAAGGATCACAGGGGGGAAATGTACAGAACATTATTCCTAAGGAGCAGAATCAGGATCCAATCAAGGAAAAATCTGCACTCCTAGGATAGGAAAGTCTCAAAATATCTGTTTGCAAGAGATATCAAAATTCCTAAGGTCCAATGCTGATTGTGTGCCTGCCAGTCTTCACCTTTAACAATGGAAGTGTTCATTGTCACTATCCTGTGACATCCCTGCATACTGAGCATGTGTGCATGTGGGGGGATGGGAGTTGATGAGGATATGGTAAGTCATCATAACTTTCTCTTTAGATTAGACCTTTTAGGACCTGAAACAGAAACTGCCACTTATCTTCAGTGATCTTCAACTTTCAGCTTGATGCCACAACTGGATTTGAGGATAAACATATTTTGTGTGGGAGGAAAAATAACCATATATCTGGTGAGCAGAAGGGCAGAGTATGTGATCTGCACAGCTGTTTTCCAATACTTTTCATTCTCTTCTTGTGCTCATGTGTTCCTATTCTGTCTGTCAGGCATAAGCATATGACTTGTTTGGCCAACAAAAGTTGAGCAGAAGCCATCTATGCCACTTTGAGATAGATTTTAAGAGCCTTTGAAAACCCATGTGTGGTTTACCATACATGCTTCCCAGGCCATATATTCACTGATGTCCTAAATGGTGACATCTTCAGCAACTTCTCATGGGCATGTACTATAGGCAAGAAATAAATCTTTGCTGTTTAAAACCACAGAGATTTGAGTGTTGCTTGTCACTGCAGCATGGTTTAACTCATCCCGACTGAAACCACTATTGAATCTTTTTATGGTGACTTTCGCAATACAAAAGCTTTAAATTACTTTTCTATAGTTAATATTATCCTTCTTTTCTTTTGTAAATGGACCTTCAATTTTGTCTGGGAACATCTCCCACCAGGGAAATTGAACTTGTTGATAGGTTTCATTCCAGAGAGCTACCCTAGCCTAGATTTGCCTCCATTGCCAGTGTTCTAACTGAATCCTCTCTCCATGACTCTATTCTATTCCCCCTCACCCATTATCTTCCATAGAAAACAGATTAAAGTGGTGTTTTTCAGGGGAAGACAGAGTAAATTATATGTAGCAAGCTTTTCACTTAATAAAAAAACTCTGAAATTGTATGTTAAGGAAAAAGGCAGGGTCCCTGGGGACTCCAACTGCCCAACTCATCTCTGTTCTCCTTACTCAGAGTGCTAGATGTCCACAGATTGAATTTTCTTATCTTCATCTCTAAAACTCACCATTTATTGTTTATTTCTCAAAAGGGCTTTCCAGCCACATGGCTTTATTCAAAAGGTCATTCTTAGCAGGAAGGAACCACTTCAGGAAATATTTATTGCACTCTCTGGCTGTCAGGGGTATTGATATGACATTAGGCTGCTTATCATGTCTGTGCCACCCTCCCTCTCTCACTCAATCAGAAAAGATCAAGTACTCATTTTTTAAAATTATTGCAATTATATAGCAGATTTTTCAATGTTATAAAATAGCCATAAGTCTGGAGGTTAACTTTCCCTATTTATCTTGTTATAAATGGAGGTGAGAGCTTGATTTCAAAGTTACTGGAGGATGAGAGAAAAAACCTGACATGCTGGAAGAGTGAAGAAAAATATTCCTATAATGTGTTCATAAGTCAGAAGCAGCATTCCAGTTCAAGAGCCTGTGAGGGGAAAGATGTGCTGAAGTGTGCTTGGATGTGACCAAAGTGGTTCGTCCTGTGAGACCTGTCACTGTTCTTATTTACACCCCAGTTTATAAAGAAGACTCTTCAACGGGATAAAAACTCAGCTTGTCTGGATGCTGTTTGGGAGTTTAGAAAGAAGACGCAGAGTGACAGGGATTCCTTAATGGTTTTAGAAATGGCAATTGATAATAAAGGGAATTCTGCATTTAATCCTAACCCAGATACTTTCAATGCTTTGTTCTTTCTCACCAGAAATGAGGCAATGCAGTGGCACCTACAATGAGAAAGTGACACTTTTGAGTAAAGTTGGATTATTGAGTTTGCAGGGCTATTTGCAGACCTTGTGATATCCGTCTCCTTGCCCTACAGACAAGATGTGGTGGTTCTGGCTTTAGGTCTCCCGAATTTGCAGATGGTTTGAAAGAGAAGAGAACACTACCCAAAAGCAGGATGGTCAAGATTTGCTTTGGTGACTTTGGCCTCTGAGAAGCCACCCATGGCCTGGCCAGCAGATCAGTGTGCACCTCAAGTAAAAGTTCAGAATCACAGTCTGTGAGGAAAGCCTGGATGGTCAGACCCTCTATCCTTCCAGGTTTCCTCTTCTTGTGAGCAGAACAGAGGCGATGGCCAACTTCCCAAATCACATAGTACACACCCACATTCCAAGGCTTGTCTTGTGGGGATCTGACTTCAAAGTCCCTCGGTTTCCTTATTATTCTGCAGACTTCTTTGGCTGAGCAGTATTTCTGGAGCAAGTGGGCCCAGCTTTCTCAACAATCTTTGACAGGTCAGGTGGCAAGAGAGATTATCTACTTTTGCGTTGGATTTTGCCTAAAGGGACACTGTGGCTGAGGGCTCAGGAGTCTGTCTATTTTAGGAAGGTTTTTGGCTTCCTCCAGTTATCAGCACTCACAACATCACACTCAGGCTATCTGGAAGAAGCCAGCTGGGGGCAAAGTGTGAAGTGAGGAAGTGCTGCTCACGGGCTGTGGACAACAGCTTCTGACAGTGAGCCAGTTGTAAGGCGGAGTTTCCCATCGGGGCAGGAGGAGGTAGCTATGCTGGCCCAGGGTGGTCAGGGACCGAGTGGCCATCTGGTTAGAGTGGCCCAGGCCATGTGGATCTTCCTAGACTCCACAAATTTCACATCACAGATTGGGCCTGCCTGCCATTGAGGTTGAGAATTGACATATTTGGGAGGCTTTGGATTCTTAATAATTGAACAACTCTATTGAAATAAAAATTTTCTGTTTCTAAATGCACACTGTGCAATAGAACTGTTGCCCCAATTTGTAAAATTATAGTTTATTGCTAAAACAGCCTGAGGGTACAAGTACAAATGACATGACATTAATTAAAATATAGAAAACAGCAGAAGAGATCATTTTATGATGTAAGTTCAAAGGAACAGGGAAAAAATGAAAAAATCTGTCCTTCCACCACCAGGGAGAACAGGTTTGAAAAGGTTGGAGGCCATGCCCCATAACTCATTAGGCTGAACCCAGCCATAACCTCTCAGGAAAAATACCCTGCCTTACTTTTCCAAAATGTTAAGTTAGGAGGTAAAAGCCAGCTTTGCTCATTATATCAAATTCCATAAGGAAGCAAAGGAAAGCAGTCTCCCTCTTGGTTTTCCAGCACCCCGATCAGGTCCTGAAGGCCATGTTGGACAGACGCATGGAATGCACTCTCCCCGCAAGGTGAGGCTGAGAGCAAAAGATACTCACTACTAGGTTCTGTCCTGTGGCCTCTGATTCTACACCAGTGAGAGGTCTCAGGTGACTGCTGATTGTGGGGTGCAGCAGGTTTTGACCATCAGGCCATGAAGATGCCCTTGGGAAGTATGCCCTGACAGTGTTCCCACACAGGGGAAGCCTGACAGGGAGCAGGGCAAGGGGAGGAAGAAGGCTAACCTGAACTTGTGTGTGGAAAATAATCCCACAGGGAAGCTACTAGAGAGGAGTGCAGATCGTGGTAGAAGCCACAGGGGCACTGAGGCCCATGATGCCAGCCTTCTGATGAGACATGGATGGGCCTCAGGATCTTGAAGTCCCAACGGATGACACAGCCCTGCTTGGCCCTGATCCAAGGACACTCCAGTTAGTGCTTCGGCCTAAAATCCCTGGTGCCCCAGTGCCCAGGGGCCAATATTGATAGGGGTGTGGGGCTGTAGGGAGGTGGTTTTGGAGCTGGTTTCATTCTCGTTTTCCCTTGGGGGCAGGCAGAGAAGCCAGAGCCCTCTTGACTCTTGCTTCCTTTCCCTGCACCCACTCTGGTCCCAAAGACCATGGTCCTTCCAGTAAGGATGACCTCAAGCTCAGTGTCACCCACCACATCAGGCGGGCAGGGAGAGGTCATCACAGCTTTTCTGCTGACAAGCTATTTATTTCTCCCACTGAATCACACTCCTCTGCAGCCACATCCTAGTGTGTCCACAAACCCTGTGCTTGTGTGCTCTGAGGGCATGAAAGACAGGGGTGTGTGGGTGCATGTGTGTACACATGTGTGTGCATGAGGGCAGGGAGACAGAAAGTAGGAGAGTCAAATTTAAAACTGGTGACTAGGTCTGAGATGCAGCACAATATTCAGTACTCACTCTGAGGATTTTTCTATCAAATCAAAAAGAAAATGAGTAAGCACAAAAGACAAGATAATGTCTACCTTCAGAAAACTCTTATGGATGTCTAATTAAAAATTACATAAACACATAGATATATATTTGAATTTGCAATCACTATTTTTTTTGTTCACTCCCTTGAAAATTCCATCTCATCACACTTGCACCAATGTTAGACCAGATCCCAAACATTGGGGGAGCCACTGCCCCTTGAATAGGAACCAGGGCCAGAGTTTCTAGGGCTGGGTTGTATGGAGCAGGATGCAGTATGTCTACCCCCAGTATATGCTGTTGAAAGCTGACCTGTGGGAGACTGGCCTCTACTGGGAGGGAGGCTTTCTTCAAAGCCAGGCCCGGGCCTATTCCAAATCCTATGCAAGGTGAGGTGATGCTGGCCTTCAGACAGAGGTCTGGCCAAACTGGGCCCCAGGCCACAGGTATGAGTACATCCACACCTATGCGAATGCCACTGAGTCGTGAGTGGGCATTTCACCTATGAACTCCCATGGAGTTTGAATGGTGACAGGACAAGAGATGCTTTGAAAAAACAGACAGACGAGTCATGCAGAATGCACAAAGTCGACACAATTCAGTCCAGTTCGGTGACTTTCAAGGGCTCTTCTTCCACTGTGGTCTGCTCTTCTCTCCATCTCTGTTTTATTGTTTCAGATTATGTCCACATTTCTATCTATATCCTCATGCTCTTACCAATATGTAGGTATGTTTATGTCTGTATCATCTATACATATTCTAATATTCATACCTACCTCTACATCTAGCAGTTTAAATGTAATTTAGAAAATAGTGAGAAGTATAGAGAAAAAAGATACCTTTTAATTTTACATTTATGGATCAGCATTAATAGTTTGAGTTTCCTTTTTATCTACTACTTATATGTTTTACATAATTGGAATAATATTAAATTTATATTTTCACACATTGATTTTTCTTTTCCATTTAACTTTAGATCACACAAGCATTTTCCAACATCATTGAACATTCTCATCATTTATAAAATGTTTATTCATCTAACTCTAGAAAAATGTATAAAGGCATTCTCCAGTGGTTAGACAGACGTGTGAAATGTGGCACTCCTGCGATACCTCTGTGCACGAAGCTTTTCTGGACTTTTACAATCCAGGATTTTCAAGATTGCTCATGAGGTATTAAGATGAGATGTATGCCTGTCATTGTCTCCTGAAATCTCTCACCTAGTTGCTTCCTGGAAGATGCTATCTGTGTGCATGCCCCCACCCCGACCTCTGTGCACAGGAGGTGAAGAGGCTCATGTGGGCATCGCGGGCACACAGAGGCACCAAGTTCTCAGGAATCAGCTCACATGCAGACCTCAGTGCTTGTTAGAAGAGGCAGGGTGCCGTCCATGAACTGGACGGGCCTTATTATTTCACTCAAATTTGATGCCCCCAGGGAATTCACACAAGTCAAAAAAATTTTCACAGAAACTGGTGACTTCAGGTGTGTCAAACATCCCATGAACAACAGAAAATCCCTATAATAACGTCCCTCAATAGCAGTTTCTTTAGGCTCAATTGGCAGCTATCAAATTCCTCTCAGTGATTGATACTTCAATAACAATTTGCTGTCGCATAACATTAACCTTGGGTTATCTATCTCAAAATGCATACTTTCCCATTATCAGCTGTTTTTCTTCTGTTGAATCCTTAAGAGAATGCATTCAAATTTTGAGAGCTGCCAACTGCATAAAATTGGTCAAGCCCAGGTGTGAAGAGCTTTGGGTTTGAGGTGCAGCATTAAACTGGTTGCCACAAACTGGCAACGGGGAATACCCCAAGGAACAGCTTTCAACAAAGCCAGAGGTGCCTGGGCAGGAGGGACAAGGGACCTCTGCACAAAAGTGTCTGCCGGACTTAGCAGAACTTCCCTGCAAGAGAAAACTTGGTCCCACCATCCCTGCACTGGGACACACATGCCAGATCTTGTGCTGAATTCCTGTTGAGAAGCCGTGTGTTGGGAAGGCCACCTGACCGCCACACAGAAATCAGTATCGGTCACTCCCCTCTTCCACACTAAATGCATGAACAGGACAGAGCCATGAATGATGCCCTGAGAGCCAGGTGCTCACACTTGAGTTTGGTGAGGCGATAACACAGCATTCTGTAACCAAGGAGCCCAGCACACTCCAGTGCACAGTGGACCTGCCCTTCCTGGCTGCCTGCAGGCCATGGCAGTGCCCTCAGCCAGGCTCCATCCTGACACCGGCTTCCCACTAGGGCCTCCTCCCCTTCCCAGGAGATGATCAGCTCATCTGTGACTCTGTGGTCCTCCATCCCCTCCTGCTGCCCTGCTCCTTCTCCACTCTCCTGTGTTCCAAGCACCTCTGCCAGATGCCATTTAGTAGTTGATATAAGGAAATAGAAGGATCCTGAGAGTTAACTACCATATTTATTAATGGAAACCTGGTTTGATTTTATTTGTTACTCATGATAATGGACAGCATAATAATTGTGCCTCCATTTCAGCATGTTAATTTTAATTGTTTAATAGATGAAAGAGGGGTACTGGTTGGCCTCTCCCAATACCTGTGTCTTCCTGGCTTCTTCCTGTCCCATCTCTTGGGAGCCAACACGGATCTTCCCAGATGCCTGCTCTGCTGCTTTATAGCAGTAACCTTCTTGGTTTCACTTCTGCCCCTGTTTCTACCTGCTCCTAGGACCTAGGCTGAGCATCTTTTTTGGAGTTATGATTTCCTGTTTGCATCCTCCCAGGTGCCCTGAGGACAGGCAGCCTGCATAGCCCTGGGCAGTGGTACCGTTGTGATCCTGGGCCAGAGCCTGCTTCTCTCTGGGCCAAAGGTAAATAGAAGTCATTTTCTTATTGCAAGATAAAATGTGATAAACCGTGAAGAAAAGCAACATGCATTTGTCAAATGAGACCCTTATTCTGGACCATCTCTGTTTTCTCTGAAATTACTCAGTTTAATACTTGTGACACCTATGTGTATATCTTTGAAATATATTTAACTACCCTGACATGACTGGCCTGGAATTTTTTTGATTAAAATAAATATTTCTGAAGCATAAAGACTAGTATACTACATGTTTTCAAGGTCTTTACCTCACAGGTGATCAGCTCCAGGGCTGTTGTATTTTTCAGGGGAAACTAGAAAATTTGCGGGACTGGGCACCAGCTCTGTTGGCCTTGTGTGAAACTTACACTCTGTTTTGACAGCTCAACCATGAAAGCATATTGAGAGGTGTGTGTTCAAACATTTATTTCTGAAAGTTTAGAATAAACATTTTCTATAAACTAAAAATATTTGAAAAGGCATACAAGTTAAATGTTGGTTAATTACTATGTGCACAGTTAGGAGGCAATTATCATTAATCTTTAAATTATGCTAACAATTAATCAAAATGACTATAAGATACAATCATCTATCTTATAGTAAATCCAATAAAATGATTTGATAAAGCACACAAAGTCAAACCATATACTTTTCGTCTTGACTGATCCTGATTAACAAGCACAGGTGCAGAACTCTACAGGTATCCCCGGCCCCGCCCCCTGCCCCGCCCCCGGTGGAGCGCCTGTCTGCAGCGCCCTTCACGTTCTGGCTGAGGATAGCGACGTCTACATTTGGATTTGGGTTTCAAAGGCCCAGTGTCTATCCAGATTGAACTTGACTGCAGCTCTGTTGCTACAAGCATTGTGGTTGTTATTACAAAGCCATCATTTCAGTTCACATTGGGTGACGGCTCAGCAGACACCTGCTTGCTTTGCTTACAGGATCTAGAGGTGAACGTCTGACCTGGGAAAGTCATTCCTGGGGATGCAGCTCCACTGAGGTGAGCAAAGAAGGCTCTGCGGTGGAGTCTGTGGGTGGCTGGGGAGAGATGTAATGAAGATTCCATCACTGATCACCCAAAAGATAAGAAGAAAATAAAAGTTTAAAATAGAGCTTTGAAATTTGAAACTTGGGTAGTTTTCCAGTGCTGAAGGTTAATACACGAGAATCTCGGTGATCTCGAGTAATGTGGTACCATTCAACTTGGAACAGGTTTTGTTCTCCCCTTCCCCCAGTTTTCCTCCTCCTCCCCCACCCTTCTTTTCTCTCTTTTTCTCTCTCTTTCTCTCTGAGTAAGGAGATAGAGAGCTGGCCGGCTGGCTCTGGGGGATGGACAGAGAAGTGATTGGGAGACTAGGAAGCAGGCTGTGGATGCCTCTGGGTGAGAGCCTGAGGCTTCCTGTCTTTGGGTTACCCACCCCTCCTCATTGTGCCTTTGCCATTAATGGTATTGTCAGGGGTGGAAAAGGTAATTGTGGTTCTCAGGGAAGAATTCCTTGGGATGGAATAAAGGTGTGTAAACACACGTCTTTTCAGCCCTTTCCTGGCTCCTAGGGCAGGGCCCACAAGGCTTTGGGTGCTGAAGATACTACAGAGAGGAGCCCGCCTGTCAGCAACACAGGGGGAAGTAAAGCTGGAGCGCTCAGGGCCCCAGGCCTCTGACTTGCTACATTCCCTTCTCCTTCTTCCTCCTCCCCCAACAAGCCTCCAGGCCCTTTGACAATAAGCCCCCACCCCCCAATCTTTCAGCAGAGGTGGGGACCTGCCATGAGGCCTTCAAGTGTGAAAAAGGTGCTTTTGGAGTCACATAGCACCTCCAACTGGGAGGGCCTGGTCTTCCCTTGATCTAACTATTCACTCGGGAAATGGGGTCCCCTCCCCCAGGAAGAGCCAGCAGGTACCTCCCTAAGGATTAGGCATGTGCCTTCCAGGCCTTCCCAGATCCCTAATGATGTCAATTTACACTTGTTTGCTCCCTTTATTTTAGAAAGCATTTTTATTTTTACTATCCCCACTGACCCTGCCCTTATCTCCAAAAACCCCTGGGCCAAGCTTTCCACCCCCAACTCCTACCCCCAGACTCCAAATGCCAGGTTTCTGCAGGTAACAAAAAGAACTAGGAATAACATCTAAGCTGCTAGTGAAACACTCTGGCCACAGAAACAAAAATCCAAACCACTTAGCTACCTCTATGAAACTCTATCCTTGATAACTGAATGCTCCCACCCTCTCTGTATCTGCACGTAGTCCTTGAAGGCCTAGCACCTTTTGGGATGACCTGCAGACCCAGGCCCCTCCTCCAGCATCTGGTCCTAATGTCCCCAGCCCAGTTGGGGACTTTTTTGTTTGTTTGTTTAATTGTGCACCACTGTCCTGGAAATGCTGTTCAACACCTGGGCATTACAACTGGGGGGCAATGGATGTGTTTCTCAACCCCTGGGCATTGCCACTGGGGGCAATGTATGTGTTTCTCCCTTTCCCCTTCCACCGTGCTGCCTTCCTGCATTTCCATCTGAAACAGTAAGGCACAACCACAGAGAAGATCTGCAAGTTTAAGACAATAGGCTTGAAGCAATCAGAATAAGAATGGGGAGAGGAGACACTGGGAGAGATGTTCCTGGGGAAACAGACCCCCTCATCAAATCCTGTGCCACATGGGAGTGCAGTGGTGATGTTATTTGACTATTTCTTGTGTGTGTGTGTGTGTGTGTTTATATATATGTAAAATCTTTAAAAGAGGAAAAGGAGGGACGGGAGAGCTGGAGGCCAAGTTCCAGCAAAGCTAGGGTGGAAGGAGGCAGAAGTGAGGAAGGGCTTGAAGCAGTAACTGCTGCATTTTCTTAGCTTAAATGCCCCTGAACTGTACCACAGGGGCACACAGTGAAGCCTTTTCTCTGAGCAGCACAGTGTAAGTCTCAGGGAGCATCTCAGGCCCCATGCCAGAGGGAGCCTGTGTTAGCAGCTGCTTTTTAGTCTGAGGTTGCTAGGGCCCCACCCCTGGCCTGCCCTGGAAGCCCTGGGTGTCCACAGAGAGGCGGGTGGGGCTCTCATCACCAGCTACTGAGAGGACACACTGAAGGCCAAGGGAAAATGATTGCACAAGAAACAAACAACTGTGGAGGGCTGTGGTGCACTGGCCTCAAATGAAGGAAGAGTGGTCTCTGGAGTGAGGGTCCTAGCCAGGTCCTGGTTGACAGCTACTTTTCAAGTCTGCATTTGTGTTTGTAGTAAATGCATTTGCCTTTGGGGTACAGGTAACTAAAACCAGGGAAAGGCCATTAATAGGGAAGAAGGAACTAGCAATGAAAGGTGTTTCCTTCATCTACCCCCATCTGCAGGGGGGAGCAGGGAGCAGCCCCACCTGACACCATGACTCGAGGCAGTAATTTGCCTTAAAGCCCCTAATGAGTGGATCATTGCCGGCCAGGCCTGGGAAGACCACTGGGTCCCAGCGCGGCCTTGCGCCACGGTCGGCTGTGCAGTAACCAGACAGAAGTCACAGCGACATCCAGCTCGTTTCCCAGATGAAAACCCTCTCCCTCCACTTCTGCCAAGGTAATGAGGAAGTAATGAGGCTTGACCTGAACGTGCCAGCCCTGATCCCCTCCTTTCCTCCCGGCAGGTTCCCACAAGCTGAACTAAGATGCTGGGTTTCTAGAAAAGCTGTGCTGAGAGCCGGCTGGAGGAGGCAATCCATGCTGTTGGGCTCGGAGGCCGCTCGGATGGGAAGTCCAGATAAACGCAGGCCTCTCTCAGCACCCTCATCTCCCGTGGATTGTCTCCGCCGAATAGACAATTTGACGATGTGCAGGCCCCATCAAGCCGCTGACTGTTTGTTTTGTCACTTGATGGATAGGAGCCCTGACCTTTCCGGCTACCTTGGCTCCGCGCCCCCTCCCCCCAGCTCTGTCCCCCCCTCCTTTTTGTCCCTTGCAAGTTTGCCACATTCTACTGTGCAAATAGTCAAAACCAAAAAAGGTAGGCAGAGGGCTGTTTGAGATCATTAGCTTAATTTGAGCTGAAAGGTCTTTGTTGTAAGTTGGGGAGGGGAGGGACCTGGGGACCTTTGCAAAGTGTTTTGCTGGCAAGCTTGTTGAGATATGATTGCCTTTGTTGTGATAATCTGAAATTAATTTGCACTTGAACCCATCTTCCTTCTGGGCTCCCTTTAAACACTGCTATAATTATGCGCCCTGCATGAAATTGAGCTCGGGCCCTGATACGACAAAGCTGAATATTTGAATTCCCCAGGCACGGGAGGCATTTTTCCCCACTTATCTCACAAGGTAATAAAACAAAATGTTCCAGTGCACACGCTCAGGTATTTGCCGGAGGGGAAACAGGGCTAATCAGTGGATTGCTACACATTTTATTATGTACTTTCTCAGTGGGTCAGTCACTCTCTTTTAAAGTGATGTTAAACTTCTGCTACTATTTATACCTGGAACGTTATAAAAAAAAGTGGAAGTGGGATGTTTTATTCTATTTCAGCTGCTCCTCATCTAAGAGGCTTTGTCTCCAACATCCATTTTCTCTGATTTTTAAAAAACATTATTAAAGGCTCCCTCCTAATATGCACCGTTGATCTGAGGGAAGCACCTTCCTTGTTCTCAGTGTGAGCTGTAATATCCTTATCAGCATTCTTTTAGTTTTAACCCAGATTAGTGTTTTTGGTGAGGAATCTCATTAACTCCGGCAGCCCATCTCCTTTTGTGATTGCCTTTGGAATTGTAATGGACTAAAAGGCCAGAGGGGCCTTTCCCCGAGGCACTCATTCTTCTTAAATCAGCCTGAAGCTTAGAATAACTACACAGTCCTCAAAAAGAGACATTTGAGAGGCTCCCGAATGAACCCAGGGTTTCTCTCTGTGGAAACCATAACTAAGACGGCCTGGGAATCGCGGCCCTGGGGGAGGAAGTCTTCACAGCCACCCTGCCCCTGACTCTCCCTCTCCCTTCACCCTTCTTTCCCTGTGTCCCCTCCCCCCTCCGCTGCCTATCTCATTCCCAACTCTCCCTCCACTGAAGCTTCAGCTAGCCCCCCTCTGAAAAAACAGCCTTTGAGTTACAGTCATCCTGGTGCTCAGAAGAAACTGCAATTTCATGGTCACACAAAGGAAACACCCCATTTATCCAACCCAAGTGCTGGGCAGAACCTGGATCAAGAACCTGTGGCCAGAAGAGCTATATTGGCTCAAAAGATAATTCACTATCAGTCCAAGTATCCTCCGTGTGGTTTGTCCATGATCGAAATGCATGGAACTTCACTTATTTTAGGAATAAAACCTTCAAGGACCAAAGTTCATGGTTATTGGGAAAAAAATGTTGTCCCATAAATGCCAGTCTATTTCTTTTGTGCACGTAGTAAAATGTCAACAGCAAATTTATGTGACTGGTCCCATTTGTGCGACATTTCGTTTTTGAAAAAATACAGCTGTCACATTAGGTACAACATTATTTTTAACAAAAAGTATGTATTCACCCATGGTTTTATCCTGCAAGTGATTGTTCTGTGTGATCTCTACTACTATCTGGGGAAAAATTAAAAGTATTTTGATTTTGAGATTGATTGTGGTGATAACAGGAGATTTTTGTTTACTGTCGCCCAAAGCCTATTAAATGCACACAAGTGGCATCTCTGTTCTTTAATCACTTTTCTCACTATGTTATTTTAGATGAAGAATTGAGACAATGCTTCTGAGTTTTATGTAGTTGCCTCCTTAGAAAGGCCCCATTGTGTGTACCTGAACTTGGCGCCGAATAGAGGTGTGGGTGCCCATTGTCACACAGAAGAGAACTGGGTGCTTACATTCCCAAGAGGAGAGGCCGTGTGAGTGTGGCCACTCACATAGAGGAGGTTGTGGCCATTTTCCTACAGGGGAGGTATGGGTGAGCCCACTGTCATACAGGAGAGATGTGTTCCCCTAATACCACATAGAGCCCGAGTAGGCGACTAGCATCACTTAGCACAGGCGAGCATGCTCAACATCATGTAGAGGGCATGTGTGCACCTGCCATCACACAGTGGTGTGTGTGTGTGCGCTCATTATTCTGTAGAAGAGGCAGTGCCTAATGTCATATGATATAAGAGATGTGAGTGTGCCTAGTGTCCCATACCACAGAAATGGATGCCTACCATCCTACAGAGGTGTGGGCGTCGCTACTGCCGCATAGAACATGTGGGTGGGGGTGTGCCTGTTATTCATAGAAGATTGCAGGTGTCACATTGTCATGTAGAGAAGGTGAATGTGCCTACTGTCATGTAGAAGATATGGGGGTTTCCCCATCCTAATGTAGACGATGTGTGGATGCAGCTGCTACCTCATGGAAGAGGAGTGGCTGCCTGTGGTGCCTACATCATAGGCAAAAGGTGTGAGTCTGGTCCTCTGAAGAGCTCCACATTCTCCCCCCATTGGCACCCCAAATTACCACAGCATCAGACACAAAGTGTCCTAGGAAAGGCACCTAAGAAATGCACACCGTCTTGGAGCAGTGGTGATTCCAGGGGCCATTGTGAGGATGGGGAGGGCCCGGTGGCCTCATAGCTGCAGTTCACCCTTGAGTGTCTGTGCCTGCTTCCCAGCGCCTCGCTCCCGTGGCTTTATCTCCGCACACTCAATCCTGCTGTGTACATCACAGTCAAGGACTGACAAGCAGCCTCCGAGAAACAACCTTCCACAAACAAAGCAGGCAGCCCTGTTTCTCTTAGGATAACATCTCCTGATCTCATTATTGATTATCTGCTTTCTTGGGTCTTGTTTCCTGAAAGTTTGATATGGGGCAACAGAGGTGACAAAAGATTGGCATTGGGCTCTGAAATTAAGTGGCCGGCCATTAGATCAGCCTCCACTGTGGGAGGCTGGAGTGTTTGGCAAACACATTAGATGCTGTCTTGACTTAATCTCTCCCTCCTTTATCTTGAATCTGTTTTGAACCCTCCCAGGCAATTTACTAGCCTTGTTGATTTTTATCACCTAAATGTGCCCCTATGAAGAACTACTTTCTGAATGATGAATCAGCTCTTCATTCAAATAATTGTGTGCTTCACCTTAATGTGAAAATAGCTCGCTAAACAACAACCACCAAGGAACTGTAAATACCATTACCGTTACATCAGTCTCTGGCCAGGACTCCGTGGTCCTGAAAATTTACCTCTGTCCTTCTTGTCAGTGGTCTGTTAGAGCCAAGTGCATCCTGCAGTTGAACTCATGGCATGGAACACGTGTACGTAACTCACAGACACACAGCGGCAGATGGACCATGGAAGGCCGCCTCTCCTTTCATAGGATAGGCTGTGCTATATACTTGATGTGCATGTCTGATGACCATAGGGCAATCATAGGGTTGAAACTGAGGTCCCCCTGCCACAGACCTTCGTGGACAAGCACAGTGTTCCCAGTGTAGTTTCCTTTCCCTAGCTGCCTTCATCCACTCTCCACACTCTACCTGTGAATCAATATTAGGTCCCCTTCTTCAAATTTAGCTGGGGCCTGGGGGAGGTGACAATTCAGGCAGGTTGGACATGGCATTCACGGGCCCCCTGTGCGACAGAGAGTCTTCAGTGTTCAGCTTCGAAAGTTCTCAGCCTTAACTGGATTTGTTTTTGGCGGTGATCATGACTATGGGCACTTATTCATACAATGGTAGAACTTTACATTGGGCAGGAAGTAGCAAGGACCCTCTTCACAATTTTTGCCTCCCGGATCATCCTGTTATTGCCTCCACAGTGGAGGTTAAAACTTCCACACATCCTGGGTTGAATCTGGGAGTCTAGATGGAGCTTTGACATAGGGTTTCTCGCAGTTGCTAATGGTGTGTGATGTTCTTGAAAGTTCTTGGCTGGACAAGCCCCAGGCATTTGCCTCCCTTCTGTTTTTTTGAGGTTTTTATTTATTTATCTTTAGAGAGAGAGGGAGGGAGGAGAAAAGACAGAGTGAGAAACATCAGTTTGTGAGAGATACATCAATCGGTTGCCTTTCTTATGCCCCCAACTGGAGACCTAGCCCACAACTCAGACATGTGCCCTGACTGGGAATCAAACCGGCACCCTTTTGGTTCACAGGCTATAACAATCCACTGAGCCATACCATTCAGGTCTGCTTTCCTTCTGTATACAGCAGGAACTTTTGGGACATGGTATTCAGTGGGGAGTTTAACTTAGACATCAAATGCAATGGATGTACAAGAATCTTCAGGGTCTAAGCCTTGGCTGGTGTGGTTCAGTGGATCGAGTGCTGGCCTGAGAACCAGAGCGTTGCCAGTTTGATTCCTAGTCAGGGCAAATGCCTGGGTTGCAGGGGGGTACCTTTTTGTGGGGGTACACAAAAGACAACCACACATCAATGTTTCTCTTCCCATCTTTAGCCCCCCTTTCCCCTCAATCCAAAATTAAATAAATAAAATCTTTTAGAAAATTAAAAAATAAATAATAAACAAACACTCTTCAGGACCTTGATTCAAAGAACAGGTGCAAAAGAGGAGCTCCTGTTCACATTCACCTTCCCATTGTTCATACAGATGCTCCAAAATGTACCTGCAGGCCACAGGCACCGCCGCCCACCCCTGGCTGGGGTTATGGGGGAATGCCACACATTTCCAGAGGTGCAGAAGGAGAGCAAGAAGTTGATTTTGTGGCCCAGGTGTTTATTTTTCATTTTGCAGAAGCCACTTTTCTCACTCTGGCCTCTGACATGCATTTCATTCCTGAATGATGAATCTGAAATTGAGAAGGTCTCTCTCTTAGAGCTTGACTTCCATCCTGTCTGCTAATTATCACTATGATTAATTTATAGATTCTTCCCCTGGGGAGTCCCTGGTAGATGAGAACAACCACATCCCAAAGAGTTCATTCAGACCTCCAATTTAGGAATCAGCCTCCGTCCTCACTTGCTTTCACTGTCTGCCCGACCCCATCCAATCCACTTCAGCAGACCCTATTGGACTCACTTCCAAATGTCTTCAGAATCTGAATCGTTTCATGAGCTCTGCTGCTACCACACCCTCTGACTCCAATCCACTCCTCCCTTTCTGCTCCTACTTTCACCTCCATCACCCATTGCACATGTCAGCCAGAGGAATCTTTTGAAAATATTTACCACACTGTGTCTCCTCGCTGCTCCTGGAAGTCCTCAGAAGCGGCCCCGCATCAGTCCCCCCCACCCCGACCATAATACAGAGATTCAAATTCCCACTGCAGCTGCAAGGCTCTTGGAATCTGACTTTGCCCTCTCTGACGCTTTGCCTCAGCCAAACCAACCTTTGCTGATCTACAGAGGTCTACACTCAGCTTGTTCCGGTCCCAGGACCTTTGCACTGGTGGCAAAGCTTTTCTCCCAAACTCCAACCTCATCTCCATTACTTTGTGACAGACAGACACCTTCCCTGCCCCTTTTAAAGGTTTTCTAGGTAGAACCTCTTCTACAATAGTCTATGTTCTGAATGAAGTAAGAAATGGCAGACACTAAAGAACACAATAAAGAATAATCTTATCTAAGCCTGGGCTTAGTGTCTATCTTGGCAGTGACCCACGGCGGCTCTTATCTCTTCTACCTCAGTTTTTTGGTCTTTAAATCATAAATGACAGTCTCAGCACTCCAGGGAGCCATGTGTTTTGGTAAAATTTTGCTGCTAATAATTATGAGGATTTACAGAATTAAGAGCTCTTCACGTGTGATTTCCCTCATCATTACTTCATCCAATCACTGCCATTTCTTTCCCACATTATTCCATGGAGCTTATGTTTGTTGACCTTTGAGGGTAAGTGCTCATAAGCTTAAAGTCAAGGAACAGGTAAGGATTATACATTCAAGGCCTCCATGGACAATCCAGGGTCTGGGCAGATCCAGGCATCAACCATAGGCAAGACCTTTAAATCATCCTTACTCATGCATAGTTGACCAAAACACCTCAGTAAAATGGTTTAGTTTTGAGTACAGTTGTCCACAGTGGGAAGAATAGTCAGATCATATCAATAGATTGTGGAAGCTTCAAACAACATCAGAATGTCTTGCAGAGTTGGACCATGGACCACAAAAGTGTACTTTTTAAAAGATTGGCTGGCAGAGGTAAAACAGAGCCTGCCCTGGGACCAGCACATCCTTCTGCTGCGCATCTGTGCCCTTTCTTCCTTGCTGACATGCACCCACCTGTCTCCACTGCAGTGTTATTGCCTGTTCTCTCCAGAAGCCAACTGTGTCAGAAGCTCTGTGCAGAGCTGGCACTTGGTAAGTCCTTCCTACCTAATAAAACAAAGCACCAAGGACAGAGTCCAGCTAACCCCTGCCAACCACGTGACTGGTACATGATAGAATGTTTACCCAGCGTGCAGCACCATGCCTGGCCCACAGCAGGTAGTCACTAGATTTTGGTGCATGGTAAATGCTGTTATTTATATTGTTAACATTATCATCATCACAATAACTTATTGTTATTAACCTGTGACTCCCTGTATCTCAGGGGGATTTCTTCATGTAAACTGGGGCTGTACGTCCCTGTCACTTAGTATACTCCCTCTGATGTGACTCTACACATACAAGTCAACATCCTGACTCCACTCCTTGAATTAGAAGCCTCTTGAGGGTGCACTTCTTTTAAAGTAAGATCTATAGCAAGCAGGACAAAGCTTCTCCCACTGCACTTTTAAAATTAAAACACTATGACAACTAGTGGGGGGATGCTGAAGAGGTGAAGGGATTGAAAAAAAAGAAAAAAGGACTTATGGACATGAACAACAGTGTGGTGATTGCTGGGGGGAGGGGTTTAAGGGGACTAAATGATAATGGAAAACACACAATAAAGATAAAAAAAATAAAACAATAAAGAAATACACATTGGTACTGGTAACTGATCTGCTGATGAAAGAGATAAAATAAGTTGTGCAACACACTAGGTTGGCCATCCAGAGAGAGAGAGCTAACTATGAAAAAAGAAGCTTGGAACAAGTATTTGGGTTGATTGTGGGGAAATGAGATTCCAGGGCAGCCTTGGGCCGTGAGGTTACAGCTGAGACCCAGAGGTTGGCAAACTGTGGCCTGTTAATTTTAAATAAAGTTTTACTGGAACACAGCCATGCTTATTGGTTTGTGTATTGTCTGTGGACACTCTCACAATACAACACAGCTGAGTGTTGGTCAGGGACCAAGTGTGGTCTCTAAAATGGAAAAGATTTATCCTATCTGACCCTTTAGAGAAAAAGTTTGCCAACTGCATTAGGCTCATAAACAGATATTCTCAAACAATTCCAGACATGTGACATTGATAGCATAACCAATACGACAAATTCGGTGCTGAGTGACAGTGCAAACTGCAGCCCGGGGAACCCTCATATCCACCAGTTTGTCATTTGCTTAAAACAACCATACAAGACAGTTCCCCTTTGGGGCCAAGTTTCGTCACCTGAGACATGCCGGGTCTCTTCTGACTGCTCAGGCCTATGCTGCCTTCTGAGGCTAAGGTGTCAACTGTTTTTTAATAAAACTTCGAGAAGCTCAACGTTGATAAAAGGCAAAGATTCTGTTAAAACATTGAAAACCCAGCGAGTTTCTGTCCCAAAACAAGGAGTCTAACCCAATTACAGCCAATATGTCTAAGGTCAGAATTTCACTTTTTAAAGAAATTTTACTCATTGTGTTTGGGAAGAGTCTTCTATGGATGATTTAAGTAACTATACACATATTTCAAAAGTTAAACCAGATTTTTCAAAATAGAGGAACTATTTGTCAAACCACATAAAAAGCTTTCTCTTCCTACAGGCCCCAGCTTTGATATCTTTGAGCATTTTGCTCTGACCTTTTATCCTGACGAGCCACCAACGCCATCCATTTCACTTACCAGTTGACAGTTCCACATCTGTGTTCACGGAACTTTCAGAGAGTGGGCTTAGCCAGCGTCTGTGTGTAAGGACTGGAGAGGACGAGGTCACGAATAGGAGAGAAGCCCGTCAACACCCAGTCATCGGAGGAAGCCTGCGCCGCACGAGCACATGTGGTGCGTGTCCTGAATGGGCGCTCGGCAGTGTGCCGGAGGAAGATGTGCGTCTGTCTGGGAGGCAGTCCTGAAACACGATGTCGGGGCTCTGGGGTGTCAGCAACTACAGGCGCTGACTTCGGCTCTTGCTGCTCTCTAGCTCATTTGTTTAGGGGGGCACGTTCTTAAACTATTCTTTACACATAGGGTTGATTTTACATTTTGACTATTCTAGTTTTGTTGTACAGTAGGAGAATATATAGAATAAAAGTATGTTTTTTTAAATAAGAAATAACACATGTTGTTTAAGACCTAGAATTAGTGAAAACTATATTCTGTTATTAAGGAAACCCAGTATGATATAGTTCAATTTTATTCCCATTTGTGAGTAGAATCCTGTGCGCTCTTCCTTTAAAGACACATTCTAAGCTATTCTCATTGTAAAAGTGAATCATAGTCCTTGTTCACAGTCATTCTGTATGTTTCTTAATCCAATGTACATAGCTCTTCTGTTAAAACTAACAATGCTAATGCTGAGGTTGTAGTTGATTCTTAAGTATTTTTAATGGGAGCGCTCTCCCTTGCTCCATATATTTGTCATAACTGGACACTTGTGTCCTCTGGGAAGGCTGTTACAGCCTTGAAAGGACCAGTATGGAGCTTTGTTGAATGTGGGCCCCAGAACACCTCCCTGAGTCATCCCAGCCAAGTCTACCTTCAAAAGTAGAACATCCAGTCCTTTTTTCTTAAATAAATGCCTCAAACAGTAGCATGGGGTAGGGGTGGAGGTCAGAGGTCAAAGATCTTGTTAGGGGGTCAAAAAAAAGTCCTGTTCAATTCTAGGTCATCCTTTGGTTCTTGTGAATCGAGACCGGCACAGCATGACTGGCCCACCACCCAACCCTCTTTGCTACTGTTAACTGGCACCTCCTATTCCATTCCAAGTGAATACTAGATTTTCAGAACATGCTTTTTCCTCCAGCACCATTACTCTGTTGCTTCTACATTTCCACAAGTACCTACAATTTCCAATCAGGAGAAAGTAGGAAGCATCCAACTGACTTCTCCGCTTGTTCGCTGCATTTGTTCTTCACTCCTGCCCACCAGCCCCCTCGCTTCCAAGGTGGCGTGGCTTCTTTTGAAGTATCAAGAGTACCAACCCCAGCTCTGGCATTGCTTAAGGTAATGTTAACCTCATCACTGGTGGCTTGCAGTTGCTTTTCAATAAACAACCTAAAAACCTGCACTTCTGACATGCACCTGAGCTCTCAATCCTAAATCTATGATGTCACTTCTGGCTAAAATCTGAGTAAAGCAAGCGAGGTTTGAACAATGCCCTTGAGAGACATGTATGCCATGCATTACCCAAGGTTCCCTGAGGCATATTTTATAATTTATTCCAGCTTTTAACCACTGAAGAAAGTATTTTAATTCCTTTTACCTTTTTGTTGTATCTTTGTACCTGTGCATGTGTGTTTTTTTTAACTGAAGGTTTGTATAAACTTTAAAGAAATAACTGAGCACATGAAAACACATTGCAGGCCACAGATAATGTTTCAAAAAATTTTAAAGCATAAATTGAAAAATGGTGACAATATCCTTTGATGTCAATTACTCTTGCTGTTTCAAAAAGTATGTATTTTTTTTCAAAGTTTGGTCTAACTTTATTTTCTTCTTGCAGTTGTGGAATTTTAAATCGTTTTCCTGGACTTATAATATTTCCACACATTTTAGAATTCCTTAAATTTTTAAACATAAAGTAACAAAAGCTGATCATTACTTTGGGTGGCATGAACATGCCAACTCAGGAAAGGGGCAAGGTAAAAGGGTCCCCAGAACTTCATGGGTGGGAAGGCCTCCCCCACGGACGGCGCTCTTCTTTGGCAGGTGGAAGAGACATGAGGCCCACAGGCTCCTCTGCTTGTCCAGGGCCTGTGAGGAGTCAAGACTCAGGGGTTGTGATATTAGCTCAGTCCTGATAATGTGACTGTATATTGCTACACAACATTTACCTGAAAGAATATAAAATTATTTCGAATACCATAGGATAACAGAACATTAAGAAAACATTCCTACTTCAAGTGTGCCTTCTAATTAGACTTAATTAACTTTCCATGCTATGAGATATCCATGAAATAATTCATTAATCCAGTTCTGCATCAAACAGGTCCATGGTAAATAAATTGGTGGTGGAAAAACTTCCATAATCTCACTGAGTGGCCAAAGATACACAGGAAGCCACCTCAAGTCTGTGACTGGTTTTTATTTTTATTTGACCCCAATTTTCCCAGTTTGAGAAAACTTCTTTGTGACAGATTTATAGCTCGCTGGCTTCACACTGTTTGGGACCTAGCATTAGCATCTTGCAAAATAAAATCCAGTATCAATCATGTCCCATGCCCCTAGCATTGGATTTGTGTCCTAGGGACACGTAACCCTGTGTGCAGGTAGCTCTTGGTATTCTGACCCAGTCCCTGGCAAGTCATTAGCATTTAAATATATGCTAATTTCATCAAGGTGTGAAAAGATCTTTTTCTTGCATATACATGAAAGAATCATATTACTATTCAACTAGATTTTTCTCTCTCTTTAACCCAAGAAAAGCTTGCTGTGATTTAACAAAAGGGAAGGCAAAAATAAAAGCAAAAAATATAATCTAGAAAGTTAGGAGGAAAACTTACTTATTTCCTGTTGTGAACACACACATAACACAGTCACCTAAGAAATGCCACTTTTATGTGTGTGTCAGTGGGATCACAACCTGGCACCTGAAATCCTAGGAGTTCAAAATATCATCCTAAATGCCATTTCCATGTATGAGTACCACTGCCATTTACACGATTTAGGTTTTTCTAGATGACGGGATAAAGTGCTACATGATGTCCAATAGCATATCCCAACCCTGACGTCTTACCATTTATCTATTATTGATTTTAAAATCTAAGAAAAGTTGGTCAACATGTTCTGTGTCAAAATAACATGTGCTAACCGCAGATGCTTTGAGAACCGTCACTCTGTAAATCAGACGCTGGTTTAGAAATCTGAGCCCTCCCACAGGCGCCCCACCCTGGAGAGCTCTCATCCCAGGTCGGTATTCGTCGGCCCTACCTTCCCGGCGGTGAGAGCAGGCCGTCTTGGCAAAGACCTCCTAAATGGTTCAACAAGGCACATAATAAAGGCCTTGTCTTGCACTCCCATCATGATACAGTTTAATCTCGCTATAAGGCAGTCCGGCGTGCGCTTGTCACGAGGGTAGATCGTGGGCCCGTATAGATTTACTGTCATTCTGCAGTCACCTCAGACCTGACAGAGGCTGTGTGGAGCACAGCGGGAATGGTGCTGGGGGTGGGGCGGGCTTCCAGGGGTTAAGTGTCCCTGCCTCTTGGCTCACATCCCGGCTGGCGAAGGTGCCGGCAGTGTCCCTCACTTTGCTGATGACATGATGGATTACCCGTGTCACTATCGGTACAGTCAGCGTCACTCTGCCACCGATAAGACAGCCGTTCTCCGCCACACAGAGAAGGCAGCTATTTTTCTCCCGGGTTTTAGGCGAAGAGTTCTTGCAGGTGTCCTTTCAAGTGGGGTTTGAGGTATCATACTGGGCGAGACCCCTACAATTCCCCCAAATGCACTAAGTATATTCCTTTGGATTGGAAACATGCCATCTCCCCATTTGGATGAAAAAGGCCAAGATGTCTAAAACATAGCTTTTGAATTTTGCAGCATGAAAATAAAACCTTAAGATAAGTGTAGCCTTTTTAGGATTTTCACAGAGTCTAAGGCTCCCACATGTGCATTCTGGAGTGGCTCCTGCAGCTGCTTCATTTGTTTTGTCTTGTGATTAAAACTGTGTCCTATTGTTTTTGAATGAGCAGGAAAGAAAAAAAACATTTAAAGCCATCTCAGCAGGACCTGTTCTAACTTTTATCTTGCAGAAGCTCATGCGCAAACCGTGTCTCATCTGTGAAACTTTCTGCTTGGGCAAGGAACAGGGTCTTAATTTCCCAAACGTGGAGCTTAATAACGACGTCTGATTCCTTCCATGAGAAGGTGCAGTGTAACGAGGGTGTGTTATATCTTACCTAAGAAGGGAGCTTCTTTCGGTGGCAGTAACAGGGGCCTTTATTGACCAAGTGCTGTGCCCAAGGTGAGGGGACTGGGCTGTGCAAACAATGAAGTAGAGAAAGTCCTCCTAGAGCCAAAGTCACTAATTATACATTGTTGTTACAATACACAGAAAATTGTGTTACTGTGCTTTGTCAGTGCTATTTAAGAAAATAAAGTGTTTTTGTCTTTTAAACCTCTCTGTGCTTCACAAAATACCTTTTCTTTCTGCATGCTTTCATACTTTCTTTAAAATGTCTGTTTTGAGAATCGGCTGGTCGTGGGGTCCTGGCGGGTAGAGGCACCTCTGAGAGGGACTTTTAAACTTCCTAGAGTTTACTGATCGCCCCACTGCTTACTGACAACAAAAATTGTTCTCCTGTTTCCAACGAGCTTTGTTTTGAAGTTTTAATCAGGTCTAAATGGGAAGTTATTGAGGAGAACCCTGTGGTCTGCATTTAAATCCTGGCCCCTCCCCTTCGCGTCTCAGGCTTTGTTGCCTGCCGTGTGGCCTTGGATTCCAGAGTGTTCCTAACATACATAATGAGCTCAATGTCAAACTGATGGGGCTTTTGTCTTTAACAATAAGCATTTAGCTCAACTAAATGAATAGAAATTGCTTTAGTGAATTACAAAAGCCAAGGTCCTTTCAATGCAGCCACGCTGACATTAATTATTTTCAACATTGTCTTATTTTTGCAAATGCCTTCACTTAAAATTTGACCTAAAATGTAACAAATCCATTTCCTGTTTAAACTTAAAAAAGTATAAATAAATCAAAGTGTCTGAAGATGGTAGGAAAATCCTCTTCTGATAAAAAAAAAAACACATACACACACACAATCGAAGAGCATGATTGAATTATTCCTTTGATGATGAGTCGGAAAATCTCCGCAGTACTATCTACTTCTCTCCGTTAGTTGGCCCGCTGCACCACTGCCCTAGGTGCAACGGGACCAGTTCCCTACAGTAGCAAAAAGGGGCTGAGTTCCTTCTGGGACACTGAGACCAGCATTCCCAGGCATCCAGTGAGCGGCCACCGTCCTCTGGAAACCCCTCCGCCCTCGTCCCGCAGTTGCCGCGAGAGATCTGAACGCTCTTTCCTAAATCTCTGTAATCCAATAAGCTTCTGTGTTTAGCAGCTTGTTTTGAAACTTGTACAGCACCCCAGCCTGCGTCTCCTACGGCCGCTTGCAGGCAGGTGAGCGCCCGAGGGCCTGATCATTATTCAAGGCGAGAGGCCTTCTCAGCCCCAACCAGAATGTAATTTGTAATTAACTGTCATTTACTTCTGTCTGCATTGACTTGTTGTTCAAAAGACAATGTAACTGGGCTGGTCACTGGTTTCTCTTTGTTGTGGATATAATGTCTCTCAGATCTGGTTGTTTTCATAATGTGTAGAAGCCCAGGGCTTACTCTCTTGAAACCAGAAGGAGAAGGGGAATTCACTGAAATAAATCCAACACAAATAATTTGTTATGCCGAGGCACATCAAACATTCTATTTGATGAAATGGGATAAACCGTCGTACTGGAGAACCGCACACAGTTTAAGCCAGATAATTTAAATGACCGGAGTGAGAGCTCTCCGAAGCACATATTTAAAATGCAGTCTTCAAAAGGCGATCTGTTCTGGAGCTGCGGACTCTAATTTATGCTCGCTTTTCAGTTTAATTATTTGCTTGTCACACTTTTCATTAGGAGAAAAATAAACAGAATGTGTGGCGAGGCCTTGGATGGAGGTCTGTGTTTCCAAGATTGTCAAGCAACTCCAAGTTTGACGACTAAGAAATTAACAAAGCTTAGAGTCCATTTGAATGGGAAAGACTGTGAAAGTATTAAGAGGTTTGAAAAGAAAAGCATCAGACATTTATGCAATTAGATCTCTAACAAGTTTCTCCTTCCTCAGTATTTGGGATGGGGGTGGTGGTGGGGGCGGGGAAGCAGGGGTTACAATGATCTTGAGAGTAAATAGCTCTTCCTAAATGTTTAAAATTTTCACTTAGAAATCTCAAAGCTTACTGCAAATGGGAATGTCTGGAAGTTGGAAGAGCACCATTATATATATAATATATATTAAATATATATCAACATTCTAAAGGTGCAGTAGAGTGGCCTCTAGCACCACACTAGTGCCCGTGAAGGGTGTCATTGTGTATTTGTGAATGGGACTCATACTCAGAGTCCTCTTCCTGAGGAGGACAGACTCTTGACCTCAGCTAGTTGTCCCATCAGCACCAGGCCAGAAGACACAGGGACCGAATTGCCTGCTTATCTTGCTACCTATGGAGCCGTCTCAGTTCAGTGTTCATGGCTCCCACAGCGTTATTTTTAAACACACCAAACAAATGAGACCCGTGCACTGAAAAGGTGCTCAGACTGTGGAGACCAGCAGAGTGCGGCACTGATTTTCAGCCTGGAACCCAGAAATGTGGGCCGGTCACCACTCCACTTGTTTCCGGGTCAGTGAGAACCTGAGAGCTCCAGATCCTGCTCTCCTGTTTAGAGATACAAAACATACCCATACGCAGAGCTCTTCAGAGTGTGTGCTGCATGCCTGGGTGGAGAGAGTGTGGCAGAGGAGGGGAGAAGGAGGTTTTGCTCAGACCACAAGTAATGAAGCATCAGGCCCTAGGAGGTGGCTGGGGCTGGGTGGGTCTCTCCCAGCTGGCCGTGGCGGGGTGCTCCACGACACCCCAGGGCCCCAGCATTTTTGAAATGCAGCAGTAACATCAGGGAGCCACTTAGATTCAGGCCACTCCAGAGTGTTTGAATGCATTTCACCATGGGCTTCCTGAAAACTGCAGAGCTCAAATTTACACCTTACTCGAAGCGTGGTTTCCCTGCTGTTAACTGGTAGAGGGGGCACTGACCCTTTTGACCTGGGTTGCAGGCCTCTAAATGCCCAGGTCCCCTAAACTGTGCAGCAGGATGGCCCAGCAGTGGCCCTCTGCCACCAGGGCTCTCCATTTCCTCTCTCTCTCTCTCTCTCTCTCTCTCTCTCTCTCTCTCTGGCTTTCTTGCCTTTGGTTTACATCCAAGTTGCACAGAAATAAGAGATGACAGTTGTTATAGATATGCCGGTTTAATTACTTGTCAGCTTATGGCTGGTATCTCAGCCAGCCGACACAGAAGCTTAACTTTCTTCTAGTAGCTTAAAACCTGACCAGCTGCTACAGCTTACATATTTGTCTGTACAACTCTGGATACATTTAAGATTAAAAAGAAAAAATAGTCGAATGCTCTTTCTGATTCTCTAGTAAAAGCCATCAGCCTCCTGATTCCACATAGATCTCAAGTGATGGGCGATGACGTGGCCAAGCTGACATTTAGGGGAACGTGGCTGCATCTTAATTCCATGTTAGAGTTTCCCTGAGGCTACACTAACACACTCTTATGGCAGTACGTGCAAATGAGAAAGCACACATGTACCCATGATAAGGCAGAACTAGCATTGGGAGAGTATAAATAATATACAGCGAATGCTGCTGTTCTTCCAGGTCTACAGACTGATTTGGATGTCCTTGCCATGAAAGGTTGTCTGCCTCGATACTGGGCTGATTCCTCCTGTTTGATTTCTACTCTTCTATTTAATATTGGAATACTTACCATGCATCTCTGATTCAAACCTGCTCAACAGGCCTGCCTCACTTACTCTTGGCCTTTGCGTGCAAGACCCTGGATCTCCTCAGAGAAAGGTTAGACAGTAGATCTGGTGCTGGGTCAGCCACTCTGTGGAGTTTGGCCTGTGCCCTGACGCCTCTCCATGGTCTGCCAGCAGCTTTTAGTGTTGTTGTTATTATTATTTCTGTAGGTAAAAATGCCTTAATAGGCACAGTTTTACATAATTTACTCTAATTATTATTATTATTATTATTATTATTATTGACCTGTCTTTATTTATTACCTGCCAAGATAGTTTACATTGACCTGAACCCAATTACTGGTTACGGTAGTTTCCTTACTGCTCAGTTCACTGTGAAAGCTGAACTCATGGGCTGTAAGTCCAGTTAGGATGCAGAGAGACTATGAGACTCTCTCCCTGGTTTTCACTGTTACATAAGAAGTTTTTGGTTTGTTAGAGCACAGTAGAGGGCTGGGTTATTGTTTGTCACTTAAACTTGGGGTCTCCAGTTCACTTTAGAAACTAGGTAGGTGAAAACCTCTGAGACCTGCCACACTTTGCAGGACTGCTTTGGTGAGGTCAGAGCTCTGGGCAGGGGGAGAGGCCCTCATTGGCAGCCATGGGTCCCGGGAGGGGAGCGTGCTGTTTGTTACTAGCACAAAAGTACATTTTCCTTTTCGGATGCTTTGCAGACATATCCCAGGTTCTTATCCCCTGATGAAATTGATCCACCCAGAATTTTGAGGTTAAGGTATGAGGAATTTATATAAGGGAGCTGGAAATGTCATCTTTGCCAGGGTACGTCAAGGAGCATCCTCTGCGTGTATTGGCGCCACTAATGTATTCAGGAGGCGGGCGCACAAACCCGGTGGTGCCACACAGATTAGCGAGGGGGCTTTTGTGCCTCTGGAAGCCTTGTTCACATTCAACCTAGGATGACTAGGGGAAAAGTTAATTTGATTTGATGGCCGAGCAGGTCACGTGTTTGTTCAGTTCTTTGCACCAGCTGCCCCTCCTGCAGCCTGTTAGAAGGATGGTTTCTGTGCAGTGGTCCTGGGCAAGAAGCAAACCCATCCAAGGGCTGCATCCCGCCTGCTCCACGTGGAACACCCTGGAGCCTGCACGGCAGGGCCAACTGTTCTGAGTACATGCACGTGGGTTCGTTGGCCAGCTTATCTTTGACTTGGAATGTTCCCTCCTGTATCTCATGTTTACAAACAAAATAAAACAACATAAGGCCAAACAGGCCAAAAAAAACCACAAAGCAAAACAAAGAAACAAAAACAAAAACAAAAAAACTCCTCCTTGAACAAGCACAGTAAAGAAGAGACAATGACTCAGGACAGGTTAAACGTCACCCGTCCTTAGTAAAAGTACAACCTTGCTCTCCTCTGGTATTTGACATTGCTGAAGGTTTTGTCTTGATTGCTTTCAATAAAATTCAAAGTAAGGATGACTGTCTTGGCTCACTAAGCAACAAGGTTTAATCACTAATTACAATCCTTTATTACCAGTAGTTTAATAGGTTTATGATAGGTCATAAAACAATTCAGCATGGGAGTACATAAAAGGAATGGCTTCTACAGCTGTGACATCTTAATATCTATTCATTGTAATCATTTTATGATCTTTAATGATAGTATTTTTTATTAAAATATGTACATATGCCTTTACATGGGCTGTGCTGCCACCAAAACTAGGAGGTGGAGCGAGTGCTGCATAAATATATACTAAAATACTTAATGAGGCATTTTGAAAACTTCTATTGTCAAAAGCATGTCGACTACATCACATGTGTGGAGTCTCATTATGCGTAATTATAATAAAATTATAAGTGCTATAATAATTCTAACCTTGAAGGCACAATAAAGGATAGCTATATTTGCCTTCCTTGCCCACACATCTGAGGCACTTTCTTCATTAATTATATTTCACATAAGAATAATTACATTGTGTAAGACTGAAATTCCAAGGCGTTTGCTACATCTTGTGAATGCCAGTCTTTCTGGAGTGAGTGAGGTTTCCTAGGCTTAATTATATTCCCACCTATAATGTTTTATTCTATTTGGAGATAAGCGATCTGTGATTTACATGGCTTGAAGGGAGGATGTTTGCTGTTGATCTTCATTTTATTTTGTAACCCAATTAGTAAAGTAAATAAATTGGGAAAAGAGGAGCTTATCAGCTGGTTTTGCATCGGGACTATCTTCACAGCTAAGTCAGCCAATCATATACCATCCTATGCTCCCTTTGTCTGCCACCTCCCACCCAAATGGCGTGGACTTTCAGAGCACAGGGGCTTGACACAGTCAGTTTGAGGACTGGGCGGTGGGAGAGAGGTAGCAGGACCTACATTCTCATTGTTTTGTTACTACTCCAAAAGTCCTTGTGTCTGTGTAGTTACGGCCTATTTGATTCCTTTTTTTTTTTCTGACACAGGGATTGTTGTCACCCTGGATCCCAGGGAAAATTTTTGATTTGAAAGTGGTTCGTGACTTCTGGTGGTAAATAGTTTGAGAATTTAACACTAGCATCAGGATTACAAGTTTGCTAATTGGATAAAATATATACTAATATTTATCAAGCTTATTAGTCCTCCTCAATTTAGAGATGAGGGCAATTCTTAAGACAAGGTAAGCTCTACCCAACCCCCCCTACCCCAACAGAAACATTCACACCTCAATGCAAATAATTCTCATTAAATCTAATTCCAGTTCTAGGAATATGACCAGAGCCCTAGAGTCTGAACCTGCCCTTCCCTTGCCCTTGCTCAGACCTGGAGGAAGCTCATTCCCCAAACTGGATGAAGAATTCTGTTTTAGGGAGGAGCACTTTCTAAGTATTTTTGAGTCACACTAGAATGCAAGATAAGTGACGAGAATTGCAGTGAAATTTTACTATCTTTAATTAAATAGACAAAGCCCATTCAAATTAGAAAGTATGTTGGGGACACACATTTTGCAACTTTAGTAACTTAATCCAGGCCAAAGAAAGAAAGAGAAATAGAGAAAGGAAGAAAAAGAAAAAGCCCAGTAGAGGTTCTCAAGGGAATAACTCTAGTGAATAGATGGAATGATTTGTAATTAGCATATAAATTGTATGCATGTAAATGATGCTTCTAAAAGGTATTTGAAAAGTTTATTTTCTTAAGTATTTCAAATCAGACCCCCTGCAACCTTGTTTACAGTACTGATTTGCACTTTCATGAAAAAGATTTGCAGTGAAAAGAAAAACTTCAGTCAAAGTCCTCTCTTCCTTCTCAACCCCCCTTGCTTGTGCTTTATCACAAATTACAAATTAGTGGCATACAAATTAATGAGTTTTCTACAGTATTCAGTCAACTCATGTAATAAAAAGCTTTAATTCAAACACTGGAGCTTAATTATTATAATTTATTTAAATGCAATGCACTGTTTGCTAAATTTCGTAGGACGGGAATCAATGTGTAATTTAAAGTTAATTTTAACGTAGAGAAACAGAAGCACCCTAGCCTTCCAGTTGGGTGGCAGTAGGCCCCACTGTCTCATGAAAACAACGATTAGGTATTTTATAGAAACACCTAATGTGTTTCTATGTTTAACGTGATAGGGAACAGCCAGCTGGGCCAGATCTAGAGGACCCCAAGGGATGGACTACACCACCAGGAGCTTTGACCTTTGCAAAGGCATTTGTTTAGGTAACATTGTTAAACAGTGGTAAAGTTGCCAGGCTTTTGCACCTACAGAAGATGAACAGTGACCACACCTTTCTGTGAGTAATTGATCGTATCCTACCCCCAGATAATACAAAACACTGGGCTGTTTTTCCTCAAGTCCTTGGACCTAGACTGTGGTCCAAGCATTGCTGGGAATAGGAAAGTAACATGTCCTGTATTCAAGAGATGCAACCCTGGCGTGTCATCCTTTCTTTGCTGCTGGTCCCTGGTAGGACATGCCAGACCTCCCATCTTGATCCTGCCGGAGCAGGACACCTCCTTTTTTCTGCACCATTGGTGTTCCCTGTGCAGTCACTTTGAGAAATACTGGAGTGAGCCTGTCTTTATCCATCAATGTCACATCATTCCCCTTTATTATTTAGTGGGTCTACTATGCCATTTTGAATTAATTCATTTCAAAACTAAAAGAAACTAATTCATATGATCAAATTAAAATGTATCAGGAAGTAGTTTTTTTGCATGCTTTTAGGGAAAATTTCTAATAGTATTTGGTTGGCTAAAAAGTGTATTTGTTCTTTTTTCCCTTACACTGGCTCTAGTAGTGCTTAGTTGCCTTTAACTTCGATTTTGTTAGATTGTATTGTGACAGCTGTCATATCAGTGTGCATTTAAAAAATATCAAAGTTGATCCATTCATTTACTGATGGGCACCTAGGTTGCTTTCAGCACCTAGTGGATCAAAAAACTATGGTACATTTACACAATGGAATACTACGCAGCAGAAAGAAGGAGCTCATACCCTTTGCAACAGCATGGATGGAGCTGAAAAGCATTATGCTAAGTGAAATAAGCCAGGCATTGAAAAGACAAATACCATATGATCTCGCCTTTAACAGGAACCTAAACAACAAAACTAAGAAACAAGTAAAATATAACAAAAGACACTGAAATAGAGGACAGGTTGTCAGTGCCCAGAGGGGAGAGGGGAGGGAATTTCAGGGGAATTTCAGGGGAGAAGGGAAGGGTTTAAAGGAACAAATATAGAGGACACATGGACAAAATATAGAGGACAAAACTAGGGGGGTTGGAAATGGGAGGGAGGATGGGAGGGATGGGTGGGTGGGCTGGAATATGGGAATAAAGGATAGAAACTGTATTGAATAAACTAAAATAAAAAAATTAAAAAAACACATCAAAATTGGTGAACTTTTGTGCAGCTATTTTAATACTGAAAATGGAAGAAAGTACTCAACATTTTTGTCACATTATGCTTTATTTCAAGAAAGGTAAAAATGCAACTGAAATGCAAAAAAAAAAAAAGATTTCTGCTTTGTGTGGAGAAAGTGCTGTGACTGATTGAACATGTCAAGTGGTTTGGTCTTATGCATTGGAAGATGTTTAGCAGCACCCCTGGCCTCTACCCACTAGAAGTCAACAGTAGGAGATAGCCAACATACTCAAAATATCTCAAAATATACTCAAAACATACTCAACATACTTAAAATATAAATCAATAAAATTATTTATGAAAATGAAAAATGAGCCTTCTATTTTACAGAAAAAAACTAAAGGGGCTTTTTGGCCAACCCAATAGAATTACACTGACACCAAATCAGTAAAATTAAGTTGTATTAGCTATTACCAAATTCTCCTCTGGGAAACATTGTGTGAAATGCAAATGCCACCAACCAGGAAGGAGAGGGCCCACTTTTTTACTCTCTGGTCAACGTGTAAGGGTTTTAAAACTTTTTACTCCTTGTTTTTCTCAAGTGGAAAACAGGTATATGAATGTTAGTTTGATTTGCTTTCTTTAATTATGAGTAAAATTGAGCCTCTTATTTTGGATATTTAACCTTTGCATCTTTTCCCTGTGAACTCTAAGTTCACACCTCTTTTGCTCTTGTTTCCCCTGGTTAATCGTTTGTATTTTCCTTATTGTTTTCTAAAAGTTCTTTATAATGCCAGAAAACAGCCCCATGTCCACAGTACCAGTGAGCTGGTAAAATAGGGACGATGGCGTGGAGTCTGGGGAGGGGAAGTGCAGGAAGTGAGTGGACTGTGGTCTGGCTCCTGCTGGCTCAGCAGGACTAAAGTCCATGTTTGGCACGATTGGATGGGTCACGGTTCTCTCATGATCCTTCAGTGATCCTTTTGGTCACTGTGTCCTCTCTGTTGTTAAAAAATTACCTGAAAAAATTTAAAGATCTAATTGGCTTTATTCAAGGATTCATGCATGAATCAGGCAGCTTCCAATCTAGCAAACAGAAAAGAAGATCCAAAAAGCTCTACAAAATAAAATGCTTTTAAAGACAGAAAAGGGTAGGAAAAGAAAGTTAAAAGAGTAGATTGTTTGAGGCAAGGCCACCCTTCCTTGGGAAGGCAGGGGGTCTGTCAGGCAGATTACCTCACTGGTGCTGGTCAGGAAATTCCTGGTTGACTGGTTAAACTTTACATTCCTGGGAGAGGCTGAAACTGCAGTTAGTTCAGGTATTAAATCTCGGTTTGCCAATATGGGGCTTAGCACAAGTGACTCCATTTTAGGCCTGTTGTCTTACTCTCTCTCTTTCTCTTTCTCTCTCTCAAAAATTCCCTCCTTTTGATCAAACTCAGCATGAGAGATGTGATCAAACTTGAAGGCATTGGGGCCACTCCCAGCGACCTCTGAAGTTCTCACAGCCTTACCAATCCTCTGTGTGGTAGTCACATGTCATATTTTTGCTGAATCTTTTTGGTGTTCACAGGTCGCAACTTCAGCCCCATGATTTTTCAGTCAGGCATTCTCATTGTTT
The DNA here is from genome assembly GCA_028533065.1 of Trachops cirrhosus. Taxonomy (NCBI): domain Eukaryota; kingdom Metazoa; phylum Chordata; class Mammalia; order Chiroptera; family Phyllostomidae; genus Trachops; species Trachops cirrhosus. The sequence continues at coordinate 163,099,630 of CM052540.1, forward strand.
CTTTTCTGATGTTCCAGTCTTAGAGAGATCATTTGCTTGGTGGTTAGTGGTTACAAACACACATTTAAAGCCTCTGAGAGAATACAGAACCCCAGGGAGACTGCTATGATTATTATAAGCAAGATAATTCCTGATGTCAGGAGTGTACTTTGAAGCCATGGTCCCTGGGATCCAAACTAATCAAAATCAGGTAAGTTGAAGAAAGACGCTGTTGAAAGAGTCACCTTTATAAACCGAGTGTCTTGCTCAGTGATCTTCTCCAGATGTGTTAATCCAGATGCAGTATGTGGGGTGGCCACAGCACAGACACCTCCCTGATCAGCTAAAAGACAATGAAGGGCTGTCCTATTATAAGAAAAAGCTTTGGCCAGACAGTCTAAGGATTTCTGTTGGACAGCTATTGCTTTAGGAGCAGATTCTGTAATACTATTGAGAGTTAAGGACAGACTCCTGATCACAGCCTCACTTGCCCTTACTCCCGGCTGATGGAGCAATGATCTACAAAGGAAAGCTAATTTTAAAATCTTGGATGCCTCCTGGTAATTTCCACTTGAGTCCATGGCTCAGAATTGGAAACTTAACATTTAAGTGTCTGTAGATCACACAGGTGGTTTTATTGTGGTTAGCCTTGCCTGCTTTCATTTCTTTGTATGGAGCTTGGGTGCAATGTTCTCTGGGTTTGGGATTGTTAACTAGAGACAGGGTAATGGACCAACAGGGCAGGGGAATCAGAAATGATTGGGGAAATTGTGTCATTGAAAGTCAAGTGTAAGTTGGTGATGGGCAGAACTATAACATCATTAGCATCCTGATGAATCCAATGGCCTTTTGAAGGTTGGGTTGCTCCCCTTAGTAATGGCTTGGAAGACCCAGGTGATGGGATTATCTTTTCAGGCCAATGCCAGAGTAAAGGAAAGAAGGAGAGAAAGGGTTTTATTTAATTAAAGTGAGAAGTCTTAATCCAATGTCTGGGGAGAAAGCAGTGATGTTGGCTACTGCTCTTCCCAATCTGATTTTGAGGTCTCTGTATGGTGTGCAGCTCCTGGAGGGTGAAGGAACCCTTTTTAAATTGGGTGTATGGACTCAAAGTTCAAGTCCCTGAAGTCTGGCTGTCATCTGGGTAGTGAGAAGGACCTATTATAGTCACCTCCAAAGAGATTCAAGGGCAGTCTTTGTTCTTAATTATTCCAAATTGGGAAAGTGAGAGAGAATTGGAAGTGTTATTTTGGAGAGTCATAGCCAGATATGTGAGGAAGCTAGAAAATTTGGGGTGAAGTCCCGTTTACCAGCAGATAATAAAACCTCAACACAATGAATAGAATCAGAATCTAACGCCTACAATTTGTAGAAGTAAACATAATTTTTTTCTCTACCCCTCATTTTTTTAACCAACAATGCTCACAGTTAAAACTAATTTATTTGCATTTGTCTTAGTGTAATTATTTACATGGGGACAGCAAGAATAGTGACTGATAATACAAGCTCTTTTTAAGACTGCTTTATTAGAACCGGGTCAGCAAAGTGCCAGACTGATTTTTCTAAGGGGCTTTGTTGGCTCCATAAAGTCTACCTTAAGATCTGTAAAGCTTTCTGTCATGTCTGAGTCAATGCATATCTCTCTCAAATATGACATTCTAGTAAAAACCTTGACGATACAGATTTCCACTTGCATCCTATTACATGGAAAACAGATTCTTATGGAACGTATGTAAATAACTAACTATAGTGCCATGAAATGATATTTAAGTGTTTCCGAATTCTGAGACATCAAGTAGGCAGAAACAGTAAATGTTCCATCTTTGTTTACAAATTGTTGTATGCCATATATGAGGGGGACCCCCCCAAAACCAGAATTATTTTCTGGAGGGCAGGCCCCTTGTAGTACAGGTTTCCCCCACTAAGCGAGTATTCTAGGAGGCCATCTACATCAGTGCACTGGCTGGCGTTGTTGTGAGAGGCTGTGTTCAGTTCAGTGAGTTATTCTTGAAGAATCTTTCAGTGGGTCTGCCCATTTCATGATAGGTGATTTATAGGACACCTGCCCACACTGCGCTGAGTGTTCAGTAGTTTTTGACCAAAAAATGGCATGACCTTCATGCCCCACCCTTCCTATTCACCCGACCTTGGCCTGAGAAATATTTTGTAAAAAGTGCTCAAAGGGAAATCTTTTGCCCATGTGGAAGAGGTAAAACAAAAAATGGCAGAAGCACTAAAAGGCATCATAATTGAAGAATTCAAAAACTGTTTTGAGCAGTGGGAAAAACATCTCAATAAGTGTATTGCATCAAGTGGAAATACTTTGAAGGTGAATGAAGTTTAAACATGTAAGAATAAATACACAATTTTTATAAGTAATTCCAGTTTTTTTGGACCCCCCTCATACAGCTTAAGTAAAAGGGTCTTTTTAAATCTGGAAAAACAAAACATTAGAGAACGAACAATATTTCAAACAAGAAGTCATAAAAATTATAATCATCTTCCTCAGTTCGTTCAGTCCCAAGTTATTAATTTTTGTTCTGGTTGAATCCAGATTTTTAAAAATTAGCTCTATAAATTCTTAACCAGTTCAGTTTCATGATCTTAGCGATCAGAAACTCATACGTGGTAAAGTGCTGTCCACGAATCTCCTTGAAGAGGAAGCACTTCCGCAGGAACACTGCTGCAAAAACAGGGGAGTAAAACCATAACTCTCTGCAAGTGACGAATGAATTTAAAAACTCCATTATTAAAGATTGGATGAGAATTCCATTACAATAAAATTAATAAGAAAAGTTAATTATTTTTATTTCATGATATTTTAAGATAATGACTATAATTATGACTGATAACATTGTATCAGGACATAAGCAGTGATTTCCAGGAATTTCACACAGTTTCTGGAACACTTAGAGCATACTCCTCTACAACTCTGACATAAAGAGTTTTCTTATTCCATCATATTTGATGTTTCTTATGTAATATATCAAATAAACCTAATTAGTTGAACATCTCCCTTTTATAAGGAGAGAGAGCAAATCTTTTGAGATGTTTGGAAAATTGCCAAGTTACTCCCATATTAAAAATAATTAAGAGTTTGATTTTGGAGGGAAGTTTGTCAAAAATACCAAAAAGTTTTAAACACTTGGTCAAGCAGGATCATAGGTCACTGTGAAACAATGCTTAGTCATTTTTTAAACAGAACTAAACCCAAATCCCAGTTTTGTGCCAGCTTACTTTTAATATTAAAACTTATTTAAGTTTATTTAATTTTAATGAGCTTTAACACACATAAAATTTCTTGCCAGATTCCTTTCCCACAGCACTTTTAATTTTTAACATTTAGATTCTATCCTATTTTTCCTCTTCCTCACTTTGAAATAACCAACCTTGTTATAGAACAAAATAACTTTCCTGCTACAGAAAATTTATCTCCACCCTTTAAACCTTAAAAAAAATCTAAACCACTCCTACTTTCCTTGTATATGGATATGTTTTCCTTATTATGTTTAGTAGGTTTAGTTACATACATTAAAATTTTTACCCTAAAACTTAATTTCTGGTAAAAATAAAAAAGTAAACAAGTATGAACTTTCTGTTACACTAGGATTCTGTAGATTGAGAAATTTATATGCATAAATGTTTAGACATTAGACAAAGTTAGCCATTATCCTAAACTCTTTTTCTTGCTGACAAATTTTGTAAGATAACATGAAGTTATCAGAATAAAATAAAAGTATTTTATTTAAGGCTGATAACTCTAAAAACAGGTCTGTTTTAATTAAGCTATCAAACATAAACTGGGTTTAATACCAAATAGTTCCCTGATTGTGTGAACCTTATATTCATTTAGGTTAGTTTCTATTACATTTCTATGAAAGGTAATTCATATAAGTGCTTACTTTTCTTTAAGTTGGTTACATAGAGCTCTTTTACAAATTAGTTTTGGAATTAGCATGCATAGGTGGAAATGATACCATCCATATGCAACACAGATACGTAGATACACATAAAAGTGCAGACACAGAGACCTTATAGCTTCTGTGTTTTAAAAGTACTGCCATGAATCAAGTGCAGTAACACAAAACTCACTAGTTATAACAGAAGTTGGCTTTGTTTTTGTTATAGATAAGTTTATCTGCTCAGGTGGCTAAAGCTTTTTACTAATATTTGTGGATAAGACAAATAATTTTTCATTCACCTGAGTTTCCAATGACCTTTCCCCCTTTTGTTCTTTTTCTGATACAACTACCTCCCTGAAGTTGGTACTTTAAAGAGATGGACTAGATAAGAGTTAACGTTTACATCTCAAAGGTGTGGGGAAATAATGCAAGCTCCTCTAAGGAGGACTTTGGTGGATGTAGAACTGCCCCCACAGCTGCATTTCCAGTTGTGCAAAAATGTGTAAGATAAGGACGGTTGATCTCAGTTCCTCAAGGAATTGGGTTTCAGCTTAAATGACATCATAGGCTGATCTACTCATCCAACTATATTATCTTCAGTTTGCTTTTTTATATCAGGTAGAAGATTTCCAACTAAGATGGAAATCAAAAGGTTTCTGTGTTCTAGATTTAAAGCTGGGTGCCTTTGGGATCTTTTAGCATATCTTTTCACAAAGGCTTCAGAAGGGTTTCTTTCCCTCTGGGTACATGGTTTCATTTTAGCTCAGAGGAGCAGACATAAAATTCTTATCAGGTTCTGAATAATTTTAGTTTTCCCTGGTTATTTAATGAAATAAGATAGAAGTTTACAAAAAAAAAAATAAACAAACCTTAGCATGCCCTGGCTGGTGTAGCTCAGTGGATTGAGTGTTGGCCTGTGAACCAAAGGGTTGCTGGTTCAATTCCCAGTCAGGGCACAGGCCAGGGTTGCGGGCCAGGTCCCCAGTTGGGGGTGCGTGAGAAGCAACCACACACTGAAGTTTCTCTCCCTCTCTTTCTCCCTTACTTCCACCCTTTCTCTAAAGATAAATAAATGAAATCTTTTTAAAAAAGAAAGAAAAATTTGCACAGGCCCTTTGAAGACAATCTCTTTTCCAGTGTCCCAACTGATTACAATTAACAATGGACCTCCTAGGAGGGTACAAGGCAGAGACCCAGATGTTATTTTACGTCTCTGACCCCAGAGCTGTTGTATCTGTAAAGCTAAAGGTTTGACGAACTTTTGTTTACAATGTTGTGTCCTTGAATTTCCATTAGCCTTTTGCAATCAATGTTTTAATGAAGCTATTTTAGAATTTAGAAGGCTTTTGGAGGCTTCTGTGTACCAATAAAAATAGGTACCCAATTTGGCTTATTTGGTTCAGGAAACTTTACTTTTTAAGTGAATGGTCTTCTCTAATTGGAATATTCCCCATAAAAGCCATTGTAAATTTATGTTGTTTTTACTAAGATTTTATGATTTTTATAGATATCTACAACTTCAGAGACCAAACTTCTTAGACATAAAATAAGCAGATGTGCTAGAAGGTGGTATGCTCAATTCTTTGGATTTTAAAGATTTAATTATTATTATTATTAGCTAAGCCTTTGGGTCTTTCAGAGCCAAAATAATACCTAAAAGAGAAGTGTCACTCAGTCATGAATTTTGTGATGTTTTACAGTGTACCTAATTGCGTACAAATTTCCATGAGGTTGGTGGATAACTTTGTGTTAATCTAACCCATTCTGTGACCATGTTATCCTAACATGAGAGACGGGGTTAGGTGGTGAACACTCTAAAAGCTTTTGAGTGCTTGCCCCATGCCCACCAACTTTTTTGCGCTTTTTACCTTGGGGATCCTTGCTGGTAATAGCCTTTGCTGCAGGTGCCTGTTAACTATCAACCAGCAAACTAGGCACTGGGCAATGGATTGAACCAGGAAACCTCAACAAGGGAGGACTGTGGAACGATTACAAGTGGGGAACTACAGCTGCCTTCAGCGGTTTCCAGTGTGGAATCTGGGGACAGACCGAGGGTTAGGGTTTAGACCTTACTGCAGACTGCAGACTGCACACCTCCAGCAGTACCTGATGTTAAACTAGGGACTGGGGAAAGGACAGAACAGCAGATCCCAATAATGAGGTCTGTGGTCTAGGCCTGAGTTTGCAAACAAATGGGGAACTGGGGACTGGAAAGCCAGTTAGATCAGGACCATGAAGAATTTACCCACGGCCTTCAGAAATGGCAAGGCAGAAAACTCAAAAGTGTTCAAGGGTACCACGCCTGGGTTTCTCATTGTCCCAAAGTTGTCTGCAGTTCACTTCAGTTTCCACTGTTACCACCAAATCTATTAAAAAAACAGAATTCAACTGAGCAAATTTAAAGATCTCATTGGCTCTCTTCAAGGATTCATGAAATAAGTAGCATCTCATCTAGACAATGGAAAGCTCTGAGGAGCTGTAGAAAATAGAAGGTTTTTCAAAGCAAAAAAGAGTGGGAAAAAAGTTAAGATAGTAGATTTTTTGAGGTAGGGTTCTATCAGGCAGATTGCCTCACTGGTGTTGATCAGGAAATTCTAGATTGACTGGTTGAACTTCACGTTCCTGTGAGAAGCTGAAACTACAATTTGGTGACATTAAGTCTTGGTATCCTGGTATGGGGCTTAGCACAAGTGACTCCATTTTGGGTCTGTTGCCTCTCTCTCTCCCCCTCTCTCTCTTTCTCTCAACACTGTGTATCACTGATAACATCTAGGTTGGGTGTTCTTGAACATTTTCCCCTTTATGAGACAACACTTAAATATATTCAGTTATATCCACTTAGAATTTACTTGGAGATATATGTAGAATAATTTATTTTTCTCAGGTTGGTGTCTCCTTTAAAATGTACCATTGAAACCCTCCTATTCTGTGACAATGTGTATAAGGATTGAGTGAGTTTAATATTTCCTGGTAGGAAGAGTATAAGAAAGCCAAAATTGACAGATGTTTGTCTGTCCTTCTGTCAACAGAAGGCAAATAATATCTATTTTCTTCTGAACGCAGAGACAGAAATCACGAGGTGTTATTGGTACTTTTTGCCTAGGCCTATTGATGTGTCATGCTGGGGAGAAAAAAAAATTCCTTTCTTCTCTTCTAGGTTCTTTGGCTGGTCTAACAATCAAATTGACATAAGACAGATTAACAGGAAAAAAACCTAATTTTGTACATGTGGGAACCCCCAAGATATGGGACCCAAAAGGGGACCAGATAAGTGAGGCTAATGTAACATCTGATCTGAGGAAAGAAGTGGGGTCTGAGGGCACAGAAGAAGGGAAGAGGAAGAGCAGGAGGTGATTCATCTCCACGGAAAGCTGAAGGAGGTGCTGGAAAATAAAGGTTGCAGATAAGTCTCTTCAGTGAAAAGGTGTCAGCTGTAATAGCTCTCTTCCTGATATAGGCTCCCTTTCTGATGGGAATTGAGGCAGTTGAGGGGGAGTAAAGAGCTTTTCCTGAACCTATTGGGTTTTGATTGGCTGTAGCTCGAAATAATTCCCATGCCTTAATGACATATTATGGGGTGGTAATCCTGTTCTCCTCCAAACATATGGGGACGTTTGGCTATTTGTAACATCTAACAGAAAGGGAAAGACTCCAATCTCTTACCTTACTGACTCGTCAGACAGGTGCTGAGGCAAAGCAGTGGTTCTAACGTCTTCTAGGATGTATGGTTCTCAACAGGGGGTGATTCATTCACCTATAAATCACTTAGCAATGTCTGAATGCATTTCATTTGTTACAATTGGGGAGGGGGCTTCTCCTGGGATTTAGTGAGTAGAGTCCAAGGATGTTTCTAAATATCCTACAAAAAACAGGACAGTCCCCACAACAAAGAAACGTCCAGCCCCAAATGTCAATAGCTCCGACGTTTAGAGATACCATCTCATATAGGAACCCACCATGGGGACAAAAAGGAGGTAAGACTCCATTCCCAGAGACCCCTCCTTGCCGTGGACGGCTGTCAGCAGAGTGCAGGCCTTTCCCCTGAGGCTTTGCACACAGACAAGCAAAGCAGGTCTTATTTGCCATCAGCTCTGCCGCCTGAGAGGTACCCGTTTACCCTGCCTGCTAACTTCGTGTCTAGTTCTAAACATGCCTTAGAGTGCCGAGTGTGTGCCAAGCTCTGTGCCTCAGTTTACAGTGTTGCCTTATTGGTTGTCCCCAAGACAATGGAGATTTCTCCCAATGTTAACGAATTATACTGACCAACAGTTCTCTTAAGAACTTGAATGACTCAGATAGGCATTATTGTTTGTCTTCCTTTAGTATTAAAATGAGTTTAAATCTTTTAATTACATTTTAAATATTAATATTTTAAATATATGTGTAAATATGCATTAAGATGCTCAAACAGAAAACTTTCAAAAGTACACAGGATGTGCCTGCCATCTTGCCATCTTTCTGGTATTTGGGGTAAGTTGGCACAGATTCCTTGCAGTATTGGGAGGAAATGAATGAACCAGTTCAGAATGCACTGGGCCTTCTTGTTGACCTGCAGAGACACAGGCACTCTAGCAGTGGCTGCAGGAGCTGGATCTGGTGGCTGGATTTGGAGCAGAGCCAAAGGCTGCTGCAATCAATTTTTACCATAACAAGATACCTGCTCCCCACACCACCTCAGGGAGGCCTCCCTTTACATCCATACCACTTTCTGTAAACTTGAGGACTGCACATCAAATTCATCTTTGCAACTTGGAAACAAAATGTGCACACCAGAATTTACCCCAGACCTTCTGAGTTGGAGTCCAAGAAATACTATTATCATCCAGGTGACACCTGGAGTGACTCTGATATTCAGACAGTGTCAAGAACTGCTGATTTGGCCAATATCATTCTCCTTCCAGTGGAGATTGTGATAGTACATACTTAGTTGGAAGTATCAGTAAAAGGCAGACACAGATCATTTCCAAGTTAAGAATTGGGGGCAAACGACCAAATCTCCTTTTTTATTTTGATTTGCTGTCTCTGGTCCTTTATGACCAGGAAAGGGGTCTTCACATCCTCATACCTTGTCTAGACACAATCCATTATCACCTCATTTAGTCTCCTGTCTGGTGGACTTACACACAGAACACAGGTAGTTGATGGGACAACTCCTTGGCCCTTTGACTCTAGAACCTTCTTGACCATGGCTCAGAACCAGTCAGAACACTTAGAGCAATCAGAGAAGATATGGAGCAAGACTCACGCATGTCGTGTAATATCTCCTCTCTATGGGGGTATATTCTATAGATAGGTGGCCTGTGAGAGAAGAAAAAGCAGTTCCTATATTTCAGTGGCAAAGACCAGCCACTGGCAGTGGCTGGGGAAACAGGGATCACCAAATTCTTCTCTCTGACACATTGTAAATGAATCACCTCCTGCTCTTGAAATTGAAGAAAGTGTGTCCTGAACCATGACTGTCCAAACACGGTAGCAATGTGGCTTCTGAATCACGGGGAAAAGAGCTGTCAGAGCCACCGTGGTTCTGTATGGGGAGAAGTTCAGACACGTTTAGTAAAGTTACTGCTGTGACATTGAAGCTGATGATTTGGCAACTCAGTGTTGTTTTTTCTCTTGAAAACTCTTGATGCTCGTGCTATAGAGTGGCCACAGACTGAAATAGAAGAGAAAGGGGCTGTAAGAAAAGGACACTGTGATCCAGAGGATATTAATTCTCAGGATCCATTGACATTTTGGTAGCACAAGCCATCAGATGCCTGCAGACCAGTGTTGTTATCGGGAGTTCAGTGTTTCCATGGCCGAACCATGGCTGCTGAATCATGGTGTGCTTCACCGGCCTACTTAATGGCTTCACGTGTTTGCTCATCCATCAGGGTACCAAATCCAGTCTTGTGAAAGGGACTCGGGGCCCAGCTCACACTGCATATGTTTTCACTTCACTGCACTGAGGTTTTCCATCTGCCCTTGTGTCACTAGATTCTGGAAACCCTAGAAGGTTGTAACAAGGTGGAACTGGATTTCTTGTTATTTGATGAGTCTCACAATCTGGATCTTACCGGGGCTGCTGTAGCCTGATAGAAGCTTTCTTGCCTTGCTTTCCAAGTGCTGTTAATCAGGGGAGAAGGCTTACGGAATCAGCCTTGGGAAGAATTACCCCATCAGTTGCAGGCAGTGCGGGACCGAGGTAGGCTTTCTCACGTGAGTCACTGGTGCGTATTCAGCCAGCAGGAGCCCCTTTGCCAGCAGGTGCCTGTTTTCCATATAACACCACTTGATTTCCAAAGCTGTCTCTAGAAAGTAGTTTAGTTTAATAAGGAGGAAAGTTTTGTTAATTCTTTTGGTAAAAGGAAAACCATTCTAGGCAGTATTCAAGGGCTATGTTTTAATTAAAATATAGCTAGTGCTATTAAAAAATGAACTCCTAAATGTATAATGTCTCAAACACAATATAAATGGATTTCTTGTTCCTGTAACAGACGAAATCATATACTCCTCATCAGAGGGCACAGCTTTGACATTTTCCACACATGGCTTCCAAGGTTGCACTAGTCATCTCAACATAGAGAAGCATGTGAGTGAGGTTTTTATGGGCCAGGCCTGGAAGTGTCACTCATCACTTCCATTCACATTCAGTGGGCTGGAGACCTAACCGCAAAGGAAGCTGGGAAATGTAGTCTGGCTATGAGTACAGAAAGAAAAGTGAATTTTGGTAAATAGCTATCTATTTCTGCCATTGGGTGTGTGGTTCAATAGGGCAGAACGTTATCGGTTTCCCATGGCCTCCTGTACCTGATGCATAGTAGACACTCAGTAAATGTTTGTTGAAGGAATAATACAGTGGGAATAGCATGGGCTTCAAAGAAAGGGAGAAACCTTTTGTGGTGATATGAGACAGTGCCATGCACTCAGTGGAAAAGCCATATGAAAAGTGGATACACAGAGCCAGGCTGGACATCTCCATACTGCTCCCATGTCCTGCTTGTCAGGCGAGGCACAGGGTATGTGGGGTGCGGAGCTGAAGGAGCTGTGTTCTTATGGAAGAGTCAGGATCAGGACCTTGGCTTCCTCTCTGCCCACCTCTGCCGTCCCCAAGCATCCCTCACCACCTGCTCCAAACCCTCTTCTGCTTTGGCCCTGGGCCAAGATCTCCCCATGAGCTTCTCAGTTTCCTCTTGTTTTGTTTTCCCTGTAAGTGGGACAGGGTGGCTGGGGGACTGGGGTTGGGTGTTTCCCTTCCCTCAGGTCGGCTGGACTCTGATAAACCCTCAGCACATTAGGTTCTGTGATACCATTTATTTTGAGGGCAAACGTTGTATAAAATAAAATATTCTAGGCATATTTCAAGATGGCCAATTTTCTCCTCCCCCTGCTGGGAGCTCAAGGGATGTTTTTCTGATCTGAGGAGCTGGTCAAGCTTCTAGAGGCCAAGCTCACAGAAGTGTAGGTGTCCCCCATGACTGAACCCCCAGTCCTGGAGCTTTCATCTCTCAGCCATCCATGCTGACCCTCCAGTGGTTCTTCAAGTGCAGTCCAGGTTCTCCTACCCCAGACTAGTTCCCTTCTCAACTTCTGCTTGTGGGTTTCTGCTTGAGATTTCTCTGTATCCGCCTTTCTATCTCTCTGATTCTGGAGCAGGGGTTTGCCCTGTACCTCACTTCTCTGATAGAGCTAACAAAGAACAGTTGGTTTTCAGTTTTTCAGCTTTTTTGTGTGTGTGAATGAGAGTGAGGATTTGCAAAATCTTTGCATCTTGGGTTGCAAATAGGAAGTCTCCTGTTCTTTTGAAAACATCTCTAAAACCTTGTTCTCAGGAAAGGATACACTGGTTGTTCATTCATTCATTTCTTCTGCACACTCTCACTGAGCTCACCTGTGTGCTGAGGCCCCCGGGGAACTCAGGATGCTGACCCCAAGAGAAGAGAGGACACAAGCGGTACCAGCGTCCAGACTGGTGTTGTGCAGAGGTTGGAAGAGCCTTTCAGACTGAAAAGAAGACAATGATCTATGTGTGTTAACCAATGAAACCTTGACTGGCCAAAAAAGACTGAGTCACAAGTGCACGTGTACAGAAGACAAACTTTCAAACTAAAATAATTTACCTCTGGGTAGACTTTCAAGTGAAACAAATCAATAGGGAAGCTATTTTCAGGGATGAGTTAGAGGGGACTTTTCCCAAGCCTTCCAGGGGCTTTTAGGTACATGATGCTCAGATATGTTTTGGGACCTTTTTTACAATAGATATGAGTGGCCTCCATATGCAAAAACAGGCATAGAGAATGTTCTAACAGAAGAGCCCAATTTCAGTTCATCTGTGGCCTCTGGGTGTAGAAATCATATTGCATCCACTTTTTTTCCCTATCCCATTAAGAACTGAGCCAGTTTCTTTATTTTTAAAAAGAGGAGAGGCCGAAGGGGTCATCCTTGCTGGATGTGACTGTCTTTGAACAAAAACACCAGTCTCTTTAAGCAGGTGCTTGTCCTATGACTGTTGGCTTAATTTACACACAGCTTCTTATGTTTCCAAATCTCCATTTAATTGATTTTTCTTTTGGGTTGATCTGGATTATACTCTGTGTTACTGTGCAAGTTTCTGGCAATCAAGGAGCCACTTTACAAAGTCCATTTGGCAATTTTGTGTTACTCCTAAGCAGATATGATGAAAACTACAATACCACAATTAGGCTACTATTTAGTACTTCTTGTATGTTTGCACTTTATTAATTGCATTGAATAATTCTAGCCTGTAAACAATTTAGTTTCATTAAAATGAGATTTTCGCCCCCAACACCTAACTTCCAATCCAGGGTACAAGACAGGAGTTGGGAGATTAGTTGGCACCAGAAGCACAGCAATGAGCCCGCGTTCCAGGAAGGTCCTAACCACAGCTGGTCAGCAGGACTTGCATGCTGGTTCACTTGTTTAGAATGGCTGTACGTGTGTCGTAAGAGGCGGTGGACGGTGGGCTATCCACCTGCTTCTCCACTGCTGGTGTGGCTCACAGGAGCTGGACGTGCCGTAGACCGACAGAGTTCAGTCACAACCAACCCGAGTAAGGACCAGACTCATGCCTTGGCTCTGCTACCGTGTTGCGTCATTTTCTTCAATTGGCTGCTAATTTGTGTAAATATGTTCTGTATCATGTATAATACATATGATTTCTGTTATGTATAATAAACATATAATTTTGCTTCTGAAGACCATCCAATTTACATATTATTGGATAAGTTGATTTATGTAAATATATCACCAACATATCCAATGATATGTAAATGAGGTGGCCTGTAGGAGCAAAATTGTATGTCTATTGTACATGGATTTCTTCAGAAACAGTATGGAAAATTGCCAATAGTATATACATGAGGTGGTCAACCTTTCTTTTCTCCTAAGTTCGGTTTCTTATATTGGAGCTTTTCTACAGGACAATAGAATAGCAACAAGATGGCAAGCTGGGGACACAAAACGCCCTAAAGCTTTCACTCAGTGGTCCTAAAGTTCAAATTCTCAGGACTCCTCTGCTGCTCACCAAGTTCAGAAACTAGTATGTTGTGTTGCCTTTGTGATCAAGTATTGAAAATGCAATCTAAGTTGTGTAAAACAGGTAGAAAATGAAACCTACAAGCTCTGAGTATAAGGCTTTAATGATGTTTGTATATTTATGTGTTTTTAAAATTACAAGGAGTGGGATAGGGATTGGTTGAAATGAGATGCAAGAGATTTTGGGGAAGATGAAGATGTCCTAAATCGCAACTCTGGTTGAGGTTAACTCAGTGTATAAATTTGTCAAAAATCATTTGATTGTATACTTAAAATAGGTACATTTTACTACAGGCAAATTGTTGCTCAATGATCTTGATTTTTAAAAATCTCCATGCCTGTTTAGTTGATTTTTGAAGCTTCCTGAAAGTAGTTTTAGGAAAGATTTCCAAAACTTTCCAAAGTTAGCAAAATTCAAACTCAAGTAAAATAAAACTTTTACTTAGAGTTTAGAATCTCACCAATGACATCTAGTTAGTCAGATAGATAGCATTCAGCATTTTGTGAGCTTCATGCGTGCCCTCAAAACAGGATAGTGGGAGAATTGCAAAAGTCTGCTCTGATGAGAATTCCTCCTGCTTTGCCTGCAAAGGCCCACTCTGGGGCACCCCACCCAGGTCAGAAAACCTGACTTTCCCACTGGACACAGAATGGACAGTGTGGCAGCACCAGCAGTCCATGAAACTCTGACCCAGCCCAATCTCTATCTCAAGTCATATTTGACCTCAACCTATCCTTAAACCAACCACTTTTCCTAACCCATTCTTCATTTGGCCCAACTGCTGTTTATACCTGATGTGAGGTCATCACACCACGGCCAATGTAGCTCAAGATCTCAGAAAGTTTTCTGGAAGTTTGTGTAGACCCACCTGAACTGGGAAAGGCGAAGCATTGTCTGTAAGTCTGTCCAGAAAAGAGGACGGCATTGCCCCTCCCTCCTATTCTTCCAAGGAAGTAAAACCACAACTGAACACTTTCTGCATGCTTTCTCCAGGGATGAGCACTTCCAGAGCTCAGCATCCGCACAGCATCATTGCTCAGCAGCATCCTGGACAGACTGTGTTACTTGGAACAAGCATCAAAGAACTTTCTAAATATGTTAGATGTGTTTTTAAGTATTTCCAGTCTTCCCATTTAAGTACGAGCTCCATACAGACAGGGTTCTAGGGCTGGTTTTTCTCCCTGCTGTATCTCTAAAATATTATTTGCACATAGTAGGTGCTCATAAATATTTTAATGAATAATTTAAATATTCATATATATGCATATGTGTGTATATGTATATTTAGGTTTATTTATATATTTTTAGGTAAATGGTCTTTGCAGGAAAAGCAGGAAATCTGTGTGGTTCTGTGTATACTGTCTCAGTGCCTCAGGTTCTTCGCACAGGTCTTCTCCTCTCCCTGGGGTGACCACCATGCCATCTGTTCTCCCAGGGTTGATTCTTGTTGTTCAGGTCTCAGCTTGAATATCAAGTCCTTACAGCCCAGTGCAGATGAGGGCTCCTCTCCCTCACGCCTTCATTGAGGCACTATGCACAGTTGTATTTATTCCTTGTTTGTGTGGCACTTTGCTCTAGTTCTGTCTTTCCGGGTGTCAGCTCTGCCACAGGACCCCTTTCCCTAATGCCTGCAACTAGACGGGGCCACAGCTTAGAATGCATTGCATGTAAAATTGTGGTATTTCCTTCGAAAAAACATTTGGAATTTGGTTAATGTGAACATTTTTAGAAGCTTTTATAAGCTCTTTGCCATTGCTTGAGTTTAATTGCTTTCCTGGTTAAAAAAAATTACTTGAAGATTAAAAAAATGATTGGTGGTGGAATACAAAAGAGATAAGCTAAACATCATGGCCAGGCTCATTGCTGCTTACAATGAAAATCTCAGGGTCCATCCATTCAGAGAGGTCTTGTCAGGCTCAGAACTACTGACCTTAGGCTGGATCATTCTTCCTCAGGGGAGCTGTTCTGCGCTCCGTAGGGCATTTAGCGGCACCCCTGTCCTCCACCCACTAGATGCCAGAAACTCTCCAGACCCAGGTGTGAAAACGACAAATCTCCAGATGTGACACCAGATGTCCTCAGGGGGCTAAATTCCCCAGGATGAGATCTACTGATGTGCAATTCAACCACAATCAGCCTGCTTCAAGGTAGTGACCACTTTAGTCCCTCCACCTATGCCAACGTTTACATACACTGTGCAGGCAAATACTCTATGCACAGCCGCAATTTACACACATATGCTCTGTACATGCACACTCTACACACACATGCTCTACACACATACACACTGTACACACACTTTAAATAGCTTTTATTTATTTATTTTTAGAGAGAGAGGAAGGGAGGGAGAAAGAGAGGGAGAGAAACATTGATGTAAGAGAGAATCATCGATAAGTTGCCTCATGTATGCACCCTGTCTGGGCACTGCACCCGCAACGCAGGCATGTGTCCTGACCAGGAAACAAACTGCAACCTTTCGCCTTGTAGAGCTACACGCAACCACTGAACCACACTGGTCAAGGCTATACACACACTTTCTACATGTTATCCTTCTGGATACTCTGCACTAAACTCCTACTAAATATTAGGGCCTATACCTTATACATATTTTTCTTGCTGGTGTATTTGAACGTCTCTAAATTTAACAGCTTGGAAGTTCATACCCTGAATGAGGTGTAAATCCCTCCCCTGTAGTTGGTTCTGTTGTGTCCACGAGGAACATTGCTTCTGTGTTAAAGATGTTACTGAGATGTGCCAGGAACTCCTGAAATAAACTTGTCACTCCTGTTCTCACTCTGATGATCCAAAATGACTTTGTGATCATTGGGAAAAACCGCACTTGTTTGGAAAGGAAGGCCGCTAAGAAGATACATTAAAATAATAAAGGAGAGGACATGGAGGAGAGACAGGCAGTTCTGTGGGCCGGCCCTGGGCAGGGCCCCTGTCAGGACTGTTTGATAAATGGAGGGCCCCAGGGGCCTCTGTATTTGTGTAGCACTCTGGTTCTGCTACAGCTGCTCACAAAACCAGCATTGAAGCGTCTTCCATGGAAAAATAACATAACCTGACATCGATCAGCCCATAGGGCATTGCCCAGAGAAAGCCATATTGTTCTGCCTGCCTGGCTGGGCCCTGTGTCCTGAGAGGGGAAGCTGAGCGAGGCCGGAGGGAGACTTTCCAGCACATTCGGAAGGACATGGCCCCTCCGGTCAACACTGCCTAACACAGGTGGGAGAGCAGGCAGCTCCCTCAGTCAGCATCTTTGTTCCTTCTCATCCCCAAACCCAGAGAGATGTGACCCCAGTGCTTCCCGAACCTGCAGCTTCTGGTCTGAAGGTGCTTGGGGCCAGCTTCAGTGGGCACTTCCCTTTTGGGGTCTGCATGTGGCTGGACATTGGGATGTCTATTTCCCCAGACAGGGCTAATCATGACCACCTGTGGCCCCATTAGGCACTGGGGCCGCACTCAGGCCAGCTTGTTTGCTAATGGTTTTAAAGTGCTCTTTCTACTGTTAAGGATAAAGAGTATTTCAAATGTCACTGGAGGTACTTAATTTACTTATGTTATATTTTAAACAGAGGCAGCTAGGAAAATCAATATTAAGTTACTGCATGAAACACCGATCAAAGGATTTCTTCAGATTTTTTGTGGATAAAGAACACATAAGGACCTTCATGAATTTTAGCAAATTTTACTCTACAAACATCTAGTGTTTGGGATTGTAATTGGATTATGTGACTATACCATGAGTCAATTTCCCACCACTTTCAAAGTCATTTTCACCTCTCATTACTCTTTTTAAAAATAACCGTGACATTTTTATTATTGCTATTATTTTTAATTGTGGTAAAATACATGTAACATCAAATTTGCCATTTTAACCACTTTAAGTGTGCATGTCAGCAGTGTGAAATACATTCACATTACTGCATAGCCATCACCACCTCTATTTCCAGAACTATTTTTATCTTGCACAATTAAACTCTGTCTCTACTAAACACTAACTCCCCATCCCCCAACCCCACCTCCTGGCACCTACACTTCTATCTTCTGTCTCAATGAAGTTGATGACTCTAAGTCCCTCATATAAGTAGAATCATACAATATTTGTCATCTTGTGACTGGTTTATTTCACTCAGCATAATACCCTGAAGATACATTCATGTTGTGGTATGTTACAGAATTTCTCCTCATTTTAAGGCTGAACAATATTTCATTGTATGTGTAGGGTGAGGCCAAAGTAGGTTTACAGTTGTTTGTGTGGACACTACAATAATTAATAAATAACAATACAAGAATAAATCTGTTTCACATACAACTGTAAACCAATTTCGGCCCCATCCTGTATACACCACATCTTGTTTATCTGTTCTTCTGTTGATGGACATGTAAGTTGCTTCCACTTTTTGTCTCTTGTGGTTAACGCTACTATGAACACGGGTGTAGGAATATCTTTTTGAGACCTGTATTTAATTTTTTTGAGAATCCAAGAGTAGAATTTCTGGATCACATCATAATTCTGTCTGTAATTTTTTGAGGGAATGCCATATTGTTTTCCACAGTGGCTGTGTCATTTTGGCCAATTTTACATCCCTACCAATAGTGCACACAGATTCTAATTTCTCCACATCCGCAACAATACTTGTTATTGTCTGTTTTTTAGTAGTAGCTATCTTAATACAATTTGACCCATATCGTTATATGGTCCATGAGCACCAACAAATAATGTACACCTTACTGTTACTGGATGGAGTATTCTTTAAATGCTAAGTAGATTCTGTTGTTTGGCGATGTTATTGAGTTATTCTGTGTCCTTCCTGACTTCTGTATCAATTGCTTTTTAGTTGGTCTATCAGTTGCAGAGGGATGGGTCATGAATTCTCCACAGTTATGGTTATTCTTGGTTTTGCCTTTCATTTCTGCCAGTTTTGGGTTCACACATTTTGTAGCTCTGTTGTTGCGTGCATATAATTTAGGACCTGCTATGTCTTCCTGATGGATTGATTCTTTTATCATTGTATAAGTTACCCCTATGTCTCTGTTAACTTTTCTTTACTGTGAAGTTTATTTTATTTGATTATTAATATAGTCATCCACCTTTTCTTTCCTTTGATTATTTTTTTATAATCTATGTTTCTTCATTTTTTGTTTAACCTGTTTATATTATTATAATTCAAGTGAGTTTCTTCTAGATATATAACTGGGTCATTTTTTTATAACCCATTTCACCAATCTATGTCTTTTAATTTTCTGATTACAACATTTACATTTAATGCAATTAAAATTAAGGGTTATGGCAACTATTTTATTTCTGTTGTCCTGAGGGCAACTATGTTTTTGGTCTTGTATCAATTTTTTAATTTTTAATTTTTACTGACATGTAAATGACATACAACATATTAGTTTCATATGTACAATATGATTCAATATTTGTATATATTGTAAAACAATCACTGCAATAAGTTTAGTTAACATCCATCGCCACACGAAGTGACAAATTTTTTGTGTGCGATGAGAACTTTTAAGATCTACTCTCTTAGCAACTTTCAAATATGCAAGGCGGTATGATATAGTTTAGTTAACCAGAGTCACCACACTGTCCGTTACATCCCACGACTTGTCGATCTCATAACTGGGAGTGTGGGCCTTTGACCCACTTCACCCATTTCATGTATCTTACTTACTCATTTTCTTTTAGAATAAGGAGGACAATATGCGTCCAGGTTGACAGGAACAACCCTGCAGAGAACAAGGGGAAGCAGGTGTTGTGTTCGTCCTCCTTTAGGATTCCTCGTGTGCGCGTGATGCGCCCACATTTGACAGCACTCCTTTGACTTCACTAAGCTCAGAATCCATGGCAGAACTTCACGTAATACAGTCAATAAATATTTGTGAAATTAAGTTTAATTCAAGCAACATTGGTCTTCAGTTTTGGGCATCGGTACATGTGCATGTTGCAGACAGTGTCTGTTTGTGAGAAGGCAGCAGCCCACAGAGCCCAGGCCAGTGTGAGTCGGAGGGCAGCCCGGAGCTGAGCACCGTGCGCGTGGGGGACTGTTGGAGTTGGTGTTTTTGGATGGCCATGTAGCTCCACGCCAGTATGTGAATATGACTAACTCCCTCTAGCTGTATAATAGGTGCTTTATACTCTTTTGCTTGAGATAGGATATAAGCATACACTCACCAGATAAGAAAATGCAGAGATGGCAAGAACTGTTAAAAAATGAATAGCTTTCCTTGTTAGAGTTTGAGTGAGACTAGGGTAACCCCGACAACTGATTCTGTGTGAGGATTTATGGGACCTCACTGTTGCTTTAGAACAGAGACACATTTTTGCCTTTGGAAAAAAAGTTTCCTTCTTCAAGAATGACCATCTTTAGCAACAGGCGAATAAGACCTGCACCAGAATGAAGGGTTCCAGTACTCAGTGCGTGTTGTCACACAGTTCATGAAAAAGTCATTAGCCGGCTGCCCCTCCTCTTTCCTTGTCAGGCAGAATCATGTCATAAATATCGTCACTTGTCAGGCAGGATATCAATCTATCCAGGTAGCCCCCACTTCCTGTCTCGGGCCATATGTTTCTGTTATTTATGTCAAGAAAATGGCATTTACACAACCGCTCTGGTTGTTGACAGAAGTTTAGCTCCTCTGATAGAGCTGAGTGTGTGGCCTGTGCTTAGCCCCATAGATAATATATGAGCTGGTGCAGTTCAAAATGTACTTGCACACGCCTGATGGGATAAACAGGGCAGGGCTGACAGCACCATCTGCCCAGCCGGCCGAGGATGGGAGGGCAGGGAGTTCCAACAGCATTGACCTCTGTCCCAGGAGGTCAGCACATTTTTGCTGAGATAGTGGTATGGCAAGTACATCCTTCTGACTGCTTAGTGATAAAGCTGTTTTGTAGGAGGGGCTCCTGCAACAAGGAGCCTTGGTATCTGACCTTTTCCGTTCCAAGATGCCTAGCACAGGGTGTTTTCATATAGGTATATGTTCTGTCTGTCCATTTGCTGCTGAAGTGGGCAGTTGACACTGAATGCCAACTGGCAATCAGAGATTTTCTGGTCAGTGATTGTGACTTGAGGAGAATTTGGCCTTGACTTGTCCATGATTATAGCCTTCTCACCTAAACTCCCATTTTGTTCCTCTTGTTTAGAGATATAAACACACAAAGTGGGAACAACACGCATGACACCAAACTTGGAAATAAGATAATTATCGATTTAAGCTTTTTGAATAAGATTAAGATATCAAGAATTATTTTCCAATTAATAGAGCATAATATGAGACTGAGATTTCATGTGTGGGAGCATGAATATATGTTAAATCTTTCAACACACACACACACACACACACACACACAGCATTATAAGTCTTTTCCTGGTATCCACTGGGACCTTCCATGATGACTCAACATGAACACCTTTATTTCATTTGGCAGCTCAGAAATTACTTTGATCTCTTTAAAAATAAAATAACTTAATCCTTAAGTATCAGTCTTGTTTTCAATCTCTACATAAGAATAATTGTATGTTTAGGCAATTTAACTATAACATTATAAAATGGATTATCTAATTTTTTTAATTGAGGTTCAAAAGCTTATATAATTTTTGTTAGTGGTATTTATCATAGCTTGAAAATGTGGTGCAGCTTCAATTTAATGTCTATGGAAAGTTGGACCAAAATTGAATATAGATCAGATCTTGAGCTTGCAGGTGGAACAAATCGGTCTGATTACATGGGATTACATGGTGCATAAATTTTTAAATTAAATAGTTTCTTGCCTTATTAGATAATGTCAACAGTATTGTTGTGGTGAGTTATTTTCATTTCTTGTCTACTTTCATGTAGAAGTTTTTTACTGTTAATCAATATTCCTTTATTTAGATGTGGTAACAACTCAGGACCTCACTTCTCTCTGGAGAGTCTGTTGATGTCATGTAAAATTTCAGAGAAAATCCATTTCTCTCCTTTTGATATGTTTTGTCATATAATTCTCTGGAATTCTCTTTAGTTTTGTTAGGCAGTCAAATTATGTCTTTTTATTGGAGCAAATCAATGCAGAGAATTTCCTGCATTTGAGGTCCCTGGTAATATTTACTGATTCTGTTTTTCATCTGTGGTCCAGCCTCAAGTTGCTTCCTGTTTACCAGCGGTATTCCCAGAGCCAATATCCACTCAGCAATCCGAGATTTTAGGGAGTAGAATCCCAGCAAGAAAGGTGCTGGGGAAGGTAGTGTCCTGGAGCTCTGGACACACATCCTCTCCCTGTGTGGCCACAGGCAGCTTCAAACACCAAAATATGGGTGTCTTGAGCCCTGGGCTGTGTGCTGTTGTCTTGGACTTCCACAGATAAAGCATGTTTCAGCCAAAAACCCCCACCATGTATGGCTTTGCTTAAGTATATTCATAGTAAGTCTAGCGTAGGAAACAGTTGAAACCAGCATAGTCCTAGACAGACTCTTTTCAGTAATGTTTGTCTCTATTGTTGTTGTGTTGGCCTTTGCTCTCTTATATGTGAGCACATTTAAGTAGTAATTACTTCAGTTCATGCATTTTTCTTCTCAAAACCTAAGGGCTGTGATAGTATTTTAGTTTACGTGCCCCTACGGGGATACCACCTGGGAATGATCCCTTAATGAGCCCCCAGGGTGCCATCTCAGTGTCATCTTGTGGACCATAGCTGCTCAGTGCGGCCTACATTCCCTTCACCTCCACATCATGTCACTTGTGTTGGCGTCCCACTCACCCAAGGCCCAGGAGCCAGGCTTCCGTGATGCCACATACTCAGAGCAACATCTTTCTTCTTGCTCTACCCCTTCTTGTGTCACGCCAGGCACATGGTAGGGACTTCACAAGTATTTCTTACATTACATTAACCAGGAGATTTGACAAATGCTGTGTGTGGGAAGGTAGAGGTGTAGGGAGAGCAGATTCCAGAATTTTGATGTAGGTGCAACTTAGTGATCATGATTTGCTTAGAAGAGTTTATTGAGGAACTAGTTCTAGAGCTGTTTTCATATTAGTTAGCATACTCCTTGTAAGTGGATTGCATTCTTATTTGGGTTGGTTTAGGGAAAAGATTGCAAAGGCGTATAAATGCAATTTAGAAATTTTGTGTGTGTATGTGTTTATTTGGAGTTACGAATACAACTATATTAAAGAATATAGCTGTAATTATATTATCACATACATATTTTTCCAAATGGATGCATAAAAATTTGGACTGAAATATCTATATGATATAAAGTTGCTTCTCCTTTTAGGTTGTAATGATTTGTCTTCAGTAAAAAGACGGCCAGGACAATCTTTTGGAAAAGTCTGAAGGAGACTGAAGGGGACACCCTTTTCTTTGCTGCATCCGCCACCCACATTAAGCTCTTGTGATGTCAGCCTCTGTCATCTTTCTCTAACCAGTGTTTCTGTCTCAGGTCCCCTCCCCATTGTCCATTCTGCACTCACTATTTGAGTGTAAATTGTGAATGCACAGTCAGTAAGTGTCTATTTTCACAAGTTGCAACAACTGTGCACACGTGTGTGACCCACATCCAAATTAACTAAGAGATTGTTAATCCACAGAGTAAGTACACATTTGACTTTACAGTCATACCTTGGGGTTCGTCATCTTCAGAACTCGTCACACCATGTACTTGTCACATTTTGATGAGAAAAATTGTTCTAGCACCCGGTGCTTGCTCGGGACTCACAGCTCTTGCTAGAACTTGTATGAATCACAATGCCACCCCGCAAGAGAAAATGCTTGATCACTCATAGCTTGGTACTCATCTGTTTCAGCACTCGTCACGAGTTCTGGAATGAATTAATGATGAAGTATTAAGGCACCACTGTATTTTTTAAAATGCCATATATTTTTATCAAAGTGGAAATATGAGTGATATGAGTGGCTCCACATCCTCACCAATGTTGTTTGTTGGAAGTCTGCATAATTTTAGCTACTCCATTGGGTCTGAAGTGATTTCTCATGGTGCCTCTAATTTGCATTTTCCTGTTGACTGCAGATATTGAACACCTTTTCATGACATTACTGGCTACCCATATATCTGCCTTTAGGGAGTGTATATTCAAGTAGTTTGTCTGTTTGTATTAGGCTGTTTGTCTTTTCTTTACTAAATTGCACCGTTTGTTTATGAGATCTGGATGCCGGTCACTTGCAGACACAGGTGTTGTGAACATGTCTGCTCTGCTCTGCAGTTGCCTTCTCATTTTCTTAATGATGTTTTCAATAACACAGATTTTTAATTCTGATGGAGGCCAATGTGTCAATTTTTTTCTTTTATGGTTAATTCACTTTGTGTTTTACCTAAGAAATCTTTACTAACTCCATGGTTGTGAAGATTTCCTTCTGTATTTCCTTTTAAATGCTTTATAGATTTAAGTATTCTATTGAGGTCAACAATCCATCTCAAATTAATTACTGAATATGCTGGGAGGAGAGGGGTGAGGTTTATCTTTCCACACGGATGTGCACTGGTTTCAGGTCCACTTGTTAAAGAGGCTTTTCGGTCTCCAGTTCGTTCCCTCATGCTATTGTTAAAAATCAGTTTTATCAAGGATGTGGGATTATTTCAAAATGCTCTTCTGTTCCCTTCATCCTTAGACTGCCTCCACTTCTGCACTTACTGCCTCACTTACTGTTCAGACGCAACTCTGTTCCTTTATTTCAAGTTCATTTTAGCTACTATAGGTCTTTGCTTTTCCATAGGCATTTTAGAATCAGCTTGTGAATTTCTGCATTAAAGTCTGCTGGGTTTTGCATTCTGTATATAAATTAACCTTCTTATTACAAATATTATACTATGTCACTCCTGTATCACAAAAAGTTTATGGCATCACTATCTCAGAACTAGTCCAAGCTTAGAATTCAACATCCTCCACAATTTGCAACCACAAATTTGTTTTTCCAGACACATTGTTCTACTTCTCATTTTCCAAAGGTGCTTACACTTTCCAGTTTTCATGTTTTTCTATTCCAGACTACCCTTCCTTAGCATAGCTCTACAAGAAGAGTGTTACTTCTCTTCACGGGCAAAATCTAATCTTCTCTCCTCTTCATACTCCTCATTAGCTGAAAGCCATCTGCCTCCCTCAGACTGACATGAGCCTTCTCTTTGTTACAGTGTGGATGTCCTCATTGTGCTTCCCTGAGGACAAGGTTCTTGCCCTTGTCCAGGTGGGCAGAGAGGCACTCACAGCAGCAGCAAAAGGACGACACTCTCAGAAGGACGCACTGAGCACAGAGACTATTAAGAAACACTTGTTTGTAGCTGCAGGGAGAGCCAGAAAACCTTGATGGGACCTCCTCAACTGGAGAAAGAAAGAGGAATTTTCTCTGATGGAGAAGGACCTGTGCTGAGGGCTCAGCCACACCAGGCCACCAGTTGTCCAGGGAACCTGTAACCTGTCACCCCAGGAGACTCACCACTTAACATACTTGATATATGTTCTGTGGACCAGCTGGCTAGAAAGGCAGATCCAGCTTGGACCTGCCGATCTACAGTCTGAATTCTAACCAGCTCCTCACAGAATTAGCCTCCAGTGGGGAAGCTCTGCCCAACTGGCCTGGTACCAAGTCCCCCATAACTGTTGATTAATTGATGCACATTTTTCGTATTAGTAAGAGGAAGAGGATACAATAAGAGGTTACAATCTTTGCTCAGGTTCAGAATCAAGTTTAGCTTCTGTTTCCTTTGATGTTGCTCATGTAAGGGCTGTACTAGCAGCAGGAAGCAAACAGGTATGAGACATTGAGTAACCTTAATAGGCTGGGAACTCTCCCTGCAGCATTTCCTGTAACTTACAGAATGATGGGTTCCAAATAATTAGTCTTGACAAAGTCATGGAACTCAGGGGCTACTGTATAGATTATTCACTGGACCCAGTTTGAGACTTGCTGGGATCCAGAAAGACCTGCAAATTCTGGCTGGTGCCAGTGCTTTCCTTTGTGGCTGGGTGTGTAGGACCATCTAACACACAAATAAGCAAGTCAGGGGTATGGAGCTCCCCTCTCATCTGGGAGGGTAATGAGATTGGTTGGAGATATTCTGAGTTTGAGAAGCTCATGATGCTCCTAGGTTGAAATGCTCACTGTTCTGTCACTCATGAGAAAATTGATGTGACTCTGACTCCTGAGCTCTTTCTCATCTGTGAAATGTGCTCACCCACATCAAAAGTACTTATGACTATTAACTGAAACAAAGTACATAAGGCATTTCTCAAGGCTGGCACAAAATAGCTTGAAAAGTATTAACTACAATAAAGATAAAAATGTTAATAATTAAAAAGCCACACTGCTTGGAATAAATAAGCTCCTAGATATTGCGTATATGTATTTGTGTAGGTGCCCTCTAAACACAGAATGATTACATTAACACAGAGTTGATAGGGCCATATTTTCAAAAGCTAGACTTTCAGAAGCTAGGCTTTTGATGACATATTTTTCTATTTTTTGAGATTTATCTTATGGAACACAACCTTGCCTTCACTCAATATATGCAGAGGATTACAGACAAGGTGATGGATAGATTTCTTATCTTTTATAGATGTCATCGAACATGTGACTCCAGTCTCCTGAGCAGCAGCCACAGAGATGGGAACAGAAGCTATTCAATAAATAGTTATGGCCTTGGTTTGAGTCAATTGCCATTTGCCAGAGAAAGAATGACTTCAGATAACTTTAGATACAAGAGTCCTCTAAGAGTGATAGTCTTCCATCAATCACGCTAACACTGAAAGATGTTCTTAAACTCTGAGGATATTCCATCTCTCCTTTTTACCTGTTTCTCTTAAGATATAGAAATATCACAATTAAATTGCATTATTGGATACTCAAGCCACTAACAAAGTCACCTAGAGAGCATAGCCAGGAGCTGGGAAACAAACACAAACATTTTCTGCACAGACTTACTGAGATCACAACATCTTAGAGAGACCACCTGCATGCCACATGGGAAGCCCTTTTGGTGGCTGCTCTGGAGGAATTCCTAATTCTTGCACATGTTTCATAAGCCTATAGAATGATGTTCTAAACCCATCGCAGATCAGATGGTACAGAAGAGAAAAGGTGGTCCCACCGCGGAGAGGGCAGCTGCCCAGGGATGCGTCATGTGAGTGGAGTCAGCCTGCCCAGCTCTCATCACCCCTGGACTCTCCCCGTACGTCGTCCTGCCCACTTCATGGTGTCGACACTATTCACACCACGAGGGTCACGAGGACCCAGGGCCTCTGACACCAGTGCAGATCTCTCATTGAACTCCAAACCTACAGAGCCAACTGTCACCTCTGCTTAGCAGTCCCAGCACAGCATCGCAGATTTGAAGTGTCCAAAGTTTAACTCACAAGCCTGCCCCACTTCTCACCCTGAATGTGGTATTTCTTTCCCATTCTCTAACTGGCTGCTCAAACCATAAGCCTCTGTCTCCTCTCATAGCACCCCATTAATCACATCATGGCTGCTCCATGTATGTCCCCGAGGTGTCTGTTTTCTCCAACCTTACAACCACCACCCCAGTCAAGGCACCATCCAGGTTGTTTAGGACCCTGCACCAGCCTCTAATTGACTCTGTCTCCCACTTTATGGCTTCCAGCCCTCTCTCCACTATATCACAGTGACACACTCAATAACACATCTCATCATGTCTCACTTTTCCCTTTGTTCTAAGCGTAAAATCCCAGCCCTCACATGTCACCAAGACTATCCCACCCCTACTTCTAACCAGCCTGCCACTAAGCATGCTAAATTCCATCTGTTCTTCAAGGGTTTGGTTTTCTGGTTCTGTCTGGCAGTAACAGTTGTTCATCCTCCCCACACACTCCTCCCACTAATGCTCACATCATCTTTTCATTCCCAAGATGAATGTCACTTCCTTCAGGAAGTCTTCTTGGATCTCCAGAACATAAGGTAGATGCCCCATGCCACATTTTTCTTGGTCCCAATAATGAGGCTACTACCCTCATCACAGTGATAAAGTATTCCAGCTGTTTGTTGAACTGCTTTCTCTTCCCTTAGACTTTAGGAGAGAGAGGAGAAGATGACAATAAATCATTATACTAAGAAGTTTGCTCATATGTCTCATTAAACCCTCAAAGCAGTTTTCTAAAGTAAGTGTAACCCAACACAGGTCCAGCTGTGTGCTGCTACAAAAGCCAATATTTGAGTGGCAGGTGCTGATGTACAGGAAAGTGGTTCGTTTTTAGGTGCAGAAATCCTGGGAAATGGTGTACTCATGTCTCAAAGCCCATCTCTCTATCTCAGTGGAGGCAGAGGTTTTTTTAAGGAAGGAGAGAGGAACAGAACTAAGAGATCAAGGGAGGAGGTTGAAAAGTTCTCTACATGCAGACAAGCAGAGTCCATTTCGATAAGGTAAGTGATGGTCCGGTGTGCATCATCCTGGATCCACGGATGAAGGTCAGCAAATCTCCTGGAGCCGGGATGCCTGAGAGTTGGAGTGTGTATCTTTTGAAGTTAGTTCCTAGGATTCTTTTACAAAGATACTGTTTATCTATAAGATACACATTAGTCAGTGTCAGCACTTACAGAGACGATGTCAAAAGAATAGTGGGGTGGGTAACAATTTCCCTCCGTTACAATTTTCCACTGTTACATAACTACTGTTATTAACCCCACTTTGCTGATGAAAACACTGAGATTAAGAAAGTGTTAAGTAATAATTTTCCCAAAGTTACCTAGTGAGATGGGGTTAAGAGTCAAGCTCAGGCATTCAGGGGAGTTTCCCACCTGCTCCCTGCTTTCTCCTGAAGAAGGGCGGGCCTTTCTCTTGCGTGCTCATTACTGTAATCCCAGGTTTTAGCACAGTGCATGACAGAGAAGCCACACTCAGATTTCCTGGTATGTAAGCAAAAAAAAAAAAAAAAAAATGGACAGACTATGATTGCAAAATCCCACAGAGAACCTACTAGAAGATAAGTGGTGCCTCATGGAAGAATCAGGCTTGAAGGGCAGAAACCACTGTGGCAGTTGGTTTTCCGGGAACAGCTGCTGATGAATCACATCACTGGGGCAGCTTCCTGGAGGATGTGGCCCTTCTGCATTTACTGTCTTCACAGACTCTGCTTAGGACTCAAGTCTTTGTGAAGGGAGCGCCTGGGGACCTGGCTCCATAAAAGTCTCATCCGCCAGTGGTGGGCCGCATTGACAGACCACCTCCCCAGGGCTCTGCAGCCTGGGGTGAAGGGTGGACCAGTGTCTCTACTACAATGGCATTGCATAGTAACAAACCCAGATTCTCAGTGGCAGATCCATTCACATTGATGGTCCTGAGTCAGACTGGTCTAGGGGAGCTGACCTGGTCTAGGGGAGCTGACCTGGGCTGGGGTTAGCTGACCTCAGTTTCAGCAGGCATCTGTGGTCGGGGCACTGGGTGAGGTGGTTTTGCTGCTTGCCACTGGGCTTACCTACTCTCTGGCTGATCTGAAATGGTTTGGCTGGGCTGCAAGGTGATTCAGCTCTGCTCATTGTGTCTACCTCGAGCAGCCTGCCCAGGCATGTCCTCATGGCAGAGGAACAGAGAGGTGGCAGAAACATGCCAGCACTTTTCAAACCTCTGCATCCATTACTGCAAACATCCCATCACCCAGAGCAATCCATATGCTGAACTCAGAATCAAGGGAAATGAAACCCACTTCTCCACGGAGGAATTGCAGTAAACCAGGGGCAGGACGTGCACACAGGGAAGGGTGCAGGATGGGGTTGTCTGTGCAGTTCACCTGACACAGAGATTCCTCCCCGAACCAGGATGCTGCACTCAGGAAGAAGGGCACCTGTACCCAGTTATCAGCACAACCACACCTGCTTGCTTCTGGGGCCCCGTCCCAACAGGGGGACCAAGGGAAATATGGACACCCATTAGTGCTGGGAATGCAGAGCTTTGTGGCTGCAATCCCGCTAATGACAAACCAACCCAGTCACCTTTGAACACAAGTCTGGGGCTATAAGAAATTAAAGACATTTTTTCTTTCAAAAGCAGTTATGCTATTTGACTTGGCTAAATAAATTTCTGATAAAAGAAACGCTACCCACATTTTATTTCAATATGTAGATAAATAAAGTTTATAAATAGTAAATCATTTTAGGGGCCGATATTCTTATTTCTGCTTTATAGAATGCACTTCATGTGCATATATATGTTGAAAATTGTATTTTAAAAATACACCCAATTGATTGACAAGGACTAATTAGTTTATAAAAGGATTTCAATAGTATTCTTCTGGATGCATATGTACAGGCCAAAGACAATTTATGCACATAGATATCACACAAACTAAGCTAGTTAAAGCAGTTTCTGTGAAAATTTTATTCTCTACATATATGTGAGTATATATGTATATATATGTATATACACACACATATATACATTTTTTTATAGTTAGATGGCAACTCTACCTTGCTTCCCTGCTCCCAGGGCTAATTGTCAAACATTCCATAGTTGAGGCTGCCATGAAATATGTTTTAAGACTGAAAGGGCTCTGGCTTTCTAAGAGAAAATTACACAAAGAAGCTTAAAATAATGGTTGAACAAATTTAAAGAAGAGTTGAAACTTTCAAAAGCTTCTGCCCTGAGAATGTTCCAGCATACACTCTGGTCCATCACTGGGCACCGGACTCTCTGCTGATCTGGACAGCTGAGCTGTGAGCTTCAAGTGGGGGAATGTTTTCGTTTGTTCCAATACAAAGGCCTGGATTGTCAGAAATCCAACATATTTACATACTTGGATGTGATGCATGGACTTTTAAAACAGGACAATGAGTCTGATCTGGCATCACAAATATATTTCTAATTCTTAGGACATTCATGTAAGATGATAGAAACCCTGTACAGCCAACATTGGTGGACAGTATCTTGAAGAGATCAAGGCCCTTAGTGGGGGCTTTGGCTGACACCCTACCAGGAAAGTAAACAGTCAGCCAGAAGGCATGCTCACCAGTGAAGTGAATGGTGGGAGGGGAGGCAGTGGTTTTGTACTCATGGGCTATAACATGAAATACCATTCTCCAAAGTTGATTTGAACAATACACTTCCATTTTTGCACACCTAAAATAACGGTCTTACTTTTTTGTTCATTTATTCATAATAAATGAAATTAGGATAGTAACCAGAAAAAATGATGCGTTGATCTATTTAGACAAAATTAAGTTCCTCTACAAGTGTTTTTGGCTATTATTAGGAAAAATAACAAAAAAGCTGAGCAAATTTGGTATTTGACTATGAGAACCTGCTATTTTCTTTTCTGAAATGCCACTGAAATAAGCAAGATGATACACGAGAAGGTAGGGTTACAATGAAAAAAGACCAGAAACCCTATCTGCATGAATTTCCCTAACTATGTCTCTGGCTGCATGGATTTAGGAAATTCCATCCTGGCAAAAGTTCCATCTTCTTGGCCAGAGCAGGCTGGAAGAATGCACTCTCTCAAATGTCCCCTCTCAGTTCGAGGTCCTGGACATGGCTCTGCCCAGGATATCAGTTGGTAGTCTCTCCCCTCCTTTCTCCCAAGACTGTGTACTGAGGCAGTCAGAGTCCTGCCCTTT
Source organism: Trachops cirrhosus (assembly GCA_028533065.1). NCBI lineage: Eukaryota > Metazoa > Chordata > Mammalia > Chiroptera > Phyllostomidae > Trachops > Trachops cirrhosus. The sequence continues at coordinate 163,130,609 of CM052540.1, forward strand.
GCCCCTGACCAACACAGAAAGTATGTGTACAGAAAGAGGTTGGCCTAGCAGTGCGTGCTGTGGGTGTAGGTAGGGGTGGGATAGAGGAAGGTATGGTTTCTTTTTTTTGCATACCATATGTGGACACATAGATTTCTCCAGAGTAGTAAGAAAAATCACACTGGGAATAAGAATAGATTTCACTTTAAGCCCAATAGAGAACACCTTTAAGACCCCAAGACTTTTAGTCACATGCATGTCAACCTACATTCTTGGTTTAGATGTGCCGTGTGGAGTATACTAAGTGGTAAATAGGGCTGAGCATGCACTAGACGCCATGCAGGTGAACACTCACAAATCTTCAGTCCACTCACCATGTTCAAAGGTGAATAATCCAAAGAAGAGTTGACATGTGTGTCCTGAACTAACTTTGTGGCAGAAGGGACATAGAGTGTTCTCACAAAGCAAAAGGAAAGAACCTGCCTCTACATGTTACTTCTTACAGGTAGTGGAAGGGCATGATATAAAGAGTCCTTTCCCCCTGTTTTCCCATTTCCTTTGGGAGTGGACAAAAAGTTGCTGTGAACAACAGCACGATGCCACAGGAGGAGACATGGCAGGTGAACACGCACACATGAGAGAATCTAAATTAAAGGAGAAAAGAATAAAGGGAAGCCCAAAGTTGATAGCACAGTTCAATTTCTGTTCGGCCCACGAAGAGGAGAGTTCCTGTTGCAGGTGTCGAATCAGTGGCAAATAGACTTCGTATTCCTCCAGAGAGACTAGGAAAAACCCTAAGACTGGAAACTGTAGATGGCAAGGTCAAAGAAAGGAGTTCTACCACGTGATAATTATGACAACGAGAAACGGCAGTTAACAAGTCAGAGTAAACTATGAATGTACCCACATCAATAATAGCAATATCAATAATCAATAAATTATCTAAACATTTTTTCTGGACTGAAAAAAGATCTCTGTGTATCTTAAAAATTATTATGTCAAAATAAAAAGCAATTTGTTTAGGCCTAATCGTATCCTGCCCATTTTTATTTTCAAGTGTGGAGAAAACAACGTCCTATAAACTTCCAGAGAAAATAAAAATGAAGCCAACACCAGGCTGGTCTCAGATGTCTCCCAAGGCTATATCAAAAAAACAGGGGTGAATAAGAAAGGACATTTTTCTCAAGAGCTCTGTACCTACTGGGCTTTTCATTTAAATATAAAAATAAAAGATGTTCTGAAGTAGTTAAAGAATTAGAACATTCTATGTATTTATTAGGGAAAATGAAGATTTTTAAAAATGATTTAAGCTCATATCTCTAGCTAATTTCTGAATAACGTATTATTTATTGTTATTTTACCTTACATTTCTCTGAATAGTGAGGTTGAACACCTGTTGATTTTGTAAAGTATACTATTTTCTCACTTGTGAGTTGCTTATATTAGTCGATTTGTTATAAGTTTATAAGGCTTTTAATATTTTCTAAATGCCATTATCTTTCTTGGTCAAAAATATTTTCCTTTAATGTGTATTTGGCTTAATTTTAATTTTGATTATTTTTGTCATAAAAAAGTCACAAATGATAATAGAGCCAGATTTATCCATCATTTTCTTTATGATTTATTCATATTTTTCCCTGAAGAAAGTCTTTTCCATCTCAAGGTTACTATCTATCTTGATAGATTTTATTTGTGCTAATTTTACTTAGGAATATATATGCTATGTATAAGAAATACAGTCACCCCTCAATGTCTGAGAAGAGAATTGGTTCCAGGAAGCCCCTGCATACACCGAAATCTAAGGATGCAGAAGTCTTTTATAAGAAATTGTGTAGTGTTTGCATACAATTTATATTTGCATATAGGCAACAGCAGTATAGGCCCCATTCCTTCATTCATGCGGCTTCCAAGTAATGCTCATCTCGCGGCAAATTCAAGCTTTGCACCTTTGAACCTTCTGGGATTTGTTGGGGGGCAGCGTGTTTTCAGTCCAAGGTTGGTTGAACCCATGATTGTGAAACCCATAGATAGAGAGGGCCAGCTTCATATATATTAAAAAGCTGAATAAAAGTTAGGTATTATTTCATCATTATAACTTTTTTGGAAGGCTTTGATGTCAAGGTTCTACTAGAGTCATAAAATGGCATAAATTTAGTTTTGTGTGATTAAAAAATCTCTATAGCCATATTTTATATTATAATCAAAATGTTACTTAAATATGCATTTTTCTTGATTAGCTTTTTACATATTTCAATAGTTTTGTTAGTCTTTTAATGAAAAGATTAGTTTTGTTTGTACTCTGTTTATTCTTAATGTTTTTTACATAAATTTATTCTTAGTTTACAAAATCTCCTGTTTGAGCTTTGCTTTTTCCTTGTTTTTCTAATTTTTTGAGTTGATTAATATTCGCTTTATCCTTTTGTAGCAAAAGAAAAATAAAATGGTGTTTCCCTCTAAATTTTATGTTGGTGGATCCTATAGGTGTTTTCAGTGCTGTTTGGAATACCCTCTGATTTCCACAGTCATTTCTTCTTTGAGACATAAATTGTTAGGACCTAAGTTTTTAATTTCTAAATGTTTTAGTTGGCTATTATTTTGTGTTACTGTTTAATAATATTTTGCAATTGATAGGAAATGGTCTAATATAAAAATGTTTTCACTTATAAATGCTTTTTGAATCTCACTGCATTTTAAATTTTCAAAAGTTGGATATATTTAAAGAATGAATAAGAATTTTCTAATAATTGGGTGCAGTTTTATGGATATTTATTTGCTCAAATTTGATCATTAATATTGTTTAAATCTTTTTAAAATTATAACTAATTTTAGTTGCCTGATTTATCCATTTTCAAGATATCTTATTAAAATTACCTATTACAATGATAGATTTGTTCATTTTTTTCCTTGCATTTATGCCTGTCAGTATATATTCTTAGTCTATGTTTTTACATACATATAAAATAAGCACGTTTATAGTTTATAGTTACAGTGTATTTTTTATTGGTTAGTATTTTGTGTGTATAATGTACATATTTCACTTACAATTCCCTTATCTTTAAACAGAATGCTGATGAATGTTCTTTTGTTTCTCCCTGATATTATGTATATTTGAATAAATTGATTTATTATTATTATTTTTTAAAATATATTTTATTGATAATGCTATTACAGTTGTCCTATTATCCCTCCTTCATTCCCCTCCACCCTGAATACCCTCTCACACCCACATTCCCCCCCTTTAGTTCATGTCCATGTGTCATAAGTTCTTTAGCTTCTACATTTCCCCTGCTATTCTTGCCCTCCCCGTCTATTTTCTACCTACCATCTATGCTACTTATTCTTCGTACCTTCCCCCCGCTCCTCCTCCCACTCCCTTGTTGCTAACCCTCCATGTGATCTCCATTTCTGTGTGTCTGTTCCTGTTCTAGTTGTTTGCTTAGTTTCTTCCTGTTTTTGTTTCAGGTGTAGTTAATAATTGTGAGTTTGCTGTCATTTTACTGTACATGTTTTTTATCTTCT
>CM052540.1:163134606-163392106 GCA_028533065.1 Trachops cirrhosus
TTTTTGCTGGTTTTTTTTTTTTTTTTTTTTTTGGTCTTGTAAAGCTCCTGTAGTGAGGGGCAGGGCCTTAGGTTTTCACCAGGGCGGGGCACCCCAGTTGCAGGGTAGTGACGCTGTATGTGGGGGCGGGGTCCGAGAAGGAACAATGGCGCTTGCTCTGCTTTCTGTAGGACCTCAGACCCTTCCCCTGCTTTCCACAAGCCAACCGGGCCCCTCTGGCACCAGTTCTGGTGTGGGTGGGCCTGTGCATCCTGCAGGACCCTCCTCTTCAGTCAGTGCCCCAAAGCTCCACTTCCTGGTGCTGGGACCCTGAGCTGCTCGCAGTGTCTTGCTTCACAATGGCCGCCTCGCTGGGTCTGCTGGTTGCCTCCCCCCAGCCTGGCCCACCAGCCACTGCCGCTTATGCGCCCAGGGTCTGCCTGCTGCGGACTTGCGTGCCACCCCAGTTGCTCAGGTCTCTGCTCCGTGTCCCTCGCCAGGCCGGACTCCGCTCCTCCTACAGGTCTAGATGAATGTGTCTATTTTTAATTCCTGGGTTGTCAGACTTCCATGCACTTCAATTTTCTGTCAGTTCTGGTTGTTATTTTGTTTCTATATTGTTGTTGTCCCTATCTTGGTTGTGCAAGGAGGCAGTGTGTCTACCTATGCCTCCATCTTGGCCGGAAGTCTCTCCGATTTATTATTTTAACATTAAAATTAATTGCTAACATAGCTGAAATAATTTCTATCAACTTACACTAAATTTGTCATTTACTATGTATTTTCTTTTGATCTACTTCTATTTTTTAAATTACATTAAATTGTTCTCATTGATTAATTTTCTTATCTTTCACTTTAGTAATTTTTACTTATCTATATATGACTACCTCTTTAAATCTCAATTACACTTTAAATGTTCTACATTTATTACAATACCCACAATATGTTTTGACTACTACTATCTTTTATTGCTTCAGTAATATTAATTTGTATTTAGTCACACATGTGTCATTATTGTGCTCTTTATTTCTTCCTATTGCCCTATTCTTTTACTTTGGATAACATTTCTTTTGCACAAAGAATTCTCCTTAATGTTTTTTTTAATGTTTTTTAAGTGTCAGTCTACTGGTTGTAAATTTGCTATTTTACTTTCTCTGTAAATATATTTATTTTACTTTATTTTGTGAAGAGCATTTTGACTACTTATAGAATTCTAGTTTTATGGGTATTTTCTTCCAGCACAATTAAATCTGCAACTCCATAGCCCTCTTTCTTCCATCATAACTGTTGGAAAGTCAGCTGTCAAATTGGGTTGAGTGGGTACCAAGAGTTTATCCTCTGAGTTCTTTTTAGCAGTGTCCCTATGCTATTCCCTATGCTATTGATTTTTTGTGTGTTTATTTTGTCTATATACACAAAATAAGTTGTTAGAGATTTTGAATACGTGGGTTCATATTTTCATAAGTTTGAAAAAATGTTTAGCCATTATCTCTGCAAATATTTTTTTTCTGCCACAGTTCTTCTTTATCTTTCTAAATTTCCAGTTACATGTATGTTAGTCTTTGGCACTCTAATTTTTACTTTTATTCTTTTCTTTATTTAAATGTTTTCTCTCTCCATCTGAATGCAGGGATTTCCACTTACTCTCTTCTCTCCCTTCATTTAATCTGCTACAAAATTCACCAATTGAGTTTTTATTTTCTGATATCATGTTTTTGGTTGTAAATTTTCCTCTATTATTTTCAAATTCCAATCTTCTAGTGAATTTTTTCATTTATTGGTCTTATTTTTATCTTTTCAACTTTATTTAATAAATTATTTATAGTTATTTTATAGTCCTTACCTAACAACTCTAAGATCTTAATCACCTGTGAGTCTATTGTAATTTTTTCTCATGGATTTCAATCATAACATTTGATAATATTTGAGTAAATAACAGTGTGAATGAAACATTTTAGAAGATCTAAATAATGTTAGTTTTCATTAAAAGAGTTTACTCTTTCCTTGGCAGTCAGAGGGACTGAGGACTGATCACCTTTATTCATTCAGGTACTAACTTAAATATGGGTTGCGGTTTATTATGTTTTTACTGACAATGATTATATTTTTACTTGTAGAAATTCTATTTGTTTCATTTCAAACTGTTTCATTCTATTTAGTGTCATTTTTTCAATATTGTTTTAGTCCTTCTTATGGCTATAATAATTTTAAGTGTACTTATTTTCTCTTTCAAACTATTTATTGACATCTGTAATTACTTCAGTGTATTTTCTGACTTTCAGACACTTTTTGTTTTGTAATTTTCATTGTGGGTTTTTCTTCATCTCCGTCAGTGACAGCTTTTTCCTGTTAATCACAGACACCTTAAAGTGTGAAAACATTCTTTTGGGACAATGGTGTGTTCACCTAGGGCTTCAGGAATTTTAGCAGTATGGAAATAGAGTTTTACTTTATCAGTTTAGGAATCATTTACAAAAGGTGTGCAAATCCTATACCCATACCCACTCACTCACAGTGACAGCTTGAACTTTTTTCTCTTAAGAGAGAGATGGTCCCAAGTCATGCAGCAGTTTGCTATTTTCCTGAAGCAGTGGATTAGTGCTTTGTGCCCTCTCCCTCAGCACCCACTTCAGTCATGAAATGAATAGCCTTCTCAGGGTCCTGGTTTTATGTCAAACTCTCTATCACATGACCTACCTTGAATGGTCTTCTCTTCTGCGCTGATAGGTGTGCCAAGTCAGAGTGCCTGGGCTCTATCTAGGCTTGGACTTTGTCAGGGTCTGTGTATTCCTAGGTTAATTCCACAAAAGCCCCACACTTATCTGGCTTTGCATTTTTATTTAGCTTATAATGCCTGGAAGTTTTAGTTTCTTTCTTTTGAGGTCTGTCATCTGTTTTTTCTATTATCTATCTACCTATCTACCTATCTATCTGATTGTATTTCACCCATGCATCATGTTTGGAATGAGAAGAAGTCAATTTTATTTTCAAGAGCTTTATTGTCAGAATCTCCAGTCCATTGCCAGTTGCATAAAATTTATGCCTTCATCCTCTGAGGCTTAACTTTAAATTCTCAAAATCTAGGCTCTTCAAAATCAGTCCGTGGCTTTTAGGACAACATTCTCTGCCATGTGACTCAAGAGCACGGAAGTTTAAAATAAGGAATTGTCTGACTTATTCCGTGAATGTGCTGTGGCGTCCTTTCCCTGAGACACAGGGATGGAAGTTGGAACCTTATGAGCTTAAGCAGATAACAGTGTTCAGTTAACAGTGAACCTGAGGGGAATGTATGTGCAAAATGGCAATGAACATTAAAATTTATTTTCCTGCCAAGTGTGCTTTGTCTATTTATCATCAAATTACCATCAAATCAACACTAATTCACATATTTATTTTCACTGATTTGAAGCCCTAGTTCAAAAGGAAGAAACTGACAATAACAGTAATTTTCATGTAATTGTTAGGTCTGATTTGTTTTATGCTAATGCTCTTAGATTATACAAATGAATTTAAATAAACTAACAATTTGTCTTGGGTGAAAATTAATACTTTTTAGTATTATTCAATACATATTGATGTGTTAAATTCCTTTTATGAAGATAGCGCCATCTATTAAAATCAGAAAAAAATTCTTCAAGAATGGAAGTGTAAACCCAGGTACAAGTTATTGTTTTACCAATACATAACGAATATTAGAAAGTTGATGTTGCTTATCCCTATATTTTAATAGATACACAATATCATTGCACAATGCCCAGTATACAGAGGCCTTGTTCGTATTGCAATATTGTGTTAACCACATGTGACAGCACAGTCTTTCAGTCAACTAGAGTCATGTATGACCTCCTACATCGTTCTGAGATATGTGGTCTCCAAGTCACAAATGTGGAAGGAATTCTATTAAATAAAAATTAAACTGGAAATTTATGTTTGCTGTTGAAAACTTAGGTGGAGATGACCAAAGTTGAAAATGATAGTGGATCTGTAATCACTACAGGTATACCTTCTGTTAAAATAATAAAATATATGCACAGCATATGCATTAAAATATACACATATTTTAAAGAAAGGTAATCAAACTAGAGACTTTTCTCTGACTGGTTGTTCATCCCCATTCAACAGTTGCCCAAAGTACTTTAAACATTCTTCAGAGTCTGTCTCAAAAAGTGATTGAATAAAACCAAAAGTAGGTAAAGATGTTTGAGCTCTATTTAGGGAATACATTTTGACTGAAGGATAAGCAACCCAGAAATATTTTTGTGTATTTACTTGAAATCAATTAAAACTTCAATATGAATCACTTGATTTTCTTGGTTGTACTTTATTTGCAGCAAATTTGCTAAGTTCAAACAGCAAATTTGAGATTTAAAAAATCTGTATCATGTTTTCACAGTTTTATTTAAGAAGACTAGAAATTCTTTAGAAATGAAAACCAAACTCTTTCTGCACTTGAAATTCTCTGACTATTGATTGGGTCTTAGTCATATGGGCAGACCCTTAAGGGGAAGTAGACATTTTTGCCAGAGCCAAATCATTCAGTGATTGGAGGAGTGTGATCAATATTAAATCCAACCCTGGGATAAGGAAGTTAGGGGATAGTCATCCATGAATCAATGTGTGGACAAAATCAGGACTGCAGTGGGATTATAAATATGGGAGGAGAAACTGCTAGGTTTGGGGAACTAGGGCTTTTGGGGGTATATTCAAGAAGGAACTCAAGTTCAGCTTATCTGAAGCATTAGTTGCACACAAGGGTGAGTTGGGGAAAGGCAGGGAGCGATGGCTGGTCAGTGTGATGTGTTTGATCTGCAGAAGGGTGGGGAGGTTTTGAGCTGTGGAATGCGTGGTGGAGCTCCAGTGGGGTATCACTGTTCCCAGGTTGTGAAGCAGCTAGAGCACCAGTGGGCTGGTCCTACCCTATTGTGAATGTTCTCTTTACATAGTCCTCATCCCCCAGCAATTCTGACAACTGAGCCTCCTTTTGTTCATTTTAAAGTTGGGAAAACAGGTTCTTGAGTCAAAGCCACTTGTTCAAGATGAGATCCCAGCTTGGCGCTTTCTGGCTTCAAGTCCTAGGTCATTCTCAGCACTGTGATCTTCCCCCAGAGACTGTGAGAAGGGACCCTGAGACAGGAAGGGCTGGGCCACGGCTCAGAAGGTCTTAGCATGGGAGGGGTGGGTGCCAGAACAGGGTCCAGAGCTCCACCATTCCATGTCTCTGTCTAGGCAAGATGGGAAAGAGCCATCACTTCCCAGAATAAACCCTTGTGCATGAGAGGTTCAGAGCACCAAGTTCATGTTCATACTGTGGTCTCCTGGCCACAGAAGTCTCAGTTTGCTCATTTGAAATACAGACCTCAGTGTAGCTCCCTCATAGTTTGTGTGTGGAATTACAAACCATGACGCAATAATGTGTCTGCATTGGCATGTAGTCATTGCACAGCAAAGGAAGTTAATTCCTAAACTGATTTGTTTCCTGGGCATGAATGAAGGTACTTGGCCATCCTACTGGACTTACAGGACCACTTGGCCCTCATGGCTGGGTGGGTGCTGTCTAGGGGCTTCCCCCAGTGCCCTGTGCTTCCTGTGCTAGGGCTACACTCATTCCATCCCAGGGCTTGGCACTTAGTGGGCACTCCAGGCCTCCTTAGCGAGGAATCATGCAAGACATGTTAGAAGATGGCTATGAAATCATTTCTGGAAGAAACTGCCATTGCTGCTGATCTGGGCCGAGGGGAAGCAGCCAGTATTTGTGGATGCTTGAACACATTTGCCTGCGCCCCAGAACGGAGCCTCCCTGCATGTGCATGTAGTCCCAGTGTGGTCTTCATGCACACCGGGGCTCAGGGAAGTTCAATTCTTGTCACAGGCAGTTCGTGGGCAGAGTGCTTAGCATTAATAAAAGTCCTTAGACAACCTTACCAGGAAATAAGATGAATTCTCCAAAACCATGTCATCACCCTGCCAAGTTTTGCCTGATGAACACAAATTCCTTCTTCACAGAGTTGCAAATGGAGCTCTTGACTGCTTACCATTTTACCAATTATCTAAAGATGGTGGTTCTTTAAAAAAAGCCACCTCTCAGTTCCAGAGGGTGAGTTTTGTAGATGGCTTTGCCTTCACTCGAGGCCCCCCACCCCACTGTTCCTCACATGAGGATACATGTGAGCACACACACGAAGTCTCAAGCTTGATCACACCCAAGGGGTAAGTCCCCTAAACAGAAGTGTTTTGCAGTTGAGGAGCAGAAGGAGGAAGAGAGGATGGAGGAGTCTTGCTGCCCTGGAGGAAAGGGAGAGTGGTTCCAGGAAGTGTGCACTTCTTTCTAGCTACCTTCTGTCTGGAGCTAAAAACAAAAACCATTTTTGTTTTTGCTTCTGTTTTCTCCTTGAAGTGTTGAAACTTGAACCATGGATGGACAGCAAACCTCTTGCCTGTGCCTAAAATTTCTTCATAGTGAAGCCTTATCTGTAACGAACAGAGTCCCTTTCAGGGAAAGCGTCTCTTGCTGATGGTGCCCTCAGGAGCGGTCTGGCCAGGCTCTGGGTGTGATGAGCACCTCGGGGGCATCTTTTTGGGTTCATAGCAGACTCAGTGTTCATCTTGTTTCATGGGCCCACTTTAGGCAAAGCGAACCAATGCTCCTGGTTCTTCATTTGCGAAAACAGAGCACAGCGATCTAGGAAGAGGTGGGTGCTCTCAGGAAAAGGGTCAGTTTGATGTCCAGCCAGGAGTAGGATGTCTGCAAAGCACCTCCGATGCTGGGCAAGGAGACACCTCAGCGTCGCACCTAATCAACCCTTGCCAACCATGTTTAAACTTTGCCACAAGTTATAAGAACAAATTGGGAGATGCCTCACTTGCATTTAGAACCAACATGCCTTCCCTCTGTGAGGGTGGACTGGGACCATGCTGTCCCTGTCTAAGGTGCCATTCAGGGGGGTGGCTACAATACCTCCTTGTCCACAACTCTGTGAGAAATTCGAGGGGCACACACTCTGATTAAAAACCCCAGGTAATGTGGCCGGGATGTCCCTAGTAATTCTGTGTGACTGGTTAGTATCTATGCAGTTTCAAAACAGATATGTAATGGGTGTTGTGATTTAATTAGAAACTCCTCTAATCAGAGTCTTTCTCCCCAACAGTAGATGTGTCTGGTTTTCCGGCACTGGTCACACTGGATAAAAAGACTTTCTTATATTTTCAGGCAAGCCACTGTGGCCGACACATCGGGGGGTGTCAGCTTTTAATTGTAACTGTCTTGCAGAGCGGTGTTGTTTTAATATCCTGTATAGATTTTTATGTAATACACTCACTTGCAGGCAGCCCAAAGCAAGAATCAATTCTGTGAAGGGTTCTTCTTTTGTTAAAAGCCAATCTTGTTTTAATGATGCATGAAGAAATATTCGAGCATTGACATTTTTCTGTCAGGTTTCTTTTGAAAAATCAATTAAGATAATACTGCTTTGACCTAGTTATCTACTTAATGCTTATTAGGAATGTAATATGATTTACTGTCAGCATAATAATTTTTGTATCTTATCCCATTAGCTTGTGCATATTTCAAAGTGTATTACACAATGGTCACTTCTTAAAATGTAATGTAGCAGAATACATTAATTACATTGACTAGGATCATTAGACAGAAACTATCTCATTGGTTCCTTGTATCAAATTTGTATACAATCTCTATCAAGATATCACATTATTTACATGGCTAAACACCTGCTTCTCAATCGGAGTGGACATTGACACTTCTTTTATGCTCACCACCACTATTTCTCCACAAATTACAAATAAAAGAATTTGTTTTGCTTAACGTGGGTTGGTTTGAGGTTAGTCATTATGTGTGGAATTGAAGCAAAATGAATTTCAAACAAATGAAAGACTGTATTCCCAGGTTCAGCGCTCAGTGACCTGTGCCTAAGAAGGCATGGTGTTGCTATGAGCATTCGGACAGTGCACAGGGTGCCCGGGAACCGCAAAAATGTGCAAAACTGGGTGTGATTTTAAAATAGACCTCACTGTTCTTTGTTGCCTTTGTGTTAACAACGGTCAATGGCACTGTCAGAGGGAGTGCTCTCGGAGGCCCTTCCAGGGAAACGATTGATTTCTGCCCGTTCGGGATTCCGAGGTAACCAGAGGCACTATGGGCTTAACCTTGCGAAGCAGAACTCAGATTAAATGTCTCACTACTTTCATGTTCGGAGAGCCTGCCTTGAAAGTTAGGCTCCCTCTTGGTTTAGACTTACTACCTTAGTTCTAGTGATCTGCCTGAAATGTTACAGGTGGCAAAGCGACATGGCAGTCTTCTTAACTGATGTTAGTGAACTGAGATGAGCGCTGTACTTAAACATTTCGGGCTTTCGGAGTTCCCCCAAACCAGAACGTGTCTTATTTCTTCATCCGGATCAGATGCCAGGCTACATGCAAATCTTCCTAGGTGGTAATCACAACGGACTTTGTGGTCTAATTCCATCTTTAATTGTTTGGAGAATCACTTTTGTCACTTGAAATTATTAATGCAATCCTTATCTTCCCCCATCTCTCCCCATCAGTATTATTAACAGGCCACCAAATAATAAACATCTGAACAGATTCAGGATATCCCTGCCTTCCCATTGTGTTATGGAGTATTAAATATAGACCAGCACAAGGCAAAAAATTAAGGTAGCAATCAATAAAATGATGGTGTTTCTAAAGAACTTCCTACCTTATTGGTATCTTTGTTTTCAAATTCTCCCTTCTTTACAAAACCTTTTCACTGAATCACTGGGGGCCAAAGATGCCATTTCGAGTCATAGGTCTGCCAAACATCATTTCAAATATACCAATAAAATATTTGCACTTAACAAAAGTAACCTTGTTTTACAGACAAACATGATGAATTTATGTGGGTAGATTAGTGGAGCTCTTTATCCCCAGCCTGGTAACATTTTAATTAATTAAAAGAAAAAAATCAATGAGCATAGATTTGGTTTTCTTTAGGATAGTTTACATTTTCTACTTTCCTATTTAAAATACAAAGGATTTTTTTTTAATTTTAATTTTTTGGTAACTCATAATATCTCCCCCCCTCCTTGCCCTTCCCCATCTTAAAGTGTATTTCTCCAGGGGCATTTAGGGTCCAAAAGGTTGCCGATCGTTCTTAATGCAGACAGGATCTTAGTCCTGTGGCTTGCTGATTTGAATAAAGCAAGGAGTGATTGGACTGTGTGATGGCATCTTGAATTGCTAAGTGGGAATGAAGCTGAAAGCTCGGTGTGGCAGCACTTAGGAGCAAAAGAAACGTGCACAAAGGAAGGCCGAAGGAAACAGGGAGGAATCTGAATACAGACTCAACAAAAATACCTTGTGAATAAAGCAGGAGGGGGAGGCAGGCAAGAAGCTTGCAAGCGCGTGCCATCTGCATACGGGCTCTGGACTGGGACTCAGCACTAGCGCAGGTCACTTTTGAGCACCCAATTAATTGACTTGACAGGGCAGGGGGCATCCCTCTCTCAGAGAGATACTACTGCAGACTGCGGTTTTAATTATAGGAAATAGTCATCGTGGATTAAAATGGGAAATCTGAAATTATTGTTTAATCACTGTTGATCAAACATGCAATCCGAATAAAGAACATTGGGAAGGTAGGCATGGCAGTGGTGACTTGATTCTACATTATTATCTCCTGCCTAACTAGGCACTTTTCCAGGGTATATGAACTCTTTGCCTTTTAACTGTGCTTGCAGTTGCTATAGTGATGGCATAATTTTGTAATGGTCTAAAAATGACACTGGCATAGATACTGACAGATAGGAATTAATTCACTAACAAGTAATTATGTAGCGAAATGTTGACTGCCACACAGAAGGTGCACAGTGACACATTTTCTGTTTTTCGGGGATGGCAGTAACATTAGCGTTGGTCATTAGTGGTAGACATCTCAGTAGTGTTGGATACAGACTTATATGCAGACCTATTTAGTTACCTGTGTGACAGCCTTGTTCAGGACACCAGAAACAGCTGTCCTAGCCTGTATGAGCCAAAATAATTAGGCCTGTCATCTTCTCGCTCTGATTTCCCCTTCAACCTGCTCCACAAAATGCAAATATTTTGCTTTCATTGTCACATTCACCTTGACATGGATATTGCTTTGGCGCATAACTGGATAAGATGACTCAGAATTTGCATTGTTCATTCTAATAAATTTGCTTCCCCTCCATCGCATGGCAGGACCCATCAGATAAAGTCTCCCGGAGTGTCATCAATCACCAGCCTTGACAGACGGCTTTTGCCTTCATTTGTTACATAGGAGAACATGCTTAATTATTTGTCCTGTAATTAGTTGGGAAAATGTCAGGAAATGTCAACTCTCTGTTCACTGTGGAAGGACTCGGCTTGAAAGCCAGGATGACTGAAGTGTCATTAATGCTGCCTAACTAGAGGAGGATCAGCTGGAGGAAAGTGAAAGCTTCTAAAAAAGTAATCATGGTGAGTTACGGAAAACGGAAAACCGGCACCCATAACAAGACGTGAGTCCTATTAGCAAACAGTTGTATTTTTCATCTGCTACTCTTCATAGTAAAATATGGGAGGGCAAACCCCGAGAACAAGTATATTGGATTGATGTAATTTCTGTCACATACTCACCACATTACCTAAGCCAATCATGCTTAATATATTACTATAGGGGGCACCTAATATTTAATTTGCAGGTTTAAAGCTCATCGTACTATTCAAACCGCACGGCACAAAATTCAGTGAATATGCAAAGGTGAATGGTTTTGCATTCATCTAGGAAAGTGATGGATTAAATATAGAAAATTAAAATCGTCATTCTGCATTTAGAACCCTTTGCTAACAAGAGTAAATTGACATTAATTAGCACTTGGCAATCAAAAAAAGATGCAAACAAAATACAGGTAAAAAATGCAATGAGGATAAAAAACAAGCAGGTGGTCTTCAGGCACAGGACAGGGTCACCAGATACATGTCCTGCCCACACCCAGAATGCTAAAACGAGCCCTTGGTTAATTTCAGCTATGGGATAGAGACCTTCACGATGTTTTCTAAATTAGAGAGAAACAGATGCATCAGGAAGAAAGCACAGATTTATCACATGACAGGCAATTCCATTTTGAAGGGATGCGCCTGGGTTTTTAATTGTGCTACCAGTGCTCCGGTAAGGAGCGGAGTGTGCGCACAGTCGTGTTCTGTGCATGGCCGCACCGCTGCACCATTGTGTGCAGGGCGCTGCGCTGGTGCATAAAAGGCCACCAGCAAAGTCCGCATCACAGGCACTGGCTGTTCTCTATATTGCTGTCGAAATAATATGCTCGTGTGAGATCTCCTTTTACTTAATTACTGACATTCTCCTGTGTCTCGAGAACAAGTAAATTATCTCAAGAAAGAATAATTAAGATGGCATTCTCCAGTTGAGCAACTCACAACTTGTCACAGGTATGGCTGAGCTAATTATTAAATGGTTAAACATTTACTCCAGCAGAACTATTAGAGCTGCTCCTTGTAAACCAGCTTTGTGGAAAGAGGCCATCCCAATCTGAAGAACGGATGGAAAGTGTAGTCTGCTCTCCACGGACTGACTTCAGGAAAGCAGATATATTACTTTATCTTTCAAAATCCAGCAACCAAATGAAGCAAGCCGTCGGAAGCTGTGAGAAACTTACATATGTTTAATGACCATTCATTCTTGCTATTCAGATATTTGAAAAAATAAAAATGTAGCCACGATTACTTTGATGAAGCAGTCTACCAAAGCTTATTCTAATTTAACCTTTGTCCCTAAAATTCATCTGTGTAAGGCACTATTATGAGTTTTCCCAGGGGGATGTCCTCCCTGTGGACAGCACAGGGACACATCCCTTCTCAACCTTTAGGAAAGAGCTCTGCTGGGCTTTCAAAGACTCTGCATCATTGACAGCTTTTGAAAATTTTAGCAATTAATCACACCAAAGAACAACATTATCTTTTTAATGTCCTGGGATATTTTTTTCAGTCCTTTACAGGTTGAACATTCCTTCATAAATGTCAAAAGAATTGTTTAAAAATAAACTTCAGGTCAATTAAGTCTTGGTGTTCCTGTCTTGGAGGGTGGAATCGGGCAAGCATTGGAGATATTCTAAAATCATCTCTGTGGGCACCAGTTGGGGTGAATTCAAAGAAAGCCCCTCTCATTAATACATGAGAAGAAGTGAAAAAGAAAGTCACTGATTTCTCCCACGTTTGCCCTGATCTCTCAGTGTGGAGGAATAAACAGGGACAGTTGTCTCTGAGGATGGTGTTCACAGTCAGCGAGCATCACAGGGACTCCTGCCACTGTGAAACTTGCTTTAACTTCCTGGGGGTTTAAATACCCCGAGACGTAGCGTGAGCTGCAGCATATGCCGCTGATGAGAGGCAGGGAAGCACGCCCTGCCGCAGCCTGGCCCCTGCCCATCAGCTCGCTCCTGTGCCATTCACAACTCGACGGAGTTTACAGGACTTCGAACAGCCTTCCAAAGTCACCTGGATAATTAAAATAAAACAGACACATTCTGATATTAAGAGAAAAGTGAGGATAAATTTATTCTAATACTCCCAGGGACCCCTTCCTCTCTTGTACAGCTTGACGGTGAGCACCCATTGTCTGTGCCATGGGTCCCGAACAGGTACAGGGCACCCCACAGAGACGGCAGGCAAGGATTTGACCACGTTGCAGTGCTCTGCCCAGGAAGACTGTGCATATCACCAGTGAGACACAGGTTGTCCACCCAGGCGGCGTCTGGGGAAGGAAATAGTCAGCGGGCAGTTGCAAGGCCGCCCAGAAACCTTTCACTGACTTTTCCCAGCTGCTGCCTGTTGTACGGAAACAGCTGTTCTAGGCAGTTCCAAGAAGACAAATGTCTTTTCAGGGGATTTTGATAAAATAAGTCTCAATCATTTGGAAAAGGCACATTTTATTTGTGACAAAAACCCATGGGTGAATTTATTTTATGTTTTATTAAATGAAATGTAACAATTCAGGTTGTCACACACAAAGTTTGAAAATAGGATTTCTGGACCTATGAATTTACCTACGTACATATTGGTGTTTTATTTCTTCCTCGCAAATGAATTTCTAGAAGGCGGTAGAAGGATAAATGATTTCTTTCTTGAGGAAGATGCCACAGCCTTTTCTTTTCCTGAAGGAAGAGAAAGTGGCCAGCAAATTGGTCAAGATCACTTGCTGCTTCGGAGGCAGAAAACCCCAGATTCTTGCTGGAGAGTGAAGGTATTCTGAACGCGCATGAAGCAAGCTTCTTGCAAGGCAGCGCGTGCAGAGGCAGTGTGTGTCAGGATGGGGAGAGCAGCCCGGATGCCTCCCGCTCTCCAGGTTTGCAGGTTCCCGGACACAGTGTATATTTTATGAAATGATTAATGCGCAGAAGGAGCTCACATTTTTACATTACCATATTTAAGCATACATAATAAATTGGGAATTCTTACAAACAGATAAGACGAGTTTAATGGCATTATGGACAAATAACAATACAATATGTTTGAAACAATACATTTAAGAGGAAGAAAAACAAAGATATAAGGTCAGACAATATCTCACATAACATTTGGAAAAGGCTGCCAATTGTTTGGATAACGGTACAATGGCAAAGCCTCTTAGAACGTTGTTAAGTCTTTATTCAGTAATACATTATCATGCATATTTCATAGCAGGGATTACTAAGACAGAATTGTGTGTCATTTTTGTTGTATGTCTTTATAATTACACCTTGAAGCCACAACTAGGTTTTTTTTGAAACTACATATTCATGAAAAGCGGACTTGTAATTTGATAAAGGGGAGCTTGTGTTCCCGGCTCCATTCAAACGGCATGGTGAAGCAGAATTAAAGTAGGCATCTGTGTTCTCGGCATTAATCTCCTCAAGCACATTCCAGCTGCTCTGATGTGCAGGAGGGAGATAAGTCCTGAGCGGACTGGAGCTGCGCGGGCCAGACAACTCTATTATTGGCTTCATAATTGCTTAATTAAACTTTTGTCACTAATCATTATGAGGGCAATAGAGCTGTTATACTGGCTTCTGTTAAGCAAAAATCAATAAACTGTTGGAGTTAATTTCGCCGTATTTTTTGTCCTGCAAATGAAATTCATTGCTGCCGGTTAGTGATCTGTGTGGCTGGCGCCCGACTGATATGAACAGCCATCACCATTTGAATTGAGGGTATTCAGTCGCACATGAATATGAACAAATGGCAAACATAAATCTCTTGCATGAAGTACACCTTCTATCCCTTTATTATGGAACAATTGACCCATCTAAAATGAATTCTAATGCCAGGAAAGCGTTTAGATTTAAATTACACCATGGTCTTCTGGATCTGAAAGATGGCGGCATAAAAAAGATTAATATGCTAATTATTTTTCTCCTTATTTTTTTCCGTCGACATCCATGGTGGGGTATTGTGAAGCGTGTAAATAAGATGACTGTTTTGTCAAGAAATGGCTCTAAGGCACACTATATTCCATTGCAATTTCATTTGTTTATTCAGAACCTCACTTCAGATTTTAACTGTGTTTGCAATAACACTTTATTTTTCACATAATGTTTTCCTTTCACAAAGAATTCCGGGAATAAGTAAAGCATGTTTTTGTTTATTGAAATAGATTTAATGGTGTTATGAATGATGATATACTTAACCAAGGCTGTATTTATAAATTCCTGTCAAACTTTTATTTTCTTCCCCTCTTCTCAGGCTTATGGAATTGATCCTGGGTTGTGCCTTCTCTCCTCTGTCTTTTGTGTTGGGCAGGGACATGGAGGAGTCGGACGGAGGTTTTGTTACTGATGCATGATTCATCTGCCAGTTTACCCAGGGCCCACCTACCCCAGACCCTGACATTTTTAAAATCAGAAATCAACAAAATCAAAACCTTAACCTCAATGGACACATCAGACTGGTGTGCAGTTAGCACTGAAAACCTTGCACTGTTCGAGTTGCAGGGCGATCTAAAGTGCTTACTCCGTTTCTTCTCAAAGTGGCTCTGATGTCGCCAGTAACCACTGTGAAGAAGCACAACTGAAAAGGAGGAGGGAGGGGCTTTTTTGCACGGGTGTTTCAGTGCCGCCCTGTACTTCTGTGAGCCTCCAACATGCCCACGTGCTGCAGCTGGCCGGGGAGGCCACCTGTGGCCGCCTCAGAGGACATACCTGATGTCCTGGATGCCCACGTTCATCACGGATCACAATGGTGACATTCTTTCTGAGGCTGGAGAGTCAAGTCGAACTGTAGAAAGAAAATTATTTACTTTTTGTAATGAAGAGGAGAGAGACAATTTATGCTGAATAGTTTATTGTTGTGTATACTTAAATAAAAAGGAAAATAAAAAAATTAGAGAGAATGTCCCCATTATTTAATTTTTCTAAATTGTTGTACCATACAGTTATTATTTATTGCTCAGATTTCTTTGTCCATGGAAAAAGACATTGGAAGTTGTGTAACTTGATTGTCAAAAGCATCCTCTGGAGCCCACTATTTGATGAATGCATATGTACCTTACTTACTTTATGCTTATCCAAGAGGGACTGCTTCTGTCTACCATAGTGTCTGTCAAAATGGTGTGAGCAGAATAGGCGTTCACTCAATGCTGTGTAACTAATACACAAATAAATATGACACTGTGTGGCTTCATTTCCAGCGGGGTGCAGCAGGCAAAGTCATTATGCCCCTGAAACCTTGCTAATATTTCATTTTTCAATGCTTAAATTATAATTGCTGGTTTTCTAGGATTGGGGGGTTAAAATAGGTATACTAAGAAACCAAACATAGGAGGGAAGGACACGATCTTCCTGCAAACTACTAGAAATGTGTTCTCTTATTAATGTGTTCTCAATTAGCTTCTTTATTTTGAATTGTTTTCTTTCTCATGGAGAATCAGTGGTTTATGTAGGGGTGGGAAACACTTCACATGTTATTAGCACAATCTATGCCTTTATTATAATAATTATTATTATTTATATATTCTGCAACAATGGAGGAAGGGTGGGGCATGTTAAATCCTCTTCTAATTAAAAAAATGTCTGACATCACGACAGCAGATCCTGAAGGATACTTATTCTTGAGCCCCAAACAAGTTTCACCAAATAACAGATTCTCAGAAAATGCTATTTAAAATCACATGTAGATTAAGAGAGGCACAGCAGTGCATATTGGGATTCTAATTTCCATTCCTGCATTCATTATATGATTTAAAGGAGCTTACAGCGTAAAAGACACTGTACCTTCTGATTGAATAACAATATTTAAATACCCTGTAAGTCTTTTAGGTTATTCTTATGTAAAATGGGAACTTACTCATTCCCACAGGCTTCATGCATTGAAATTTAAAACTATAGAAAGCTTGTATAAATATATGGTTGTCTTCTAAAACACTGAGAAGTCAAAGAGATTAGAGACCTTGTGACTAGATTGGTAACGATGTAGGTGCCCAGGCTGAGAAAAGCCGCTGGTGGGGACCGAATTGAACAAGCTCATTCTCTGGAATTTCCTGACAGAACTGCTGCGTAGGTCAGATCCCAAGGAAGAGTGGTACAGATACCTCAAAAGTCCCTTGAAGTTTTACTTGAAAAACAGTAATCCCTTCCCCTTGTACCTGGGGCCTGGGCAAATCTGCCCTTGAATATCAGTAGGTGTGCCCTGGATATTTTCTTGGAATAGAAAACAATTGAACTTTTATTTTTACCAAACTCAATATTTGATAGTATTTAATACCACACTAGTTTAGGTTATTATTTACTTTCCTATTAAAATGCAACCCCTCCCTTGCCTGTGAGCTGCTTATCCCTTGACAGATGAAATTGATTTTGGTTTACCCTAACAATGTCGTAGGACTCTACTGAGACTCAGTCACAATGTTGGCATTGGAAGAGAAAGCACGCCCGGGTTAAGGATGCCATCAAATGTATGTGTAAGTGTGTCTCCAAGATAATCATTGACTCCTTTTATATACAGATCCTTTCAGTGTTGGGCTGGGTTAGGGTCGATTCAATTGTAACTACCGGGCAACATTTATTAAGAGTTTCTAGTGTTTGTGAGCAATTAAAATACAAGGTCTTTTACTTCAGGTAGCTCATTTTACTTCAAAGTCAAAGTGGATAGAGAAATTGAAAGGGGATGGAGGTAAGAGAAAAATAATCATTTTAAATATAAATAAGAAGTTAAAAATACATTTAAATATAAGTATATTACATTTAAGTGCATTAAGAATACACTTAAATATGAGAAAAGAAAATATATGTGTTCAGATCATTTTTGCTGATTAATTTGCATTTGGAATTTTAGTTTTTATTTTATTTTTAAGTCGGTAGACATCATTCCTTTTAGGACTTAATACCTTGAGGAAAATTTGAAAGTCAAATTGGAAAAAGAAAACCATCAATGGAATCAGGGATAATAGAGGGAAAATGCAGTTCTGGAAGGGATTGCCCTTGTGTACCACTCTATTCACCCATTCGGTGACCTTCATGAGGAAGCTCAGTTCCTTGGTCTAGCAGTCTGCCCCTCCCCAGACACCCAGTTTCCACCTGCCCACTGTCCTTTACCATTTTCCAACAGCACTGAGCACTTGAAAAGCACTCGTGCAAGGACTCTGCTGGTCCTTCAGACTTCTGGTCGCTCCCTCTGTTGTCACGCCTACTGCAGGTTCACAGAACCACACTCTTAAAAACAGTCTATGTTATACTGCTCTCTTTGAGTTGAGAAAGATTTACCCATTCTTTGTAGAAGGTAAGAAAATAAGAAAAGGCAAAATGAAGAAAATTAAAACTGTCCACAATCCCCAACTCGGCAGTGACCGCTGCCAGCATTTTCAGGTATAGGCTCATGTGATGTATGCACAAGGTTCTGTGTGTGCACGTGTGTGCATGTGGGTGTATGTTCAGGGTTTTTTTTTTTTTACTGCACCCAACACCTAGTGTAGAATGTGTTTGTGGTTATACTCTCTGGAGGTATTTGTTAAGTAAGTAAATAAATAAAAAAGGTATTTTTAAAGTTTTATTTTTTTTCTATACAGTGATTTCTTAATTGTCTGAAAGTAAAATGTGCTGTGATTTTGTGCATGTGATGCCAAGGAATTAACTAGATTGATGTTCCCACAGAATTTATTCACCTTTCGACAAAATAAATTGCCTTTGCCTTTGCACACTTCCTCTCATTGCTGTGTTAACTTGAACTTGTGCCTGAGAAAGACAAATCCTATTTGTTTGCATTAACAATCTGAGGAGTCCTTTCTTAACTACCGATCACAAGTAAGACTTCTAAAACATGTTCATATATGATGCTGGGACTGAAAACAATTGTTTAGAAAATTGTATTTATATTAATTTTCTAACAAGCTCTTGGCTCCAATCAGTAGTACCTGTTTCCTTACAACTGGATGATGACAAGAAGCTACATTTGCCATTAAAATTGTACCCTGAATGTTGTTAAACCCTCATAGGAGCACTTCTCAGATATAATTTCATAACTTACCATTAAAGAAGACCTTTGTTTTTAGCAAAGTTGTCACCTGGAACAGCAGTCATCCTGGTGTCCCTTCTGATTTTACTGCCATGGCACTGTGGCCAATGCAATTCACTACAGAAATTATTTGCATGGTGATTTGAAAAAGAGAGAGAGGGGCGTTCCTTTTCTTGCCAATGTCTTCTCTCTTCCCACACAGAGGATGATGCAGAGCTGTTATTTTGATTACTGTTTTATGTCCTGATGAAATATTAGAAGCAAATTAAAACTAGTTAGCTATGGCCTTTTCAGTCTTCTCAATCCAAGAGCAAACTTAGAGTGGGAATGCCAGCCTGGTGTGGGGTGTGATCCTGAGCTGCCAGTGGGCCTCAACGCCACGGGTGTTGTCCTAAAAATAATAGTACTTTTTTTTTCATTAGGAAAAAAATCCAACCGCACAATGTGCTCACCTTTGTCCTCTGGTCCATCTTCTCCACAGTTCAGGTCCTCTCACTGGTCATCAGGGCTCTTTGCCATAAAATGCAAAAACAGCATCTTAATTCTTCTCTGAATTTAAGCTGTTAGTGCTTTTTATTTTTTAATCACATAAAAATTGTAGGTAGACTTAGCAAATGAGAACATAGTTTTAAAGTTGGTTTTGTGTAATGACAGAATCATAAGAACTGCATGCAGCTTTCCTGGTACAAGGTGGGGACATGTGGGAAGTGACCCTGTTTCTTATGAGCACAGTGGACTTCCAACCAGGGCCTGTCTATGCAGTGGGGACTCAAAGCCAAAGATCTGTGAAAATCATTATGAATTTATAGGGTGATGTGATAATTCTGAGTTTGAGGATTTTCCCCCTTTTTTTCAGTGAAATCCACATTATTAATTCATTGAAAATACTTTATTTATTTTCACTAAAAAGAGCAAAAGGAAATAGTGTCTTGAAAAAAGAGATCCATTTGGGCTGTAAGAAGGTCTGAGGTTGCTCTGGCTTCTCTTCAGGATGCAGTGGGGCTGCGAGGGAACCCTCTCTCAGTGTCCATCCCCTGTCCTCCCATTTCCAAAGATGGACAGCGTGGGGAGCTTTGCACACGAATCCGCTGCCCCTGAAGGAAACCCTTTCTGGCGGCTCATTGATACCGGTGTTTATTCAGGAAAACTCCTGAAGCGTGGCAAGCATGAAAACACGGTATTAAATGTGGAAACTTTCATTTTCATCTCATTAAGAGGGCATGAATTGAATGCTAATTATAAAAGTGAAAGGAAATAAAAATGGCTGCCCCAGGTTGTCCAATTAAACCAACATCACTTTGGCTGCATTCATAAAAATAGTATGTATTTAATGAAATGTGTTTAATAATTAACCTGTATCAGGTTTAAATAACGTTATAAAAAGATGGGAGGCAGCTTGCATAGGGAACACATTGTTAGAAGACCTCATTTGTGAGACTTCACTGTAACATATTTTTAGTATTGTATTTTGCCAGTGTTCGAGTTAGCAATTTAAATTTTTAAATGCTTGCAGTTCTCAACTCTGTGGTTCTGCAAACAGATTGACTTTCTCTCAAAAGTATAATTAAGTAATTTCAACTGACTTTTAAAGTCAGTGCATGTGATAAGTAACATCAGCGAGAGTCTCTTCCAGCCCCAAAGCTGGGTCCCAGTACCCAGACTTCAGTCTGGGGTGCGCCCTGCCTTCTAGGCTTTTTCCCAGAAGCTGGATTGTTGCTGAGCTTGTTGTCCTCGAGTAGGGGCTCCCCTGCTCCAGCTTCCAGGTGCTCTCCGAGGTCAAGACAGGAGCCTGGTCCCTGCTCCAGTGGTGCTGACGGGGTCTGTGGAAGGCAGATGCAGCCAGGACATGCGAGAGTCACCAGCAAGCGGCCGTGAGCCTGTCTGTGCAGAGCCATTGTGGCCGTGGCCTTGCACAGTGCCCTCTGCCGAGCCTTTCCTTCCCTGGGAGCAGCCTCCTTCCATTGCCAATATCAGGTCATGCTCACACTGAAAACAAAAGATCAAAAGCTTACATACAATGTCAATGAGCAGTCTCTCAAGTCCAGAAAACTCTGTTTATTATTTTAAGAAAACTGAGCTAATTTCTTTAAAGCAGGGCAGACAGGCGCCGCCTCCCTTCTAGGGATGATCCATGTGGTTTCATGTGACAGGCTGACGCTTGTCCCTTGGCAATGGGAGCAGTTGAGTTTTTAGCCACATTGATGTCTTTGTGAAGGTGATACATGCGGTCTGTCTGTCAGACAAATACCCCAACAAGTACAGGTATTTATCAAATTACCTTTAAACTTGCAGGTTTGAGGAGCCTTTTCAGCTAGACGTGGGAAGGCATGCTTGGCTCATTCACACAGAAATCACTTAATGATAGTTAATATCGCCCTGTAATCTCTGCTGCTCCCATTTAATTGCAACTTTTTGAAGTCTGTCTACACCCCTGGAGGATGGCGGATCCTTCGGTCTGAGGCACGATTCAGGTGGTCCTGGGCATACAGGGGAGCAGGGGGTCAGGGGAGAGACATCGCCTGTGGAGCAATGCCAGGGCCCTCTCCAGGATGGCTTCCTTGGTTTCTCCTTGGACCTGCTGTTCCCATGTCAACCCTGCAGTACACTGACCTCTTTAAAAAGCCTGACAATGGGCTCAGGCTTTTTTGCTTCACAAAAAACTGGACATTTTTAAAACCCAAATATCAGCTTGAAAGTATAGTTCCTTCATTAGGGGAGGGAACCGGAAAATGAGATGATAGTTATACTGTCCAAGTGAGGGTTTTATACATTTTCCTTAACTAGAAAAAGTTTCTCTTAATAAATGCTACTTTCCCAATTCCCAGTGGTTGGCCTTTCTCTGTTCCTGAAAAGTAAGATGCCAGTGAATTTTGTTCCAAGTGTCCATCTCCCTAACACATCCTGAGGTAGGAGAACAAGAAGCTAGGAAAATTCCTTGGCACGTGGAATGGGGGAACTGAGACAGATAGTTGATCCAAAGCAGCCTCATCCAGCATCCTGACTCACCCGTGTCCTTCCCCCTTGTCCTGTCACTCCCTTGTGCATTGAGCCCTCAGGACAAGGAGGCTGTGACCTGCATCAAATTATCTTAAGAACAAAGCCTCAGGTCTGTTGACCACTAGACAAGAGTTTTTGTCAAACTAGAGATAACATCTAGGCTTTGGTTGTGTTTCAGCTCCAGGTCCCGTAAAACAGCAAAACCAGATGAAGTGACACCATGGCTGGCATCAGGACCAGATTGCAATGACCAATGACCCCCCATCCTAGCGCTGACCAATCAGTACAGACCATGATCCTGACTCTATACACTCATCAAAATGATCTACCAGCACATTAAAGGAAACACATGGAAAGCTGATGAATATTCTATTGAGATCCTCCTCTGAGACCTGCCCTAAAATTCCTGCCTTTACAAAACAGATAAAAACTCTTAAGATAAAGGACCCAACATGTGCATGCACTCTCTCCCTCCCTTTCTCTCTCTTTCACTTTAAAGCGTGTGGCACCTTCCTTCTTCAAGTGTGTCTTTGCTTTCTTTCTCCTAAGCTCTACGGGCCCTTCTTTTCGCTCTGTGATTTGTTTCCTGGGTTCACACAGCCCAGCTGGCTCACTTCTTCTGCCTCCGTGATTTTCTCTCTAAAAGGCCAAGGCAGCTCTCTGAGCAGACTGCTTCAATCTTCGAGTGTACTTTCATTTTGCACACCAAATAAATTTCCTCTTTCATTACAGTTCTTGACTCTGAACTCTTTCTTTCCAGAACTCAAGAACTGAGAGCTCACATTACTGACAACCATCCATAATACATTTCCCTTCTGGGCTACATAAGCAAACAAATACACAAACAAAAACTAAATGTTTAAACATTTTCAGTCTGTCTTCTCTATTTTGACTATGTAGAAACAGACTCAATGGCCAACAATTGCTTCAAATACATGGATAAGTGCAACACTGTACTTTTCCAATCAAATTCATAAAGTCATCAACAAATTAAGAGACTCAGTAGTATCACTTAACTTTTCTCTGAATTTCATAGCTTGAATTGATATTTATATGCAATCATTTATGTTTTAATCCAGTTGAAAAAATACATTTTAGTGTGAGTCTGTACATATCTGCTAGGAATAACAAAGTATTTGTGTGAAGTCGGTGGCGATCCGGTCTGTAAGAGCTATTGGACGCTGCAGCCCAGAACACTGGGAAATGCAGTTTTAACCACAAATGTGGAGAGGTGGTGGCTAAGATTGTGATAGAAGCCTTAATGTGTTGAATATTTTGTCTTTTGAAGCAAAACGGTATGTAACTTTTAAAAGTGTGAACATATTCTCAGCAGACACATGGCTTAAGGGTTCCACTGGTTAGGGAATTATCTTAATTAAAATTATTTATATGGGCTACCATAAATTTCTAATGTTTTGACTTTTCTTCTTCTCTTTTTTCTTTTCTTTGGGGTTATGGGTGAATTGTTTCTATTTACCTTCTTGGCTGGATCTAGCAGATATTTCTGCATAGAAAGTGACACTTATTCTCAATCACATGTTTATCCACCCTTTGCTTTATGAAGGATCTGCCTTTTTGCTCTCCTGAGTTAGAAAGCCATGTAGGCACGAGGTCAGAGGTAGACAGGTAGATGGATTTTAGCTCTGAGTATCAGGGCTCATGCCTGCTATGGCAGTTGTGTTTCCCAGACACCCCCCCGTCAGATGGCAGACAACTTGGGTTAGGTGCACACTATCCCCGTGTATTATTCTTCCCCATTTATTACAAAATTGATACCAAATCTGAATAATTCTCAGTTGTTTCAGGTAGGTGTGTGGCCACCTTATAATTATCTAGAGGGATAAATACATTGATTGATTGATTAAATACACCCCCGACTTTGCACATTCAGTGTGGCCTTCGAGACACAAGGGCTGTGCGTGTGAAGTCGCCCTGCCGTGGAGCGGGGCATTAATTCCACACAGGCCATGGGCCGATTTTTGTCTTGTTTCCTTTTGTCTTGGAGATGACTGCCTGGACTTCAAAGGATGCTTTAAATTTGAATCTCTTCTCCATGGCAAAAGCCAGTGTTAAAAGACTGGGATTACAATGAAAATTCTGCAGTTAAATGCCTGAGCTCGTCTTCGCCCGAACTTCACAACAGTTAATGACATACATAAACCTATCAGCGTTTTCAAGACGGAGTGCTTTTAGAATTTAGCCTGGGAAACCCACACACATTATTTAAAGACTAGCACAATGTGCTTTTATTTCTGTACCCTAAACACCTCCAGAGGCGTAGGTTCCCTGGTCCTGACAGTGGGTTGCTTCTGAAATAAAAAGTTAATACAGACTGAGTTCCACCATTAACACTGAGCACCTTACTTACCTATTGACTTCCCATCCAAACCCACACACTGGGTCCACACATTCCCTCCGAATCACAAGTGGTTGACCAATTTTTGAAAAAAATCCTTCCCGGATGAGTGCTTCTAAACTCTCAGGTCAGTACATGGATGAGCAGCTGAAAGCTAAGCACAAACGTTTAGTGATTTACATGTGGATATGACTTGTCCCATCAGACCCACACTACTGGACCTCATCTTGTCACTTGTCACTTCCTCAGTGGTGGCATCTTCCTTCTAGCCAATCAGATGCCCCATTCACATCTTGGGGCTTTTAGAGAACCAGTTTCCATTTTTTATAGTAAGAGTGCTAACATTGGGCTTCCTCTTGTCTGTGTCTCTTAACAACGACCTTCACACACCGCCCGCCCAGACCGCCGTCACTGCTCTTTGTGCAATCAGTCAGGTTCCTCTCTCGTACAATATCGAGTCACAGTGAACCTGCTATTATTTTGTACATCAACCAGCAGCATGCATTTTGTCCGACTCAATGGTCTTTAGAACTGCTGTATGTTTTGTTTTGTTCTGCTGTGCTGTGTCTGTGTATGTGAGTGTGTACACACGCATCACTGAGGCTATGCCTCTGGTTATCTCAATGGCTTTTGTGAAATACTTGCTATGTGTCTGCTTAATTTCCCTAAGAATGAATCTAAAGAATTCCTTGTCTTTAAGAATTATTTCCTGGGACTTCTTTTCTTAAGAAATTAGGTGGAAATTCAAAAGTTGAAAGGAAGTGTTGTCATCATGCCTGGACATTGTCTTTCCAGGGCCCATTCTGTAATAACTCCATCATCTACCATCCCTCCACTTTCTCATCACGCTGCCTCTCTAGTCCCGCAGCACAAAAGATTGCTTTCCTCAATCTTGAGCTTGGGTGCTCACAGATCGAGCTCTGCGGCTGACCATTCTCAGCTGCTCCTCGTCCCCAGTAATTAGCCTGTGATGGCTGCTGCCTCTTGTGGCTTTTCCTGTGAGAGACATTTGACACAGCAGACATCAGAGGGATTTTTCAGGAGGCTCTTGTGGCGTCCGAATGGCTCTTAATTAACCACTTAGGTATCCTCCTTCACTCCCCTGCTTGGCACTTTCCAAATGGTAGGGGTTGCACTGTGGATCTAAACTCCGGGGGAAGCATGCTATCAAAAGATCTTGTAAATGAAGGCTTGTGTAAATTATTTTTAATGATTCCCTCCTGGCACATCATTATGTTTGTAGCTACACACAGGCACTTCAGAGATGGCTCGTCTTCCGCGAGGTCAGCTGCAGGACCACCATAACTAGCTGCAGTCAGTAAATGGCTTATTAATTAGCGCAGTGATTTTACATTGCTAAGAGCTCTGATGTATGGAGCCGGAATTGTAATTGTGTGGAATCGAAATAATAAGCCATCTCCGGGCTCCTCATGCAAATTGGCGTATTATAAAATCATTACCTATCTAAACACTGAGTTTTAATAAGAATTACAATGATGAATTTTATGATAATTGACACTCAAATTTTAATCTCTTGGATTTTTATCATTTTGGTGGTTAAAGTGTGTTTCTAATTAAATGTTGCTTAAAATGCAAAGGATTGTTCAACAATTCTATTCTGTTCTTCTAGTTCAAATTAGGTTATTCTCTTTGGTCACAGGAAATAGGCCTTCTTAGTAATAGATATGTGACATTATGTAACACTTGTACAGAAGGATGTTTAATCATCACTTTTTTTTTAAATGAGTGTGATTTTGATGGCGATAGAGTGTCAACTATGAGACAAAGGAACCTAAATGGCATTGGACTCGACTCCCATAATGTGAGTGACATGCAGTGAAGAAGTAAAAATCAAGGAAAAATAGTACATCTTTATGAGAGCACATGGGTTTGGGATGCAGTTTGAATTTTTAATAATCGTGGCTTTAGTAACAAAACTTTTATCTTTTCAAGCCTATAAAATGCAATTTAGTTTTAATGTACTGATTTAAAATCCCCAATGCTGTGATTTATGTATGGCATCATATAATAAATGACTATCATTATTGTTTCAAAAGCAAACCCTAACAGGCCAAAGGAAAAAAAAAGTTTTGTTTTAATTTGATGTGGAATAAACTTTTGGTGTGTTACCACTGTTATATATAAAATGCACCTTACTGAAATATTCAGAAACTTACCATGATACTCACCCCATGATATCACTAGAATTATCTTGTTGTTTTCTTAAAGACAAATACAATTTGGGCCTGGAAAAAGTATTTCCTGTCTTTTATGATGCTGAGTTGATCTCCAAGGACATAGAAAACTTAACATGTGAACTAATATTATTTTGAAAGACTTAAAAATATTCACTTGATTTAAAAAATAAATAAATGAAGTTTTTAAGAAAATGAACATTTTATTTTTTGAAAGTAATGATGCACAATTGGCTCTGGATCATTTTACAAATGTGTTGCAGATGAAATGAAGATATTTAAAATGGACGCACTCCTGCTAATCCCCTGGCGAGACTCTAAGGACCTCATTGGAGATGTGAATGGACCCAGCTCTACCTCCAGGTGACTGGAAGCCAGAGGCTGTTGAAGCTCCTGGAATCAACAAGGCAAAGCTGCAGAGACCTAGAAGGTTCTTTGTGAGATAGCTCATCATCTGTAGATGGCTCAGCTAGTGGCAACCTGAAGAAATGAGGAGGAAAACCTGGGAACCTCGTCCAGCACAGCAGGGACTGGCTTTCCTCTCCTCTCTCCACGAGGATCTGGCCTCAACCATGCCCCCTCCCTATGCCTGAAGCTGCTTGTAGGGGGTCCATTCTCACAATTGCCAAAGGTAGCTATTCCAGGAACCACCACGGAACCTGTTCAACTCACTTGATCAATGGCGGGGGCCACAAAATCACCAGATCAGGTAATGTATCTGTCTGATCTCAGACCAAAATATTTTATTCATTTACTTTATTTTTTAAGTCTTTTAAAAAAGATTTTACTTATTTTTTGAGAGAGGGGAAGGGGGAGAGAAAGAGTGGGAGAGAAACATAAATGTGCAGTTGCCTCTTGTGCATCCCCCACAGGGGACTTGGCCTGCAACCTAGGCATGTGTCCTGACTGGGAATAGAACTGACAACCCTTTGGTTCTCAGGCCAGTACTCAATCCACTGAGCCACACCAGCCAGGGCTAACATTTTAAATGCAAAAAGTAAAACTGCAATCTTCTGACCCCATTCCATCAATGCCTTTGGCCCTTACTCCATGTACCCAGCACACTTCAGAGACAGTGGTTTGGGGCTGCAGTAGTATCTCCCCAAACTCTAGATAAAGATGGGACTTACATTATAATTTTTAATATACATTATATATTTACTTATTTATTATGAAGAATTGGCTCGCATAATGGTGAAAAATCCCACAATTGTCTGCTGGCAGGCTGGAGACCCAGGGGAGCTGGTGGTGCTGTTCCAGTCCCTGTCTAAGGGCAAGAGAAGACCAGTGTCCCAGCTCAGCAGTCAGGCAGAAGAAAGGGCAAATTCTCTCTCCCTCTGCCTTTTGTCCTTTCCATATGCTCAAGGGATTGGAAGATAATGCCCACATTGGGGAGGGCCATCTGCTTTACTGATTAAAATGCTAATCTCATGTGAAAACTCCCCATAGACCCACCCTTGATAACAGTTAGTCAAATATCTGAGTGACCCCCCAAGCCCAGTCAAGTTGACCCATGCATGGACCATCACAGCCCTAGGGCGCTAGATGGTGAGAATAGTAACGGCTGCTTATCTGACATCACATCCCTCATATCTGGCAATTTCTCACCCATCTGATGAGCCCAAGGGAGAGACCTTTGAGCTATAGGCACTTAAACCTGTTACTTACTAACACTGGGTCTTGACTTCCCTCTCTGAGCTCTCTTGTGGTGAGTGAAAGACAAAGCAGGCTGCACATGGTTGTCTTAGCCCATGCAGGCGAGAGGGTGGGAGTGGGGAGTGTGCCCACAGCCATGTCCTAGTAGTGACTCGGCCTACCCCTATCCTCCCTGCCCAAGCCGAGACCTTGCCTGGCCCCTATTCTCTGGGCCGTGTTCTTTCTCACTGCATCCTTTCCAGGCACCCCAACCTCAGCAATCCACACTCAGTCTCTAACTTGTGTATTTCTAACTCCTGACAGGCCACTGGAAGCCAAACCTGGTTCCTCCTGTCCCTCATCCTCCTAGCCCTGAGTTTTCTCCCTAAAGGGATGTGGCCCAGGAACATTTAGCTATCAGTGCATGACACTCTGGTGTTTGTACACACAACCTAACTTTTGAAAGTGAAGTGATGTAAATGTTGTGGTAATTATGTCTATTTCTGACCTTGTAGGCAGATAAACAGATCCTAAGGATTCTCATATGTAATCATAGCACACTTGGAATAGCTGCTCATTGTATGATTATATTTGGAATAAGCTTCTAAAACAAATAACCAAACATTGCAGAAAAAAGTGTTCTGTTTCTAACTCATCAATATAAAGAATATAGCTGTTACTTATTAAAATTCTGTTTTAAAAGTGTGAGGTAATTCAGATAATCAGGTAAGAGAGCTGGTGAATTGAGAATGCTAGCTGCCCCTCAATAAAATTCTCTTCTTTCTCAATAATGGAATGCTGGTTCTGTTCTGGGGTGCAAGGCAGAAAGAAAAAAGACTACACTTCCCAGGTTCCTTTGCAGCAAGATGTGGCTGTATGGCTGAGGTGTCCAATCAGATGTAAGGGAAGATGTTCCTGGGCTACTGGAAAGCTGCCTACCAGCTGACTCACGTCAGATCCAGACCACATCTATCTCTTTAAGCACCATTTTTCCAATCTTTGCTGCTGGTAATGACAGGCAATATTGAGTTGAAACAACCTCTTCTTCAGTGTTTCTACCTAAACATCAGAGTCGGTGCAGGGGTGGTCTGTGGGGTAGCACTGCCCAACATTTTTTATAGGTATTCACTTAAATGGACTTTGTGGGTATCCCTGTCACTATGCAGTATGCAATGGGACATGGAGAAAGGGAGGAGTGAATTGGACATTTTTTTTCTAAACTTCTGTAACAGAATCTCAGGTAATCTGTGTGTGGGGCCCCCTTCCTTACTCTCAGTCCCTGGGGTAGTACCAATTCCTGAGGGTCATCTGAGGTCAAAGAACCCAGGTGTGGTCAGATAAGTTTTCCATCCCCATGGCAATAAGGACTAGTCCAATAAGGGTAGTCAGATGGCTTGTTGGAACATGAAAAAGAGGCTTCTTTCCAGTGGGATGAATTACTGCAGGGATGACATGAAGTTGGGTCTGTTGGGGTCTCCACAAGGGAGATCCACTTGGAGCAGAGAAGAACCAAAACCTGGAGAAGGGGTATTCTCACAGCAGCACATCAGCCTGAGTTCAGCTCTGCCTGAAGCCAGCCTGGTTTTGGACCTTTCGGGTACATGAAGTAATAGATACTCTTTTTTCTAAACTAATTTGGACTTGTTTTTTTTACCCTCACAGCTGGGAGCTATGATAATAAGGAGATCACATGAAAATAACTGGGCTTCAGACTGGGCCAGGAGAGTGGGAGCTGAGCCTTATTTGAACTCTTTCCCTAGGTGTAGCACTGTCCATGTGGTGGTCTGGAAAATGGTCCCCAATAGATACCTGTCTCCGAATCCCTGGGAACTATGAACATCATCTTACACGGCAAAATGGACTCTGCTGATCAAAGATCTTAGATCTTCAGATCTAATCAAAGATCTTAGAGATCTTAGTAATCAAAGATCTTGATACGGGAAGACTATCCTAGATTATCTGGGTGGGCCCCATGTGTCATCACACGCACTTGTATAAGAGGAAAGCGGGAGATCTGATCCAGACGCTCTGAGGGGGCAACCTGACGAAGATGCAGAGGTTGGAATGGCAGTTCTAAAGAAAGTGAACATATACCCACTTCTGGGTATACACCCAAATGACATAAAATCATTATCTTGAAGAGATATCTGCACGCCCATGTTCACTGCAACATTATTCACAAAAACCAAGATATGAAAATATTATTCAGCCATAAAAAAGAAGAAAATCTTGTCATGTTCAGCAATGTAGATGGACTTTGAGGACATTATGCTAAGTGAAATAAGTCAGATAAAAAAAGACAAACACTGTATGATCTCATTTACATGTGAAATCTAAAAAAATGTGAACTTGTAGAAACAGAAAGTAGATTGGTGGTCACCAGGTCCTGAGGGTGGGGGAAATAGGGAGACGTTGGCAAAGGATACAAACGTCCACTTACAAGATGGATAAGTTGTGGGGATCTGATGTGTGTCATGGAGACTGTAGTTAACAATACTGGATTGTATACCTGAAAGTTGCTATGAGAGAAGAGCTTAAATCTTCTCACCAGAACAACAGCAAAGTGGTAATTATGTAAATGATATATTAACTAACCTTACTGTGATAAAATATATATGTGTGTTATATCATCACACTGTATACTTTAAACTTACACAAGCTTATATGTCAATTATATCCCAATAAGGTTGGGAAAAACAGGTCACTGCCCCAGGACATCCCTAACTCTCAGTTGGACCACATCTTCAATCTCTAGAACAGTCTGTCCAGGCACCAACTGAGTCTTCTATTAGAGGATGCCCAAGGCATTCACTTCTCAAAATGATCCGTTGTCTTATTTCCCCAAATCTTCTCTAATGTGCCAAATGGTGTCATTATACTGTTCCTCGAGGTGAAACCTGGGAGTTCTCCTGGGCTCGTCCATCTACCTCACCCTGCACAGAATCCTGCATTGGGCTAGTAGCTCTTGCCTCTTCAATATCTCAGTCCATTTTTTTTGACATCTTTCTGGTCCTCACCTTAGTTGGTGCTGATTTGTCTCTCACCTGGGCAATGGCCCAAGACTCC
This sequence comes from Trachops cirrhosus, assembly GCA_028533065.1. Taxonomy (NCBI): domain Eukaryota; kingdom Metazoa; phylum Chordata; class Mammalia; order Chiroptera; family Phyllostomidae; genus Trachops; species Trachops cirrhosus. Next base: position 163,165,330 of record CM052540.1, read on the forward strand.
TGACTGATGACCCTTCACTCTTGATCATTCTGCAGCCAGGTGATTAACACAATGGGTCAAATTATTGCTGTTTAGACACTTTCCATAAAGACCTAATGCCACGAACTGTCAGCTCACTCAAGCCCTGGTTCCTACCAACCTCCTCTTTAAGTGACTCCTGTAGTCTCCCACTTTACTCAGAGTCCTTGAGGGACACCATTTACAAGTTCCAGTTTTTCTGGCCAGAAGGCTGTGCCCCCCAGCTTCACCTTCTCAGTACTTGTTCAGATCTCAGCTTCCGTCATTTTTCCTCCTTCACTAAGTCGACCCCAGTTTCCAGACCAGGACAATCCCCTCTAGTAATACTTTAATCACAGCTGTCATTTTATATTGTTATGTGTTTCTTGAAGTTACATAAGATTGGATAATTCTTTATCACTAGCTTGGATGCTCACAAAGACAGAACCCAAACTTGACTCACCCATCATTATGTCCCAAATTCTCAGCTTGACACCCAACATGTGGATGTTTAATGATTATTTATTGGATGAATAAGCAAAAAAAATCCCCCAAAACTCTCTAAAAATGCTTGTTTTAGTATCTAGCAATCTTAAATGTATGAACTGTCCCATCAAGTTTCTTCCCTTTACACACCTTTTACATCTCCTGTTTTCCACTGGAATGACACTGAGCCATAAAATTTCATTAATAACTTTTCACATTGCATTGCATTTTATATTTTCACTTTAAGAAGGATCAACCACCAGCTTATTTTGACAAGCTTGGAAAAGAAAAGAAAACATCATCCTTCATTATAAACTAAAAGAAATATTTTCTTTTTCTTGTTCTAGAGCTTGCCTTCAACAAAGTGATATTACTACACCAAAACCAGACAATCTACCTTGTTTTTGTTAGAGATTCTGTGCCTTGAGGCTCATCCTATGGGCATCCAGTGATAGCTTTTTAAGCACTGTCTGCACAGAGCTCTGTGTTCTGGGTGTGTGCGCGGCATATCCTAGACTGCAGCCCACATCTGCCCATTCCGTCTGTCCAGTGGACCATCATAGCACACAAGCATGATGTTTTCTTGGTATGGCTGAAATGAGACTTATGACCCATCATCCATCATCTTCTCATCATACTTTTGTGCACTGTCTGCTCAATCCCCAGAGCACTTGAGAGCACGGAGCAAATCCCCGTGTAAGTTCTTGACCAGCTGCCGAGGTGTCTGACTGAGGAGGTCATTGTGCTTCTTCTGGCTGCATCTACAGTTCTTGTGCATTCTCAGTCAAGCATGATACAGGCTGAGCATCCCCCAAAGCATTCCCCGGCCCCCTGCTGTTAACCTTTCTAGCAGGTGTTGTTCTGAGACCATCCCGACATAGGGAGAACCCTGGGTGAAACAAAGTTTGAGGAAATGGTAAGCAGTACAGGAGCTTGCTATGTATTCCCTGAAGAAGGTTATTAAATTTCATGTTATAAGGGGAAAACACTGCTGGAATGCTTTTTGTTTTAAAACAAAATCTCACATGGTTTAAATTATAACACCATGGCAGCTGAGGGCCCACTCAACTGTGCACAAATAAACCCGTGTATCAAGGATATGCACAATAGAATTTTGTGAGCAATTTTTGAGTTTATTATTTTTACCTCTAGAATTATTTTTTAAATGGGATCTTAAAAAAGGAATCCCAGTATGTTGGTGTGTGGAGGAGGAAAAGGAAGGTAGCATGACATCCTCTCATCAGGACAGACTGATTCATAGCCCAGAGTTTCACATTCCTCCAGGCATAGACTTCTTCCCTCTGAGCACCCCAAGCATGGGGCACAGAGGTCAAGGAGGATCAACCCAGGCAGCACACACTATATTACCCTGGGATTGACTGGGATGGAAGCTTCCAACATCACCATGGTCTCAGGGTTAGGGCACTACTCACTTTGAACCGAATCTTGGTCATCTACTGGGACAGATGCACGGCCAAGATCATTTATGCACCAGGGGTCATCTACCGGTCCAAGATCATTTATACATGAGGAGGCTGTGTACTGTGCCAGGAGTCACCTACTGGGCCAGAAGGCAACTGCTAATCTTGGGGTTCACCTGCCTTGCTTCGCTGCCTTATCAGGAGTGCCTAGCAAAGGCAGAGTTATAGAGCATGCATGTCCTGAAAGTGACTGCTTCTGAGAGGCACAAGAAGCATAGGACCACTTGGTTCCTGAGGTCTCTTTGGCCAGGAGTTCAGATGACACAAGAAGGACAATTTCTCATGTGTTCTGCCTCCTCTGGTAACATCTGGGTTGACTGCTTTCCGTAAGACACTCCCTAAAAGCCTGTGATCACCCCCAAAGATAGCCTACACTTACAAATAGTCCTTTTTCTTCCTCCACACAGGTTCCCATTTATATCCCTGCCACCAGAAAGCCATGAGGGTCCCCATTCATTGGTGACTGGGCCTCTACGATGCTCTGGTGTCTCTGCCCAGGATGAAGCCTCCCAAAGAATGCATAGTTGTCCACCTGTGTCCCACGTGGTCCTTATTCTTCTTGAAATGGGAAGGTGCCCTGATCATGGGGTTTTGCACAAAATGTTGTACGTAACTCAGTTTGATCAAAAATAAATCTGAGCATTTATCTCTTTTGAAAGAAAAAAATTACAATTTTGCCATGTGTTTAGATCATGGCATCCATTTTTCAAGTAAAGTTGGGGATTAGTTAGATAAATTAGGAAGATAATAAACATAAAATATCATTTTACAAAATAGAATGAAGAAAAAACTCCAGTCTTATAAAAACTTTTCAAATGTGTCATTTGTGGAATGTAAGTAAATGAATAAGTAAACTATTTTTACATTTATACATCAAATGGTGTACTTGGCTTTCAGGAAGTCATCAGCTGGTCACTACAAGCATGAAGACTACAAATTAGAATTCCTGATTTTTATGTCTGTCTCTACTTTCACCTGGCAAACTTGGCTTAAGTATACTTTCAATGTTTACTTTTATTTTAAATGTTAATACTATTATTTTCTGTTTTCCTGTGCAGTGCTGCTCTGAGCAACTCTTTTTTCCACTTATATTCATTGTTAGAAAGCTTACAGGTCTTCTGGTTCATTTGAATGGAGTTATTATGCTTAGGAAAACTTCCTAAGAGAAGTTTTAAAGTCTACACAGGTTGTGAATAAGTGTCCTGTATGATATATTTCTACAAACAAAAGGCTTGGAGACAGTGTCTTTTCCTGGGCTACTGCAAGATGCAAATTTGTCTGCGAACAGAATGAATGAACACAGGGAATGTTGTGCCTTTGGCAGGGAACTGCCTTGGAAAGCTCCCCATGATCCTTTTCCTTTGCAATTCTTCCATGAAGACAAGTGGTCATGGATGGTATCAATCCTGTGGTGTTTCTTGTACTCGACTCCTCAGTGAAGGAGTAGGAAATGCTTTACCAGGGTTCTGGAAGGGCATGTGGACAAGAGATTTTGTTCCACATAGGACCCAAGCTTTCAGGGGATCACATGGTTAGACCAACACCTACTGTGCAGCAAAGGCACTTGGCAGACTCCACTTCTTGATGTCATTGCAGCTGAAGATGTAATATCTTTGATGTGTCATATATTTAAGTTTATCAAGTGACCCAACCTTGCCATTTTAAATAAACTCTGACTCTGAATGGTCCAGGTTAAGCCAGGTAAGTAGATGAATATGATGAGTGTGGGTCCACAGGAAGAAAACCCGCTGTTCTTGGCCAGAATCTTAACCAGGAAGTTCAGGAACCCTGGACCCATTCTCACACTTAATTGAGGTCAGATGGCTTATGAACCTTATTAGGTTACAGACTCAGACCCCAAGCAACACATTTATTAAATTTATTAAATAGTAAGTTCACAACATTGTTTAATATAACACCAAAAAAAGTAATAAAACCTAGCATGGTTTTGTTGAAATTATTGTCAGATTGGGAGGGGAATATTTTGTCATTTGAAGATAGAAAGGCAATTCTACTGAGCAAGATCAGGGTGGAAAGGACTCCAATGTTGAAAAGAAGAAGGGCAGCTCTGACATCATAGTCTCAAAAGACATCCCATGATGCCTAGCAGCTAGCAAATGTACCAGAGAATCAAAAAGCCTTGCGGGGCAGGGTACATGAAATATTTATTTCAGGCTTCTTCATTTTAGCTTGGGTGGGGGCAACTAAGTGTTTAAAAAAAAACCCCAAAATATTCCTGGCTGGTGTGGCTCAGTGAATTGAGTGCCAGGTTGTGAACCACAACCTGGGTCGCCAATTCAATTCCTAGCCAGGGCACATGCTTAGGTTGCAGACCAGGTCACCAGTAAAGGGCACGTGACAGGCAACTACACATGGATGTTTCTCTCCCTCTCTTTCCATCTCCCTAAAAATAAATAAATAAAATCTTTAAAAACTGGAGAGTGTATGATAAGTGAAATAAGTCAGGTGGTGAAAGACAAATACCATATGATCTCACCTATATGTGGAACTTAACAAAACAAACAAGCAAGCAAAATATAACCAGAGACATTGAAATTAAGAACAAACTGACAGTAACCTGAGGGGATGTGGGAAGGGATAATGGGGGAATGAGAGGAAGGTTTTCAGAAACAGCTATAAAGGACACATGGACAAAACCAAAGGAGGGTAGGATCACGGGTTGGTGGGGGGAGTAGTGGAGGGGGAAATGGAGACAACTGTACTTGAACAACAATTAAAAAAGTAAAAAAAAAATAATAATAAACAATTTAAAACCAACCAACATGTACAAGTGCCTTCTATAGCCAAATGCATTTCCCTTGCTTATGTCAAAGTGAGAGTAGAGTTAGGAATAGTGTGTTCAAAAATAAAATAAAATAAAATAAAATAAAATAAAATAAAATAAAATAAAATAAAATAAAAAAGTAAAATAGAGCCAGCCTTTTGACATGCATAGAAAAGACTGTCCCACAACTTCAGAGAAACCCATGAGCACTGTGACAATCTTTATAAAGTCCTATAGAAGACAAGGTTTAGATGATTTGTGATGTGATGAGAATAAAGGAAGTCATTAGACAAAAGCAACTGGCAAGCACCTGTCTGTGGCTGATTGACTCACTCTGAAATTCAACTTTATGACTGTTAAGGAGACGTCTCTTTGTCGTCTATACATTGTCATATACCCACCCATTCAACATTTAAGTCAGTTAACAGTTGTATCTCCATGCTGTCCTTACAAATACAGAGCTGTGAAGGAGGGTAGAGTGGACTCTACCAAGACCAATTGTGGGATGAAACATGGGACTTGGAGTGTGGATGCAGAAGGCCATCAATGCCTGGGAGAAAAATTGGAAAGGCTGGGGCTGGCTGATCCCCACGTTAAGGCACAGTGTGAAGGCCAGAGGGGCTCCTTTGCCACACTCAAAGAGCCTCTGCTCAGCTGCAAGTTGTGGGCAGAGAAATGGTCATTCTGCTCCAGGACTTAGAAAGATAACAGAGTTCTAATACAGGTTGAACACTCAATTCCAGCAGGCCTGCTAGACAAGGGCAAGCTCCTTCCTAATTAGTAAAGAATGGGACTCAACACTCAGGTGGAGACTTTTGTATCAGTGTACATGAAAACCTCACAATTCCACAACTCCTTCTTTGCAATACATATGGGCATGTGTACACATTCCCAAATGCACATAAACTTAGGTGTCCACAAACACATGCCCATGTTCACCCCCAAATGCACATAAACTTAGGTGTCCTTTCACCCCCTCTCACCTGCCCAGGGGATAGTAGAGTCTGAGAGGGGAACATAGGATCCCACAACAGGAAGCTGCAGGGCCCACCAAAATACACTGCCCTGAGCATGGGGCTGGGTCCCCAGGGGGCTCATCAAGGAGCATGGAATATAAACTTAGATAAGGGAGATTTCATCTAAATAGGGGCTTTGTCCCACAAAGTGGCACTGAACATCCTGGCAAAGACCCCCAGGAGACAGTGCTAATGTGTTGCCATATGGGCTGTGGAAAGCTTGGAAAAGGCAATGGCTTGTACTAAGTGGAGTAGAAATAACCGTCTCTAGGGCAGATGGTGGAGGAGGGGTCAAAAGGCTCAGAGGGTGGACATACTGGCATAGATATGCTAAGCACAGTTAGGAATCCTGCCAGGCCATTGTGTCCCCCAAGGCAATTCATGGAGGTGGCTGTCTGCTCTACACAGTACTGCTTTTAGATGTTGTTACATTGCTGGGACCTTGGTAGCCCTGCATGAGAGGGGCAGGTGATTGTGCTACCGGTCAGAGCCAAGGGTGCATACTTAACATAAGGTTGGGGAATGCTAGAGAACCAGGAAAGCCCCATCTGCAAGAAGCTATGGAGATGGTCAAGAAAACCTGGTGTACCATGGCAAGATGGCAGGGTGGCCAACAAAGGCATCATTCAGTCCATACACAATAAGCAAGGCAGAATAATATGAGGGTTGTGGACAACTGCCCCAGCACAAAGTCATGATCCTTCATTCAGGCTGTGGACCAGAAGCTGTTCTTAGACCCATAATGCATTGACTAGGGAAGAAGCTGTGTCCCCATGAGCAGCAGCTTGCAACATCACCTGGATGTATATGGCAACTTCCTGAGGTCTTCCCAAGACAAATCTATGGAGTTTTCCTTGGGCAGCTGTACACTGGGGAAGGGAAACCCCAAGTACATTAAAGGTTCTTGTTACAAAACTTGAGTGGATGCTGATAGTAGGGACCTGAAGCATCGCCATGGCTGTCCTATGAGAGCAGAGACATGTGGGTGCCACTTTTAAAATAGAGTCCAGGTCAGAGCGGGCTCAAGCTCGAGCTTTTGTGTCCATGAGTCACCCAGTGATGGGCTCCCCAGCCCCAGATGAGTAACAGGCCCAGATGGTTCTTGGACCTGTATTATCAGCTGTCATAGTTGGGAAGGCCAAGGGTAAGCCCTGCTCAAGCCAGAACAGCACATTCAAAACAACACAGCAAACTAAGCTGGGGTCGGTGGGGAACAGCAAAGATTAGTGCCCCGATAAAGCCAAAGTACAGGTGGTGGTGGTCCCAATGTGTCCCTAATTAATCCATGGTCTGGCTTCCACTAAAATCAGGCATATTCCAGAGGATACCGCCAACCCAACCAGGGAGGCATCTGATTGCCAAGATGGCACTGGATGGGCGAATCTGCTAGAGCAGATGCAAATGGGCTCAGGCGTGTGGCATGGGACCGCTGATCTGGAAAATGCATGACTGTGTATCCTTATGAAAAAGGAGAACCAGAAGCAGGTTGCACTATGTGAAACGGGCAACAATGCACAATTTGGATTTTGCTCCAGGTCTACATTAACTCTTCCCCTCTATTATGATAAAGTATGAAGAGGCCTGGACCCTCCGGTCATTTTGTAGGACATATCAGTGGTCCATTCCATCGGTGACATGATGTTAATAAAACAGAAGCACAACGAAGCAAGGGCTTCATGTGCTTCAGAGGGTGGGAGGAAATCCCAATAAAAATTAAGAGTCTGCCACGTTAGGGAGATGTTTAGGGTCTGGGTGTCTGGGATATGCTTGGACATCTTTAGAGTAAAGAAAAAATTATTGCATCTTAACTTCACATCATTAAGAAGGGAGTACAGTGTCTGGTGGGTCTCTTAAAACTCTGAAGGCAGCATATGCCATATGTGGAGAATCTTCTCACCTTTGTCCAGTGTCACAGAAGCTGCCAGCTTTGAGTGGTGCTCAGAGCAAGAGAGGGCTCTGCAGAAGCTCTAGGTCATGACGCAAGCACCTCTGTGGTTTGGGCCACATGACGTGGCAGAACTTGTGTCATGAGAGGTCTTTCTGGGGAGAAGTGGCACTGGGTGGAGCTCATGTTGAGACCCACAGGAGAATCTCATCATACACTCTAGGGCTCTGGAACCTAACCGTACCTTGTAGTGCAGATGAGAAAGCATCTTGAGTGCTATTGGGTAGAGATAGAAACCTGGTAGCAAGGGGCCATGAGGCCAGAGTTACCCAGCAACTGCATCGGTCATACCTAACGATTCCCATTAGGAGGGTTCAGCAGTAACCCCTGGTAAGAGTATCAGGCATGAGCAGAGCTGTAGAGAGCCAGTAGGTTGCAAAGCTGATGGTTCAGATTCTGATGTCTCCGCCATTGATGCACCAGCACCTTTCACTCTCTCACATCCAAGGCTACATGAGGAAGGAAAAGCTGATGAAGAAGAAAAAAGCTGAACTTGGTTCATGGATGGTATTCATGTGTGCAAACCAAAAGGCACTGTAGCTGCACTATAGCCACACTCAGGGGCAGCCCTGAAGGACAGCAGAGAGAGGGAATCCTCCCAATGCGCAGAGCTTCAGGCAATACACCTGGTTTTTTTTGGAAAGTAAAGTGGCCTGAGGTGAGAATACATATAGATTCATGGGCAATGGCAAAGAAGTGGTTCATCTGGTTAGTTAAGGTCTGGCAGAAGAGATAGTAGATGCAGAGAGACCTGGACAGAGGCATATAGATGACCCTGCAGGATTGGTATCAAAGTGAGAAGGTCATTATGTTGCATATCAATGTCCATCCAAGGGCTTCCACCGAGTGTGAGGCACTGAATAACCAAACAAACAGAATGACTCCTCCAATTGATACCAGTTATGGGCAGTGGACTCATGAATGGAACAGCCAGGTGGGGGGATAGAGGCTTAGCATGGACCCCTTAGCATGGATCCCATAGTCTGGGGTCCTATTTGCTAAGACTGCTTCAGTTATTCCTGCTTCTAGATGTTTAATCTGTCACTTAGACCAATACTGAGTGAAAATTCACCAGTACTCACATGGCACCATCCCTTGAGAGACCAGCTGAACATTTGGTGTTGAGTTGATGGCATTGGACTCCCTCTAACCTTAGGATAGAGATTCTTCTTGCCTAGAATTAATGCATATTCTTGGTTGGGGGTTGTCTTTCCTGCTGGCAGGACTTCAGCCAACACTACTGCCCAAGGCCTTCCCAGGGCCTGGTAGACTCACATGGAATCCCACTTAACATCACTTCAGAGCAATGGACCCCTGTTATACAATGTAACTTCAGTGTGGGACCCACTCATAGGACCCACCAGTGTCCTCACATGCTACCACACTAATAGAGTGAGGAACAACCTTGTGAAGATGCAACTGAGACACCAGCTATGAGATGCCCTCTGGGGATGGGCTACCAGCATCCAGGACACTGTCTGGACACCAGTTAGCTTGGTACCTTACCCTCAATAGCGTCTAGGGGTGGAAGTCAGAGTGGCCCATCTGACCCTCATGTTTAGTGACCACCTCAGGGCATTTGCATTTTCTGTTCTACAGCTCTTGGTTTCAGGGGTCCTGTGCTCATAGTTCACAAACAGAGACTCACACGAGTATCATGAAGCTTTTAGCTCTACCTGTCAGATGGAAGTGTTGGGCTTCTTGTGACAAGATACCAGCAAGCAAAGACAGGAGTCACCACCTGGCAGGAAGAGAAATATGGCTGTTACCCACTGGGAGCATGGGTGATCCATTGGCACCTAGCCAGTCCTCCCAGGACCTTTTTAAACTCAACAGACTAAGCTGGACAATAAGTGGACCAAAGCTGCAGTCATACCTGAGAAAAGAATGGTCACCAAAAGGTAAGACCACCCAGGATGAGGTTGTGAGTTCCCTTCCAGGTACATCACCCAGGCTTGCAGCCATGTCACCAGAGAGTGAGGGGACTCTGCAATGGACAGTAAAACCAGAAGACGATCCAACTCACAGTTTTGGATCCAGCTCTGTGGCAAAGCCCTCAGTTTGCCCTTCTAAACTGCCTCTTCTAAGTTTTGCCAGGAGAGGAAAAAAGCAGCACCTTGAATGTGCTGCTCCCCTCAATGTAGAATCTGTACAAGGAGACAGTGACTGTGAGCCGGGCAAGGGGCAGACTGTGGCTGCTGTGTCACCAGACCCATCGACAGGACTGAGACATCTTTCTCACTTCCAGGGACATTGCCTGCTACTAACTGTCTGTTTAGCCTTCACTGGAAATGCCTCTACCCATTGTCAGAAGCAATTTTAGGACTGTGCCGTTCAATGACTGGTCAGCATGAGAACAAAAGTCTGACCTCCAGTCTCAAGGAAGCACGTTACTAATGGGTTATCTCAGCTCTCAGCACCCCTACACTGCCCCATCACACACTTGGATGTGTATTTCAGAGCTTCCAGCGGGTGAGGTGTCTGTGACTCTGGGGTCCCTCCCTGAAGCCTCAGGCCCATTGTCCCTGTGAGGGCCCCTCAGGGGACATGTTTCCCTGTTCCAGAGTTCCCTGTCTCTGAGCCAACCACCTCACAGATGAGGCCCATGGACAGCCACGCCCATTTCTTTCTCCATTCTGCATGGCCAATGCCAGCGCACAGCAGTGCCCAGCACATATTTGTTGACCTGAACCAAACTGCTAATCAATAATTACAACATAAGGCAGCAGGGCAGGGTGCCCTGGAGTGATGGTGAGGGCTCTACAAGTTTGCGGAGACAAGGTCATGTCTAGCTGCTTTCAAGGTCTCATGAGAGAGTTTGCCTTTGATGAAAGCCTATCAACTGGAAAGGATTTTGACAGGAGGAACTGGGGCAAGGGAGTGTCAGATGGAGTGAATGCCACAAGCAGAGACTTGGAGAATGCAGAGGCAGAACCAGCTCTGCCTCCAGGCAGGATGGTGTGGCCGGCACTCCACTGCTCTCCTGGCTGACACGTGCATCCTGATTCTTCCTCTCTCCATGCTCCCTGCTGCCTGATTCTCTGTGGCTGCCCCCCAAACACACTGGTTTCTAAAATATTTGAGATGAATGCTTAGCCTCTCTCAGTGCTGTGACTGAGCCCCCTGGTCATTCAGATGTCACTTCTACCACTGGCATTCCCACAGGACAGCTCTGTCACCAGGGGCACTTGACCACTCAATCACGTGTGCTCATCTCTAACATGCAGTCAACCCACCTCTTTCACAGATTTGTTGTCACTGATGCATGGTGCTGAGTGTACTGTTTGGGACATGGGAAACACTAATATGTGGTGGTTACTTCATGTCAGCATTAGAAATACTAACTTCAAAGGCAACTTATAACAATCTGCAACTCAAAATCATCAAGAGTGAACAATACACAGGCTTCCGGGACCTCCTATGTTCCAGTTCTTTTTGGCAATAGCAGGAGGTAGCAAAATAGATTCAGCTTAGCTAATATAGCCCTGAGAAAGTGAGCAACTGAGGAAAAATCATTCTGCCAGAGTGGGAATTGTCTCCCAGAAAGTGAACAGCAAGGAAGCCTTAGGGACGAGATCTCTTTGTCCATGAGTCCCCAGCCTGCAGGATGCAGTGGATGCTGGCAACAGCTCTCGAGCAGCGTGTGTGGGTGGTGCCCAGGCATGCAGGGCAGGGGGACCGGCAAGGCGGGAGCGCAGGGCCCTGTGCCCAGAAGCACTGCCTGGCGGCTGGCATCGCGGACGTGCTCAGTTTGCAGTGCTCCAACCCCATTAAGCCTTATTGGAAGGTAGTTAGTGAAATGAAGTGTTGAGAATCATCTAGCTAACTTGGGACATGTTGATGGCCAACTGAGATAATTTAAATCTTTAAGGGAAATTTTGGTCCTTAATTACATTGAATCGCTTTATGTTCAAGCACAGCAAACAATTTTTAACTTTGTTTTTCCACAGCAGACATGGGAGCATGGTGGCCAAACTAAAAAATAGACAGATTTTGAAATATTTTGGGGATTTATTTTTCTGTCCTTATTTTTAGAAAAGTGCGTGGAAAAGATGTGCTTTTGGAAAGTGGCAAGGGGCTTCGTGGCACCGCTTTGGGGAGTCACTCCTCCTGTCCCTGGGATGGCTGGCACAGGAAGCAGGCCAGGGACAGGCAGCCATGGCAGGGCCATCTGGTCCAGGGCTAGGGCAGCCATGGAGGGCCTCTCAAAGAAGGTGGAGTTTCTGCAGCAGCAGCAGCCTGAAGAACAGATTTCATGGACAGAAACCCTCTTAGGATAAAAGAGTGCTCTGTTAGAACCTCCTCATATCCACTTGTGGAAGAAGGGAATTCCTTTTACTTCTTCCCACTTGAAAGTGCAAACCTTCCCCCATGTCTGGTGTCTTGGTCCCTGGTGAGTGCTGTCGCAGATGGTTAGGTTTTCTGGGTTAAAACAAGATGCTCTTGTTTCAACACATGTAAAGTCAACAAGGAATCAGGATAGCAGTCTATACACCAAGTCCAAACCTTTGAGGAAATGGTTTCTGAGCTTCTCAGGAACAATCTGAGGTGGGACAGGTAATTCCACAGCTGAGTCACCTCTGCAGCAGGCCACACACATGTCAGGTTACGTGGGGGGTCAGCTGAACAAAGGTGAAGCTATGTCTTCAGTTACAGGGAAGCTTGCTCCAGACAGTATGAAAGATGAAATATCCTTTTAGGTGCTTACAAGAGTGTTTCTGTGAACCACTCTGCTGAGAGTCTCATCTGAGTGTCATGATCACCATGAAGATGAAGTGTTGATCCAGGAAAGGAGTGGACACTTGAGAGGAACAGCCCAGAACGGGTCTGAAGGGTGGGAGTGTCTGGCACTGATTTCTCCTGCACCAGTTTGTATAAACCCCAGGGACAGCACCTGTGAAGTGGGAGTCCACATTCATCTGGCAGAGGGAGGGGCAGGTCAAGTGCCAAGTGGCGGGTGCTTGGAGGATGTAACAGGGTACCTTGGCTGGGGCAGTGTTCCCTTCCTCCTCTTCTTCTGCTTCCCTAGCCTGTTGCATGAGATGCTGGGGCAAAACAGCCTTCAACAACCTCAGTGTAGGTGGGCTGAGGGTAGAGCATAGTCATCAGATCAGATAATTCCATACAATGATAAATTGCCAAAATGCTGGGGCCAGAGAGAGGGATCAACTTGCATTCATTCAACAAATGTGCCTCCCTCTGTGACCTGTTCCAGGGTCAGACCCCTTGTCCATTTTCTCTGTAGTCTCTTGTCCTATCCCACTTTGTCCTCGCTCCATGCAGAGCAGATATTCCTGAAAAAACTTCAGTGAAGATCTCATGCTTTCTGCCATCTACTCTGATACTCACAGGATGTGGCAGGGCATCCAGATACCCATCCTTTATTCATCATTAACACCTTTGTTAGGTGCAAAGGGAAGCCCTAAACCATTACAATCATATACCTGAAACAGCATTGGCAAATATGTCAATAGTGGCCTTTCTGTCAGTATGTAATTTGTATATTTAAACATATACCTCATAGTTATCATTCATATGTATATGTCTATGTTCATTGTAGCCAATCTTGAAACCAATGACGAAAAACACACAATTTTCTGAACCTCAGGTGTGAAACTATAAATCCAGGTTTTCATCCACAAAGGGGCATGGGAGATAGATGAACATCTTCTTTAGAACAAATGAATTCAGAGAACAGCTGACTTTGTATGGCTCAATTAGTTAACCATGACAGAAACAGTAGCCTGGAATTGGCACACATGGTGTTCTTTTCTTCAACCCTGAACCTTCTTGGTTTTAATATTAACAGCCACATCATGGCAGGCTGGGCGGCTTGGGAGTCAGAGCATCTGTGAGTCCTGGGAGACATTTCCTAGCTCCCAGGTTGTGGTGAGAATGAGTAAGATGTGCATCAGAAGAGGATGTCTGGCACACAGTTTATGCTCAGTAAATGGCCAAGATGCCAATGACTTAAAGATATTGACCGCCATACCTAGTACTATATCCTGACTGACCCGCCTTCACTACTCACCAGCCTCTGGGACCACAGGCTAAGAGCCTGCACCTGTTAGATGCTATAGATACAAAGGTAGGTAAGATATATTCCCTGGCCTTGATCCTCATCTCAAATTACAATGCACGCTGCATGTGGCCTTGCAGAGATGTGAATGTCAGTTCCTCGTAGAAGAAACTTTATAAGTGGCTGAATACTCATGTACCTGTGTACTCCCTTCCACACCTCACCATTATCTATGTATCAAGATTATGGGGTGTGGGACTCCCCTATCATCCCACATATGGGGTGTGTGTGAGCTAACTGGGAACAGGCAGAGTCCTGGGGAAGTGACCACATTGTGTTGGATTTGAAGCTTTAAGGGCTATAATTTTTGTTTTGTTTATGCTAGAGGGTATCTAAATTGGCAAGATTGAGAATATGGATGAAATTTAAAATTTGCAATGCTTGAGGCTCCCGGGATTCTAATGGTCCACAACTTCAATACCATGTAGGGCTAGATCGCAGCAACACAGTGAGAAAGGGAAGCCCTCCCCATCCCTGGTGCCACCTTGTCTGGCTTCTAAGGAACCCTCCCAAGGTCAGTGGACACATACCTCGAATGTGGGCCCTGGAATCTTGCTGCAGAACCTGGGTCATGTGGCAGCAGGGAGGAGGGGATAGGAGCAGGTAAAGTTGAGGCACTTGCAAGGGACCAGTTACTGTCTTTTGCTTCCAGTGTGGGGAGCTGTCTCGGAGCCTCACTAGCCTGCTTCTCATCCCACATAGACTTGGGGTGGGGCTTGCTGGTTGCCCCCTGATCAGACCACATCGATCCTGGCCCACGTAGACAAGCAAGCGGATCGTTCTCACACCTCCTGGAACGCTCACAGCCAGTTTCCCTCGGGAGCGTGTGAGCATGGACAGCTCATCAGCAGAAGATGGACGTTTGTTGACTCACATGGCCGACTGCCATCCGCACTATCCCCACGCACCATGATGTGTCGCAGTGGGTCCTCAAGGCTCCAACCTGGGTTCGGGGGAGGTTGGGGACTGTCCGAGGAGACGGATGGAGGTAATGTCGTGCTTCAGGATGGGATTCACTGGGGCCTCCCTCAATCTTTGCTTTTCTGTCCTAAAAATCCACGCCCAGGAGCACCACCCTGCGCATGAAAGAACACGCGGGCCTTTTCGTTTGCAAACAGAGCTCCGCGGATTGTGACCTGCTCAGCATTTGATAACACGATACTTTATTTCAGCATTATGTGACATCATTAAAGACACTTTATGCTGTTTTTGTCTGTGGTTTAGAGTCATGTCTGCTTAATCAATGCCATTATGTATTCAACTTCCAGTACACATCAAAGGCTGATAAGGTTTTTTTTCTAAACTTTGCTTGCTTAAAGTGATTTCCCTCCAGATCAAGATGCAGAGCACAAAATATTAATCAGTTTAAATAAATATCAAGACTACCCAAATAATATGAATAATTGGCACGGGATAGTGCCTACTGCCCAGTTCCCAACAGCTGGTCACGCTGGCACGTGGCACCCTCTCAACAGTCTTTTAGATAATGACTTTGGCATCTGCCAACGAGCGCTCGCTACTGCCCACAGAATTTACAAGTCACAAGTGGGACACGGCGGCTCCGACAGAACTTTTTTATGCAAGGTCTTTGAAATTTATTAATGTAATGCAAACACAAGCCTTCCAACCCATTAAATTGTTGATGTTATGCGAATCCACTCTGGAATGGCAGATCCTCATTAACATTATTTGCATGTTAATCTGCATCTTTTTAATTAGTGATATTATTTATGCACATAATTTTCGCCTACTGGTGCCAAGGCTGAAGCGCATTAATTAATCTACTGAGATGCCAAACTGTTTATTTTCTCCCGTACTTTTATTTGTTTACATGGTGTTTTGGATTCAGGGAAAATAAAAAAGAGCCTGAAGAATAAAAGCAGAAAGACAAGATTAACTAAAAGCTCTTTTTGTTTTCATAATTTAAATTGTAATATTAGCCAAATGTTGTGTTTCTTCCCTTAGAGATCGGTTATTCAGTTACATTACCTTGATGTATTATTAAAATTTATAATGGACTCCAGAGGCTTCTGTTAGTTCTCCCCTTCATTTACAGAATATACTCAATGTTATTTTAATCTTCCTACAACGCTCCCATGCATAGGCAATGATGAGCCGTCCCTAGCGAATCGCCAGCACGGTTCACTCTGCACAACTGATAAACATTTAAATAAGCCTTTCAAAAAAGAATAGCACATAAAATTATTAACCCATTGATGGAGTCCTATGCCGCTCAGTAATTCATTCCTCTTTCCTCCAAATAGGTCAATCACAAAATGTGTTTGATTTGGTGACATTGAGTCCTTCTCAGTCTTATAGCCTCTTAATCACCAGGCATTGTCCAGAGTTGTGTGTCCACGTGTGTGCATACACGTGGAGCAAAGTTTGAAAGTGCAGAATTACAGATGTTCTGCACCATCTATGCCAAACACACATGCGCTGAAGCCAGAAGAAAGGGAGGTGGTATGCTGTGGGCCTTGTAATAAATGATAACGTAACTCAAAAGCACTCCTCATTACAGGGGAAGGAAAGTAAAAGCTCGCACTGTGCTAACCGCAGTCACACATATTTATTATTTATACCACATCAGAGAGCATGTCCGCAGAGCGATGTGGAATGATACTCAAATCAGTGTCGGTTTTCTTAGTAGAGGAGACTAATGGTGTGTTTCCAGCATCATGTCACTTGTTTCCTAGGATACAGGTGACACTTTTGCTACACCACACCTACTTTCATGACAGGTGCCCCCCAAAGTTTCTTCTGCTGAACATGACCTCATGTCCAGCAAGTGACCAGCTCCATCAGGCCTGCCTCGAGGAAACCATGACAGCAATAAGATGGTTGAAATCTGTTGATCGTGACAGCACGGGAGAGTAAAGTTAGACCAAGTCTCCTCTGTTTCATATTGTTCAAATAGCACCCAATACTAGGCTGTGGTACATTTCTCAAAGGACTTCCAGTGGCATGCCGCCTCCTGGTTCACTGGAGGGCCGAGAACAGTAATTGGGTGGGGAGGGTGAAATTCAGGGACGCTTTCAGAGAGCAAAGTGATTCCATTTTTTCCAAGTGGATTGGGGCGCGGATAATCCAAAGCCAGTAAGCTTTTTTGTTTGTTGTGAGGTAGCAAATTTTAAATACAGTTTTTTTTTGCTAGCTTTAATTTTGGGGGGGAATAGATGTTAATGGATGCTGTTAGAGAAAATTTAAATACAATGTAAAACAAAAGTATAAAAGCTTCACCCTAAGCCCTGTGTCTTTTATTTTTCCGGAACATTCTATGACTGTGTGAGCATCTCTCTCTATTCATGAAAAGCAGGATTTCTTATACCTGCTCTTTTGCAGCTGTCCCTCTCCCTAAACAGCACAGGCTGGGCCTCTTCCAAGGTGCACGTTGCCTCATGTCATCCTGGATGTAATGCGATTTCAGCTCTGGGAACTGACACTGCATCCACTTCAGAGTTCACCAGTGGGCGTGGTAGGGAATAACGGAGAATGTACCCCCATCAGAACTGACCCTGGAGTCGATAAACTGCACTCATCAATATTTTACAATTTTTATACTTAACAGAAAATGGCATGAGAAAGCCATTCAGAAAATGTGACATGAATCAACCAGTGGGACACATTTTCTTCTGATTCTACAAATTTCTTGTGAATAATTGTGTAATATTAATTTTGGGGTACATGAGAACATACACACAATCATCAAACTGCACAAATTATGTACAAGAACCTTGTGTGACATACAAGACTGGAAACAAACGATGGACTTCCGGTTGTACCTGGTCTGCATGCATCCAGGCTGCTTGCACAGTGAGTTTCGATATTGGCATCCTGGCTGAGTGCAGAGACAGGCCACCACACTTCCGTCCTACTGTCAGTCAGTGCCTTGACGGGAACTCACTGGGACTGAGTTGGTATTAGGGTTGTGTCCTATAAAGCATGGAATTATGCACACATGTGAGCCTGGACCTCTATAGCATGGAATTGAAATCAGATCATCTCCTTACAGAATAGGCTTCTAGAGTTTCTCAGAAGGATGTACTTTAATACTCTGAACCTAGAAGCTACACTCTGGTCTCCATTCATATTGTGTCTTACTGTCCTTTATCTTCTGACCTCCTTAGAATTAGGTCAGTGGGGGCTTTGCTTCCAACTACTTATTAGGGGGACATGTTGTTTTCTCTGCAAACAATTTGGCCTTGCTCTTTACTAAGATGATTGATTGTATTAGTGGGCAATGATATTTCATGGAATAACCCAATGTCTTGTAGAATATAATTGCTTGTAAAAATTTTAATCAATTATACATATGTAAATGACATATATTATTATATATCAATGTAAGTACTGTATATTGTTATTATAATAATATATATTGTTATATATAATAACATTATTTTTATTTATAATAATATACATTGGTATCTATTAATTGAAGATATATATATTTACATGTATATGTAAGTGAGATACATAATTGGTATTTTATTCTAGGTATTCTCCTTGTACTGACATATTTTTGGTGACCTGCAAGGAACTATTGAACCTATGATCTTCTCTCCTTGTTCACACATGCATTCCTTGCCTAAAGAGCACCCATGTGCCTTCCCAGCTTCCAGTTCTTCTATCCAGTGTCTTCCCACTCCAACCCACAGTCCACAGTGACAATCCACAGTGCTCCCTGGTAGAACCCACATGGTCCAACACAGCTGCGCACAGGTGCCTGTCACACTGGTTTCTGGCTTGGTTCTTTTGCAAACTCTCAACTTCATGACTCACAGGGCATCACTCACAGGTGACAAGCCACCACCCACACTCCTCCCTGAGAAGGGTAGCTCTCTGTGTGGGTGAACTCAGAGTTCTTTGCCCTGGCTACCCTTCCTTCCAGTCTCTAGTCCACCTAGGAACTGTGTGCATCAGGATTGCCCAGAGATCTTTTAAAACCAGATGCTGGGTTTTCCCTGTATCGATTCTACTCAGTCAATCTGGACTGGGGCATGTTTTCTTAAACTTCCCTGGTAGGTGAAAAAACACTGGCTTAGAGAAATCTGTTGAGCTTTGAGAACAGCATGCAGCTTCACAAGTCAGCTGCCCTACTCTGTGCTCCCTGCCCCAGGGCCTTGCTTCTCAGAGCCAACCTCAGGGCCCCACCAACTGTCTCCCCAGTCAGACAGGAAGGACTTGAGTCTGCAGCCCTCTGGGTCACTTGTGAACACCCAGCACGCAGTAGGCACTCAATGGTGGTTGCTATAAACTGTGCTTGGGCTAACTGGATCTTTACCAGCAGGGAGGCCATTTGTAAGTTAACAGATGAAAATAATGTTTTAGTTGTTTCTCTACATATTTTCCAACTTATACTCGAATGTTCTCTGCAAAGTTTATTGTCCATTTGACAAGCACATGAAAGATGTAACTTGTCCACAGTTGTACTTTGCTGTCGCCCACTCTGAACAGCGGCAGCCCCCAGCCGAGTCCTATGGCTCCTCGCTGTCCTGCTCCTGCTCACTGTTCTGTGCTAAACTGCTCAGCCAGTTTCAAAACGATGGAATGAACTTCAGTCCCAAACAGATGTAAGAATTTTCACAGAACATTCTGTTTTAATGTTCAAAAACAAAACATATGCATGTGTCATATATGTAATCTGTGATGTCATGTAACATATTTTTTTAAAGAAAGATTTCCAATTCTATGGCAAAAAAAAATCCTTGTGTGTCATGGCCAGTGTCTCCAAGTGACCTCATCTATACTTACGCTTCTTAGCTTTCATATTGGCTCCACTTCTTTGTTTGTGACCCGTTATGTTACACTTCTGGCCACAAATTCCATAGCTCTTCAGCGTACAGCCCAGTCATAGCCTTTCAGACAGTGATACTCACCCATCACAGCCCTTTCTTCACCTCCTCCAGAGAACCCAGAGCTTGACTGTGTTTGGGGTGCTCAGTGCTCACATTAACCTGAGAGGGCAGGGTCCTGTCCTGTCCCAGAGGCTGTGGGCAGAGGGCCACCGACTGCCTCAGCAGTAGGTCAAGCATGTGCTGATGGGTGAGGTATGTAAGAGCTTCCTGTTGTCAGTGGCTAAGCAATTGAGACCTATCTTAGAGAAACAGCACTTAATGGATGTGCGTCCAGGCTAGCTGGTGCTCAGAACGTCATGGCTGCCTCTCAGAAAAAAAAAATCACAGGCTACTTCCATCAGTAGGTGATAGTTGAACAACGCCCCCAAACTGGTTGGGCTGTGCCCTATGAAAGACCCTTTAATAGGTGTGTCCCTCTCTAAGCAAAGGAAGAACAGAAATAAGAAGACACAATGGATAGGAATATCAGGGTACTTTTCCATTTAGTAAAAATGACTTTTCTTTCTAGCTCCTTAGCCACGTGTTTGCTCATTCCCCCATGCACTATTTTTTTAATGTTCACTATGTTCTAAGCATTTGTTAGGGGTTAGGACCTAGATGAACAAGGCAGAAATGCAGGTCCTTAAGTAATGGCATTATGACACAAGAAATACCTTAAAGAGTTTGCATTTGCAGGGTTTTCAGCAGCTGACATTGTGCTGAACAAGGCACCACTGGGTAGAACCCTTGGACAGCATGTCCATACATGGCCCAGGTGACAGGACAACCCTGTGTTCAACTAGAAGTTTAGCTCCTGTGGAAAGAGTCAGACTCACTCTACGGTTTTTACATGCACATCGGGAGTTCTCCAGGCAGAGGGTCAACTGTGAAAGCCCACCTTCCATCAAACACCCCCTTTCCCTTCTGGAACAGATGCCCTGTTCCATGATGAATTCCACTGGAATTGTGGGCACACTCAGGTGAGAGTGACATTTGCACTTGCGATTTAGTTTACAGCCTCTTTAATTAGAGCCGGTCTCTAAAGCACTTACATGATGCTCTTAAATATAGCTGACCCTTTTTATTTAATTTCATTTGCCTGTTAGTGTTTGGAGACTATCCAGCAAAGCACTTCAGTAAATTCAATAAAGTTCATACCACAATTAATATAGGAGCCAATGACAATGGAGGCCAGCACTTTATACAAAGTATAATTTGACTGGAAGCACAAATATTTCAGGGAATTAAGTAACAGAAATTGGAGTGAATAGATAAAATAAAATATTGTGTTTGGTACAATTAGTAAGCTTAAAATGTGGAACAGTTTACTACCTAACCCAATCAGAAGAGTTTTCTATAGCCATGCACACCTGAGGGAGCATTGCAGAGTAGTTGGCTTTATTGGGATAAATTACTGATCTCTCCCTGCCTGCATCATACAAATTGATATAATGTAGGGTTTTACTTCAGGTTTTGTTACATTATTCCATTTTTCTGCTTGCTGTAATTGGGAGCTGGCTATGGATGGAATATCCTGCATTATGTACTGACTGTTTATGTTACTTTCTAGAAATAACAGACATTAAAAAATATCTTTATTAGTTATAGATTGTGTAATTTGAGGGACTTTTGATTTAGGATAAGCAAGGTTTACTGAGTTAAGGAAAGCTGAAAAATAATGTTTATGAAACATAATATTAGCCACAATTTAAAGCAAAAATAATCCCCATTCGCTGCAGGCACATTTGAACTCGGCACAGCACGTGTGCGCCTCTGCACTCTCGGCAATGATCATCCATCTCAAAGAAGCTCTGAAGGCAGAGCACGGATCTAGACTCTGAACAGAAAAATAAACTGCACAACCCGCTTGCGTCCAAGATGCTGCTGATGTTATTATTTCATTAATAATGCATTTTTGGTTGTCAAAACTAATCAGTATTGTAGTTCTTTCCTAGATACTGTTTATTATAAATCACTTTGCAACAATACATTATTTTGCAGAGAATGAAAAGCAAACCATTCCCTGTCAACTGAAATTAGCAGTCAGGAAACTACAGTCTTTCAGAAAGGGAACTCAGTAAATTAACATATGGAAATCACTCTAAAACAGCAGCCTCTACTTGTTGACATAGGACAATGAACAATGTGTATTCAAGCACAGAGATTGAACTTATTTGAAACATTTCGTAATTGTCCTTGTTGGTTAATAAGGAAATACTGTTTGAGTAATGTCAAGTTGTTTTTAGTGAAGTCTCAGTTGGGGTTTGTTCCACATATAAAATAGATTTTTCCTGAGGAACCCTCACAAGGACTCAACGTCGTGTAAATCAGAACACAACATGATAACAATATGTTAATCTTGTTCTCAACCCTGTTAAAATCCTATTGTCTACAAGTTAAAATGGGATCTCAATTTACATGTGATGTTGATTTATGTCAGAGTGAGGGAGGCATTTCATGAGGGAGGTCCCACCATTAGCACAGATGGGCAGGGACCTGCACTGCTGGGCAAGGGGTGAGGTGTAGACCAGCCTCCTCTGTCATTTTGAGAGGGATAAGAAGATCCTCTCTTGGTGGGTGAATCAAGCAAAAAATGTGCTCACTTTCGAGCTTCTTTTCTTTCTCATGAAATGCAAATCTCCCCAGTTTGGACACATATTTCTGACCCTGCCACCTGCTGAAACAAGAAGGCCGGTTGGGGTTCAGTGTGTTCAGCTAATTTCACATTTGCCTAAAGGAAAACGGTGAGTTGTTAGGACTTGTATGGAGGATTAGTGGAGTCAAAGTCATAGGTAAGTGTGTTCCTCTCCTGGAGGGTTTCCCACTGGGCCAAGACCTGTGTGCTTCCCCAACTCATCTGCTCCAGTCTGAGCCCACAGAGCAAAGGCAGCTCAGGGCCTCAAGAGTTCAGAGGACTTGATAGGGGTAGGACAAACTCTCCAAAGGGTGTCAAATGTCACCATGGTGAATGGAGAAGACACAGGGTTCAGGCCTTAGCTTACAGGAGGTACTTGGAGCCATGAAGGTAAGTGCTTTTCCCTGGATTGGTTCTTTCTGCCCCTTTGGACTTACTGCTCTTAACCTGTGCCTGATGCTGAAAATATCCACCAACCAGTGCAAGCCAACAAGGTGCTGAATTTTTCTAGGTAAGGAATTCCCCAGGCCTGGTGCCCTCTGATTCCATGTGGACTGATGGGAACAAGGGTCAACTCTGCAGTTTAGGCTACTTACTAGAAATAAAAAAATTGTAACATTGACCTACTCTCTTTTTCTGGCTGCTTCTGTGAGGCTGCAGTTACTTCAGACAGTGGTGGCTGGAAGCTGACCTGTCGCCCCAAAGTACAGTTTCCCTATCTCTTAACATCATTTTCCTTGGAAAGCCTCCTGTTTCTCACTTGGGAGACTTATCCAGGGAGCACCATCACATACTCCAGTTGGCCTCACTCAAATGATGGGACTTTCTTCTGGCCAATGCCCACCCCACTACCACTTTTCAAATTAGAACCCATTACTGACAGCAAGTCTAGCTAATTGTACCCAGTGATGACCATGACCCATGCTTTGCCTTAATGTGTAGGCGCTCTTACATGACAAATCCACCTGCAGATCAAGTTTACTTGACTTAAAGGTTGGGTCAGCAATTACCTTGTACATTGGTCCAACTGGACATGGAATACACCAGCACAGAGGACCCTCTTCTGCCAGCAGTACAGGATCTGCCCAGGCTGGATCCTGACAGGTGAGGCTGGCACTGGATCACCTCCCTGGTCAGTCTTCCTGGCACCTCAGCTGGACAGCTCATGGCACAGGGGCTGGTTTGCTCTCTCCATAGTGTGGGTTGGGGTGGGTGTAGCCAGAGCAATCATTTACATCAGTTTCTGTACAAAACTTGGCAACTTACCAGCCTAAGGGTTGATATCCACCTCTTCTGCTGGAGGAGGGAAGAAGAAGATGAGAAGAAGTAGGCAAGATGAAGAGAATATCATGTACCCTCCTACAAGTCTTGCAGACATACAGTGTGTTTCCTTCCTGGGTGTCTCGGTGCTGCAGAGGTGGAATGCACCTTTCCTGACCTTCACTGTCACACCAGGCTAGAATCCCACAAATCAAACATTTCTTTATGATCATGCAGCTGGGGGAGCACATATGGTCCCACAAAGATATTAAGAAATTAAATGGTGGTGATGAATATCTCTAGCTGCCCAGAAGCTGGTACTTTGGGCGTGGTTCTGGGGTAGCAAATTTGTGTGGATAGAGGAAGGTTGGGGTTAATGACTCCAGGAGTAATGTTTTGGTCCTTGTTCCCACAACCTGACCATAGAGTCTGATATTGATAGTCTGTACCATATTCCTTTTTAGGCACAATTGGTAGATCCAGTCCCCAAAGGTTCCTACAAGGCATGAAGCATAAGCTCTCAGATCTGAGTACCCAGGAAATTCAGACAGCAGTGGGGAGCATGACATCTCCCAGGAAAACTCCTAGACAGCAGGGCCCAGGGGCTTGTGCCAAGCTGTCGGGAGTCCCCAAAGCTACTCTTTGAGCTCATTGCTTGGGTGGAATGGAAGGATTTAACTTTAGAGAAAGTTAATTCTCAACAGGAATGATGATGGTATGTGTCAAATGTGGAGGAAGAGAACAGTAGGCAATAGGTAGCACCTTGGAGTTCACGGTCAGGCAAATGGAAAGAAGCATAGCTAAGGTACGAGAAACACTCCAGATGTCTAATACCGGCATCACTTTCAGGGGATAGAGCCCCTTGTAATAGATTTCTGGAGCTGAACAAGGTCTAGCTTGTTACAACAAAGGAAATACAGGTAATGGGTCTCCATCAAAGCAGAAAGTCATTGTCCTCTGCACCATGAATTTGGCTTTTGTGCCCATGTTCCTGGTCATGGTATGCCAGTGACTTCCCACTACATCTACCATGCCTCCTACAATCAACACAAGAAAAACGGACCAGGATCTCCCTGTATGCAGGCACAGAGCCACCCTTTTGCCCTCTGATGGACAGCCACTATGAGGATCTGGAGGGGCTTGCTAAGGTATAGAGAAGTCCCTCTTAATGAGAGAGTCCCACATCCTCACTTGCCTTACGATCAATATGACATAGGGAGGTCTGGCCTTTAGCTAAGTTTTCCTCTTCTACAGGTCTGCCCTGCACAGAGTTGGGTGAAGGAGATGGTAAGTCATGTTTCTTCAACTTATGTCTTGTGTTGTAGAGAGTTGATGCTATTTGGAAGGGTGGTATCCTGGATGTTAAGGCCTTTCCTCCCTCTATTTTTCTCTCCCTAGTAAGGATGTCAGTCTGCATTCAATGATAATAAAGATGGCCTTTGATGATTCATCAGTGATGGAAAGTGAATGGATGCTTCTCTGTTGTTATGCTTGAGATGGGTGTGCTGCCCACACTCTCCTGATTCTGCATATTTTCTGAAAATAATTCTCTTGTGACCACAATTCATGTGTTCTCCATTGTCAAATCGGATGTGTTACTGCTCCACACAGGTCAAAATTAGTATTGATCACTCATCAAAACTTAGGTTACAGCACAATCAGAGGACTGGGGTCCATGTCTCAGAGGGAAGGAATCCCATGAATCACCAGGTCTGCTGCAATCATGGCTTGGTTGTCCCTGTTCCTGAAACACTCTTGGCATACAACATTCTCTCATTTCATTGACAAAATGGCTTATTTTGCTCTGTGCTTTGGCTTTCCTCAGTCCTGCTCTCTTTGTTCCATGGGAAACATCTACAGCATGATCTGTTCTCACTATGCTTTCTCTGTCAGGTCTCCACTGTGAGAAGACTTTTCAGGCCTCTCAAGTGTAAATCCACTTTTTCTATACCTGTAGTCCCAGACCTTGATCAAATATAACTTTCAAAAGGGTTCCAGCGAAACTGTCTAGGTCTGCCCGTACCAGTTGTATTGCTGGTCATGTTTCCATGGAAGGTCTCTCCTCCAGCTGTGGGCCATTCTGTCTGCTTTTCCCCAAGATTGGCATCTAGTTGGAGACTTTTGGGGTCTCTCTTCATTCTAGCATAACATTTGCATGTTGACCTGGAGATGCCTCCTTCAGATGGACAGGGTCCCCAATATCTTTGTCCCCTAATCCCATAGTCTGAGATGTCACATCATTAATAGCCTCATGGGCAGGATTCATCATCTCTCCCTAGAAAAGGACTTTGATTCTGAAAAGTGGTCTGTGTAGATTTAGAAATCTGTTTAGTGCACTCTGGAAAGTCTCTATAGTTACCTGTGTAGAGAAACAACTAAATAGGACAAACTGGGATGCTCACAAGGAAAAAGGTATCTATGTTATCTTTGGTTGTGGAACAAACATAGCTGGAAAACTGTTCAAAAGCAAGCAAGAAATATATGCAATCCAAAGCTAAGGACCTTACAATATTTATTTTTGAGAATTATTAGTTTATAAAGGGGTATGAGCCACACACTGTGAAGATATGAGAAAACCAGAGGAAATGTTCAGAGTGGTCAGTACTTTACGTAAGGAAAATGACTTATATGAATGGCTAAGTTGCATGTGAGTTACATGTGAGGCTAATCACTGGTCATAAATGGTAAGCCTGTAAATGACTCAAATTGAAGTTCTTTTTTGCAAAACCTTCTTGGGGCTTGCCAGGGGAGGAGAAAGAGAAACCTTTGCACTGTTGTCAGAGCCATGACTGTTGTCTTCCCTTAGGAACCTCCAACACCTCACCTTCTAGAAACCTGTGGGCATGTCTCTCCTGATATAAGTGAGGCTCTGGGGGTCCCTGTGGTCTCATCCAGGGCAGACCCTCTACTGGGTAGGAAGAGGCAGATACAAAGTCTCCTCATGGTTCACAACTTTTTTTTAAAGCCTATTAAGTGTGAGTATCATTTAATTTCTTTGCTAAACAACCTTATGATTCCTGAATACCACAAATATTCCACTTAGGTTTGGGAGGGGAGAAGGCCTGCTTGGAGAGTAAGGATGGGGCCTGATTCTTCGCCAGACCAACAAGACACAGACTTGTTAACAGGACTGTGAAGTACTTACTCAAGCTATCAACTCTCCATAAAGATTTCAAGAAAATATAGTTGATGTCAAAGATAAGCATCAGTGTACAATTAAATATATGATTTGTACAAAAGGCAAAGCACTGGGGACAATGCAGCCAGCATTTCTGCCTTTGCAGAGGAACTAGATGAACCCGTCCAGGTGCTGGGCTGAGCTGAGTTCTCTCTCCCTGCTCAGAGAGCTCAGGGTTAGATCAATCAGCCCTAAGGATTTGATCAACTCATCTGCCCTCCACAAGTCACTCTCCATGTAAAGCAAGACCTATGATATCAGAGATGTTCCCATGGTTGAATTCAGAAGTTAAGAGTAAAGTGGTACAACATTTTGCAGCTAAACCTGTGGTCTTCCTCTTATTTTCAATTTTTGTTGGCATTGTGCCCCTTGAAGAGTGCATCTGGATGTATTTCCTGTAGGTGGGAGCCATAGGACAATATCAGCGTTGCAGAAAGTGGGAGAACTGCTAACCTGGACCCAGAGACCCAAGGAGCCCTGCCGTGTCACTGGGAACTTCATCTCAGTTTCTGTGTCTCATCTGCCCGGTGTGGGCACTGGGCCAATGGAACATGAAAACCTCTCCAAGTCAAACTTAATTTGGTTTTGAAAGGAGGTATGAACAAGAGCTGGCAAGATGGAAGCTTTTCTTGTGTGTTTCAAATCTATTTAATATCAGAGGGTGACAAATAATTTTTATGCTTTTACCAACCATCTTTAGTACAACAAATCTCCTTTTTTCTAACCCTAAAACAAACTTTGTATGTGGGGGGGGGGGGGAATCAAGAAACAACCCTGAGAGAAAAAGAGAAACTCATGTGTTTCCAGAGGATGAACTAGTGTTGCCAGCAAAGATCACCATAAACTTTCAGCCTATTGAGTTCATCTAGGTTCAGTTCTGTGGCCTGAACAGTTAATACAAATTAGCCTTCAACATCAGCTGCGACCCAATTGCTTGGTGAACCATTTGATCATTTAGATAAAGACACTCAGAGCCTTCACATTTGACTTCACTGTTATCTACAAAATCAAGTAAAGAGACATTTAAGTTTTGATGCTAACAGGTGTCATCTGAAAACACTTGAGCATGAAGCAGGCACCCCTGGTCTTCATCCTCATTCAGCCACAGGCTCGTTGCTCTGTTACCTGGAAAATGCCTCTGACCTACCTTGACTTTGGTTTGCTTGCCCATAAAGCTAAGGCAGGTGGACAAAATAATCACCACCAATTCACTAGCTGGAAAAAAACACCCTATGTCTCTCTATGCCTTGAAGTGTTTCCTCTAGAGAATGTATGTGTTTATGAAACATGTCTCGCTCATCAATGAAAGAACAAAAACATATTTTACTTTCTAAATAGCTACCTAAACTATTCATTGAAACACAACATTGACTGCAGAGAAAGAAAATTCTCATCCTTAGAATTAATTGTAATCTTTTGGGAATGAAGTAGAATGAGATGGCTTGAGCCCATCTACCTTGTACAAAATCCAATCATCAGATATTCCCTTTCATTTTTGTCAAATTTGAGTATCAAAACAGTGATGAGAAAACATGGCAAGTTTGGGTCTTTGAGAGCAGCTGAGCAAGGTGGCACAGCTGCCCTTCTCTCTGTAAGGACAGGAGAGAGCTTTTTCTTGGGCAGAGATGCCTAAGACTTCTCCAACAGCTGGTACCCAACACTGACAGAGCCATGGGCAACCATTCATCTAATCTGAAAGGCTTGTGCTGACTCTTCTGAGTGAAGGCTTTGTGCCCGCTCAGCTAGCACTGGAGATACATCAATACCCCTGACTTGAAATCAGATACCAAGGGCATACAAACAACTTGAAATCTCTTGTGGGAAAGAATTTATTTTTTTACCAAATCTTCATACTGCAGACACCAACCCTCACCATGGGTGATACCATTCTAACACAGCTCAGTACTTTCCATAGATATTTATTAGACATCTGATGGCCATGAGGAAGAATACAGAAGCCTAATTAAAAGAGGACAAAACAAAAGATCTGTTCTGTTTTTCAGGAGAGTTTACCAAACAACCAGTTATAGACAACAGCCTAATACACAAGTTATGAATCCGGAGGAAAAAAAGCTTAGTTTTGATACTACTCACCAGTGTGTCTTCGTGGAAAGCACATTTTCACTTTTTGAATTAAAATATGCATTTAGATTTTATTTGCCAAGTGAATGCCACAGATTCTATACTAAAAATAAGAGTGTTTTCATGAACCATGATTACATACATAGGTAGTCTTAAAATGCTCAGTTTGCATAGCCTGCTCTATGCAGGTCAAATAACTAAACATTTTATTCTGACTAAAAAAGATGATTGGCATAAGAAAGCAATTGAGTGATACATGTCTGTGTAAATCTAATTGTGCATTAAATAGCAGAGGAATAAAAAAAAGATACAGAGAGAAGGTAAGACAAGCAGATATGACTACCTAATTATTCAAAACATTTCAATTTAGTTTTTTTTAGTGATAAAAATCAGACTTTCTTGCCCCACAAAATTTGTAACATTGTCCACATAGAACTAAAAAAAATCACATTAGGTAACATAATATTTACTGCATCTTCTGCACTTGACCAAGCAAACTACATGGGGCATTATTCTTCTTCCTTCTAAGGTTTTTACCATGTTTTTCTGTATACTGTTTTCAAATACCTCACAATCTAACCACAACATGCACTTGCTCAGAGCCAAATGTCCCCACTGACACAAGTGAGATTTTAGTTATAAAGAACAAATCATTACATTCCCATGGAAATTTGCTGAAACACATCTACTGTCCTCAATCAATACAATTAATAGCAAGGAATGCACGTTATTATTGAAGATGTTGAAAGTCAATTTGTTCTGAAGAGTCAGGGGGTCCCCAGGATATCAGTTTTCTACTTAGTGAGCGTTATCACACTCAATCATATTAAGAAGTGGTTTTCAATACATTTCTTAAAATTCCTCATCTGATTTCTCATGTAAAGGGAGAGTCTAATTGGATTTTTAATCCTTGGGTAATCGTGCTCCACATGGCATGGTGAGCTTAGGTGGGGACTGAAAAGTGCTTTGCACCAACCCATTATTTCATGGAAGCGTGAGTGTAACCAAATCAGTAGGGAAATACTGCGGGGAGGCCATCTACTATATAGACCTTACACGAAAACAATGTGTTCCTTTCTTCCCCGCGAAGCCCGCCCTGCCTTTGAAGCAGCTTGGAAATAATGGAGTGCCATGGGCGATTTTCTTCTGGTTTCTCTGTTTCAATACCAGGCTTGTCTCCTCTGTTTGTTTTCAGCTAATTGCCTCAAGATCTAATAAGTTAGTGATGATGGGTGTTGCGGGCCAGTGACCCCTGCCAAAAGGAATATCTCAAGGAACAGACGTTGAAGGAGCAGCCCTGATTGGTCAGAAGTGGTTTCTCTAAGGGGCTCTAATTCCTTGTGTGGGGGTCAGAAAGGACATTGGTGATTGGATTGAGTCCTTTAAGTGTCCACACAAAGAGAGCTTGCCTCAGAGAGACCGATGGCACGCGTGTCCCCAGCTCGCTGGAGTTGTTGTCTTATTGAAAAGTAGTCACCGTGTCTTGGGCCGGTCTTCCTACAGAGCCGTCACACTATTCTTTCTTTGAGAGCCATTATAGGAAAATTCAACTTTGATGAGAAGTTTAATCTGGTTGTTTCATTCTTCCCGTGGAACATACTTTCCTGAAGTTTTATCCACTGTTCTTTCCTCCTCAGGGCAACTGAGCTTAATAAAGAAGTAAATACTGTTGGTTGTAAGAAGCATCTCAACCAAGAATCTAAAAAAGCTCACTGGCCAACATTTGTTCAACAAACAGCATCTTCATTAAAAGGAAACATCAAGGCTCCTTAACCAAATACAGGATGTTTAAACACATGCTCAACTCAGGAGCGAGTGGCCTTTAGACCCGTGAACCAGAATGAAGTTCAGGGCAGGCAGGAGGTGTGCGGTAAGCCCGTGACTCTTTTCATTCTCAGAAACACACACTGTATGAGTTTCCTGGGGATTTCCTCACAGTTTGGGAGGTCAGAGGTCTGAAATCAAGGTGTCGCAGGGTCATGCTCTCGCTGAAGGCTCCAAGGAAGAATGTCTCCCAGGTTTCCCCTCCCCGTCTTGCGGTGCTGGCATTCCTGGGCTGGTGCAGCACCGCTGTGGCATCTGCCTCCTTCCCCACGTGGCCACCTTCCCTCTGTGTCCCTTGTCTTCTACAACACTGGTCATCACATTAGAGTCCACTGTCATCCCAGTATAAACCTGAACATCATTACCTATACAAAGACTGTATTTACAGATGAGGTCACATTCACAGGTGTGGAGGTTAGGACTTCAGGATATCCTTCTGGGGACACAGTTTGACCCTCAACATACACTGAAGGGAAGTTACTCGTTTGTCTTGCAGGTGGCTTTTCCCACAGAAGCCTTACTATATGCACGTGAATGGGCCTTCTGCATTTTCCACAGCCAGCTGCATGTCTCTCCTTATGGACAGGTCTCCTCGGCCTCCCTGTTGTCACACTAGGTTCACTTTGTCCTCAGTCTACATCCAGGGCCAGGAGCAGTGTCGGGCTGACACATCGACTCACCCTATATTTACATCTATTTATAGGTTCTCATGAGTGTCCAGAGCTTGTGATCAGAGTGGCAGAACCAACCTCACATTTAGGGGTCTTTCTAGATCAGGAGATTCTGCACACCCGTTATAAACATAGGTTTCTTAGGAGGGGATACCGAGGGTACAGTGAAGACGCGGTGGGAAGAGAAAGGTTTATTTGCACAACACAAACAAGATTTCCCAAAAACATTTTGTAGGCAACATGCCATCCCAACTCCTCCAGGGCAGCTGCCTTTACCCCGGACCCCTTGATCAAAGGCTTCCTGCCCCTAAAAGCATAACCTTTTTTTTTCTCCATTCAGCCACTTTCCAATGATCTCCTCTTTTCTGTAGCACACCACCCCTGCCCAGAGCTCCACCCACCCATACTCACCATCCTCCCTCTCAGCATTGCCAAGGTTTGCCACTGAGGAGGCCAAGAGAAGGGTTCCACCCACACCTGCCCTCAGAATGCTAGGGCAGGAGAAAGTTATAAATAATTACCACTACTATTATAATGATTATTACTTTTTCCTGCTCCTCTTTTTTAATACACAAAAGCAAAACTATTTTTTTATCTGAGCATGTTGGTAAAACTAGTTTAAACATGTAAATGCAAGAAGAAGGGTGGTCAGGAAAAGCCCCTGCTGGCCAGAGACCTGCTGCTTCAGACAGGGCGGAGGAGCTTCATGAGCAGAGCAGAAAAAAGGCACAGACTGGAGTGAGTGTCTGGGTAAGAGGATCTCTTGGGTAGCGTGGCCTCGAGCCCAGGAGACGGGAGCAAGACAGAGCAGCCAAAGGCTGCCCTTGGGGAACCTGGCAAAGGGGACAGTCAGAGGAGTCCTGGTGTGGGGCGCCAAGCAGGGCTTGGATGTGTGATGAGCAACATTTATCTAATGCCATGCAATTCCTACCTACAAGGTAGGTACTCTCCCACTTTATGGATGAGGAAGTATGATTCACACTCAAAATAACTTCTCCAGAATCACTAGGCTAATCCAGGGTGGAGTCAGGGCTGATCAAGTCCTTCTGGGGCCAAAGGCCATGTTTATTAATTCAGTGCAGAAAAAAACTGTTTTGAGCCGAGGACAAAAGTGATGGTCTATAAGATCAAATGGGAAATACATTGTTCTTTGTTCGATGTTTAAATGGAATGTAAGTGACCGCCTTTTCTGTGGACTTGGGTGGCAGGCAAATGTGTGAGGGCTCTGAGGTGGTCTGGGGCTTAGGGAGAGAGCAAAGGGACAGGGAAGGGCCCTAATACCAATGAGGACTCCCAACCTGCATACCAGAATTCCAGGTTTCTTGGGGAGTGTTTACGCATCCTGATTTTTTTCATAGCAACTCATTTTTCACTGAATCCAATTTTGCCCGCTGGATTGAATTTTAAGGGAATTGTGTGTGTGTTTTTAAAATGCATATTGGAGAAGAGGGAAAGTAAGAAAAGTCTGGAATGCAGGAAACACATTTTTGGTGGGCAAAATAAAAATCTCTCTCTGACTGCCATGGCCAGTCCATCACAGATATTAGCATGCCACTTTGCTGCCTGGGTGCTGTGGTCCTCTGGCTCTGCGGTCCAGGAGGCACTTCTGAACCAGCCATGCAGGGAGAGACAGAGCTTAGAGCCAGAAAGTGTGGTAGGAACACCTAGTAGGGGGTCGGGTGGTGTCCCTTCCTCTCTGGTGCAAGCATACAGGACAGTCTCCTCTAGTCATCTTGGGAGGGCAGGAGACATCTAAATACAGTGCAATTTAGCCACATTGTAATCTGCTATTAGTGAAATGATTTAATCTTCTACCTACTTCATCTAATCTCCCAAATTAACAAGTGACCAGCTTTCAATTTTACCGTGTTTTCACCTCAGTGTTTTTGCAAAGGCTTAGATTTAGATGCCCAAGTTTAGCCTAAAGAGTTTACCTTACCAAATGTAGAATCTTCATATCAAATAATGTATTTAACAGTGAAGGTTTGGATAGAAAAAAATGATTTTCTTAATGAGATATTATTAAGCTTATTTTGAAAAGAAATCCTCCAGTTTAGAATTTATTTTTTATAGTTTTTTCTGTGTTGTGCCATGCTTCAAAGTCTGGTGACGTAATAAACTTCCCCCACCAAAATCACAAATATACACTGAATGCATAGGAGCTTTGAAAGCTGTGTTTGAAGAAGACTTAACCTCTTTTCTGATTGAGATCATGTTTGCAGTTTCCTTTGTTTAAAATATGTCTAAAAATTCTACTTCTACTGCAAAAATAAATGATAAATTATTTATATGCACCAATTATTTATTATTATTTATGCAAAGCTTGTCACATTATGCATGCATAAGGGGATTAAATCACCGTTAACCCGCAACGCCTTTAGGGGCATTAGATGACTGCAAAGGATGGCATGTGGGTTTTACCATTGGCAAATATATGCATTAGGAGCCTACACATTGTTTATGTACATTGCTGCTCTCATACACTTAATAGGAAGGAATATATGTATCAGAACTGTATCAGCCAATAGCGGTTATTCATCTAATTGTAAATACGATTATGTTGGCATTAAATAAATAACTCACCCGAGGAAGGAGCTGCTAAAGTGCAGTGCGCATTATAACATAGACATAAAAATGCCCCTTAGTTTAAGCTTGAAACTAAAAGAAACAGATGAGCTCAACTTTAAGAAAAAAAGTGTGCTTTTCCTAGGGCAATGCTTTTGTCATATAATAACGACATATTACAATCAAGAAATAGAGATAAATCAGGAAAATACCATGATATTATGACTTGTCATGGTGCTTCCTGATAGCATTCTGAATTTCAAGGCAAATTCAGTGAAGGTATTTTTTTCCCAAAATACTAATGCATATAAATGAAATTATTAGCAGCATTCATTTTTAATGGGAAACCTAATGGAGGGCTTGCAAAACGACATAACTACCCTTTGATCCTGTGAAGGAGCATTTTCCAGTTCCTAGGGCAAAAATTATATCCAGTATGATAATGCAAAAAAGCCACCCATCTTTGCAATTGGCAGTTTGAAAATGTGAAATATATTCAAAGTTCTGTTGGAGGTGCAACTGAGGTTTAGACCAGGACTCAGGAAGGGCTGGCCCCAGAGTAGGGGTGGCACTGTAGGGTTGAAAGTAGATGACACCACCTGATTATCTGAAAACCTAACTTGTCCACGACAAGTGGTGGTGTTCTGGAGAGGCAAATTATGCTTTTTTTTCTTGATCAAAATTGCTCCATCACTAATGCACATCTGTGGTTGTGTTATATTTGTTGCTTACTCTGGTCACAGTTTGAGTTACATTTGCTCGTTTTGTCCACATTGATATGAGACAATTCTTTTGATGTTATGCAACATTCATAACCTTGAAAATGTACTATGTAACAACCCTAGTGATGGTTGAAACTAATGGCTATCCCATTTCATGTCACAGTTCTGCTCCGTTTTCTGGCCAGAGAAGTGATGTCCTGCCAGGATGTCCAAGCCAAGACCAGGTCAGTCTCCCACCACTTTGACACATTCCAGTTAGATGGACTCTGTGAATTCTCTGCTGCTGTGCCTGGTAATTAGCATGCCCCAGAAGCACCTTCTCCCTGGTTTATAATAACACCACCTATTTGTTCTCAATTTAAGCTCTGTCTCCGCAATTCTGTCCAAAGACAGTAGCTTTTCAGATGTAGCACACTCTTCAGAGTCATGACAGATACATTTCAAAACCTTTGTAAATTCCAAAATTTGAAAATATATCAATGGCATATAATTCCCTTCATAAAGTGCAGTTAAGTAGAGCTAAACAATTTAAATGGTGTGTTAAGACCTTCAATGAATCAACAGTACCAATGGTATTTATCCAATGATTAGCATCAATTATCTCCTGAAAATACACTGTACTGTGTCACAGACTTGCTAGAGTAATTTTAACCATGTTTCTCTAAACCAGCAAAGCTGAGGCAGAGGTGAGCATGCCTCATGCACCACTTGGAAGCTGCAAGGGTGAAGGCATGGAGAAATGTCCTCACCTGCATTAGGATGTGAGGTCGAGGTGTCACCGATGTGGCAGTTGATGTGTAAGATGACCACAGACAGGTTCTGACATCATTTGTCTGCTGTAGAGCTCAGAAATCAAAAAAAAAATTAACTCTTTGGGTGAGTCTAATGTACTTTCAAGAGGACAACTGGACACATGAAAGTCCCCATGAGGGGTAGATTTGTATTTCTTTACAAATTTAATAGGTTTAGTGATAGATTTATCTGTTGACCAATCATCAGCCTCTATCCTGTAATGGTATCATACCTAGGTGATGAAGACTTGGATTGCTGCTGGTAATGAATCAATAAGGACCTGGTTCATGCCGAGTGTGCACATGTTGGGACCACACACCAGGACTGGTCCCTCCTTGCTCTTGCTGATGTCTACCCACATCTCTGGGTCTTGCTTCCTCTTTGGTGAAACAAAAACCACAGCACTGTTCTCAGAGGACTGTGAGTAATATTCTAATGACACAGGTTATGCTGTCACCCTTCTCTCCAATGGCTAATTCTATGCACATACTTACCTTCCATGTGGGCTCTTGGCACCCAGTGTCTTGAGGCTTGAGTGCTTCATCTCTTAAGGCTAAAAGCACTATCCATTTAAAGAAATTCCCAGGCAGCTCTCCACCTGACACCATGCCTGGGGCAAAGCTTGCACTCCTAGCCTGGATAGCTAGCTGACAAATGTAAATGGTGACATGCATTTGGACAGTGGGTAAAGCATGACATCTTACCATCTCCCCATGTTGCTGTGTAAACATTTGGTACTGGTTGCCTCAAAATCCTCCCAAACCAAAAAAAATCTGAATGTCACCAGTCCATGAGCCAGCTCCCCAAACTCACACAGTCACAGGTACACATTGATGTGTGTGTGACACACACAGTCCTCTGGCCACACTGTTCACTTCCATTTCTCAGAAGTTTACACTTGGCTTTAGGACTCCCATCTGGAAGTCTGGGAGACATTTTGCCTCTTACCTTCCCCTGTCTGCCGCACAGGGTCATGGACAGAACATTGCCGTCTGTGTTTGCTCCCAGACTGTCTGGGGCCCCTGCTGGGCCAGGATGAAGCCCTCAGTATTAAGCTCTTTCAGTAAAGACTAAGCTGCAGAGACCATGAAGTGATGGGCAGAACCACCAAGGGACGGTTTAAAGACATGAATTCTAGGGCCATGTCCACACCTGCCAGATAGGACTCCTGACATGGACTGATAGTCAGCACAGTTCAAGGGTCCATAGTGGAAGCAAGTTTCTGGGGGAGATGAGCGGGGAGGCAGGGGGAGAGAAGCAAGGAACCACTGTAGGTGATGTGCCCACAACACACCAGGGGGTCCGTCCAGGCTATGAGTGGACTGGAGGAGCTTCCTGCTAAGGGAGGCACATGTGAAACCCTCACAAACTCACTTCTTCCATAGAAGGACAGAGTTGTCCTTTGGAATCCACAAAAATGTGGCTTTAAGGAAGTTGGAAACCCACAATGTGCTTTAGGGAATGCATTTCCCCTACAAGTGGAATGAAGGTGGGGTCCCATCAAGATGTGAATCATAGACTCGCTGGTTCTCGGCATGACTCCAACACCTTGTGTTCTCTCAGGGGGTTGAGATGTGGACTCCAGGCATCCGTGGAAAGGTGCACCTGGAGAGGCACATGAATTATCAAAGAGGAGACGGCAGAGGGCCTCCCCCACACCTGTCCCAGTTAGCATCCCTGTGACAGCTGTGTAAGCCAGGCTGGAGGAGTGCTGTGTGCGTGTGCACGTGTGTGCATGCACGTGTGCGTGCGTCTGTGGTGCAGAACGTAAAACTGTTGCAAAATACAAACAGGTTGTCGTCTGAAAAGCACAATTCCCTTTGCGTCCCATTCGCATACGCTGAGGCTCCCACTCAGCATTTTCAAGTCATTTAAAAGGATAATTAGTGTGTGGCGTCTGTCTGGGACCCTCTGAGGGTTAGTGTCCATCCTGTTTGTCACTGTTTCTCTCCTAATCCCCTCTAATGAGGGTTTATGTTAACACGGATAAGCTCTCGCTGGTGTGCACTGCCCGGCTAGCTGAGCCGATGGAGGACATGCTGCTCAAATGTCACTGCCTTTGGCTATCTGGCTCCGAGACGTCAGAGGGCGTCCACGGACGGGAAAGGCTCTTAGTGGCTTGTGCACAGTGTCTGCTGTCACCAGGGCTGGAGGAAATGCCTCCCAGAGGGTCACCTTCACTTTGACTCTTCTTTCAGGGATTTTATTTCCTGTTGGTCGTTCCCAGCTACTTAACGATGTTCTATTTTGGAAAAGAGCATCATGGGCCTTGCTGCTTTCATCACATTAAGCACACACCCCACCCCACCCCATGAAGAAGGTGGTAACCGCTGTGCTGAGCATGGCTGAGTTGACTGTCGCTCACATCCAAAAACCCCACAGAAGCCACATCGGACACACAGACCTGGCCACTGGAATCCGATGTTGCTACAATATTTATTTAGATCTAAGATAATAATAGAAAAGAAAAGCAGTGAAAAATAATAATCGTCACAATTTAATAAAATACATGCTCACAACATGTTACTCTATAAACCCACATACACATATGCCATTCTGTTAGTCCACTCAATATTTCTATGTTAAGAGCATAATTATCTTATTTTACATGCAAATCCAGGTCCTGAGTATCAGAGAGTCTGAGCAGTTCTCCCAAGGTCGCACAGCCAATGATGCAAGGACTTTTACCTGCAGGTTGCATGTCTCTTGATTGTTCTACCATACCTGCCACCAGGAGGCATGAAATTTCAGTGACATTAAGGTGAGGCTTAAGCAACCCCCTTTCAAATTTGGTCGTTGCCAAAACTTTTATGTATAGTCAGTCAGAGACATCAAACAGATGTGTTCAGGGCTTCAACGTTCAGGTCACAGAACTTTCTACCTCTCAAGCACCTTTATGTCCTTCCAGGAGAGCTGTGTAGGAGTCTCTGGAATAAGGGGATGAGAAGGAGGGCACATGCATCACCACCATCCAGTGATTTCCAGCATTCAGGAGACAAGGCAGTTTCCTTCACAGCGTAGAGAGTGTCCTGTGACTACAGTGACAAGGTGACCAGTGGGCGTGGTACACACCTGCCTGTCCATGGCTCACTGCACAGTGCTGGCTGCATCCCCAGATGGGCAGCATCTCAGCCTGGCCTCCCTAAGGCCTTCTCCTACCAGCTCTGCACCCAGGCAAGGGCTTCTCAGCAATTCTGGCCAAGTGGAGATAGATGGAAGAGCTGAGTCCCTGATCTCCTCCTGGATGACATAAGTGGACTTTCATTTATGATCTTGTGGGGAAAAGAGAAAGAGAGGGGGTGAAGAGGACCCAGAGAAGTGCTGGTCACACTGTCCTGTGCTCACGCCCCCAAGCCTGCTTGAAGACAAGGGGCTGACAACCCCCTGCACCTGGGTCTGGACAGATCTGCTCTCCAGAGGCCCCAACACATGGCCTCTCCTCAATGGAATTCCATTACTCTCAGGTAAACTGTAGGTGATGGCTTTGGCAGGGAGGTCACAGGGAGGATGGACATGAAGAGGCCACAGTGTAAGACACAGGGAGGGGCATGAGCTGGAGTCTCCTTCACAGAGAGGACTTCTAAATGCCTCTGTGGGAGCTCCCAATAAGACCCCTCAGAAGAGCAGCCAAAAACCTCAGAGTTTAACAACCAAGACACATCTGTGCCATCTCCACACTTGAGCCTTGTTTTGTTAGGGTAATGTGTGGCCAAGGTATCAGAGGGCTTCCTGACTTCCTAGTCTGAACAGGATCAATATTTAAGGACTTCTCTTAGAGGAGAAAATGTGAGGGTTCAGTACAATGTGGCAAAGCCTTGAGGAGCAGGGAGGGACAGAGAAGATGTTGGAGAGCCAGGGGGTCACTACAGCACGAAGGAGACTGTTTGACCTGTAGGTGCCCCAGCAAGTGTGCCCTGGGCCTGTGCAAGGCCAACACTTTACACCAGGAGAAAGGGTGCAAGCAAGTGTGGTTTCTCCAGGGGACATGCCACGTTAGCTAGAACTGAACGGTAATGGGAAGAAGAAACTGATACCCAGGGAGCTGGCACCCAAGGTGTTTTCTCAGTAAGGTTGTCAATATACGAGATGATAGGATGCTACAGAGACTTTGTATTACATTTCCAGAGTTTGTCCTTCCATGTGAATTTTATTTCCCTTGAAGTAGTCACCTTGGAACACATGTACCCTCTCTGATGAATAAATCATCATTTAACATCCTTCAACAACTTATTTGGGCATCTTCTTCAGACACTGTAAAGAAGTATTCTTCTGAGAAGTCTTAGTGGGACCATTTCTGTCCATGGATGATATTTACTCTTAAGAGGGAAAAATTCTTTCTCTACCTTTCCTGTTATGCTTCATGTTCCATGAGAGACTGGTTAGTTTTGTCTATATTTCACTGTAACCTCTGCTCCCAGCACTGGGTGAGCCACATGGAGACACCTTATTTGGACTCCCTGATTGAATGAATGAATGAATAAATGAACGAATGAATGAACTGATCATGTTGAGTTTTCTTTGGGGGTCAGAACATGGAGGCATGAAATGTGGAAGCTGCCGCAAATTGCACATTCAGTTATGAAGGGTCAGACAGTTGTGGGAGTAAGTGCAACAGGGCAAGCATCAACTTTGGACAAGTGAAGGGACTGTCACAGATGCAGCTGAGGCCTTCTGGTCACCTCAGTGCTCCCCATTTGCTCACGCCCTCAGGAGTGGCCCAGAACAGGCAGGAGTTGGCAGGTGTGTTAGTGCCGCGCAGCTGCCATGCAGTGCCACAAACTGGGCTGCTTAAAACAACAGAGATGGATTCTCTCACAATTCTGGGGGACAGAAACCAGAATTTAGGGTGTCCATAGGCCCCTGCTCCCTACCTTGCTTGCCTAGCTTTAGGAGTTGCTGGCACTCCTTAGCCTGTGGCCACATTGCTCCAAGCTCTGCCTCCGTCTCCACATGGCCCTCTCCTCTTTTCATAAGGACACCAGCCATATGGGATGTAGGGTCCACTTTAATCCAGCACAATCTCATCTTCACTAGTTATACCTGCAAAGATCCTATTTCCAAATAAAGCCACATTCATAGGTTTTTGAGGTTCAGGACTTGAATATATCATTTGTGTTGGGGTGGGGCACAGTTCAATCCACAACCATAGAATGGTATTCCCATCTGTTCAGCCTTCAGTGCCTCTGATGATAACATGCTCATTAACACCCTGTTCTGGCCTCCTTACTTCCCAGCTTCATCTCTGAGCTGAGGCTCCTGGGGGTCACACCTCCCACAAGAATTCTTGTCCCCGAGTCTGTGTCTAGAAACCCAACCCATCCAGGGTACCAGTTTACAACTGAGCAGTGTGGGACCAGATGAATGATCTCTCAGCAGGACACTCGAATACTTGGACACACTGCACACAGCAAGAAGTGACCGGGACATCAAGTTTTGAGCAATGGCTTCTCACTGCAAGGTGTGCCTTGCACCTTCTCCCTAATAGACTCTCCTGGTGATCAGGTGTTATTTACACATCACCCACCCAGCGTGCAGTACCCAGTGCTAAATCTGGGATCAGGGCTGATAGTCATAGGCCTGGCAATTCTTCCTTTCCCAAGAGCTGGTGACTGAGGGCAAATCCAGAGCCTCACATCTGGGGTCATCTGCAGATGGGACTGTGCCTCCTCCCACAGACTCCTGACAGTGGGGTCTAAGCTGGTGTTTTTCAATGGTAGGTATGATCTCCATGGGAGAGAAGGAGGACTCTGGCTGACTGATTCCTGGCTCATTCTCAGATCATCCGATACCTGAGAAGCAGAGAATGGCTGCTCAAGACCAGCCTGGTGCAAGTTTAGAGGAATGAGAGGAAGACTGTCCTCACTTTGTAGGAAGGTTCAGGCTGTGGCTACAATCAGCCAGGTTGCCCAAGTCAAACTGGCTGCTGAGATGCTGACTCGGCTTGCTTAATTAATTTAAAAATAATAAATTTAAAGACCAAAGACTTTTTCATATTCTTATCAGAAATAGCCATTTTTTGGTGTGTGTGTGGGGGGGAAACATGCAAATGTGAAGACACTGGTTTCTCACAACAAAGACATCACTGTGCCCTCAGGTACACTACCCTTGGAGTCTGGATGCCTATACAGCCCAAAGGTGGGCTCAGCCCAGAGAAGTGAACACAGATATTGTGTGTGTGGCTGGGCTCCCTGGCCTGTGGGAAACTGACTCCTGTGTTTCTCTGAATGGATGGGTTGTCAAGTCAATTATAAAACTATGTGAAATGAGGACTGGCCTGTCTCAGCTTAGTTAGCTAGATTTCTGTTCTGAGTAGATGTCAGTTTGTTCTGGGGGAATGAGACTGAAGTAGAGGATTGTGTTGTTTTAGGAGCATCTTTTCCTTCTCTGTTATCATTTCCTTGGTGATGGATTATCTTCAAGACACACAATTTTTAAATGTGTTGTCTTCTGTCACATGCTCGACTGAGCTGTCCATCAAGTATAACACACTTGTTTTTATCATTTTTTTCCTGGACTCACTTGGTGTGAGCAACAGGTGTTGCTCCTGTTGGATAGTCTCAGGGTATGGACACAGCCTGCAAACTGCTTACTGTGTAGGTCCAGTGGCCTGCTTCAGGGGCTACCCATATAGAGTAGGGAAGGGCCCTGTGCCCATCCTGCCAGCACCTTCCCTTCCTCTAAGCATTGCCAGTAATTTGTATGTCTCCCAAAGTCAAGCTAGAGCACACAGAATTACTCAGCAGTGGGAAAAACTGCTCATGCTCCTTACTGATGTCTTTACTCCCCTACAACCATACCCTCCAGAAAGTATAAGCCACTGTTTTGGGTTGAACTGTGTTGGACAAATATTCATACATTGAAGTTATAACCTCTAGTATATAACCTTTGGATAAGAATATTTGCAGGTATAATTAATTTAAAATGCAGTTATTAGGGTGAACCCTCATCTAATATGGCTCTTGTCCTTATCAAAAGGGGACATTTGGACACAGACCACACAAGGTGATGCCATCTGAACATAAAGACAAAGATTGGGGTGATGCTTCTACAAGCCAAGGAACAAGGAAGATGGCTAGTAATCCATTGGAAGCGAGGGTGAGGCCTGGACCAGATCCTCCTCATAGTCTCAGAAGAATGAACCCTGTGAAACCTTGACCTCAGACTTTTGGTCTCCAGACCTGTGAGACAATCTGGGTCTGCATTTACTGATTGTGGCACTTTTTGCAGCAGTTCTAGCAAACTAAGACACCTTCCCACAGTGATATAAGCATATCTTTTAGTGGGTTGGGAACTTCTAAATGTTATAAAATGGAAACATCCTGCCTTGGGCCACCTGGTATGCATAGAGTAGTGATATATTATAAGTTTGGATACTGTCTCAGTTGTCCTGGGTTCACATGCAAAGCAGACAAAACTGATAAGGGTGGGAAAAAAACTTCAAGCATAGAATTCTCATATTTGGCAAACAAAAATATAGAACTCTTAGTTTAACTTCAAATTCAGGTCAACCATGAATTATTTTTAATACAAGCATGTCCCATGCAATATTTAGGACTAATATTTATATTATATTTATATTAAAACTAATATTTATACAGAGCAATCATTTGCTTATTATCTGTAATTCAAACCTAGCAAGCATCCCGTGTTTTGTCTGGCAGCTCGAGGCGGGAGTACCCTGAGCCCGTTTATTTGAGGCCAGGGGCACACCGCACTCTAACAGTCTTTGAGCACTGGACAGAATCTTCAGCCTCCTCCCCTGGCTAGGCAGTGAGCCCTCTGGCACCCCATGACTTACACCCTTTGAGGTGGATTGGGCTGTGTGTGTGGATTCCACACTCCCTGGGGCTACTGCGGCCTTGGCTGTTGACACAGTTGGAGTGGGGCCCCAAAAGCGGCTGCACGGGTGGAGCACGCTCCTAATGGGAGGATAAATCATGTCTCAGGCCCTCTCAATGCTGAGTTTCTGCTGAGGCTGCAGCTGACAGGCCGATTTATGACCTTTTGGGGCATACTTTCATGGCCATCTCTTCATGAGGGGTTGTAATCAGACCTTCTCATGCAGACCGCCAGACCAGCAGGGGCCACAGTCTCGTCAGAAAAGACCAGACCATGCTGAGCTCTGAGGAGCCTGTGCTGGCCAGAACCTCCCAGAATACTGTTTTTGTCCAATTTCTTAAAATAAAGTCAACCAGCCCCTTTAAAAATAAAGTAGTAAAACCATGCTCACTGTGGATATAAATGGTCCTTGAACCCAGGTAGTTGAGTGCTTGCAGCTGTAGCTGCACAGCCGAGCCAGGGTTTGGGCTATGACAGTGGAGACTGCACCCCACGCTGGCCACAGCCAAACCCTTCTCATCTCCTGTCAGGAGAGAACACCCATCATGACGGGCATGGTTCCTCAAGTTCAGTGTAAGATCAGGAAACAAAATTATGGACTCATTACTCAATACTTGTGTTAGGAATTAAAATAAAGTTCTTTTACCTTAGTAAAAAAATTTGATGAACGTGGGCACCAGCTCATTGGTGTCAACATACTGAAAATGGGGTGCAGAAATTAGAAGTTGAGGAAGAAGTCTAGTGTCATCTCATCCAACCTCACCATCTAATGGCATCCCCAATAGATGCCTAACAGCTCCAGCACAAGAAAGATGTCTGTCCCTCCCAAGGGTTACCCCCACCCTTCCATTCCAGGTAAGCTACATTTGCTGGGAGCTCATAGTCCAACTCCATGAGAGCAGTCCCTCCACAGGGCTGGGGGCTGCAATCCCAGCTCCAGGACCGTGTCCCTTGCAAACAGCAATCACAAAGTAGTCAAAGGCACTTGTCACCACTCTTAAAAGTGTCTCTTCCTCAGAATGGAAACCAAACACTTCTTTTTACAGTTTATCACGTGGCATGATAGAATCCTAGCCATTAAATGTTTGGATCATCCACTGCTGGTCTGTGTGCTAAAGGT
Organism: Trachops cirrhosus; assembly: GCA_028533065.1. Classification (NCBI taxonomy): domain Eukaryota; kingdom Metazoa; phylum Chordata; class Mammalia; order Chiroptera; family Phyllostomidae; genus Trachops; species Trachops cirrhosus. The sequence goes on from CM052540.1 coordinate 163,209,644, forward strand.
ATCACCATCACTCAGAATAGAGAGTACAGAATAGAATCCTAATATGGGCCTTAAGTTTATTTCTATTCTATCTCTACTCATTTGCAAAGAATTAGAAATAATTCCAAATAAAAAACTGGACAGCAAATTTCTTTCCCTAATAGAGCTTATTCCTATGTACTTTGGTGACTGGTTGCTTGGTTGATAGGAGCCCTGAGCTATGGCATAGCAGCCATTCCATTTGCAACACACACTTTCTAGATGCAAGTAGACACCCCCTTCCCACCCCCAATCCAAATGGAGAAATTCCTGGAAGCCATAAGATGCTTAGAAACTGTCCCTGGTTTCCTGCAGGGCCCTGTGCATATTTTCATATCCCAATTACTGCTTTGCTTTGACCTCCTAAAGTTACTGCACAGTGGTCTGTCCACCAGAGGGTAGCCTCGTTGAGGGCAGGATCCGCGTCTGTCATCATTCATACCCTTGCCTGCCTGGGAGATATCAAGCACTCAGGGAAATTTACTTGTCCATTTTCATAAATGAGATTATTTCACAGTGACCATGTCCTTTGTGTTTGTTTTGCTTTTCTAATGCACCAGTAGGAGAATCATTTCTTGTCTTTTTTATGACACTGATATTGCGATTTTCCCGTGGCTTCTGTTCTCACATACCCTTCTTCTTTTGCACTATTTGACACCAGTTCTCCTTTATACACTCAGATATTTTTCAACTTTTAAAGTGTTCTAACTTCTTCAGTGGAGAGATCAGCCTGTCCTTTCCACAGACACAGGGCTGCTTCTTCCCAGGAAGGATGTAGGGCAGTATCTGGCTTGGTGGGCCCTGACCACTTCCTCTGGGGCCTATAACCTGCTATCTAGATAGCCCAGCAGTTCAAGACCACTGTGGGCCTGCTATGAGTTGAGTCTAGAAGCTGCCATGATCCTGGAAGCACAGCCTCCATGTGAGCTGGGAGGCAGTGCAGGGAGCATAGAAGCTCCATCTTCCTCCTTTCCCTATTCATTATCAAGGCCAGCTTACTTGCCCTGTGATGTCCACTGTTCAGCTGGCTCTGCCTTTAAGGTCTCTGACACCTTACCACTGTTTGGCCAGAGATCCATTCCTTCTGGACCTGACGGATGCCTGTTCCACCCCCTTTCTCATCAGACCCTGACTTGGGAGCTCTGCCTTCCCCATCATGGTTGGCCTCACACCTTTCTGGGTCTTCATATTGGGTTCCTGGGAACCAAATGGCCTCTTGGGAAACAAGAGGTCATTTCTCTTTCTCTGCATTGGTGGTGACTTCTGCCAGCATCAGCCCTCATTCAATTCTCTAACACAGTCTCAGGGAATAATGACATTTATGCACACACCTTGTGCCTAGAGCCTTCCCTTGACATTGGCACTCTTTCCACTCAATGAAGGGGATGCGGGTGGTGCTCGGACAAGCACGATTTCACCATCTTGCCTCACTGCTCTCACTTGATTCCTGCCTGTTCCAGGTACTCATGGTTCAGGCTGTTTGAACTTTCTGGACATTCTCATAGTCATGTGTCTAGAACATAGAAGCAGTGACAATGCAGTGGTCATTTAAAGCCTGGTGCTTTCAGTACTACCTTACAGAATTCTTTTGTATTTAACCAGACATGGTTTATAATTCAGAAGGAATATTTCCAAAGACTACAAAAATGCAAAACATTATGTACTCTGAGAACCTGTTCTATTCGCTCAGAGAAGTGAACTGTGAAATCAGTAACCACCTAGCTAATCTACATGGAAATCTTTGTTAGATCACGCCCCAGAAATATATTATCTTCTTCCTAGTGTTGCAAGATCAGGCTTCCAATGAGAGAGAAAGAGCTCAAAGTCCCTTGCCCAGTTCTTAAAGGTCTGGAGTGCCCGCTCTCCAAGGGCAGTGACAGTTGTTTCAGACAAGGTCTCCTGAGAAGCAGATGCCAATGTGGATTACATGGGCAGGGATTGCATTAGAGGAGATGCTGGTGCAAAAAAATAGGGAGGGGTCAGGGTTAGCTGGATGAGGCATCAAATCGAGATGCTAGCCTGACCCTAAATGAAAGAGGGAGGAGAAGCGAGGTGGACACAGCCTAGATAGCCGTGAGATTTAAACATGTTCAAGGAGGCCTTGGGTATGTCCCTGAGCCAGCTGACAAATCTCCCAAGATTGTGTCTCCCTCAGAGTCACCACTGTGCTCTGTCATGGGCTGGGAGCAGCCTGGAAAGGTAAACACTGGCACCCACACAACAGTGGGATTCAGCCTTCAACATAAGGGACCCCAGTTCATTTCATGTAGCTCTGCAGGCAGAACAAGAACATGGATACCTGTCTCTCTCCAACATGGACACAATAACTTGGCCTCTTGGAGACTCTCCTGCAGCACTCTGGGTCCTGGGAACATACCAAGGTCCAGGCCCTTGGAGAATGTGTGTGGTTGAGAGTACAGTTTGGGGGGGGGCTTTGTGTAAGAAAGACACAAAGACCCTGACTGAGGGTGGTGGGTGGCTCCCAATTGGCTGCCCCTCCCATGTGTCCATTCTTGTGGGGAAAGGCTCTGACCTCATGGGCCTTCACAGGCTGTGGATCAGGGGATCCAGGTAAAAACACTGATATGGGGGGGCACTGAGCCAGGCACTAGGATGACTCCAAGGAAGAGCTGGGGGATGGCAGAAGAGGACGGCTTGTCCTATGGGACGTTCTGGGCAGGACTTCAGGGGCACAGCAGGGTGTTCAGACCGAGTGCAGTCTGAACTGCACTCAGGGGTGAGGTGGAGTGCAGGTTGGGGTGCTGGAGAGGAATGAAGCTGGTAGGGAGTGGCCTGTGTATATGTTTTTCTTAAGTTTCAAAAGTTTTGAAGATCAATGTTATAGCCATTGCTGAAAGGAATATTAAGGAAACAGATAAAAGTAAAAAAAAATAGAGTATCATACTGGAATCAAAAGATTGAGAGAGAAGTGAGAAAAAGATAAGAAAGAAAGAGGCAGAACATGAGAAAGAGAATAAAAGATGGAGGGAGGGCAGGGAGGAAGGAGAGGGAGAAATGTCATTCAAGAAAAGGGAGCAAGCAGAACAGGGAACTTTCAGGGAGAGGAGAGAAATAAAAGGGTATACATGTGATGGAAAATTTTGCTAAATATTAAGAAGCTCAACAGTTCTTATTTAAACTTGAGATATTTTTTCTACAAGAAGACAAAAGTCCCATTAATGGAGGCCATTGAGGGCAGGTGTTTCCCCGGGCAGGCTCAGGGTGCATGCTCCGTCACTCCTTCTCCTACCTCCTTGCTCATTCTTACATTTCTCTTAAATTAAGGAGGGTATGCAAACCACAGTGACCCCAAACAAAGAGAAGTGTGCTCCTCTGGGGACAGGGACCTTCCTAAGGCAGAGGAGGGGTCTGGAGACAGCTCCCTGCATGCATTATGAGCTCAATAACAGGGAGCACACAGGCCATTCCTCAAGCTGTGAGGTTTCCCCCCAGGAGGACAAAATGGGAACATTTTTCCATCAGCTATGCTGACTGCCCCAGTGGGATCCACTGAAGTCACATACTGATAACTCTTATAATTTCCATACCTTAAATAATTCAACGTGAAATCACATAAATAAAATGCTATAACTGAGCATAATTCTTTAAACATTTTTCTAATAATCCAGCCTTTTAAATTAGCATAATAACACTTAGAATAATTGAAGGGTTTAATTGCACGGAGAGCTGGAATATTGTCTGCCGTGCTGTACACACCATGATGAAGCCACGATGAGATTTAATTTAGTTGTTTTTTTTCAATTTACCTTTCATAGTAGATGATGTGACAGAAGGTTGACACACATGCAAGTGAACGTGGATACGTAATCGTTCATAAGTGCTGTATGTTTTGCTAAAAATCTCTAGACATACCATTCTTGAACTTAAAATAGAGGAAAAGAATTAGTGGCTTAAAATGCTAAACATTGCTTTTCTCTCTGCTGTGTACTCATAATGATCTGCACATACCAATGCTAAGTTCTTGCATGCTCTGGGACAGAAGTTGTCTCCTTTTTTCTCCCTCCTTCCCTCCCTCCTTCTTTCTTCCTTCCCCCCTTTTCATAATTACACAAGGATAGCTATGTTCAAAATATTCAAGCCCATTTTCTTTATGCAAGAACTGTGTGGTTCAGTGAAGAATAAATTGCATTCTGCACGAATTTTACAGATAAAATAGGAAGGAATTGTATTCTGCATGAGTCTTAGATGTATAAATAATAGTTCAAAGGCCATTTCAGAGCCACATGAGAAATAGACATCACTCATTAAAAGTAACATCTTGCTTTTAAAAAAGTGAGTATTTGAACAAAACAGATTCATTAGTGAGGTCATCAGATTTTTAATTTCCAAGAGTATTTAACTCAGAATTTCTTTAATAATGTGGCTTTTCTAACACAGTTTAAAATCATGACCATGAACTTGCTTTCTATTGCTGAATGAACAGTGACCAGAAATCTATCTAGTGGCTTAAAACAGCATGCTTTTATTGCCTCATAGGTCCTGAGGGTTCCCTGCAGGGTTGCAGCCAAGGTGTGGGCTAGGGCTGTGTGCTCACCTAGAGGCTGAACTGGGGAAGGACGGAGCTGCTCACAAGTTCATTCAAGTTGTCAGCACGATTCATTTCCTTTTGGTTCTAGAACTGAAGGCCCCAGCTTCTTGCTAGCATTGGCTAGATGCTGTCTTCGGCAGAGAGGTCACTCTTGGCTCTGCACCATATGGGTCTTCCAATGTGGCCACAGCTTCTTCCTGCATCAGCAAAAGAATGAGACTCTGGAGTGAGTCTGTGTTACCAGCTAGAGAGTCTTTGATTGTGTAATATCTCACAGAAGGGGACATCCAGCAGCTTTGTGAGAGTTTGTTGGGCAGATGAAAGGGAGAGGATTATACAAGGGCACAAACACCAGAAAGCACTGGTCACTGGGGTCACTGGGGTCACTTTAGGGTCTGTTTTTCAAATATATCAAAGTTTGGTGAGCATCTCTGTCTGAAAATAAGTTTGAGAATGTGAGCCAAATGAAGGCCTGTTTATTTTTTTAAAGAAGCTATGCATGTATTCTAAGTTCTGTTTTCTCAAGTTTATCATATTTCCCAGACACCTGTTTTCAAAGAAATGACCATTAGATATTTTTGCAGCAACTTAGATGGTAGCTTCCACACCTTGCCTACCCCACACCACAGGTGGGTGGGGATGTCAGACCCTGAGGCCAATATGTGCCGCTCAGGTATAGGTCAAAGATGTACAGCTGGTTGCTTTTCATAGTGCTGATTCCGATGTGAATGACCTGGACTCCTACCCGGTCCGAAGGATACTATCGATGAGGAGAAAGCCATGCACTGTAGGCTAGTGAGGTGACGGTTGGCTTTGGTGGATCCCAGACTCACTAGGTACACACTGTACTATAATGGAATAGTATGTGCCTGTGAATACCAGGGTGACAGAAGGAAATATGCAGGGCTTAATAAAAACCAGCCTTCCTACAGGAAAAAGATAAATTAAAATATGTGCATTATTATTTATATGTATCAGTACTAGCTTTGAAGCTAAAGGACTGTGCATGGTTTGGTTGTCTTGAGTGATAAATTTGGTCTAGTGGCTCTTGGCATCAAAGGCCTATCCATCCAAGAGGCCTTGTATCCTACTGGAAGGTATCTGGTCCACAAAAAACACTTGGATAGCAGACACCTGGGACCCACTAATGCACATACCCACATAGACATGCATGAATACACACAGGCACACATGGACACACACACAGTGAGACAGTTTTCAGAGGAGCAGAGAAGGATGACCCCCTGGGTGAGGTGAGGTAGGTGCTGGTCCAGGCACAGAGTCCTGAGGAGGCGTGGCCAAAGAAAACCCACAAAGCCGCAATAGATTTCATCATCTCACAGTGCTGTGGGTCTGACAAGCAATGACGTGGTCCTTAATTACCAGTGTGCTATGCTTCTCTGTGGTGAGAACCCTAATTACCTGGCTTCCTATGTGACAGAAGGCCAGCCGACGCCTTCTCTGTGGGAATCATGACACAACCCGGGCTTGGGTCACACAGCAAACTCTGCATCTGTTTTCTCAAGAAGATTGACAAGAGCTGAACTTGCATGTTGATTTTGATGATGGAGAGAGAGAAGCCGGCAGTGCTGGGGGGTGGCCAGTGTTGCAGGTGAAGGACCTTCCAGTAAGACTTCCTTCCCATTTAGGGCAATTGTTGTGAGCCTTGCATAATTGAGGTGACCCTGCATGTCCTTTGTGGGGTCTGCAGGGTCACCTCGTACCACTCCTCTGTGTAATGATAAGATCTGAAATGGAAAATGAGCCCTATGACTAGGCGTGTGATCCTCTGAAACTTGCACACGTCCTTTGATGGGAGCTTGAGTGAAAGGATTCAGGGTTCCAGTGCTGTCCCTCTGCTCATCTAGTGACAAGAGGTGGGTCCTGAGAGGGCAGGGCTTTTCCTACAGTGTAGACAGACACCAACATGCCCAACACTGACCAGGTGAACTCAGTGTCAGACCCGAGAGGGACTGACATGGGGAATGTGGTTGGAGGAGACAGACTTGGCACGCCTTGCCTGTAAGGGTGACAGGACCCAGACACTTTAAAGGCAGGCTTCCAAAGCATGAGAGGAGAAAGAAGTTCTGCCGGGAGCCCTCGAGACCTGGGCTGGTTCCTGAGACTATATATGCAGAGGTGCTTGTTCAGTAGGGCTGCTTGGGTCCCCTGAATTCCCATTTCCAACAGACTTCAGGGGTGATGATGATGCTGCTGGTTGATCAGAAATATATGGACAGGGACATGTCACATGACTCCAAGAAGAACTGATCAGACACACTGAAGGGCATTTGAGAATATAAATGCCACACCATCTTTTAAAAACTTAATGTCATCAGCAAAATAAAAAACTGTGAAAACTATTCAAGAATGCAAGAGATAAAGAGGGACGTGACAGATGATTATAAGTGTCGGTCTTAGATCCTGGTCCCAGAACAAGACAAGCCAACCCCACGAGCCTGCCCATCATTTCTTACAGAACCTACTCATCAGCAGGGTTCACCATTTCCTGCAGTGGCCCCGGAGAAGAGCAAACCAGCAGTGCGGCAAGTATTCCCCACCTCGAATGCTTGCAGACCACACTCTAGGACCGGATGGCCCTTAGACAGCGGGGCCTGGGCTGCCCTGGAAATGGCGGGAGACACACAGCCCCTGGGAGCTTTTCTCATTTACAGTCTTTACTTTCTCTGTGGGCAAAAAAAGAAGTTTGGAAGAACCTAAATTTAAACAGTTTCAGTCTCAGTCACAGTCTTTCCTATGAATTTGAGTGTCTCAGTTCATGCACACTGACACATGTACAGCTTATAAAACCATATAAATTCCTAAACATATAAAAACATACCTGTTGCCAGAAAACAAGACATTTGATCCATGGCCCAGGTTTCACCTTTTATTCTGACTTTCTGACGGACCATAGACACAGCCAAAGCACATTCCTGATTTAACGTAAAAAATGTTAAATAACTACAAAATGAAATTTTCAAACTTATGAGAAAAGGACTATTTTTACATTTACAATGTAGCTGTACTCAGGTTAGGATTTGAAAGAGTTCCTGGTGTAAGAAGTAATGGCCCCACTGAGTTCACATTCAGTCGGGGACACTGCCTGCACGGAGCTGCTGTGCACAGTGAACCGCCTGTTCCCGCGTTCGACAGGACACCCAGCGACGTTAAAACTCACTTAACTCTCAGCTTCATCTTTAATTCAGCAAAGCCGTGGCTCTGCGTCACACATCATTTATGTGCCAAGCTGGGGGTTTCGAACCGGCTAATTTTGTTAGAAGTCCTCCAAAGTGTTTTTTGAATTAGGAAAAATGTATGGTTATTGGTTTGTATAACTGAAAACAGGTTAAGAAATTCCCTCATGCTCGCCGAAAACAAAACACAACTCTAACACCTCTGGTTTAACACAGAGTCTGGAAAACGTGTGATTTCTGGAAAACCATCATGTGATAATTTAATAAACACGGAGACTGTTTTTAAATGTTTATTGAAGTTCACTAATAACAGATGTTAAAAGCTACAGGCGCAACACCATTTTATGTCCAGGTTAGGAAAATGAACTTGCAAATCTACCCATGAGGCCGCTGCTCCTCCTCCTGTTTTAAAGCACTGTGGCTTCTTCACTGGAAATCCCAGCTTGCCCTTGCCCAGGGTGACAGTAGGGACTGTTTCCTTTCTGTGAGAGATACATTTGAAGGTAATTTCATTCATTTGTTCCCCCTTTCCTTTGTTTATTCATAACAATATATTGGGAGAATGTAAACAGAATTGAGCACCAAGGGTCTGCAAAGCAAGGGGCTGGGTGGGCCCCGTGCATGGCTGGAAGGAAGGTCAGCCTGAGTCCAAATCTGGGCTTTTCACTCCCACTTCTTTCTTACCGAGGTGAACTTTGAGATGAGTAGGATATGCATACAGAAAAGGTGCCCACGTGGTAAGTGTGCTGCACAGAAAATTTCCGCCAAGAGTTAACAGAATGATCGAGAACATTACATGCACCCAGAAGCCTTCATCCACCCTTCTGGTCATTAGACACCCCTTCCCCCAGATGGTATGGGTATTCTATCACCAAGGACAACTGCTGCCTGCTTCTTACACAAACATCCATGTCTGGCTTCTCCCCTTGGGGGGGTGTGTGCAGCTGTGGTTATTAATTTTATTGCTATGTAGTATTGCTATGTAGTATTCCATCCTCTCTGATTTATTGAGTCATCATGATGGTTTGATTATGTCCAATTTGGGGTTCTTACAAAGAATGCCGCTATCGACATTCCTCTCTATGTCTCTTGTGAATCTGTGTAGGCACGTCTGTCAGATTTAGACTGACAAGTGGAATTTCTGGGTAAGGTCCAGCACACTTAGCTCTCATAGGTTCTACCAGTTTTCTGAGTTGGATGAACTGTTTACACCCTCACCCCCAGGAGCTGCCCATGCTCACTTGGTTGTATAACTGCTCTAACTGCATGTAGGGTTTCTTGTATGAGAAATTGGGCGTGTCCCTCCTTTGTAGGACACATTTGAGCATTCAATTGAAGGATGAGTGTATTCTGAGCACTTATGGCACATGGTGGCTTTGTTGATAGTAGAGCTCCAGAAATGGAGAAATGAGGGAATTACCTCTCACTGAAACCACTGTAAGAAGCCAGTTCTCTCCCCAGCCTGTTTAGGATCAGGATGTGGGAGAAGAGAGAAAGAAATTTTTGAGTAAGGAAAAAATGTTAAATTTGCAAAGTAGAATGTGTTCATTTTCATACTTAGGCAGGTTGTGTAGCTTCCAGAAGATTCAAGCTTAGTCCAATGAATGAACTGTGTTTTCCTCCACTCACTGATCCCAGGCCAAGTCTCCCAGAAAGGCAGCTACAAGGGAGGGGCTGGTGGCTCCTCTGCTGTTGATTCATTCAATTAATATCTTCCTGGATCTCATCATGTGCCAGGTCCTTCAGGGTTCTAGGGTTAGCTGTACAAAGTCTTTTCCCTTGGAAAGCATAGAGTCTAGGAGAGGGAGGAGAGGCACAGGATCGATCCTCACTAGACTAAGAAGCACTACAGCACAGGACTTACCTCTTTCCTCGGTACACTTGGAGACATCTTGTCTACCTCTGACTGCCTGGGATGGCTGGTACAGCATGTGAAGATGTGACACTCATTCAAAGAGAGGAAAAGCCTGTCAGGAAGAGGAAAAATAAAGGAGGGGCTTGGGATCTCTTTCCAGTGGAAATTATTTATAGTTATTCCTGGAAAGGGGGAAATGGCTCTCATACCACTCAACTTTTCCTCACTGGTCATGATTTGCATTACCACAACATTTTCAGGTGAACCTTCTTCTCATCTGTGTTCTTCCTTTCAAAAAGGTGGAGAGGACACTCATTTAGGTAGGCCCAGTGGAGAGAGTTTGGAGAGATAAATGGGCATTTACAAGGGCAATGCCAGAGTGTCATCATAGAACACATTTTGGTTGAAGCATCCAGTCTCAGCTTAACCCTTGCTTCAGCCCCCAGCCCTCTGCACCCAGAGCCTCCTGGGACAGTCCTGGCCAGTAGCAGCAGGTCTGAACCATGGGAGGACTCTGGAGCAGAGGCCATGGAGACACAGACCTAGGTGGTCCCCTGACTTTCTCCAAGCACGGAAGCACATCCTCCACCAGCCACATGGAACTGAGAGCATAAAAGAGTTGTGAACAAAAACTTCTGTGTCATACATTCTACCTTGGGCTCACAGAGGTGAGATGTGACTGAGTTCCCAGTGAAGAATAGACCACATAAGAATGAGTGATCCCTAAGGATCTGCTATTGATTGGCAAGACCTTGAAGGGCACCCAGGCAGGATTTCCTAGGAGTTTTAATCTGACCCATGCTCTGGCAGAAAAGTGCAGAAATTCTCCAAATCGCACCATGCAGAGAAAAACACTCAATACTTTGTAACTGTCCGCCCAGGGACAACAATCCCCTTTGGCCTGAGTCAATGAAATCTTAACCAAAATCAATGGATTAAATTAAATCAATGCATCTTAACCAGAATCAATGAAAACTCATGCCTAAGAAGTCCAGACTTCCACAATGGTGTATGAATTCAGGTTCAATGTCACCAGTGCTCTCAAAACTCCCGCTGTTATATTTTTATCTGCATAGGAGTAGATTGATGGCATCCACACCGTTTCAAAAGGCAATTTGACATTTGCGGGAAAGTGTGAAAACAACATGGTAGAGGGGGGACCACTTGCTAGAGGATTAACTACTGGCATTCTGTAACAATACAAGTTATTTTGTCAATAAATGTTTGTTGAATGAATGAAAATCTCAAAAATATATCATTGTTGGAAACAATTGTAAAATAATGTGAATTGAAGGATTCCACGTCCGTGACATATAAACACGGTCAATGTACACGTGCACACATTCTCACAGATGCATGCACACACGCGGAGAGTAGAAGGGAAGAGTCGGGGGCAGAGATAGTACTCCAGACAAGGATTTTTAAAAGGAAAGTTTACTATATTTTTCTTTTTAATCCTAGTACCTCAAGAACCATTAACACTTTCACACCTCATCAACGTTTTAAAATAAATTCTCCAGTTTACTTTTGGCTGCAGTTTTAGAATTTTAAGTGATTTCACAAGAAAAAGTATGTTTCCCTTTAGAGAAATTCTTTTGCAGTAGATTTGATTCATTTCTCATATATAAAAAAGGACAAAAATAGACAAATCAGGATTGCACTGTTCTGATGATCTGAAGTATTTCATGTAACATTATTTCTCAGTGGTGGTCTGCCTATCAGTCTGGTCTGTTTTGGCAGAAATCAGCCAGAACAGTGGGGAAAAGAGCATTATTCTCAGTGGAATTAAGGGGATCCATGTTTTCTAGTGGCACGCGCCTGTCTGTTCACACCCCAGCCTCATTTTCAGTACCATGCTCATGTGAATTTCCCCTTGTTTTACGTGTAGCCTGCAAAGTGAGCAATGGGGCTGTTTCCAGTCTTCATCTTATCTCTGGACAGGGGTGGAAATGAAAAGAGGACCAGCTCATAATGAATAGATGTTAACTTCAGGTTCTGAGGAACCATCGACTTCAATCTCATGCCCTCCTGGCTTGAGAGTTACACTGTGGGCGAGGTGGTGAAGGTTCTTTTCTGTCAAGCTCTGTAGAGGTCACCTCACACTCGGGGCCTGGTATCTGGGCTGTTCACCACACCCCACCTTGGTCTCCTGTGTCAGGTCTTATCTTCCAGTCCTTGTAGTATTTTTTAAGTCACACCTACAATGGACTCTGATTGCTCAACCACTGATGATGCTTTCTTTTACAGTCAAAACAGAGATTAAAAATAAATCCCAGGAAATTTAAGAAATTCAGGGAATATATTCTTTCCAAAAATTCTTCTAAATGCCACTCTGACTCCTGGGTTTACAGCACTGGGAAAAACAAGATATGGGATTCTGTGTGAGAGCACATCTCTTAAGACAAGAAATATGCCCAATAAGACTTTTTAGAAATTAGTCAAATGCCCATAAATTTTCTTACTTTTATAAGAAATTCAATAATTTAAAAAATGCAAGGCATATTTTATTTACTATTTTCATGTTCTTTCCATTACCATTTAGTCTTCTTATACTCCCCTCCCCAACAATCACTACACTGTTGTCCATGTATATGAGTCCTTTTTACTTTTTGTTCAGTCCCTCCACACCCTCATCCCACCCCCACTAGCTGTCATCCTGCTCCCCACCTATGAGTCTGTCCCCTTTTCACTTGTTAGTTCAATTTGTTCATTAGATTCCACACATGAGTGAAATCATATGGTGTTTGTCTTTCTCTGACTGGCTTATTTCACTCAGCATAATGTTCTCCAGGTCCATCCATAATGTTACGAAAGGTTAAACTTTCTTCTTTTTCACAGCTAAGTAGTATTCCATTGTGTAAATGTCCCCTAGTTGTTTTATTCACTCATCTACTGATGGACACCTGACTGCTTCCATACCTTGGCAATTGTAAATAATGCTGCAATGAACATAGGGGTGCTTATATTCTTTCAAATAATTTTTTGGGTTCCTTCGGATATATTCCCAGAAGTGGGATTGCTGAGTCAAAAGGCAGATCCAATTTTAACTTTTTTAGGTATCTCCATACTGCTTTCCACAGTGGCTGTACCACTCTGCATTCTCACCAACAGTGCAAAAGGTTCTCCTTTCTCCACATCTCTGCCAGCACCTGATGTTTGTTGATTTATTGATGATAGCCAATCTGACAAATGTGGCTTCATATCTCATTGTGGTTTTAATGTGCATTCCTCTAATGACTAGTGATTTCTTTTCATATATTTATTGGCCATCTGTATGTCCTCTTTGGAGAAGTGTCTATTCAGTTCCTTTGCTCATTTTTAATTGGGTTCCTTGTTTTTTTTGCTGTTGAGTTTTATAAGTTCCTTATAAATTTTGAATATTAACCCCTTATCAGATGCATTGGTGAATATGTTCTCCTACTCTGTGGGTTGTCTTTTTATTTTGCTAATGATTTCTTTTGCTGTGCAAAAACTTTTTTGGTTTGATATAGTCCCATTTGTTTATTTTTTCTTTTGTTTCCCTTGCCTGGGGAGATATAGCCAATAAATTTCTATGAGCAATATCCAAGATTTTGCTACCTATGTTTTCCTCTAGGATTTTTATGGCTTTGTGCCTAACATTTAAGTTTTTGATCCATTTTGTATTTATTCTTTTGTGTGGTATAAGAAGATAGTCTAGTTTCATTTTTCTGCTCATATCTGTCCAATTTTCCCAATACCATTTATTGAATAAATTATCTTTGGCCCATTGTTTGTGCTTGCTTCCTCTGTCAAATATTAATTGACTATAAAGGTGTGGGTTCATTTCTGGGTTCTCTATTCTATTCCATTGGTTTATGTGTCTGTTTTTATGCCAGTATCAGACAATTTTGAGTACTATGGACTTGTCGTATAGTTTGATACTAGGTAGTATGATTCCTCCAACTTTGCTCTTCTATCTCAGGATTGCTGTCACAATGTGGGACCTTCTGTGATTCTATATAGAGAATCCTAAAAGCCACAAGAGTAAGGTATATTTTATATTATAAATTTATATTACACTTACATAAGTTCCATACATTGTATTTATATAAAATATATGTACATTAAAATATGAATTGCAAATAATATATTTATATTATAAAATAGAAATGTATCCTTCATAGTATAATTTAATGTAAGGATAAAATGTTAATTCAATAAGTAAAGATAATCAAGTGTCCTTGATCATTTAGAGAAGTATTACATTTCTTATTGCATCCTTCTTAGTTTATCTTCAAAATGTGTGTAATACCCATCAAGAGACATAGCTACTGTAACAAGCACTTTAGAAAATTCTACACTCAGAAGTATAAGGAACACCTGAGATGAGGGTCTCTGAGGTCAACTCACACAATTTGATTGTTTAAAGCAATGGTATATTAACACACAGACCTGAATGCAAATGATCTTCTTGTGGGGAAAGTCTAAATAAAAGAGCTAACTTATAAGTCCAAAACCCTCTTTTTTAGGTAAGTTAGAGGTCTACAAGGTAGGCCTGAAAAATAAATTCCTCTTCGTTGTGTTTCACCTTGGATTTTCACTCCCACACACAACCTATCTGATCAGCTAGATCTCAGAGTAGAAAGACCATGTGAAGTGGCCCAGGTATTTTTAATCAGTGTCAGGCACAGCCGTGCCCAACCCCAGGATCCGGAGTCCTGCATAATGGTGGTCCCCTCCTGGATCACCTGCAAACAGATGGGAACAGAGCTCCTGGCTTCTGCCTACGTGAGTTCCCAGACCCAGATAAGGAAGGAAAAGTATGACTAGCAAGATAAGCACACATCTGGCCTCGTTTACCTGCTAGCCCTTACATATTTGAACATCTTAAACCTTAGACCGATTGTCGCTAACGCATTAATTTGGCAGTGTCCTAGGTGCTCGCGTTCTTGAGGTTACTTCAATTCAGAAAAAAATGACTGCTCTGCCAGCACTGGACCATTTGGAACATAACTTGAACTAGACACCCACTCAGATTAGCATTTCTGCTTCAGAAACGATTAAGGGGCATAACTGTGTGTCTTCTCATATTTCTTCTGCAAAATTATACAGTTGCCAATTACTGATAGGTACTTTAATTAATTAGCAAGATGCCAAGGATGCTTCAGACTGTGAATAATCCTAAGTGTTTTTAGTAATTTCTCATTCTGCCGAGTCTAGATGTGTCAGGGACACCTGTAGGGCTGCAGTGCAGGCTGTAAGCAGCCTCCTGCAGAATTATGACAGTCAAGGTGAGAGCCCCATTCTGGGGGGCTTTATGCACTAAAACAAGACTGAGAGTTGATGTGAGTTATGACCCTGGACTAGCTTGTTTTAGAAAGTAAATGAAGTGTCTATCCACATAAAGTTAAAAAGAATTCTGGTGGAATAAAAAACACCACTTGAAAAACATCATTTGGAAAGCAATCAGTGGATTTAAGGCAATCCAATCAGTGGGTAAAATAAGCAACTGGGTGACCTGCAGAGGGTTTTATTGCCACCTGGTCCTCACATGGGACACGGCCACAGGCCACAGTCTGTTCACACTCACTGCTTTGCTCATTTTCATAAGTGTACTTTTTCTCACACAATAAAGCTAAGTCACTGATTAATTTGCTCATTCATTTTAAAATCATTTAGAAAAAAAATAACCTGCATAAAGAATAAGGTCCACCACCAATGGTTGGAATCAAAGAAATACAAAGGCATTTTTAAAGTGTCTGATCTGAAAGAATTTGAAATTTGTAATTAAAAAAGAAAAAGAAAAAAAGCGAGGATACATTAAGTCACAGGTACTTATATTGCTTGACTTCTTTTTCTTTTTTCCTCTATGCAAGAACTTATATCTGTCTTTTTCACTCATCTATCCCTGGAGCCTAGAACAGTGTCTTGTATGTAGTAGGTGATCAATTAATATTTCTTGAGTAAAAAAATAGACAAAGAGTTGCACTTAAACTGTATACAAGGACTGGAGAGAATTTAGGTGGTGAGAATCTCAACCCATGCTCACATGCAGGCCATAAAACTACCTGATCTTTGAAAACCCGACATGTTCTCTTTCTCTTTCTCCAGGGGTGCAGAAAATTGACCCCATCAATGCAAGGTAACTTTCAGTGATTGTCTGGTTTCATCTTCTCTCATCTAAGTGTGCCAACAGTTTCTCAGAGTAGACCAAGCTTCCAAACTTAAGAAGACCCATGCATTTTTCAAGGTGGGGGGCAGTTCTCTCCCTGGACACTCACTCGTCCTTCATGGCCTCTGGCCTCAGGTGGATTGCTGCATGGAGCCATGGAGGGCACAAGGGAGACACCACTTGGCTTTCCTGACACAAACGCACACATCACTCTTGGCCCAGGTGTGTGAGGCAGTCCTCTCCATGCTGAGGCTCCAGGACGTGCACAGAGGGGTTGCAGACAGCCAACAGCAGATGGGAACATAGATGTTGCCCATTCTTGGAGGCCCCGAACTCTTTGACATTTTCTGTTCCAATTGTTCTTCCTGTGGAGCTTGACCTAGAAGGACAGAACATAGACCCCTTCCTCAGAAGACCCATCAGGAACTTTCTAGATTCTCCTTGGATTCTGTTTTTCAGATCCTTGGGATTTTTACTTTGTCTTCTATTTTTCACCACCTGTTTGTGCCTATGTTTTCTTACAATGAAAATCCCTTTATTTTTTCAAAACTGTTTTTTCCCCTTGAGTTTCAAGAGCCTACATAGCCTATAAGAGAACAAAATTTACTTCTTTGTCCAATTTTTTTTGGTCTTTACTTTCTCACCAATGATACAGGTAGAGTCAACTCCTCACCCCACCTGGATGGGATTGGCAAAGCCCTGGGGATCTAAGGGAGAAAGTATGCCGTCAAATAAGTTTTCAAAACAGTACTGGCCATAGATGTCAAACCAGGTGGTAATCGAAAGGGCAAGTAACACATTATTAGAGATACTTTTGAAAAAAAATAAGAGTCTTGAGCTGGGTGTACTAAAAAGTTAAAAAAAATTAGTAGACGAAGAGAAGGTCCTGTGAGTGTGGTTAGAGGGAGTGGAAAGAGGGCTAGTCTGTGCACATATGTGTGTTCCATGTATGTGTGTGTGTCCATGTGAGTGTGGTATACAGGAGTGAGCATAAGATCATCCAAAAGAGACTCCAGGCTCTGGTTTCTGCAGGATGACAATGTATGGAAGACCCAGTTGTTTGGTGAGTATAACACTTGAATTAGTCCCTGCCATGGTCAGTTTTGTCAACTGGACTAGGTTATAGTATGCCATTACTTAAGGAGACACTCCTGTAGCTGTATTTAGTGAATGTGATGAACACATACAATCAGTTGACTTTAAGTAGGGTATCTTAATACTCCGAGTAAGCCTGACCAAATGAGTTGAAAGGTCTTAAGAGTAGAAATAGGTTTCGTTGAGGAGGATAAAGAAATTCCACCTGTGGACAGCAGCATCAGCTCCAGCCTTCGAGTTTCAGCTACCTGGCCTACCCTACAGATTTCAGACTGGCCTAGTCAACCCTCACAATAGTGTGAGCCTATTTTTACAACTATCTGTATTTATATCTACCTACACATCTTCATCTACATCTATCTACACCTACACTTTCATCTACAACTATGTCTACACCTGTATTGACAACTACACCTACATCTATGACCACACCTGTGACGACATATCTGTCTACGTCTGCGTCTAAACCCTAATCTTTATCTACATCTACACGTCCTTACTGTTTCTGTTTCTCTGCTGGAGTCCCAGTGATGCCAGTGCTGGTTCTGGGAGTAGCTCTAAATGAACCAAATCCCAAGGATGAGCTTTCTGATGCAGTTCTGGATTTTCTGGAATTGGCTCCCCATTTGATTAGATTTAAATGCACTTCATAGCTGTTTCTAGTAATAAAGCAATCACTGTTAGTCATGGTGTGATGTGGCAATAGGGACATGCCAGACATCACCTTTGAATACTGGTAATTGAACTTCTAACAGACAATGTTCTTAATGACTGCATAAATTATATCATATACTGCTTTATTTTAAGGGGTACAATAGTATTAACTGGTTGCATTGTAATAGGTGGAGAAAATGAGAGAAATAAAGGATAATCTCAGCTCTGCAAAAAACTATCTGAAAGTTTGTTCTTTCTCTGACAGAAATCTTTATCTTTTGTAACTGTAGTGCTGAGATTTCTGAAAACCAAATTTAGAGTTTCACCCTGTGAGTGGCTGAATTACAACACAATTTGAATTTTCAATCTTATAGGGAGTTGAAAGTGAGGGTGTTGAGAGCAGAGGAAAGGGGTCCTGAAAATTGGAATGAGGGTATATGAGAACACTCTGGAAAAACTGGGGACACTGAACTTGTAATTCTGATGAGGTGTCTTTGCCTGTAGAAGTAAGCATTCATCCTCTGTCTGGCAGATACCCCTTGAATGCCTAGAAAACTGTAATGCAATGTCTTCTCCTGAGACTGTAGCCCTGAAAGATCTTTCCAATTTTCCCAGATCTTTTACTAAAACCCCTCTTTGATTCTAGATCTATAACTAACTTCAGGTCCCAGCAGGCCCCAAAGGGTGAGGTATAAAATGTGATCTCCCAAACAGCATTTTGAAAAAAACTTATACAGACCCCAGAGGAGGCAATGAGAAGATGAGGAGAGAGTGTGATCACAGAGGCAGAGGTTGGAGTGATGTGGCCACACCCAAGGCGTGCCTGGTGCCACCAAAAGCAAAAAGAAGAAAGGAAGAATACCTCTGCTGGAGACTTCAGAGGGAGTGTGAACCTGTTGACACCTTGATTTTTGACTTCTGTCTTCCAGAACTGTGAAGATATAAATTTCTAGTGTGTTAAGTGCCATCCCCCTGCCCCGCCAGTCTGTAGCAGTTTGTCACAGCAGCCCCAGGATTCTGATGCAGTCCCGTTCACCCCAAACAACTCATCACACAGATTTGGGACTTCTGGTCCTAGAAGTTTCTGACCAGTGGTTTGGTCCGAGATTATAAACCTGTTCTGATGGAAACAACAGTCACAGGGCTCAGAACATCTGCAGTCTCTTCTCGGTTTGCCACCATAGGTAGCCTTCTGGTCGTGAACGAGTGAGTAGAACCTCGGTCACCGAACTTCATTGGTTCTGGAAAACCGTTGGAAGAGTGATTCATTTGAAACTGAGTCTCTTTTGTTTGTTGCCTGAGAGATGGATGACTGATCACACAGGTATCAGCACGAAAGGGTTGTTGGGTCGAGAATTGAGAACCAAAGTTTTGTTTGACAACTTGTTTGTAAACAGCTTGGCTGAGAACCAAATTTGTTAGAGAACCAAAGTTTGTTCATTTGGTGTCACTAAATGACAGCAATGGCATTTATGCTCAAAAGGGATGATGCGGCATGCGTCTGAGAGTGCCCAACTGTGTGACAGGCCTGGAGATGGCATCTGGCTGCCCGACGTCCTTGTGCTGCACCCGTGCTGTTGTCACGGGCCTGGGTTCTGTGGTCCCAGACTCCACTCCTCTCTCACTTCGTGGTCCTCTCTCACTTTGCCCACTCAGCTCGTTTTTGTCTTTACTTTTCTGCTGGTTTAGATTATTAAACTTCTCTATTCAGGTCAGGCAAATACATATTGATAAAAACTCTTTAAAGAAGGGCAAAGCTCCATTACTGTGAATTATTATTATGATGATGGATGGAAATGTGCTGTTTTGAGTTGAGGTGTTAATGCCAGAGTGACCTGGATTCCAATATCAATGTCACAGCTGGTGAGGAATCAGTGCACTCACTTAACCCGCTCAGCCTCAGTTTCTTCATCTGCAAACTGGGAGTAATAACTGCACCTCCCTCCCAGGGGTATGGTGATTAGAAAGCAGTCTGGGTCAAACACTGAGCGCATCTCAAGTCTCCATCAGAGTTAGCTGCCATAGGTGACTTCTAAAAATGAAGGTCAACTTTATTTAATTCTTATGCTGTAAAAATGCTTCTTCTTGAGGGAATCAAACTTACATTTTGGTAGTGTCATGTTATTTTATCATGGCTTCTTTTCATTATTCCTTTTTGAGAATTAAAAAGTTGTGTTAAAATACACATAATGTAAGATTTATTATCTTAATCATTTTTAAATGTAGAATCATGTGTTAAGTATATTCACCTTGTTGTGCTATCGTCACCACCATCCATCTCCAGAACTTTTTATCTTCCCAAAATGAATGTATATACTCATTAAATACCAACACCAGATTCCTCCCCTCCCCAGCCCTTGATAACCTCTAATCTACTTTGTTTCTATGAATTTGCTTATTCTAGATATTTTATATAAGTGGAAGCATACCTCTTTGTCCTTTTCTGTCTGGCTCATTTTTTTAGCATAATGTCCTCAGAGCCCATCCCTACTGTATGTAGCATGTGTCAGATATTTTCTTCCTTTTTCAGGTTGAATAGCACTGCAGTTTGTATATATTATCTCGTGTTCCCCCATTCATTTGTCAGTGGACACTGGGTTGCTTCTGCCTATTGACTGTTGCAAATAACACTGCCGTGAACAAGGGTGTGTGAATTTTCATTTGGGTCTGTATTTGATTCTTTGGGATCTATACCCAGAAGGGGACTTACTGCATCCTATGGCGACCCTTGTTGATTTTTTTTCCAAAAATTTCACTCCTTGAGAATCTTAGTCATGTTTTTTTTTTCTTCATTTGCTGCTCTGGGGGTCACTGTGGGCTTATTTCTTCTTCGTGTGTGTGTGTGTGTGTATGTGTGTGTTTTCATTTTGTTTCCCTTTGGGCCGGTTTTGGCTAAACCTCTGTGCTTCAACTGGCCCATGTCCCCATAGAGGAACATTGCATTGGGTTCCCTGGGGTCTGGCCTCTGGACCACCGTGGGGATGCACGCCAGGGTGAGTAAAGATTCAAAACCCACAGAAACAAAGTCTATGGGACAGCCTGCAGTGTGCTGTATTCTAAGAGACACTTTTTCCCCAAACAAATCTGCAGGTGAACATCAAGCTTCTGGTTATTTCCTAAAGCAGTGGTTCTATGTCCTCTGGTTGTGTTTCCAGGAAGGGTGGCAGTGGTGAGGTCCACACCCATGTAGGCTCCCCAGTCTCCCCTGCAATTCTAGGGCTCATGGGCCCAAGTCTGAAACTCCAAGTTAGGGAGGAGCATTGAAGGCGGAACATGCTGGCGATGGAAGATGCTCTCTCCTGATTTTATGTGAACTCAGACCGTTCTCGGGCGTGACCTTTGCCAGAAGCACAAGTGCTGATTCTTGCACAACCACTCAGCGATGAGAAGGTGGGATCGTCCCTTCTGCCAATTATGCAGTGATTGCCATGTAATGAAGTTAATGTTTTGTGGAATTTACAACCTGATTTTAATGGGTTCTGCTCCAGACACTCTCCTGTCACTTCTTTGTTTCATGAAGATTTTTTTCTTAATAACAAAAGAAATAGGACAATATGTGAAGGCTCATTAATTCTTTTTAGTTTTACCCCCACCCCCACCTTTTTTTTTTGCTTGCCTCCTCCTGGAGGTTAAACAAGAGGCATGTCACCAGGCCTTTCCATAAACTCTGGTTCACAGGAGGGTGAAGTTACAGGCTCACAGGGCTGCCCGCCTGGAAACAGGCCCCTTTCAATGTGCAGGCCTTTAACTGCCAGCCGTTTTATTGCCTCCTTGATCACCAGTTACACCACCAGGAACAATGGACCTACCACTTTAATGACCAGACTTCAAATTTGCCTCGATTTGCCAGTGTGTGTCATAGCAACACTGTCTTTGCAAGTGGGAGAACCTAATTACAAGAATGAAGATGGATGGACCTGAGAAAGGCTCCCTCTGGGACAATATGCTGGCTCACTGCCCCTGTCCCTGACTGGCGCATCCTGACCCCCAGCTGCCCCCCTAGTACCCCTGCTGACCTGAGGCTGCCGAAAGGACCCTGCCTGCTCCCTGAACCTTTCAAGTTCCTGAAGAGGCAGGGAGGTGGCACACAGCGCAAAGATGCTGGGGTCCAAAAAATAAAAATCCTCAGATGGGACTCAAGCAGATGGAAGCCCCAGGATGCCCAGAAGTCCTGGATCTGTTCCCTCTACGGATGATATCACAGCTGTCTGAGTAAGCTGAGTGTGTTATCAGGATCCCCATGTGGGAGAATGAACTGATGTCCTTCCCTCCCTTGTTGGTGTGAGTTAGTGTCCTGGGGAAGCTGCCTGCCCAACTCTGCACCCATTTCTCTTTTAAAATGTGAGGAAAATAAATTGTGATACATTTGAGAAAAGCTAAATTATTATTTCCAAAGTTAAGAGGCCAGTCTTGGCAGAGGAAGAAATTGACAAACGGCACTTTAAAAAAAGCACCATGTTTCCCACACAAGTACATTCCAGTACGACAGACTGTGGAATGGATACCGAATCTATTTTGTCTGTGATACATCACTGTTGTTTTAGGAAATGATGGTACTTGCTGCCCATTATCAGCATCTGCAGGAGCCCTCCTCATGCTCGGAGGCTACCAGGAGGGGACGCAAGAAGCTCTGGGGGCGGTCAGCTTTTTGAGCCATCCCTTGGCTTGTAACTGCATCACTGCCACCTGTGCTCCATCATCACATGGCCTTCTTCCTCTGTGTCCTCTGTGTCTCTGTTTTTTTTCTTTATAAGGACAGCAATCATTGGATCAGGACCCAGCCTACTTCCACGTGATTTCATCTGAACTGTTACATCTGCAAAGACCCAATTTCCAGGTAAGGTCTCCTTCACAAGTCCCTGGGCTTAAGACTTGAACACGTCCTCTAGGGGCCATGATCCCAGCCAAAATGGGCCATGATGCTGATGCTAAATAGAGGGCACTCACTGAGGAAAGGGCTCCAGACTCTTCACCTGAGGTGTCTTCCTTCCAGGCTCTGCCCAAGAGCCCCTGCATCCTGCAGCTCCCAGGTCTGCAGTGTGAGTTCCACTTTTTCGCTCTCCCTGCTGGGACACCATGTGCAGCCCTCTCTGGCCTGAAGGAGCCTCGGAGTCTCCAGGACACCTGTCATATAAGAGTGAGAACTGGAAGCAAGGGAGGGAGGTGGGTTTGGCTGGAATAGAGGGGAGTTGTGGGGGGAAATGCAGACAACTGTAACTGAACAATAATAAGGTAATTTAAAAAAAGAGTGAGAACTGGGAGGTGTGTGAAGACACTCACCCCCAACACCACTCTTCAGCATTGGGAAGCATTGATTCAGAAGAACACTGCTGTGTCCACAGGATTCTTTCTATAAAAGAAAATATTAAGGTTAAACTATGACAACCACATAGTAAAGACTATTAGAAAAACTACACAATGCTTGATGTATTTCTTTCTTTTTCTGATTGCCCAATTATGGCTTAAATGTGCATTTTTAAGATAATGGGGCTCCTTTCTGCCTGAATAAAGGTGTGATCAGCATGAGGGAAACTATATTGATGGCAACTCCTATTTGTGAAATAAAGGAAAAGACTAGCTTGGCTACAATTGGAGTTAGTTAAGCCCAGTTTCCATCCTAATTAGCATTTTCTGCCTTGAACTTGACCCTTTAGCAATATAACATTTCTTTATATTTTGATGCTACAGTGATTGCAGTTATGGTAATAAAATCTTCAGTGCTCTTCATCCCAAGAAATATTTTAAACCCTGAAATGAATAAAATTATTGAGGAAATAAAAACAATAGCAAACTGAGTTCATTTCAGCTCCAATCCAGGAAATAAAAAGCTGCCTTCCTTCAGTGTTGCCTGCCAAGAAAATCTCTGCCTTAATTCAGGGCAGTTGTCATGTTTTTAATTTCTCGTATAGAAGCAAAGTTATTCAAACTATCTGGGAATGTACAGAAAATAAAGAATGCATATTAATGTTCTGTGGTCTAATTCCTCAGTGACATACCACACAGTCTATTATAAATTTAGCTAAATAACATTTTCTTTTCTTTTGATCTCCAACAATGGCCCCAGTACTCTGGGTCACAATGGACTGAGCTGATTCTCACTGTAATTCAGGCAGCTGAGAAGTTTTTCAGCTTTATTTTGTTTTCACTCTCTTGTAAAAGTCTTTTGGCCTAGGTTGTATTAATGTTAGGGTCTATGAGTGAGCACGTTAACATTAATACTTGATGTGTGAATTGTGAGAAACACACATTATTCCGTCTAGAATAGCGGCCCCCACACCCCAGGCCCACGGACTCTACACAGGTCTCCGTCTCCTGTGGGATTTGGGAGAAGGACACTCAGACTGGAAGAACTGTGACACCATGGCAGCCCACCCTACGTGCAGCTTTCTTTCTTTATTGTCGGGCTGCTTTGTCAACTAGATTGTTAAGCTATCATGAAGAAATGTCAGCCTCCTCTTTGTTGTGTTGAGGAAGTATACTACATGTGGCCAGTGGGTGCTGATGACTATGACAGAGGGAGACATTGCCCTCTGTCATGATTATCTCTTCACAATGGAAGTCTTCTGATTCATGAAGTTTTTTGTTAAAGATGTAATGAGATGACAGAAACTGGTACAGGAAAGGGTCTCCATGTTCCATGGATTCTCTCTGTGCAACACAGCACCCATAAATACCTCCAGGACATGGCCAAGTCTTTCTGTGTGCCTTGACCCTCTCTCTGCCTTGGGTAGTTTCATTTCTGGAGAAGAACAGAGAAAGGAGAGGTGTCTCCAGAGCTGACTGTGACAATACTGATATTGAAACTTGCCATAGACAGAAAGCTTGGTTCTTCAGGAAATGTACCAAAAGATACCTGATGGAAAATGGAATTGGAGAAGGATGTGGTGAACCTGGAAACTACTAGAAACTGGAGAAAACAGTCCCTGGATGAAGCATGTTCGCTTTGGGGGCCACACTATGATGAGGTACACGTTCTTTATTTTGCTGTCTACTAGGATGGAGGAAGGACAAACTACCAAGACCATACAGCCTCCTCTAGTACACATAGTGAGATGGAGGGGGCATGCTTGGGTGGGATGCTGGGTTACACAGAGAGACCACAGTTCTTACCTGAGGCCATTTCTGATGCCACCATGGGCAGGGGTCTCCTCACAGTGACTTCTTAGTCTTGTTGGTTTTGACAAAACAAAGATATTAGGGTTTATGTCAATTATAGGGTTAATTTATTAAGACCTTCTAGGAAAAGAGTGGCAGCAGACAGACCCATCAAGGCAATAAGAAACTAGGAGGGGGAGGAGTCTTTTTGGAGGAAGACTTGGGATTGCCTTTGAGACTAAAAATCTACACTCTCAGTCAACATGTTTTTCAGTATTAAGTGATGTGTAGTGAGTACACTCAAAAGGTGAGGTTTAGAGAAATCTCATCAACTCCTGTTTCAACCCATGGATCTCAACTGACTTCCAGATCTGAACTGAAGACAGAGATCCTTGTCATATCCAGGAAACTTTGGTCTATGTGGTATGTACCTAAATGTCAAGATCACATAGAGAGGCAGGATTTAGACTAGGCTTGGAGAGGTATGTGTAGGAGATATGAGATATCAATCATTTTCACTTTAAGCTGAATTATTATATTCTCAACTATTAGCTGATATCAACCATTAAGGCAGCAGTTTTGAATAGAAAACAAAACAAAAACTGGTTAACTCTTTGAAGCTGGAATGCTCAGAAAAGGAAGAGTGATTTACCATTTACTCATTTCATCAATGCCTTATATGCCAGAACTAGAGTGTGCTACACACTTTGTTTTATTTTCTCTTCTCAACAACTTGGGTTGGCATCAGTATATCTACTGTGTATATAAGAAACTGGGGCTCAGAGAGGTTAACCAGCTTGTCCCAGTTATCACAAGTAGCAAATACAAAAGTAGAGATTTAAACTTAGGTCTGCCCAAACACTCTTGGATCTTTGGACCCCATACCATGTTTTTAGAATGCTGAGTTAACTGGGAGTTGAGTGGTCATCCCAGTGCATGGGGGTGGGGGTTGGGCACAAGTCATTCCATGAAGTTTTGTAAAGGCCCCAAAGAAAGTGGGGTCTGACCAAGATGATCACCATGTCCTGGTGGGGCATGAAGTGCTATACATGCTTCTACACATAAGGATGGTACTACAGAGTCATCCCTAGTCCTGCCATCTTGCAGGGGACAGTGGTCCTCTGTACATAGGTCCTGTTCTAACATGGGGCAGCTGGCACAGAGGGTCAGTTAGAAGCGTAAACAAGCACTGTCCTGGTTAGGTCAGGGTGAGACTCCCATTCAAGACCCTCTGGGGGTGCTATTTTAGGAAGCTATGCCAGCCCTTGGGACCTATCTATTATTCTTCAGCAAAGGGCACAGTGTGAGAGAGAAACAGGATGGAAAATGTCTGGAATACAGCCAGGAGGAAGCTCCAAATTTCTATGCAAAGTATTTTTTTTCAATAGCCATATCTTTTACTATCACTCCAGTTTCTTGCATATATCTGTGTAATCTGTTAGAAATAATTTACAGTGAATACAGTCTCTGACTTGCCCAGTGTCCTTTATCAAAGGGAACTGTTTGGAACTCTGCTGAAATACTTTGAAATACTTTAAGTCTCTGAAGGATGCCTCCTACTAACCCAACTCCTGGTGGTGCATTGAGGCACCTTCTTTGGGGGTTAGGGTCCTGTCAGGAAATGGACTCAACCAAAAGGGTGACAGATTTTTGAGTCTTATCAAAACTGCACTGATTCTGTAGGTATCTATTAACCAACCTTTATGGTTAGAAATACATCAAGCATTGTGAAGGAGTGTAAGCGAAGTACACACAGGGTGTGTTATACACAGTTTATAACTCAAGTATTTCTGCTTTTGATCAGGAGAGAGAGGTGAGTAAACAAATCCATGAAATAACAAGTCAAAGTAGTACATGCATGAGGAGACATAACTGAGGGAAGAGCTCACCATGCAAGGGAGCTTCCCGCAGGGGAAGAATGAGGAAGAAGGTCTCAGAAGAGCAGGACACTGTGTCAGGACTTGGAGTGACTGGAATTGAGGGCAGTGGTTCTTCAAGCAGGGGAAGAAGGAGTCTCAGACGCTGGTGTCTGGGAACACAAACAGGGCATTTAAGAGCATAAGGCAGAAGTTCCCATGGAGAAGAATTTACTTGGAGACTGCAGGGGGTGAGGAAGGAACTTAGGGGTTGTCTTAACTGCTTGCTGAGTGTCACTGAAGCCCTCTGGGGAGGTACTTTTTCAGGGAAGGCAGTGCTTTTGAAAGATTTGTCTGGTGGCAGGAATGGTGGAAGCTCATCCTTCATTCCAGTAAGGAAATTGCCGTCCCCTGCCACCCTCTGGAGCCTGAGTGCCGCCATGCCCCTGCCCCTACCCTTCCCCAGACTGGCGGACTAGGGAAACCCTGCTTGATGGTCGAGGCTCAGCAGCAGTGAGAAGAGATAAGGATCTGTTTCCAGAGCTGCTATCTCCCTGGTATCTGAGCACATTGAACAAGTGCCCAGTGGATGCGCTTTACCTGCATGTGGAGATAAATCTTCACTCTTATCTTCCCCACCAGCCGGAGCCATGTATTTATGTGGTACAGGACCAGAGGCGTTTCTTAATCACAGTCATCAGGACTCTTCGAAAGAGGTTCCCACAGCAGCGATAACTCACCCGTCTGCATTGAGCCTTGGATTTCCTTGGAGTACGGTGCTGTCTTAGAGTGTCGAGGGCCAGGCCAGACATTGACCTGCTTACATCAGTTCTGCTGACGGGAAGGTCCTGGCTAGAGCCTGGCATGATCGTCTTCATCAACAAGACCCAGGAGTGGAGCTGGCTGTCCAGAGATCCGCAGACTCTTGCAGCTGAACGCTCCACAGGTAGGCAGTGCCTGCTTCCTGTCCCAGGTTCATCTTGGGGGCCCACACTGACTTTCTTTATTGGCCATGGTGTCCTCTTAGTGGTCGTTATCTAGATGCTGATGCTTTGAAGCCATCATCACCCTAAGGAACTAGGAAGAGCTATATTTCCTGGCTAACATAGCTCAGTGGTTTGAGCACAGGTTGCAAACCAAAGAAAGCGTTATCCTTGGAGAAGCCCGTGACCCTGGGCCTTAGAATGCATCAGCTGCTTAGGGGACCGGAAGTAGATGCCAGAAGGCAAAGGAACCACAGAGAGCACTGTTTTGTGTGTGTGTATGTGTGTGTGTGTGTGTGTGTGTGTGTGTGAGAGAGAGAGCGACAACTACTGAACTAGGACAATACTTTTCTCTGTCACATATCACCCACCCATGCAACTCTCTGATCTTGGGGCATCTGAGGGTCCCCATGGTGACAGCAGGGGTAGCAGAGGAGTTAGTTCTTATCAGTTCACCAGGACAGGCTTTCTTTTCCTCATTGCTTCAATGACCCACAGGTCCACAACCACAGCCTGTGGCGTTTATGTGGTTACTGCCCCTTGGGTGACATCTGGTCATCACAGGGGGTGTCCTTGAGTGTTGCGGTTAGAGCTGTGGTTGTGGGTACCCCATGCTTTCCCATGTCCATAAAGAGCCTCACTCACAGTGTATACCCCGGGGGAAGGCACAGTGCTCTGCACCTCCTGGCATGCTCGCTGGGCTGATGCTTGCTGGGGATGGTGATTGCCTGCTGCTCCAGGATGTAAGCCACACTGCTATGGAAATGTTATCTTATCTTTTCCAGCCTTTATACCTGATTATATCATCTTGCAAAGTGTTGCTTAATCATTGGACACCTTAGTTTTCAACCTATAAAACCGCTCAGACACTGGGCTTTGCTCTCCAAGCAGTGAGTGCCATTGTTTCACCCCTGTACTCACTGGAGGCATCTGTTTCCAACCCAGGGATGCATTTTAGAATATTGTTGGCATCTCTGCCTTGAATGGTGATTTTTCACAGTCTATGACCCTGACATGCATCTACGCATGAAGTAGCAGAGCTAGAAGCTGATGGCTGATTTTCTATAGAGCTGGAAGAGGGAAGGGAGAGAAGAAACTTTTGGTAAACAAGGGTAGACATTGCAAAGAATCATGTTGGGTGTGTCCAAATGTCACAGCCCACAGGCACAGGGATGGTCAGTCAGGGAACTTCAACATGGGCTCTGAGATTTGCACTTCCTGCTCTTCAGGCCCAAAACAACCCCCTCCTTTGGTATTGTCAGAACCTACATGATGGGATTTCACTCCCATGATTAAGCCACCTTATATTGTTTATTAGTTTGCTCAGGCTTCCACAACAAAGCACGACAAACTGGGTGACTTAAACAACAGACATTTATTTCCTCACAATTCAGAAGGCTGGATCAAGGTGTCAACCAATTAGTTATCAGATTGGTTTCTCCTGAGATCTCTCTCTTGTGTCTTTTTCCATGGTCTTTCCTCTGTGCCTGGCTGTGTCTTAGTCTCTTTTTTTTATGAGAACATCAGTCATGGTGGATTTGGGCTCACCCCTTTTACTTCATTTTACTTTAATCACCCGTTATGAGACTTATCTCTAAATACAGTCACAATTTGAGGTACTGGGAGTTAAGACTTCAACAGATGATATTTGAAAGGGCACAATTCAGCCTACAACATATGGTAAAAATGAAGAGATTTTGCACCTATAATTAAGGTCCCAAATTAATTAATTTTTGAGTTAATTAAAAGGGGAACTATCTTTGGTGTGCCTGACCTGATCAGATAAAACCCTAGGAGAGAAACTGGGTCTTTATGAAGAAAGAGCGACAGTCTCCTGCTGGTCTGGGAGAAGCAAACAGCCTCATCTGAACTGTTTATGGGGAAGGTGGCGTTGGATGTGAGGCCCTCATTCTTGCAAACACAAGCACTTGAATTCTGCTAACACCTGAGGAACGTGGAAGCAAGTCTTCCTAGTTGAGCTTCCTGGGAGAACACAGACTGGATGCCTGGATTTCAGGGTGGCAAGGCCCAGGGTTCAGCTGTGCCCAGACTCCTGACCCACAGAGCCTGAGAGATAATAAATGGGGGTCGTTTTAAGCTGCGAAGTCTGTGGTAGTTTGTTTTGCAGCAACAGAAAAAGAATTCGGGGTTAGTGCTGTGGGCCTGCTGTGTGGGAGAAAATTCTGTTCTACTTTCCTTTGCAAGTTCATAAATGATGAGAAATTTAGTGTAGCATTTATCTTCAGTGATTGCTTGTCTGTGGTAATTTCTAGAAAAACAAAGACTTTCTTTATTCTAGAAGAGAGAAACAGAGGACAAATTGTCCCTCATATCCCTTTGGAAGACACAGACTTCGGAACTTTCATTTCTTTGGGGCGCGTTTGCCCTGAGTTCCATGATGGCGGGTTTGCCTTTGTGGGGTCTGGACAAGTATACTGCGCACTAAATCTTCATATTAATGTCTCCCACACTCACCACACTCACTCATTTTCTCCTTGGTGCAATGAGGCCGGAAGGATCCCTGCATATTTGAGTTCCTTTTTTCCAGTTCTGGTTCACATTGCTGGTGCTTTGTGATGGATGCAAGTGGGTTAGCAGGGTTTTGTTTAGAAAACAAATGACTTTTCACCACCTAGATGTGAGCTTTTCATATGCTTTTTTTTTCACATCTTGCTTTCCTAGGACTTGTCTCACTTTTTCCTTCCCTTGTCAGTGTCTGAATATCTGTTTGCAGTTCCATTAACCTGCTCCAATTCTGGAGACCTTAATCCGGCTTTACCACACATCATCCCCCTGATGGCTGATTTCTGTCCTGTGACAAGCACTCAGAAGCTCCAGATCTAAATGAGAACTAAGAACAGCCATGGCAGCCTCCATGGCCTAGGAGAGCACTGTGGGGCCGGGATCTTGTTGATAAAAGCACAGCAGAGGCTGCAACTCTGTTGTATGAAAGTGGGAATTCCTGACTCATTCCCTGAGTTTGAAACACTGGCTAGGTCCTCAGGGACATCCTGTGATTACAGAAGTTGTAATAACCACATTTTCTAGTGTATGTATTTGATGCTTCAACATTTTGGGGCTTTGCTAATCCTGGAGAACCAGCTAACTCCTACAGACAGCCAACAACTTGCCAGTGGGCACAGTTTTCACGTGAAAACCAACCAATCCAGAGCTCATACCACAGCCATCATTGTCTTTGAGCTCAGAAGTCCAGACCCCTGTCCCACTGCCCTCATCACCCCAGGACAAGTAGCAGACAAGCAGGTCCACCCTGTGTACCAGAGTCCCTGAAATCGGTCACCCTAGCCAATTCAATGCCTGCTTGCCCTGCTTCCTCTGTTCCCTACCCTGGGAGCACAATAAAAAATCTTGCCCACAGTCCGCCCCCGCTGATGCATGACCAACTTGGTGATTCACTGGGTGGCCCCATGTGTCTCACTATACCTGCTGTTTGTAAGAATCTGTGGGCATAAAACCATCTTCCTCATGACAGCCATTTTGTGTCTGTATGTCTTACCAAACCTGACTCAGACAAATCCCAGATACCCTATCAAAATAGAAGTGATACTTCCTTAGAAGCAGGGTAACCTCCTCAAGTGTGTCCTAAACCTGGGTCTGAGAACTGACACTCCACAATAGAAGACAGACCTCTAATGAGCCACTCCCTATCCCAAGTCTCAGCTTTCTCACTGGCAAATGCAGAGGAAGAACCTTACCTGTATCCTGGAGGCAAAGGGATGAGTATGGAAACGTAAGTCATCATCACTCCACACTTAAGGAAGCTATTCCTGTCACTGCAAAAAAATGTATGTGCCATGGGGCTTGCAGTCATTGTTCTCTGGTTCTGTCATTTACTCATTGGCTGACCCTAGAATAGATGCTGAACATCACAGGGTCTGTTTCCTTATGCTTAGCACCAGTGGGTTGGGAGGGGATGTTTACATTTACTTCCAGATATAAAATTCAAGACTCTCCTACAACCTCTCCTAGGCTTAAATGGTCAATTCTGCTTTGAGTCATCCTGCAGGGTAGTCAGGACGGGCTTAGGCAATCGTATGTAGAGTAAATGGAACAGAGATACTTATTAATATCATTCGATAAGCAAACAGGGTGTCATTAGCTCATGTTCAGCTTGTTTGCCTCAAAGCCTCATGTTGGATGGAAAGGACTTTTCGAAAGTAAGTCTTTGAGCAATTCTGCCATAGGGAGCTGTGTTTTTTAGGGTTTCAATCTTGTCCATGTAAGACAGCTGCAATCTCTGTCCTAGCCATCTGTAGCCCCAGTACACCTGTCTTGCTCTGTCAAGCTGTCTGTAAGCAGGTCCAGTCTCTAAACAGGGCAGGAGGCTGATTGATAAAGAAAAAAGAAATGTTATCCTTTCAAGACAATAGCAGGTGCTTCATTTGCCCCAGACAACAAGTTAAAAGTCGGAGACACTCATTAAAAGGAAAAAATGTTGAATTATCTGCCCCACAAACACAAGCAATGCAAAGCATGCTGGGCGTGGGTGTCTGCATTGCTCTTTGAAATCTGAGCCTGGGTCTTTGTAAATAGCCCCCAGATTACTGCCTGGCATCATGTACCTGTCTAAGAACACCTCGAGTGCCTGCTCACCAGACAGGAATGTGCGGATCACTTGGGGCGATGGCGCACCTCCTATTCTGCACAGAATGAAACAAGGGGGAACTGATCAACACTGGTAACAACTTGGTGGGGAGAGTGCCTCGTTTATCATCTTTATGTTCATATCTAAACCGACGACGCCCTTTGGCAAACTCTCTGAGTGAACATTGCCATCAGCAACAGTAAATCACTTGTGAGCATGTGTAGCAATTACCACCCCCCAGATAAAGGCGTTCAATCTTAATAAGGGGGAGTGCCCAGCAAAGTTCTTAACAACACTGCCTGGGTCACGAGGCCTCCATGGTTTTGGTGACTCAGTGCCACTGCTGGGTTGATGGTTAGATGGCCAGGCAGTATAAGCACTTGCCAGGCCCATGCACGCTCGGAGACAATGTGTGTGCTGTCGGCGGGCTGGAGAACAATTGAGCCCTTTATGTTGCACACCTTCACTTGGATTTAGTAATGTTTTTGCTTGGGAGGAGCAAGCATCAACAGGCAGCAAGCAAAAGTGTTTGCACCAAAGAGCTGCTTTTCAGTGTTGTGAAAGTCACATGGCCATGAAGTGGCCACAGGATGGTTAATCTCTGGAGTGTAGGGGCTCCTGAGAAACCTGGAGTTCCCTGACAATAGCCAGGGGTTCCCCATGCCACTGCTAAAGCCCAGTGCCTCCCAATGGAGATGGAGTGTCTTCTGATCTGGTGATGATGAAGCATGACCCTCAGAGATGACATGTGTGATGAGGTGCCAGTGCCCCTCTTGCAGGGTGTCCCCCTCAGGGTCCTGCAGTAGAGGCTGTTTCCTATGCTGGGAATCAGTCAGAGAGTGTGATGTCATCTGAACACAAAGCTACACATGTTTGCTGGACTACACAAGCCATCAGGTGTTTCCACCGAGAAGTTGCGACGTTGGGATGAGCGTCAGGGGCCCCAGTTACTCACTGCCCCTTTGCTCCAGCCCTCCTACACCTGCCCTATCTCTCTCTCCCTCTCCCCTCCTCTCTCTTTCTGTTTCTGTCAATCTGTCTTTGTCTTCTCTCAAAATCTCTCTCACAGTCTCTCCCTCTCTCTCCATACCCATTTTACATGCAAACTTCACATATACTTTGAAATTGTTGCTTGAAAACATTTTACCAGCTCCCATGGCAAGTCTCTCTGGAAATGAGTGACTCATATTTTAAGACAGTTGTCTCTTTGTCTCCAATCTACATTTCCACATTTTCAGAGTCTTTTTCCCTCTTTATCTGACTCTTAGTTTCTCGTGACTGGGACCAAAGAAGCACAAGTTGGCACAAGTGACCAGCCTTGCTGTCTAATGTGATTTCACCTGGGAACAATAATTTTCTTCTGGAAATAGATCCACCAGCCCTAAAATGCCTTTTTATTTTACTTTTAAAATAATTAATTAGAAATAATTAAATGGGTTGGAGAACCCATCAAACCATTATACACTCTTGACAGTTTCTTTCTTTCTGTGTGAACCCAGTAAGCTCCTGAAGCCTGTGAGCTGAACTTTCTCCTCTGCAAAGACAGGTAGTCTGCACCCACAGGACAGTAAGAAAAACAATGTGGTAGAGCATGTGACCATAGCTGGGAGGTTCCTACCAACGGAGGTCTTTCCGCCAGAAGCATCCATCGGCTTCTAGATATCACTCCTCAGAAGTCACTGACCTGTGAGGTTCTCTTTCAGTACTTCCTCAGACTGAAGTTAACCTTGAACTTCAAAGTGTTCCCTAAGAGCCAACTTTAGCCCATGTGTCAATGGCATGTTGACAGAGTCAGAGACATGCATGCACAATGAGGTTCCATAATCATTTTGATCCCCAGCTCTCTTGACCACTCCTTGATGGGATGTTGAAGGCATGAAGAGAGTCATTTATATGTATCCCCAAAAGGGCTGGATTACAATGACTAATGGACTGTTGAGTCAATGTTGTCTGAGGTAGTAATGGCCTCAGAGGGCAAAATGCATAGTGAAGATGGAGAAGTTTGGTGCAGCTCCTCAAAGTGGTCATACAACTGTCCTCTGTGAGTCCTAGGCTTCAGGCCACTTTAAAAAGAATCTACCAACATGCTGAAGACTGGATATATGATGACCAATAAAATTGCGCTTGGGGGCATCATGAGCACGGCCACTTGCAAAGCAGGTAGACGGTCTCAGTTGATATCACATGTTTAGCCCCTGATGTGTGCTGCTGCTCAGCCAGAGCTAGTGCTTGTGGCCCAGGCCCTAATTTTTTTTGGCTGGAGCACTGTGGTGGGAGGCAGCCAGCCTGAGCAGACACATTTTATCAGTGCCACACGTTTGCCTGTGGTCAGGATTGTCAGAGGAACATAAATTGAACAGGTTTCTCTTGAGAGAGTAAACCAATTAGAACATATGACCTCACACTTGCCATTTATTTCTCCAAGAGATTACAACCTGTAAGAGGGCAGGGCCTGCTTGATCTCAGAACTCCTGGCTCCAGACAGCACTTGTTTTCAGACTAGGGGAAGCACCAGGAGCTTCAATTTGTATTTTGTTTGAAGAAAACTTGTGTTTTTATTGTCCAAAATTAATAAACTTTAATTTTTAAATTTAAGTAAATTTACTTTCTATCAAATTTAAATATTGGATATTAACTTTTACTAACTCTTGAAATAGATTTCTAATTATTAATTAAAAAACAAAGAGGAACAACGTCCATCCATGTTTCTATAGATTACTCCACATCAAAGATTGTATCGTCACCTCACTTTTATCATCCCACTGAAGTCTTATATCTACAGAGCAGAATTCCCAGAACACTTCCACCACATGCTCATTTCTTTATCTGCATTTCTTCAAAGGATCTCCACAAAGTCTCCCTCATGTCTAGTTCTCTTCTAGAGGAAGATGGACAAGTTTCCACCCTCCTGGATCTTACTTTTTAAGGAACAGGTGAGTAAAGAGGTGTACAGATAAACAGACTTCCTCAGACTGTCTGCTGTGTGGTGCAGTGAGTGCGTGGTCACATAAATTGAGGCAGAGAAGCTTCTTGGAAAAGATGCTGAAGTTGAGAGCTGATGAGTTAAAAGAGTCAGTCTTAGCCAGCTTGGGCTGCTATAACAAAAATACCCCAGACTGGGTGGTTGAAACAATAGACATTTATTATTCACAGTCTCGAATTTGGAGTCTGAGATGAGGGTGCCAGCATGGTTGGGTTTTGGCGAGGCCCTCTTCTTGGGTTTCAGATGACTGCCTTCTTGCTGTGTCCTCACAGGGAGGAGATACAAAGAGAAGCAGGGTTTCTCATGTCTCTTCTTATTAGGGCATCAGTCCCATTCATGGGTTTTACAGTCATGACTCAGTCACCTTCCTAAGACCCCATCTCTTCATATCAACATACTGGGAATTAGGTTTCAACATGTGAATTTGGAAGGGGGACACAAACATCGAGTCCATAGCAGAGTCAGCCATGCAAGGTGCTGGGAGAGGGAAGGGTCTGGCTGATGTCTTGGTTGAGAAGTAAGGTTAGTCATATAGCTGGAGCCTCAAGGAGACAAGTGGTCACTGAGAAATCAAATGATTCAGTGGTTGTAGCCATAATGAGAGCTTCAGATTTCATTCCAGGCATGACAGGAAGCCTATGAAGAGATTTTTTTCCTTTAATACACTATTTTTAGAGCAGTTTAAGGTTTACAGAAAAATTGAGTGGAAAGTGCAAAGAGCTCTCACATTTTCATTTACCCCCTCATACACACACACTTTTCCCTATTATTATTCTTAAATGTGGCACATTTGTTACTATTTATGAGCTAATATTAATATATTACTAACTAAATTCTATAGTTTACATTAGGGTTCATTCTGTGTTACACAGTCTATGGGTTTGGAAAATGTACAATGATATATATCTATGATTTCAGCATCATGCAGAATAGTTTCTAATACCCTAAAAATGCCCTAGAAATCTCCTGTGCTTTGCCTATGCATTGCTCCCTCCTTATCCCCAGTCTCTGGCAATCACTGATCTTTTTACTGTTTTGCCTTTTCCACAGTGTCGTACAGTTGGATTCATACAATGTGTAGCATTTTTTGATTGGCTTCTTTCATTTAACAGTATGAGTTTGAGTTTCCTCTATGTCTTTTTATAGCTTCATAGCTCATTCATATCATTGAATAATATTCCATTATATGGGTGTACCCCAGTTTATTAAGTATCTGTTCACCTAATGTAGGACATCGCATCCTTCCATAGTTGTGGCAATTATAGATAAAGGTGCTATAAATATTCAAGCACAGGTTTTAACATGCTCTTAAGTTTTCATCTTATTTGGATTAATACCAAAGAATGTGATTTCTGCATTGTATGGGAAGAGTATATTTAGTTTTGTAGAAAACCACCAAACTGTCTTCTAAAGTGGCTGCGCCGTTTTGCATTTCCTCCAGCACCAGATGGGAGCTCCTGTTGTTCTGCATCTCTACAGCATCTAGGGCCGTCAGTATTTCAGATTTTGGCCATTCTAACAGGTGTGTAAAAACCTACGAGATATTATGCTTAGAGATGTCTTATGAACTGATTGACATTTTAAAAGGCGATTCTGACTTCTCTGAGATGGACGAAGGAGACCAAGAGGATACATTCATAGCAACCCAGATGAGAGGTGCAGGGTGTGGGCAGGGATAGAGGGATGTAGGAGGAAATAGACGGGTATGAAATGTGTTGGAGGAAGAGCCAACAGCACGTGCTGATGGATTGGATATGAGAAGAGTTGGAAAGGGCAATCCCAAGTGTCATTGCCCTTGGTGCATTTGAATAGTGGGGTTTTCATGGAAAGATAATTCCATGACTTATTGTGTACATACTAAGTTCTGAGTTTTCTTTAGGAACCCAGTGGAAGTGTCAAGGAAGATCAGGGTTTTAAAGTCCAAAGCTTTGGGGAGAGATCCTAGTTGAACAAATGAATAGGGGCTCACCCTGAGCACCCCCACCTCACACTGACTGCTCACTCTCTTTTCTCTTTAGATTGCAGTTCAAATATCTGCTCTTCAGGGACACCTCCCTCTACTTTCTCCATGAAAGTACATCCTCATATTCCCTGTGCTCACTGGATCCAGGATTTCCTGGACCCTAATATCATTGCATTCCTTTGTGCGACTTGTGCAATATCTGTCATCTCCTTTAGGCTGAGGTTCTGTGAGGACACTGCACAGTCGGTCTCATCACCTCTGTGCTTCTGCAACCTATTTAGAGTGTGCTCCCACTTAATATGTATTGAACAAACACCTTACTGAAATATGTTTCCGAGTGTTTTGTGGATGGGGAAAATGCATATGGAGAAGCAGAGCAGGAAATTCAACCGTGCATGACTACCTAGGTCAAAACTCTCTTCTGAAAATTGCACAACTAAATGTCAGTTATTTCTTTCTTGTAACTGCCATGATGGTGTCACTGCCAAGTCAATAGCTGTCCCTGGTTCCCACACCCACCATCAGTGCTCTCTCCTCTTCTGGGCAGAGGAGTGTCGCAGTCATCCTGGTCAAACTCATGTGTTTTCCTTTTACAAACTCAACAGGTTTCCACATTGAGTGCCAATAAAATATACTCAGCTTGCACTCAAATGCTGATAAATGACAAGCTGGAAATTTGACCTGAACTGAGAGAGCACATTTAACAATTTTTATCTGACAATTTCAGATTTGAAACAGTGATTACATAGCTACCTGCCATACAAAAATGTGCTGAAGAATCAAAACAAAATGCATGCTTAACGGCATTATCATCCCTGAGAGCTTTCTGAGAACACGAATGTTTCATAGCGTGGGCGTGTGTATCTCAGATCTGGTTGCTCATCTAGTGTTACCTAATGACAGATGTAAGAGGTTGACTTTACAAAATCCCAGCTCTCATCATAGCTGGTTCTTAAACCACAGTAGCCCCAGAGATAAACCCTGATATTACATGCAGCAACACCCTGAGTGATGCAAGTTGGTTTCCCAGGTCAGCCCAGTTTGTTTTGTTAAACTGAGTGTATTATAATCCACAATCCTAGGCTACACAAACATCAATCAGTTAGTGCTGACCTAATGATAATGATCTTGCTGCATATTAGAGTCAGCTGATACTTTGCCTAATTAGAGAAGGCTCCAATTAGAGTTAACCCAAAGGTCGGTGCTCTCAGCTCTCAGGGCTGGGCGATGGCATGGGTGCTGATATGGGGATCATGGAAATTAGCTGTGCAACCAGAGTGCAGCTAACGACACCACCCAAGACAAGGCTTAATATTTCCACACTGATATTCCTGACCCCACAGTGTGGTTCTGCACCCAGCTTTCC
Source organism: Trachops cirrhosus (assembly GCA_028533065.1). Taxonomy (NCBI): domain Eukaryota; kingdom Metazoa; phylum Chordata; class Mammalia; order Chiroptera; family Phyllostomidae; genus Trachops; species Trachops cirrhosus. The sequence goes on from CM052540.1 coordinate 163,247,997, forward strand.
ACCTGGGTCATGAACAGTGCGAACTTTTTCTCTCTCAACATTCTTCCGGCCATTCATTTTTTTTTCTGCATTGGAAAAACTACATTTAATCATTTCATAAATATGAATGGATGTCACTATTCTTAACAAATTATCTATTTAGGTGGTATTTTTCAATGTTTTGTAGCAATTAGAGGAACTTCAATAAAATATTCATATGCATTTCCTTCATTACAACATTTTTCTTGAAGTGAATGTGTTGGTGAAGATAGCTTTTGGTTTTTCAATGGCTTCCTATCCCAGGGCTCTGATTTCAGAATGTCCACCTTTATCTCATTATCTTCTCCTTTCCTTTTTTTTATTACTCAGCTCAAACCCTTCTTGTCAACATCTTCTACAAACTAAACCAGAGATGTCATATATTCAGAAAAATTACCTTAGCCCTCAAAATGATCAGTTCCATTCTGGATGACATTCATGTCCTAAAATATATAAAAAAAAACATTTATTGCACGTGCAGGCAATGGTCAAGCAATGGTGCTTGCAAAGTATGGCAGGCACACGCGGATGCAGCAGCCTGCTCAGATCTGAAGACGCACTTATTTAACGTTTTATGCACGTGCGTGTTCCCAGCTAAAGAAATAATTTTAACCCTAGAAGTTTAAATTTACCCAGTGGATGGTACACATTTTTTATTCCTGTAAAAGTAAAGTAGAATTTTTCTCCCTAGAAAGCTAAACAGAGCAGCAAACAGCGTTCCTGTGACAGGCTGCCTAGAAAGCCGTGCATTGCCTCCATACCTCTGTATTCAAAACAGTTTAAAACACTAGGTCAGCAAATTCACCCACAATAAGACACTGTAGTCAGATATTATTTACATTGTGATGCTGACAGAAAAAAAATCTCTCAAAGGGTTTATCCAAAGAAATCATCTCAGCACCTCACACGTGAAACAGCAAGCAGGCCTCCAGCGTGCAGCCTGCACCGGCCCTCTCTCTCACAGGGACCGTGTTCACCACACGAGGGCTCCCATATAAAAAAGAAGTCAACTATTAATAAAGAAATTAATCTTTAAATAGTGATTGGAAGCAAAATGCGTGGGAATAATGCAAACGTGGTATTTGCTCCTTTGATCAGACCAGCCCCCGCAAACACCCAAAGGACTGAGACCAGCTCACTCGGACCACCTGTTGGCCTTCTTGAAGACCTGAAGGGCTCTGCGCGCTCTAGCCCCCTGGGTCACTGAAGTCATCACCCACCGGAGCTGCAGGCACACGATGGGTGCCACAGGGGCAGTCCTCAAAATGTTCCAAGTAGAAAGGGAATCATGGGGGGCTCAGTAGCATTAAAATATCCATCTATCCTTCCATGAATTAATTCATTTACTCATCCCCCCAGTTTATCACACATGTACCATGTGTATGTCCTGGACTCAGAACTCCCAAGAACATGACTTTGGCCCAGGGGAAACCTTTTCTCTTTCAGGAAGACTGATGCTCCTTTTCTTCTTAGAGGCAAACCTAATATAGTTTGAGGAACATGGGCTGGCCTGCTTTCTGGCTGAGGGGAGACATGGACCAGAGTGTGAAGGCGGGTACCACGTGGGTTGGCTGGCCTCCAAGTGCTCACTGCTCAATTCCAGAGTAAAGAAGCTGCCTACAGGTTTTCCGTGGAGGGCAAGAGCTGCGCAAGCAGCAGACATTCTTGCCCTGTATTTGGAGCTAGGCGTTGGAGATTTGTCTTTGTTTTAATTCTGACTGCATTACCTCTGCTTGTGTGTTGCACATAGGAATTCAAATATGTGGGCTTTATTTCTCCAGTAACACAACGAGAGGGTTGGATTTTCACTACCCAATTTTCCATATGTAAACCCTGCCTTTTGGAGCAAGTTGTCTCCTTTGAGTACGTGGACCGGTTTTAGATGAGTCCAGTTTTGCGTCTCTCCCTAATAAAGATGATGGGGACTGACATTTACTGGCTGCCTGTCGTGTTCTGAGTGCACAGAAGCCTCCCCTCCCTCTGAGAGGACTGCGGCATCCCAGGATCACTTCGCCTTTGGGAGGCAGGTGCACACCATACAGGGCAGCGGGCCTTGGGTGCAGGGGTGGTCCTCAGCCTCGGCGGACTGAGTCCAAAGCTCTTTCCACTGACATACAAACACCTGCCAGGGTGAGAGTCAGGTCCAAGTGACATAACGTCTCACAACTGGTTTGGTTGCATTGGCATTAAATGGACAAATGCAGACCGAAACCAGTCTGCTCACAAAGTGACAATGAGGGCTCTGCCCACCCCAAGCTTTGTTTTTGTAATGGGAACACGAATCTACTCATCACTTCACACAGTCTACGAGGATAATAGATTTTCTTCTAACGTTTGAGTGGTTGATAGGAAACACTGCCCACTAGTAAAATTTATGAAATTTAAAATATGATGTGCTATGTTCCGATGGTTCTCATGGTTCTGTTCATTCACAGGTGTCTTTGCAGGAGTAAATTAGTTGGCAAAGAGTTGTGGACAGCCCCATTCTTATGATCCAATAGCTTTGCTTCCTTTGCTAACATCCATTCACTGGTAACTTTCACCATCATAATCAACATCCATCGTGTCATTTAGAAATCGCTGGAAATTGTGTATCATCTGTTCTAATGCAGATCTGTTTTCATCTTCAGATCTCAAATCTAAGCCCCGAGTTTACTAAGCTGTGGGAGTGTCTGTGTCTATGTGCTCCTGTGTAAGTATGTGTACATATACATGCAGCTATTGTTGACCTTGCGTTCCTATCTCTTTAAGATATTTAGAAAAAATAACATCTCAGTTGTAGGACATGGAGGGATAGCTGTGAGTAGTAAAAAAAAGTAATAACGTGTTTTCAGTTTCTTCTATGAAGCCTGCTTCTGCCTTGCTTTTACCCGAACATGATTTCATTAGTCAGAAATGTAGAAAACGCAAAGGGGCACGGTCCTGAAACACGTCCTGCGCGTTTGGTGGGAAATGGTAAGTGTGCTGGCTGTCCAAGATCTTGGACTGGATCAAGTGTTCAGGGCCACTAGCTTTACTTGAGAGAACGCAGCTTCCCCAGCTGCTCATTAACTGCTCAGTAAATTGTCTGAAGATTGCACGTTATTGCTGGATTAATAAAACCCATATTAAGAAAAATGAAGTTAATAATGAAGTTGGAGTGATCCTTTCCATGAGCTGCTTTCCAACACTGTCACTGGCTCTTAAAATGAGCAATTAAAGACCAAAATGAGCCCTGCAATAAAAATTAGTAGTCCAGAAACCCGTAAGTGATGGGGCCATGACTGGCTGGGTGTAAATCATATTTTCTGGGAACTTTAGATGAGCAGATCTCACTTCTGGTTCTGGCCGTTATGAAGTGGGCTCAGAATGGTGGTTTGGCACGGGATGTGAGCGGAAAGAAGGGCTTCTCTCAGATGCAGGACTGTATGTCTCAGGAGGAAGGGCTCTTCCAGTCACAGGAATTGCACATGAGCATAGTGGGTGGGTGCCTGCCTTCGGTGACCCTGTAGCAGAGACAGTGGGGGCGGATGCACCACTTTGGTGACAGGGAAAGGGGGTTCGGTCCTGGACAGTGAGGTTCTTCATGTGCTGGTGGGAATGAGGGCAAAGCAGCGCCTTCTTGAGGGATGAGGCTATGGACTTGTGGAGGATGTGGCTAGAGGATGTGGGCACCTGGAGAAGGTGAGCAGTATATGATGTGTTTACACATATGTCTGTGTGTGTAGTGTGAGAAATGTGTGGTGTGTGTGTGGTGTGAACATTGTGGTATGTGTGGATATGTGTGTCTATTTGTGTACGTGTGTGTGTTTGGGTATTGGGCAGGTAGTCACAGGATGGTGGGTTCTATTAACTGGACAGAAGCATTTCCACATTTGAACCTTGGGTAAATCTGCACCAGGGGCTGGACACCAGCACTGAGGGTCACTGTGTGCCATTTTTTGTATATTCTCCAAGAGCATTAAGAGAGGACTTGGAGTCCCTTAAAACTGCTTCATTCCATCTCGATGTACTGTGCATTGAACTCTCTGGTTTGAATATAGTTCTGTACCCACTTAGCACCCGAAAGATGTCCTCTTACCTGTGTAAGCCTCAGTTTACCAGACTGTCACAGGTTGTCAGGAAGAGTCAATGAGATAAGGCATGGAAGTTGCTGTAGAAATGTTAGCTGGAATATGGCAGGGTTGCATTAGAATTGTAACATCTACTACTGATAATAGTAGGGGTGGTAGAAGATCCGATAGAAGATACTGGATCCATCACACCACCTCCCTTGAATGGCAGGGCCCCAAGTCTCCCTCTCTGCCATCTCCCTCCTGCCCAGGCCCCTTTAGGACACTGTGAAGCTGCTGTCAGGATCCCATCATGGTTCTCCACACAGAAGGTTGCTTGCTCCTGCCATGTCAGAAGGGGAATTTGTTGCTAGGTTCATCTTTGTCAGCTCATCCACGTTGATGCCCTGCTGGGGGAAATGAGGAATTGAAGCTTAAAAACGGCAAAGGGGAATCGTCCAGCAAGGTCTTGCCCTAGATCACGTGAACTAGAGGTCTTCTTTTGATTTGGATTGTGTAGATGCCACCTGAAAACCAGAAAATGGAGTGTCTGCCCCTCCTGGTCTGTCCCAGAGCTCTTTCAGCTGCAGTTGCCCTGGCCAGGCCTTCCAGGGCACAGAACACACTGCTATTACTGCCCAGGGACCCTGGCTCATCTGTTGAGTAGTCTGCTGCTTGCTTTGTCCTACAGACTTTACAGTTCTAGGATGACCTAGATTTTCAAAATCTGTCCGAATTTCCTTTTATAAAAATAATAGGCAAAGTTCCAAAGACACAGATTGTGTGTGCCATTGTGTGTGTATGCTTTTAAGTATTTCTATGATCACATCATTCTTGAAAAACAAAACAAACAGTGCTTCATGCATTAACAAGAGCAACAATTCCACAATAGGGCTTGTTTTGAGTAATTGCATATTTAGTCATAGACCTCGGGAACCAACAGCCTTGTCATTTTTGCAACTGGCAGATGAGCTGATTGCACATCAGCGGCTCAGACAGCCTCACTACCGTGGACAATGTTGTGTGATAAACAGAGGAAAGTCTCGTCTTTCAGGTGCTATAAAGAGTGTGACCCTTTGGAAGAGGCCTGAGATGGTTGATAACTATTACAGTCATTTTTCCGGGACCACTGCAAGGCCAGAACCGTGCATAAAGGCATTTCAATATTTCTACAAACTCACAGAGAATGAACTATTTCCCTTTCATATTTAATAAAGATCTCCTCCGTCAGCTGCAGCCAGTGATAAGCATAATATCCTTAAATGGTTAATCCTGGGATCACAGCTCAAGTGTTCTCTGTCGTTGGAGCAGGAAAGCTGTGAGTAGCTGCAGTGTGCATTCATAAACCCAGGGGGGGGGGAAACATTTTTTTATTTGGCTTTTTACTCTACCCTAAATGCTTTATTTTTCAGGGGTGAGATAAGGCCTGGCTCTTCACATAAAACTAGAGCTTAGCCGTCCCTCCATCTCCTCGGTTAAGGGGAAGGTCCTGTCTGTGCACAGATGTCTCCGATTAAATTGTATCTCGTCGTCCTTACAGCACGAGCACTAGACGAGCTGCCAGAAGGGCCGTAGGCAAGAACGAAATGGCTTTGGTTTCAGTGCACAGCGAATTTGGCTCCGACAAGCTGAATCAGTACATTAAATGCGAATCCTCACAGATTTGAAAGCAGCCTTTAGCACAATTATTGACTGTGAGTGATGATTATGTCTAATTGGAGGAGACTTCTGCTACCTGTAGCACTGCTGGAGTCCCCCGCGCACGGCCCAGCTCTGCCTCCTAATTCAATGTTCCAGCCTGAGAGCGGCGACTGCAGCTCAGTCCTGACGTGTGTACACACGGTCGATAAGCTTTAATAAACTTTGCAGGGTTCAGTAACTAGGCTGAGTATATAATTCAATTTTTTAATTCAGGAAAGGAAAATAGCTAACAAGTATGTTGGGCTACAACGATGCTTTAGTTTCCTGCACGCAGAAACATCCCAGAAGGGGAGCACACTGATCTGCACTGCCCTTTGGAACATTCCAGAACCTGCCGCTCTCATCACCTGTGTAGCGCCCTCCTGGGGTGGGGGGGTTCGGTGGCCATTAGTTTCCTGGTCCAGGACCAACTTGCAGCAAATCTGTGAGGAAAACAAAATAATGCGATACTTGTCTGTCTTTTCTTGGGCAGGTTATGCCAAGAATCCAAAGAAATGAGTGGATTTCTTAATAGATCCTGCCTGCTTGCACAGAACCAGCAGGTCCTGACTCACTTCCATCCCCCACCACCAGCCACCCCAAGGGTCTAGCCAGGGCAGATCTTCCCCAAGTTATTTACTTTTCTCGGCAAACTACAAGCAGTTTTGTCATGGGTCTTATGTTTAGAATCTTATTTTGTGTGTGCTCTTTGAAACACACACACACACACACACACACACACACACACACACGCCCCACCAGATCCTATCAATATACTGGTGGTGGATGTCTTTCCTCAAGCTTATATATGTATGGTTTCAGCCCACTGGCAGTTTTCTAGTTGGAGTAAATTCATTCTGAATGAGCACTTAAGCCACTTGACATTATTTTAAAGAGCATTTATGGCAGGATTTGTAAGAAAATTCCTTTCCTGCGCCGCAAACTCAAAGCTCGGCCACGCTTCCCTGTGAAGTCATTCCTCAAGCCTTGCACAATCCTGGTCACTAGGCCTGTTTGCCATTAATTTTCCCTGTGAGAAATGGGCCAAGGTCCAGATGGATTTGAGTTATGATTTTCTGTAAATTGGAGCATTTGTTAGAGTAATAAAAACACAACCCTACAAAGGACAGAAAATAGCCAGATGGACAGAAAAGTGGGTGAGCTGGCTCTCAGCGCTCAGTGAGGGGTGGGTGGTTCCCATTAATCCCAGAATAGACCTGATTTACAGGGTCGCAGGTGTGGCATCAGCACTCACCTTGGCTCAGTGGCTACGACGTGCCCCTCATGTGTGCCTGCGGCACAGGGGAGGGCAGTGCTCACGTGGTCTGGCTACGATTCACATCAATGTTTCTATTCAAGTCTTATGCAAACACAAGATGAAGCCCTTCTTCCATCAGGTTTGCTAACTGTTTATGGAGCTTTTGCTTAGTGTTTTACTTAAGATTAAAATATCAGGTCACTTATTTCAAGATGATTGAACCTTCCCTTTACTCTCTTTTTTCAAAATCATGGTAGGCCTTGTATGAAATCCTTATGGGTGTCTGAAAGGTACTTTAGTGCTGACAACGCACGCACGCCAGATGTCTGCAGACCAACACCTTATCTCAGATCTCAGGCAATCCCCTGGAAAGACCTCTACCCTATGGACTTTGATGATGATCCTAAAAATCACAAAGAATACTCCTGGTGATTTAAAAACTTCAGCAACAACAAACCTAGGTGACACATAGCTGTCCAGTGTCATTCTTTGCATTTCTTGTTCATTTGCTCAGCAACACATACTTTCTGAGCCTGCTCTGGCTGCTATTCTGGCAAGACGTTGAGGGTGATTTTTTTTTTAGGAACCACAGACCCTGCTTTAAAGTGGGGTACAACCCAGGAAGCACGCCAGGATGGGTGCCCAGATAGCTAAGGGCCATCCACTGTGTGGCTTCTAAATTTTAAAGATGGCACACCATAATGTGCAGTACAATGACAATTATCAAATTAAGTCGAATTCCAGGACTTCAGAAGAGGGAGAGAGAACCTCAACTGGGAGCTCAGAGTCCCTGTGGTAGCAAAGACAAAAACAGAGAAGGGGAAACACACCCTATCAGCTTTCCTTCTCTTCCTTATGTCTCCCAGTGGTATTTTTATTTGGCAAAACCCTATTTTTCATGAGTGCAAGATGGACTACAGTGATGAAAAAGCTCTTATCAGACACTTCTTGACAACAGCAATTTAGGAAAAAATAACCTTGGTTTTCTTAACAGAGTTGATTCTTGTGCAATGTCCAGCACCCATATGTGGTAATCTTTTGTTTGGGGTAAATATGCTGATTGTCAAGAAACTGAGTTTCTCAAACAGACTGTTGTAGGCTTTTGTAGTCCTTTCGTATGTAGTTCAACAAGTGATACTAAATTTCTATACATTCTAACAAAGTCTGAGGACCCTTCTGGCATTGGGTATGTGGGTGCCATGATTCTAAACATGATGACAGAGATGGACTCACCGGCACTGAGAGGAGCCACGCTTCTCTGCTCCCTGTGAGATGCTTGTCCATCTCCTCCAGCCTCTGTTCCTGACCCTTGAGTCCAAGGCTGGCCGCAGTGGACACATGTCCTCAGTCCAGGTTGCTCAGACAAGGCTGTCTGGTTTGTCCTGGTTTGGGGGAGTCAACCTCCCCACCACATCCTCTGCTAGGAAACTTTGATCTTTGTGAACTGTCACTGCATCCTCCCGGGGCCATGGGGATCAGGCTGCTGTGTAGTGGAGGTGAGACCTTGGGCACATTACTTCCTGTCTCTGAGCCCCAGTTTCCTTATTGCAAAGTGGAGATGCTCATGACAGGACCTACCCCATAGGGTTGCTGGAGGAGTAACCCTGGCTCAGATGTGTATCTGGTATGGAGTGAGTTCTCCAAGAGTGTTAGCCTATGTGGCCATTACTATTATTGCATTAGTTTCCTATGACTACTGTGACAAGTTACCACTAGCTCTGAGGCTAAAACAACACAACTTCCTTATCTTAGTTCTGGAGATCAGAATTCCAAAGACAAATGTATTGGGCTCAAGTCCATTTGTTGGCAGAGTTATCTCTTCTGGAGGCTCTGAGCAGAGAATTCATCCCTTACCCTTTCTAGGCTCTGGAGGCCAATTTCCTTGGCCTGTTGCCCCTTCTCCATCTTCAAAGCCAGCACCTTGGCATCTTCTCTCCTTTGTGATCTATGTTTCTGTCCTCACATTTTCACTCTCTCACTTCGACCCTCCTGCCTGCTTCTTATGGGACTCCTGTGATAACATTGAATCCACCCAGGTAATTCAGAACAATCTCTCATCTCGAGGTCCTTGACCACATCTGCAAAGTCCCTTTGCCTACATGTTCTCAGGGTTCAGACATGGCATCCTTGGAGGCCATTATTCAGCCCACCACAACTATTTCCCCTGCTACTATTATTGGCCATGCTGCTTCTGGTGGGGCTGAGGCTCCATGTGATCCAGCCTGGCCATTTTCATTTCTCTGGCCAGAGGGATGGGTTCAGGGAGGTTGATCTGAGATCCTCCTCATGGTGCAGGAGTGAGTGACTCTCTTTTCTAGGAGTCATTATAGCTGATAGAGATCTTAGCTGGGAGATGCCAAGGTCAGTATTATCCAGTATGTGGCGGTCCTACCTGAGAAGGAAGCATCTCAAAGGAAGACAGAGCTGGGAGATAATGAGAAAGCGAAAGTGCCTCTTGGTTCAGGGTTGAAGCTCCTGTATCCAGCTCTTCCTGTAGCCCATGGACCCTTGAGCTTCCTGTTATGAGTACCAAGGAATATCTTTTGTTTTGTAAACTAGTTCAAGTTCCGTTTCTGCTGTTCTTATGATGAAACAATGTTGTGCCTGATGTGGCAGAAAATATACTTAGTGAGTTCTAATCCCATGCTACTTTTCTCCTCTACAGAAGTGGAAAATTCCCTAATTCAGGAGGTCTCAGTACACACAGTCCTTCCATTCTAGCTTCCCATCTGTGAAATCTGGGAAAGTAACTTTCTTCCAGCATGTAATTACAGTGGATCCATTAGATCAGACTTAGCATAATTTTTTCTAAATGTGCTTAACACTCACCATGATCGCTGCTGCTTATTCACTCAAACTTTAAGCAATTCCATAGAACAGACACCCTGCCCTTTGGATCACAGAGTTTTGTGGGTCATTGCCACCCTCATCCATTCTAACAATAGACAGAGTCTTTAATCCCACCTAGTGGCCCAGACACTGGTTGATGGGGTGACATAGCAACGCAGGGCTGCCGTGGGCAGAGCCTGCACAGGGCTCCGAGTGCATGGACTGTATGCATGTGGACAGGCTGTACATGTGCAGAATGCAACGCACAGCAACATGAGTGAGATTTTCCCTAACGGCCTCCAATGGTGCCACATTGTTGGGAAACAAAGTTTCAAAGCATTCACAACTCATTTATTTTGCTGATCTTTGAAAGACACTAACAAGTTGAATAGTAGAGTAATTAATACATGAGTGTACACACACACACAAGACATGTGTTAATCAGTGCAGTATTCTGTACATAGGATATGTGTTCCATAGAGTGAATAATGTATTTTATGTACAAACTACATATACTCATGTTAATCACTATGGCATTTTATAAAGTATAAGGTATAATATATAAAGAATATATATTCTGAATACATATACAGATATTATATATAAAAACCACACACACACCTATCCGTTGCAATACAATCTTCCACTATTCACATAATGTACATATTTGTATTTTTATAACCCCTTGAAGGGTGAACTCCTCAGCTTCCTCCAGTGTAAATAATGCATTGCAGTAAAATATGGACTGTCAAACTCAGGCAACAATTAATTATATAGCACATAAATCCTTTTTTTTTCCAAATGACTAATACACAGTCTTTTGTGCATAAATGTTTCTCTAAATTTTGTTTGAACTACTTGCCTCATAACATCAGAAGGTAAAGTCAGGATAATTTTCATTAGAAAAATAATTATAGGCTAAATATGGTTAATAAAACATTAACTATAAATTTAAATATTTTAAAAGCCTGTCCTTCTAGAAGCAGCTTCTAATGAATTTTGATGAAAATACCATAATTACTTAAGAAAAAATAAATAGACATGATTATTGCACACAACGGTGAGATGAATTACAAAAAACAATTTTAACTCAGAAATAATTATTCTGGGTGATCTGCTTCATAAAATTGAGATTATAAGTAAATAATAATAATTCTTCACAGATGACAGAACATTTGGTCTAATTTTGATCCATTCTAGATTTACGACATTATCATTATTAGTCAACTAGAAATCCTTCAAATTTTAAAGTTTAAAATAATATCAAAATGTAAACTTCTGTTAAAAGGTTTCACATCACTTTAAAGGCCCGACGCAGAGCCCTTTTGTCAGCTCTGAGGAAGGACGGCCTCCCCTCCCCGCACCTGGGAGAGAGGGTGTCTGAGAGTGAAGCTGACCCGCTCCCCGCAGCCCTGTCCCCTGCTCCCCGCAGCCCAGCCACCTTCCTCCTTTTTGGTGGCATCTCACTCTTGCCTGAGTCATTCCAGCAAATCATGGTCCTCTTCACTTCTTCCTTAAGATCCCCTGGGTCTTCCATTCAGTGCCAGCACTGAAATCTGTTCTGAACTTGCGCACGTTCAGATCATGGTTTTGGGGTCTCCTTAGGTGACAGTGACTCATCAGATACACTAACCTGGGCCACTTTCCAAAGAAAGAAGCATAGTTGAGGCAGCTCCTCCCTGTACACACAGCCCCTTGAAAAGTGAGGCTGGCAACAGAACCCTGGTAGCAGGCAGAGAGGACTCTGGTGACTGCTGAGGCTTGTTGGGACTTTTCTCAGAGTGGGAAAGAATTCTTGCCTGAGCTAAGATGCAGTGGACTAACCACGGTCCTGCATGTGACACAGAGGGTACTTTCTCTGACACCAGTGGCCAGGAGAATATTAATCTTCAATATTCATTCCCTTTCCCTCTCTCCCACCCCCTCCCCGCTACCCCGCGTGTGAAGCGGAATGTTTTCTCCACATACACCGTCTGTTTGTACGTATTTAAAATTGTATTCAGAGCACTTTTTCATATGTCATCTAATATTATCTTTTCAGGAGACTGGCAAAGCTGGGCCACAGTCTTATTGCTAATTTTGATTTGAAATTGAAACCAAGAGGCTCTACTTGTTGGCAATCTCCCAGCAGACTGGTGATAGAGGGGTCCCAGTACTTGCTGCACTCACCTGTGTCCAGGGGTGATGCTGCACTGAAGGTGTGCCTGCTGGGCGAGAGGTTCAGAAAGGCTTTGGGACACAGGTGGCAAACACAAGGCCCACGGTCTGAATCCAGCCCTCCACCTTGTTTTATCCGGCCCAGCACCTTGTTTCTACCCAGCAGCAACTTTGAGCTCCCACTTAACTGTTAAGGAGTAGTTACATTTATACAGTCTTAAAATCACATTCGGCCCTTTGAAAGCAACTGCGAGGCTGATGTGGCCCCCAGTGAAAATGAATTTGACACCCCTGCTTTAGGGTAACTGTCCTAAACCTTCACTGGCAGATGCCCTGTTTGAGCATCAGGCACTGAATAGACAAGGTGTGTCCAGCTGTGAGACCCATGTAGCATCTGTTGAGAAAATGCCATACATCTGTGCTCCTTAAACATCCATCACCCCAGGGCCCAGGGCAGCACCAGCATGGAGGGGAGGTGGACACCCCAAGATTTGGCTGTAGGAGCGTGTAGGAGCCTGTAGGAAGGCAGGCGTTATTAGCCACAATTTACACATGAGACACTAACAGCAATGATCTAAAGCAACATTTGGATCTAGCTGGGGACCTGTCTTACTTTCCCATCAGCTTCATCAGGCTGAAGGAAGGATCACTCTGCTGCCCTAAGAGCCTGGGAGAGAGATGGAGCCCTGAGTTACAACACATTCTCACTGCATGAGCGCTGGAGTCTCACAAGATCCAACTGCATCACTCTCCCTGTTTCACAGAGGAGCAGACTGAGGCTCAGAGAGGCGCAGGATGTGGGCTGGACTGAGCCCAGCTCTGACAGCAGTGCCACTTCCCATACTTCCTCCCTGCGCTGGAGGTGGGGCTTCTCCTTTCTTTCTTCAGCTTTAGTCCCTGAGGCTCATAATGATTGCTCTTTCTCAGATCCATTACAGCTGGCCCCACTCTGAGCCCGGTGACAGCAGGCCCCATGTCTGCTTTGTGGTCACATGGTGCTACAGACCCAGGATGACTCCAACAGGTATGCTGGGTGCAGAGTCTGAAAGTCCTGTCTCCCAGTCCACCTAAGCCAACTCACACTGCAGCTCCTGTCCAGACACTGCTTCCCTGGCCACCTTCCCTGGCCACATCTACCCACTTGACCCATGTGTCCCCATGGACCACTGGCTCCTCAGCTTGTGATTCCAACACAGATGAATGAGAAGCACATGGGTTACATTTCCCTGAAATCACCAGTGATTTGACAAATAAGAAGCTCTGGAAAATGCATTTAGGATTTTTTCTTACTTCGAAGTTTGAAAAATAAGTTTGTGATGTCACAAAAGCCTGAACGTGGCATTTGTGACTCCCTTGAGCTGTGGAAGGGTGGAGTAAGTCACTGAGCTGGGTCATAGGAGCCAGAGGGGCCTTTTGACCACTGCAGGGAGAGTGAGAACATGGGTGCAGAGTTTACTCAGTTACCCTGCTTTGGACTGAAAAGGTTCCTTGTTGGATGAGGCCAAGCACCATGTGGACAGCATCGGGCTTGCAAAGATGTTTACAGTAACAGAGACAAGACTGTCTCCAAGCAAAGACCTATTCCCTTAGAGGGTCTTGTCCCATGAGGATGAATAGAAAAGACTCTGGTAAACTGGTTTGGTAGCACTTAACCTTATCTTCTTTCAAATTTCACATCTTTAGGCAGATGCCATCTTACTAATTCCCTTCCAAGAGAGTATGAGTCTAATTTGTCCACTTGTTTTCCAGGATGAGGCTAAGAAACAACACATGTGATGTTGGGTAGGTCAGGAAACTTCCCAGCTCCCTTCCTTCTGCTGGAAGAGAGGTGGGCATGGGGGTGGGGGTCCTGTCTGCCAGTCCCGGCCCCATCCAGCTCTGCCATAGCCTGTGCTGGCTCTTGGCTCACTCTGACACCCTCTACTCTGCTCACTCAGCAGCCTGAGCTTGGTTATGAGGTCACTTCTTTTCTCACACTAGAATGGAAGATATTTTAGGCCAGCTCTGGAAGGGGTTCATGCCCCAGAATCGAGGAACCAGACAGAGCTGGGGAGGAACCACTGGAAGAACCCGTGAGGCCCTTGTGAAACTGACTTTAAGATCTGTCTCTGTGTCTGGAATGGAGCTGGGCAGGCAGAGGAGGGAGGAGGGGCTCTCTCCTTCAATCCCTCCCCTGTATCAGGCAGCAGGGTCAAAGATGGGGACAGAGACACGGCAGAATCCTTCCCCAGCATGGAATGAATCCTGGGGGTAGGGGAAGCAGGTGGCCTGGGAACCTCTTCACTCTGCCTGCTCAGGTCACCACTGATTTGGGCCCCTCCATGTCTGCACTGTGTGTCCAGCCCCTTCCTGACACTTCCTGACACAAGGCAAACCCTCCTGGGGCAAGTACCTGCAATGATGTCCATGCCCTCCTGGCTTCTCCTTTTTTCACCTTCCCTTCCCCTCTGAAAAGTGTTATTTTCTCCCTAAGTTCCCCACAGTATCACCTTATTTCTCTCCTATGATTATGATTTTCCTCACTGCCCAGTTCTTGCCCTGGCACCTGGGGTGCCTGCCCAGCCACACCTGCCTCCAGACACGGAGCCTCCTGTCCTGTCTCCTGGCCCTGCTCTTATAACTGGTGGCATTTTCAACCCAAGGGCCAAAACACTACTTTTGTCAGCTTCAGCATCTTCCCCAGATCCTCAGGCAGTCCCACCCCCTCCTTAGCTCCTGTTTCCCTCGGTCCCAACCTGCACCAGGTGGCTTCGGGTAGGAGTTGCTGGGTGTTCGCCACTCTGAATCCAGCAGCTCAGCACTAATCACATCTCTTCTGCCTCACCTCAAACTTGACCTGCAAACAGCAGACACCCAACAAATGTCTGCTGCATTGAATTAAAGAATTAGACGCTCAGATGGAAACTTGTATTGCCTTTACAAGGAGGAGGTGGGTGTCCCTATTTGTTCCTCGGTTCTCTACTTCACCCCCATGTGGGTCTCAAAGAAGCCCCTCAGTGCCCAGGAAGAGTTTGGAGGCACCTCGTGGGGATGAGGGTGGGGAGAAGGCAGCCATGAGAGGGAAGCTGGCGCAAACACAGTTTTGGAAAATCAGAGGAAGGGTTTGGAAAGGACCAGGGATCATGAACAGGTTTTTGAACAGAAGCTGTCGTGCAGGTGAGGTTGCAGGTGGGCGTGTTAGCGTAATCCTGTTCCAGATCACTTTCAACAAGAGTTAAAAAAACAACATGATTCAATGAACAGAAAGTACCAGGGAATTTCCCACATACCAGGTACAAAGAGCAAAGGAGGTGAGAATTAATGTTGGTTGTGCCGTAATTACCACAAATCCGACACCATTATCAGAGACTTACATCTTCAAATAGCCAAACACACAACCTGAGAGATGCTCATTTGCCTTATTTTCACTGTTGTCTTGGGACCCAGAAAGTAAGCTTCCCAGGTTGGCGGCTTTCTCACAGCCCTCCTGCGGTGGCAGGTGAGAGTGCTCGGCACCGCCCTGACGACACAGACCAGGAAATAAAGTTTTGCTTTGCTCATCATGAAACCACGAGGAAAATCCTGTATTTTGCTTTTCCGGGCTGCGTGTGTGTGTGTGCATGTGCACGTGCGTGCGTGTATGTGTGTGAAGTGGTATATTTCAGGACATTGAGAGATCTGCTGGGACATTCAAAATGTCATTGCCAACATTTTTGGTGAGTTCATTGTTAGTGAATCAGAAACATATGACTTAAATTACCATAAAAAACCCATGTTTAGAATTTAATGAAAATGGTCTTTGGCAAATGGATGCTGAGTGTCATGAGAGGGGGTTGGAAACAGACTGAGGAGGGGGCCAAGGATCATTCACAACGGTGGCACCTGCGTCAGGCTGGCCCTGCAGCTGAGCTGCCGAGTCCTGACACTGTGGGTGATGTCATCACCCCCAAGCTCCCTCCTCTGCTGTCTGGCACCTGGGCCTGAGCCTGAGCCTGCCCCTCCCTTCCCTCCCACAGCCCACTGTGCCCAAGTTGTCCTGCTCCGTTGGCCCTTTGGGGAGCATCCAGCTTGTGAGTTGGCCTGTGCTGTCATTCCCAGAGTCCTGCTCACTAACACTCAGATGCTTCCTGCAGGGAGGCGGGTGATCTGTGCTGATATGTGATGGAAGGGACAGCGAAGCAAACTGGGACTTGTCTTCAGGCCAGCATGCTCCCTTACTTCTCTGGACACTGGGGCAAAGTGAGCCATGAGTCCTACAGTTTTATATAGCACACTCTCCCTCTTCCCTCCATTTCCCTCTGCTTCCCCCTCTCCTTCTCCCTTCTCCTTCCCCCTCCCCCTCTCCATCCCCCCTCCCTCCCACTTTCACCCCCCTTTCCCTCCTTCCTCCCCTCTCTTCCCTCTCCTCTTTCTTCTCTGTTTCTTTCATGAGCTTTTTATTTCTTCCTCCTGTAAGAGAAATTTAAAAAACAGGTGAGTTGAAAGAGGACTGTTGTTTGGTGAAAACACACTTGTTTCCAGGCCCCTCCACAGCTCCTGTCCATCCAGCCTCTGTCTTGATGGCACTTGACTCATCAGATTGGGAAGCACAGACTTGAAAGAAGGGAGCAGGAGCACGCTGGCCTTTAATCCAACACCCCCTTTTTCTTCTGTGAAATAGAAAAAGGTGTTTTCCTTGCAGCAAAAACAAAAAAATTTTCTGAATTGCTGAAAAGTTGCTTTTTTAATCTTCTTGATGTTGACACAAACCATGTGGCTCCTATTCTTGCTCCTTGGTGTTCTGTGGTCTCAGGATCTCAGCTTCACAAAGGCCAAACTGGGCTCTAACTAGACCATCAACAGCAGGCTCTCCCTGAACCGTGTTTCTGGAAACCCTGATATTCTCCAGCCCCATCTTCCATCTGAAGCTGAAGCTCAGGCTCTTGGCTCTGGCCGCATATCAGAGACCCAAGGGGCCTTCTGAAAGCATGGCCAACCCTGCACAGAGCAGGAGCTTGTGGTCTCTGCACGGAACCTGACAGAGGCGGAAGTTTCTTAAAGCTGTCCAGGAAACTCTATATGCATCTGAGTTGGAAAACTTGGGTCTACAATGTGCATGCTCAACACAACTACTGTCTCCCCTGGGGGGCTAAATTTGGTTCCAGGGAACAAGACATCCTCAGGTCTTTATGTGCAGATTGCATTGGACACAGACACAGCTGGGCAGTACATATGTTATTGAAAGTTCAGAGTCGGGGAACATTTAGACAAACTATGTCTAAAATGGTTCCTTAAGTGGATAATAATAAAAAAAGGTCATGGTATGTGAATTATATCTCAAAGAAGCTCTTTTATATATTTTTAATTAAAAGTATGTGAAACTAGGTGATCTAAAAGCATCTGACCCCATAGGGTGGAGGCGACCACTTTTTAAAATGTCACTCTCCGGTAGACAGTCAAGAGGGAGAGAGCAGGAGCCTTGTTGGATCCAGTGCTCGCTGGTCTTGGGAGAGGCAGCTGGATGTGGGGCTGTTGGCAGAGGTCCTATGGTTACTGGGAAAGGAGGGGCATCTGATGGACTGGCAATGTCAGGCCTGGGACATCACCTGTCTCTCGCATGTTCCATCTGACTGCTGCTCCCCAAAGGTACTTGTGGGGTGGACCTGACTGGCCTGGCCAACCCCTCCAGTGCTCACCCTCCTGCCCAGTTCCTGTTGGGAAAGCCACCTTGGGCTGGTTTTCCTGAAGGCTGGTGGCTGCAGACATCCTCTGTCCACCCTGATGAGCTCTTCTGTCCCCACAGAAGCTGACATTGTCCACATTTATGAGAGCTCAGGTCTGCAGGGCCGGGGCACCCCTGCCCTGGAAACTCCTGTCCCAGGAAATTGGACCTTGCTCTCTCCTGCCAGGGTACACTGCTGCTGTTATTGTTATGACTATTACTCCTATGATTCAAGTCTGTCACCATGGTTATCTTCATGGCTCTCTCTAACAGTCCAGAGGGGTGGTTCCCTCATGAATAATTCACATGGGTGACATTGCTGCTCTAGGAATCCCACAGCCTCCGTGTCCTGACCAGAGTGGACACTGACCGCCTGCGGTTCACGCCAGCCCTGGCTCCTTGTCTTTGGTGTCCCTGAGGCCCTTTTTGGGTCAGTGTTAGTCACATGTGTATCATCTCTGCTGCATATGCAAACTGTTTTGTCTTTTTATTGCATTTAGCATTAATTTTGGATTATGCTCTTAAGAATTTATTATTTTTAAAGCACTTTCCTTTTCTATAACCAGTCTCTCCCATTGATTTGAAATGTCTTTTGTCTTACACTTAAATATTTATATTTATATATGTGTGTGTATATATATACACACATATGTCTTATAGTTTATATATACATAAACTATACATATATATGTAGTTTTCTTAGCTTAAATCCAAGTATATTTTCTAGTGTGCATGCATGCGGCAAAATTGGGAAGTGGATCTGTTTGCACTTTTTGTCTCTGTCTTCACCTCCATTTTTCCATCACTTGTCTCTGAGTGTTTGCATATGTGTATGTAACTGCATTAGTATTATATTTTAATTTGGTATATATTCATGTGTTGACTTCCCAATTTGTCCTATTTCATTCTGTCTCATATTTGCAGCATCACAGGTTTGGGTTTTTTTGGTACTCATTATGTCTGATGGGGTAAATCTTTGCCCATTGCCTATTAAAACATTTACCTGGTTTTCCTGATATGTTTATTTTTTCAGGTAACCTTAGAGGTATTACCTGAAAATTATCAGGTATTACCAGGTTCTTAGAGAGCTTGCCTCAGAACTAATATTGCATGAAACATATAAACATTTTGAGGAAAATCAATCACATAAACATTTTGAGGGACATTCGTCCCTTGTTAACTTTTCTCCCCTTCTTCCTCCTTTGAGAGAAACCTCCCACCTCACTGTGTTGTCGGCAGCCACCCCATTTCCCAGGTCTGTGGCAGCTGGCCGTGGCCCTGAGACTCCATGTGGGATGCAGGAACACGAGCAGAGGTGGTGAAGGCAGTTTTCAGGTGGGACCTGTACAGTGGAAGCTGCCCTGACTTCTATCTCCCCGCCCACAGACAGACATGGGCAGAGGGATGGGCCAGCCCCAACCACAGCCTACACGATGGTAGAGTGACACACGCTACCAACACAGCAAGAAGGCCCTGGAGCCCAGCAGGATCTCATGGAGCAGAGCTACTCCCTACACGGAGGTGCTCCTTCCTGGAGACTGTCTCTCCAGGGAAAGACCTTCTCCAGGCCTCTTTATATTTAGACCTCTGTCACAGCAGCTTAGTCTGCATGCCACAGGGTGACCATCCAAGACTATAACATGTTGTGCCATTTGTTCAAAATATTAATCATCCTTTGGCAAAACTGTAGGAGTTTCATTGTATTGCATTTATTCTTAGTTATGTTATCATTTTTGTTATTATTATAAAGAGATTTATTTATTATACAATAAACTTGTTGCTAATATATGGAGAACATTAATTTTGAGAATTTAATGTCAGCTTTCTTACTAATTTCAATTTATACATTTTTTTCTCCTTGTGTCCATGTGTGAACATTTACAAATATTTCACATGCAGATGATACACTCCTTTGTCCTTTTCTGATGTGATAATTTTAAGATTCAGTGGCCCCTCTGGCCAGTTCTTTCCCTGTACTTCTCTTTAAGTTCATGTGCTTTTATAAACCACTATCCTCTACAGACACATCTCCTCTCAGATACCTCTTCCAAGGCATAGCTCTTGTGGCTCCAATTCCCAGTGAAGTTTCTCCAGTTAGATGTCTTTCTCTACCCTCATGTCATTCCATAAATCTACTTGTTCTGAGAAGCCTGCTTTCGCTGGGGGAACCGTGGTACTGTGCTTAAATGCCTGTACTTATTTCATCATCTGCACCCTCTTTCCTTTCTTCGGTCTAATTGCACTGGGCTCCCTGTAGTCTCAGCCCTCAGTGACCACACTTCGTCTGGGCTTCCTTATGCCCATGGTCTGTACTGTTTATGTAGAGTCCTGGCATTTTCCATTTAAAAATTTCCAGCCACAATATAAGCCCTACTAGAATAACAGAAAGCAGTATATTGTTTGTGTACTACATATTGTAGACTCCCAAGATGAAGTCAAGCTGAATTCAACAAATGTTCATTGGGTATCTATCATGGGCCAGCCTGGGGATAGAGCCATCCCCCCCATCAGGAAAGGTAGATACACCTCAAGATTTAAAATGGGTCTTTAATAGTGCCTGGAACAGTTTTTCTATGCAAGGTAACAACTGTTGACAGGTTATAAAATGTTTATTTTGTTTTTCTCCTACATGGAACATGGGCATATTCTTAACACTATTCTGAAATGCAGAATGTAGATTCTATTTCCTGCTATGAAGCCCCTCATGTTTGGAGGGCCCTGACCTCTCCATGCTCCCCTATCTTCCATGTGACAGCACGCCACCCCCAGAACCCCGGGGCTTCCTTTCCTCACACTTCTGGAGACATCTTGAGGATAAATTAGGAGTTAGCAAAATGTTCTGAGGAAGACACTGTATAAATATAATGCAGAGCTTCCCTTGCCCTAAATGGCTAAAAATACTGCTGAGTGGATGCTAAATGGATGACCACGTTGTTTTCTGAGGGAGCTCCTTTCAGCTTGCAGGGACAGTCCCCACAAGGCTCAGCCTTTTAAAACAGGGTAAAAAAAAACAATGGGAGATGCCTTGGTTTATAAATGAAGATATTATTCTTAGCATGCACCCCTTTGAGCAGCTTGAGTCCTGTGAAGCTGCAGACTTGGCATGATTTAAGCATGAGATCAATGGGTCCTGAATTCCCAATATCCTGGGACCAGCATTCCTGGGGGCAACCTGGTGCCATTACCCACAGTGGACATTGGTGCCACTTCAGACTTGTCTTTTTAATGATAAACTGAGAGTGAGTAAAGTCTGGACAGACAACCAAAACACAACCAAAAAGCAAACAATGAGAAAGAAAACCCTGGTTCGTTAAATAAGAATGCCAACTTTGTTCACCATGCCTGTGCTTTGACCCAGCTTGTTTTAGCAGATGCTCAGATGATGGGTTGTCCTCTCTCAAAGGGTTGGCTCCCAAAGTTATTAGCAATTCCACATGAGAAACTGTTTATTTCAAGATGAATGAGTTAAAAACAGCATGTTTTTAATCTAGCATATTTAAGAAATCTGACACAAGATGCTCCTCTATACAATCCAAACCCCAGCTCTGAAGGCCCTTGAGCCAAAGCCCACCATCAGCTTTGTGCTAGACTTTTACAACCTACTGCCAGGAAGAGTGTGAGGCCAGATCCAAGGTGTGGGTCTGCTGTGGAAGAAAAGCCGTTTGCCCCAGCTAGGAACACCATCTCCAGGGGAAGCTCCTGTTGTCCATCAGGCCCTGGGTGTGTGGTCACTGTGCAATGCTCCTTCCTCTGTTGTGCAGGATGGACACATGAACTCAGACCTCCAATCCCCGTGTTTCTGCCTATATAATGACACCCCTCATCCAGATAGTCCCCTAGGGCTTTGGATTGGGACTCACCATCAAACAGACAAAGGAGGGAGTGAGAACATTTAACATGAGGTTCTCCTGACTCCTTACAGGAGACCATAGGCTCTGATGGCTCTGACTACAGGTCATCAGTGGACTTAAACAATGGCTGTGTAGTCCAGATGCAATAGTGACATCACAGTCACATGTAAAAGTGAAGGCTCAGTAAGCATGAAGCATCCCCTGCTCCTTCTGTTACATATGGAAAGAGTACATCACTTCATATAAACAGAAAGGCCAGGGTGAGATGCCCACAGCTATATAGATGAAAAACCCTTGTATTTCCTTCTGATGGAATTACTAGTAAACACCTTTTCAGAGTTATAAGGTATAAAGTCTATATGAGACCACCAAAAAGTCAAGAATTCTAAACACATATTTCAGCAGGGATTAAACCACTCAATTATTTAAGGTTTACAATTCCACTAAACACTGTTAGTGGCAATTATTACTTTTCATATGTCTCCTCTCTCAAGGGTTCTCTTGTGGACCATGGAAGCCAGGCCTCGGCACCCCGTCTACTGGGCTAGTGCATTTCCCTATAATTTGACAGAGCACAGGATTGGGGATGAGAGTAAGTACGGCTGATCTCAGGTGGAATCAGGGAATAGACAGGTTTCCTGAAGCCAGTAGTCTCTTCTTTCTGTCTAATTTTCCCAATTCTGAATAATATTATCTTCTCTCACCTGGGTGCCTCATCTCTTCCAAGGGAACCTGAATTTGGTGAAAACCTTTGCATTCTGGGATCCCCTAGTTCAGGGGCCCTAAAGTCTCATCTCTGGTCAGTGAACGAATCTGGTCTTTGCCAGGTTTAGACCCAGAAGCAGGTGGAAAGAAGATGGTTAGATAAGGTTCCCCGAAAATGTACCACATAAAGTTCAAGGTCAGCAATGAGGATCTCATGTTTATAAATCAAGTTGACCCTGCTTGAAACAACCTTTCCTCAACTAATAGTAGTTTATTGCAAATTCATGTCTTTTTTCTGAAAAAAAAAAAAAAAGCCTCTGTTTCAATTACTTTCCTTTAGATCTAAAATACGACCTAGAGCCCCTTGGGTGTACAAAGGCCTCACAGTAACTTTTATTTTCTCACCCTTTGCCATTCTCTTCCTGCAGGTTCTCCATCCCTGAGCAAGGCTGACGTGTGAAAAGCAGGGCAGCCGTGTGTCACTTGCTCTAAAGTGAGTCGGCCTGTTAATGTGTCAGAGGAGAGGTGCCGCTCAAACTTGGCTATTGAGACTGCATCTCGGTTGACCTGGCCAAGCACAGTAAGTAAATTATAGCTTTGTGGGGCAGAAAACAAGTGCTCAGTTATCTTTGTTTCCTCCAGAGACAAAGCTCGCTCCCCAGCAATAGCAGCCTGGAGTTCTTGTGGGCAGGTGAGGGACAGGCCATGCTGTTTCTGGCCTGGATTAGGGAAACAGGGTACTGGCTAGGGTGATGTCTCTCACAAGTTATAAGTGTCATGGTCTGCATCTTTCAGTGGGCATATGCCTCCATAGTATGCTTTTATTGTTAGGATACATTTCCATCCTTCTGGAAAGTCCACAACTCAGTGCAGTAACTTTCCTGTTTCTGGGTTGGCAGGTGAACAAATAACCCAGGTCCTCTGGCTCAGGGGTGCAACATGGACAGACTCAGAAAAGCACCACATAGGGAACTAAGCAAGGATACAGGCAGTGTGCATAGGTGTGACTGTGTATGTGGTAGGCAATGGCGCAGGGCATGGCACATAGCAAGAACTCGTTAATTCATGAAGAGAGCTGCTATCTCTCTGGTGATTCTAGCCAGGACTTTTGCAAGACTGAGATGCAGAGGCCAATGGTCCTTTGGAGCAGAATGCTGAGCCATTACTTAAGAATCACTCTACTGAATTATGTTTGCAAGGGAAAACTTAGATACTGCTTTGCAAACTGTAATACTTTCAGTAGGACTGTGAGTTGTTTTTAGTGCACATGATTTTCATCTTTGAAGGCTTTCCATATTTAATGGCCAAGGTTAGTCTAAAGCTAAGCCACTGTACCCCAGCTTCTTATATAGAGTCATGCTGTATTAGCTGCCAGTGGCTGCCATAACAAATTACCACAACCTCGGTGGCTTAAAACAAAAGGAATTTATTATCTCACCATTCTTGGGGACAAAGGTTAGAAACCAATGTGTCAGCTGGCATGAAGCATGAGGGGAGGATCCTTCCTGCCCCTTCCAGCTCCTGGTGTCTCTGGGCTTGGGCCAATGTCAGTCCAATGTCCACCCCCATCTACAAGTGGTTTTCTACCCTGTGTGCCTCTGTCTCAACTGAGCCTTCCAATAGGCTGAGGACCACAGAAGCCACCACCCATCAGCTTATGATCCTTCATTTAGTGACCTCCACAAAAACTCTTTTTCCAATAAGTCACATTCAAGTTTCCCATGACCTTGGGGAGCGGGCATATCATTTGGGCAGGGGGGTTTATTCACCCCACTACAACTACCTACATGTCAAAAGTTCACACATACTATGTGGATGTCAGCATGCCTGGGGCAGTTTATAGTTATTTTTTCAAAGTTTCCTGTAGAGGGACAGTGTCCTCTATGGGTGAGGTGGAGGTAGGGGGGATTTTGGTCACATCAGGAACTGGGAAAGAAATGTCCACTGAAGTTTTGTCTTATTGTCAATTATTTATAAATTACAGGACAAAAATGCCTGTACTTAGCATATGAATGTCAGCTGCTAAGCAGAAGATAAATAGGGACTGTCTAGAACTCACAGAGAAAGAGGAACTGGGGTGGAACGGGGAGCGTGGTTGTTCATCCAGAATGAGAGTGGGCCTCCTAGCTGACTTCCAGAGAGTCTGAGGCAGTTGTCAGTACCCTGCGCAGTAAGCTCGTCCCTGCGTTCGGCCTGGCACAGAGCACCTGGAGCCTGTGTTCCTCCGGGCACAGAGCAGGGTGGGGCACTTCCAGGTGCTTCCCACTCTCAGCTCTTTCAGCTGTGTGTCCCAGAAGCATTGGCAGTGGGGGTTCAGGGGTCTCTGCGGAGGGCAAGCAGATGTGCTATGTGTCCATGTGGCTGCACGGCTGCAGTTTATTAAGTTACAGACATGCCATGTCTCTTGCTTACCCTCCTTATCCAAACAAGTGGTCTTAGAATCCTTGGAGACAGACCCAGGGGCATGTCCCACATCACTTTTCAAAAGCAATTTAGAGCCTCTTGGGAGGGAATAGAAGAGGAAGAGAATGAAAAGAGAACTCAGAAACTCCTGGGAGCAAGAGAATGACTCAGGCTGGGAGAAACTCGGAGCAATTAGTGATTGGAATTGGCAGCAAAATGGTGCTAGGTAATTAATTAATACCTTGGGTCTACACAGTGATGGCACAAGTGCCCACAATGCCTCAGAGAAGGACTTGGGGGAGCAAAAGGGAAAATCAGGTGAGAGAAGACAATCAGGAGCTCAGGAGGGAGACGGGTTTTAGTGATGATATATGTAATCGACTTTATTTTTCCTAATTTATCATGATGTGAGTCGAGCATTTCCTGAATGATAAAGAGGGCATGAAGTCCATCACACTGTGGCGTTGCTTAAACACATGTCCATATCTGTCAGTCATGTGTAAATGCAAGGAGACCAAAATGCTAGAACACACAGTGTCAAGAAAGAGGGGAGAAAACTAATAACCCACCTCGATAAATTATCCAGTTGATACATTTTGTCAGCCATGAAGGGAAGGTTTTAAGAACCTTAGAAGTCATCTTTTCACTGGTGCTAGCCAATTTTCCTTCCCCGGAGAGTTCTGGCTGCAGATGAGTTTGGAGTTAACATCTCCCTTTGCAAAGGATGAGGCGTGTCTTCAGGTTGAGAGACATTTGGAAATCATCACTGTTTGTGTTCCCTTTTGTATTTTATGGACATATTTTACTATTAATAAGTGCACTTCCCAGAGTAAAGGACTGTACTGGAATCCAGTGCAGGGTCTTCGAGCAGCCACGGGAAGGCAGAGGAATGTGCTAGATGGACAACACATGTCACTCCAAAGGGCTCCTCTGCTCACACGAGGAGACGTCTGGCAACCCCCACGCAACACGTAGCTGTTGCTTCAGAGGATTTTTACGGCTCCTTCTCTTTTCAATTCCCAGCGCTGCTGAACAAGACATCCAGGTCTATTCATAAAGTTGACCTCATCTCTCAATACTTTTAAACTGCCTGGGAAAAATGTTTATCATTAGCACAAATTAGGGGCAATAAAATATCTGAGAGAGCTTGGGTAATAAATGAACGGAGCAGCTCATTTACTGTCAAATTAGAACACCCCAGTACTGTGCCTCCCCTGAGCAAATGTGTGATGTGTAACATGTACTGTGACTTCGATGCAAAGCTTCCATCAGGGTCTGTCACTAGGACTCGTTTCCATCCTGTGGGCTGTTTTCTCCACTGCTCTTCCTAAAGTCAGAGCTAAAAATAGCCACTCTTTCTGAGTGATGTTTAATTTTGGAAAAAAAATTGAAATTGGTATAACTCAATTGTCACAGGATTAGGGTTATTAAAATCCAGCAAGAATTACTTCAAGTGCATAGAAAACACTTCACAAAATCCACTTCATGAGAAAACCATTTCATGTTCTGTTTGAGGATTGACTATTAGCCAAACATGCCTTCCGAGCAACACTGTTTCCAGCTGAAGTTTGGATTTTTAACAAGGATGCTTTTTTTAAAGCAATAGAGACTTGTCATGAGTGCATGTAAAGGGACAGATTTGCCAGGGTTTCTTTGTTAGGCCCCCACAGAAGACCAGGAAAACCTGGCTCCACGAAGGGGATGGGGTGTTCACCTTAGAAGCTGAAGGAGCAGTGGGCTTTCTCCTGAATGCCGACCCTCCTCTCCAAGAAGGTACCTGCAGTTCTAGGGCTCTTGCTGATGTGCTCAAACCCTTTCCCCACATTCTCTACTCTCAGCAGCCACTATCCAGGTCAGTCAGTTCTGGAACAACCTGCTCACCTCACATTGGAGTCCCTCAAATGCTCTTATTCTAAGAATAAAGCAGAGTTCTCCTTGGAATTCTATACAAAGGTCAGCCAAGGCAATGTCATCTGTAATGGTCATTTTCATGTGTCAACTTGACTGAACCATGGGGCATCCAGATATTCAACTAAACATTATTCTGGGTATGTCTATTAGGGTACTTCTGATGAGATTGAGATGAACATTTAAATTGGCAAACTGAGTACAAGAGATTGTCCTCCCCAGTGTGGGTGGGCTTCATTCAATCTATTGAAAGCTTGAATAGAATAAAAGGCAGAATAAGATAGGAAAACATTCTCTCTCTCTGCCAGACTGTCTTTGAGCTGAGCCCTGGGTCTTCTCCTACCTTTGGACATGCACTGGAACTATGTCATAAGTTCTTTGAGTTTTCAGGTCCTCAGACTTGACCTGGAGCTACACCAGTGGCTCTCTTTCATCTCCAGCTTCAGATGGCAGATATTGGGACCTCCTAACTGCCATAATCCTGCTAACCATTTCCTTACAGTGCTTCTCTTTCTGTCTATCTGTCTGTATCTCCCTCTCTTTCTCCATGTAGATAGATAGGGAGACAGACAGACAGATAGATTTACAGACATCTCCTACTGGTTATATTTTTCTGGAGCACCCTGACTAATCATCCCCAAACCAAGGTCCTGTTGAGCATGCCTATGAAGACACCCACTGAGCCAGCCCCGCCAAAACACACAGGGTCCCACTTGACCACACAGAAGAGCCACTGGTTAACATCTTTAAATGGTGGGGGGAGGGTGTCTCTGCATTTCTTCTCAACACTGAGGAAGAGATTGCACTCCCATATCTTTGGAGTATGGTCGCTGACTTTTCATAAATCAGTTAGAGATTAGGGAGTACATCGAAGGAGCTTCTGAGCAATTATTAGTCCTGCTTATCTCTGGAGAAAATTTAGATGGCAACAAATATGTTTCAAAACATATTAAAAATGTCCCCATTACTGACAATAACCTTTGAGCATAATATTTTAATTCAGAAAGCTTCATTATCTCAGAGTTTTCTCTCCCATTATCAGCTTGTAATCTCATCTGCATCATCCCTTTTTAGAATAGACTTACAAATAATTTTTCATAGGTTGCTCCAGTTCTTTTGAATGAGAAGAAAGCTGGACCCCAAAAAGCATCCTTCCCATTTCCCATTGCTCATCTCCTTCAATCTGGGTAGGTATCAGTGTGAGACTTCAGTAAATTTGATAAAATAAGAGTGTACCAGCTTTTTATTTCTGAGGAGGAAAGTGAATAATGACTTTCCAGCCCCTCAGTGGCACCTCTGTCTCCCTAAAGCTTCTGCGTTTTGCCGACCTGACGAAATGCACGCCTGTTAGAGGAGCCTGATAGGAGGGAGTCCTGAGCGGTCCAGGTGGTGGCAGCATCTTTAGTCTCAAGACAGGCACATTAGGCTGGATGTTAGCACATCTCCTTAATTGGATTGCCTGCATAAATTGCAAGACAGGGTGGACAAGTGATAGGGGAATAAATATGTTTTCTCCCCCTAAAAAGAAGCAAAACAGGTAAACAGCCCATCATGTAGGAGGAAGTGTCTGTGCATCTTATTGAAAGAAGAAAAACAATTTGGAGAGATGAGAAGATAGCACAGGGTAAAAGCTGATATTCTTCTCTTATAACGGATAGCCCCAAGTTGTAGAGGCCATTATTTCTTGCATTTTCAGAGCAAATGAACTTGACAGATGGCCGTGTCACCCAAACCCCCACCTACCAACTTGATTATGCAGAAAACAATACAATAGAAAAGAAATCATTACTGAAGGAACCTGGTTAGTCCACAGAGGGCCAGCAAATGCAGAAGAACAAAATTACAGTGGTGGAATTGAACAGCAAGAATGCATTTAACATAAAGTGGGTTACAGCAAGGCAATCAGTCATGGCTAAAGCTATTGTCTGGACCTGCTTGCATGGTATATGAAGTCATCTGTCATCTCCCATGGAATTCAGCCTTAGTTTATAGGAGAAACTACAAAGGTTTTGCCAGGACATGTCTTGGTAGCCGTAAGTAGCTCAAGTGTGGATCCACAGAAATAAAATGGGGGCATTTTCAGATGCTTCCCTGCAGTCAGTATTTGGGAAGCTGCAATCATATCACAGAGGTGTTCCCACCAGATGCTCACCTGGCTCAAATAATATTATGTGGGAAAAGTGAAGGACATGGCTTATATCAGCTTCTACTAAGCTCAAGCTCTTTTATACCAGCATCGGGGACACAAAAGTACTGGGTGATATGATAGCCCAAGTTCAAATAGGACTTCACAACAGTTAGAGAAGAATGCTTCCATATGTTCAGGAAGACAGATATTTTCTATTTGTGGCAGTATATGTTTGTTAAGTATAGGTGAACTCTAAATAAATAAGCACTGTCATCTTTGTGACAGACAGTCAGGGATAAATGGTAAATTGTCATATTAGCTCTACCAGGCATATTAACCCCCAATGTGGTAAGAAAGTGTTTCAATACCAGTGATGATTTCTAAAGAATAAGTTAGCTTCACTGCTCCCTTCCTGAACATCAATGGGATTTTCTTCCTGTATGTCTTCCTGTCTGGTGTTTCTCCTATCTAAAACCCCATCTTCCTCACCCATCACTGTTTCTTGAAGACATGACTAGCCTGAAAGTCCAGGTCAAATTTGACTTCCAGCAGACAACCTGTTTTCTGTCATTTTAAATGTAATGTATATATTATATATAATACAATATTTAATATTAATATAATTAAATAACAGACATATAATAGTTTAATATATTTTCAAAACTTAATATAGTAATAATTTGTTGCATTTAATTAAATGTAAACTTGTTCAAAATTGACCCAGGCATTATTTTGCAATTTAAAGAAGTAAAATATGTTTTTAAAACATTTACTCTATCTCATTATCAACTATTATTTTTTTCAAATAAATCTGTAACTGGTGACTTGTCTTTCTTTCATATTTGCTTCCTGAAACATACCTATTTGGCACCACTATAACAATAAATTTTTTGTACATTATATCAAAATAAAAAAGCAAACACAAATAATTATCTTAGATTATTCTGACTTTAAAGAAGACCATTGGTTCAAAGTTCATTGCTCAAGCATCTGTAAGAAATGTATTTGTCCCCATTCCAAGTAAGGAGCAAGTATAGATCTCATTTACCTAATATAGCTCATAAAGTCTCCCATGAAATCGTGTTTGCTGGCAATTATGAAGTTCACAACCCTGGAGAGTCTGTGTTTATTCCAGGGTGGAATGAAGCAGCTCTGTCTCTAAAATAGACAGTCACCAAACCACAGAATTTCAGGGACTCATCCTTCAGTGGCCAGTCACAGTGGCCTGGTACCTGATGCAGGCAGAACTCCACGTCTTCACCTGTGGTATTCCAGTGAGATAAACTTTTGAATGGTGTCACCTCAGGACCCAGCCCGAGCTGATTTCTGAGGACATTGGAAGGCTTCCCTTTGTTGGAGCACCCCAAGCCAGGTGTGATGGAAGAGCCAGGGACACAGGGGGACAGGGCTGAGACTGGATTGTTTGGGTCTGGGTCTCGTGACTGTCACGCCCATTTACATCTGGAAATAACAGCCCAGCTGTCACCTTGCTTGTAGTCCAATGAGACCCATTGCTGATGTCTGACCTCCAGAACTGTAACATAATAAATCTGTGTTGTGTTTAACCACTGAGTTTGTGGTCATTTGTTATAATAGCCACAGGAAACAGCCTCCCCCCAGATTCCTGAGCCCAGTTCCTCAGGGTCACGCAAGGTGACGCCTTGCTGTTCCAGGGAGCTGTTCGCTTTCCCATTGAGATTCTGAAAGAAATGTTTGAGGAGAGAACTAACTCCAAATGAATGAAATTGTAGGTGATTAGAGAGCCCTTTGGGGACCATAGGACCTCTCTGAAATTCATCTGCGCAGCCCTAAAGTGACGAGCATGTTCCTAGGTAGGCATCCTGATGGTGACAAGAAGGCAGTGGGCATGCAGCCTCCTCAGGTATCCCCAGGAAGGTACCGAGTATCACAGAAGCAACAGAGGGTCACAGAACCCTCTGAGTGGCAGAACTGGAACGTTAAGAGCCCAGGAGCAGTGGGTGCACAACGCAACACAAAGAGCACGAACTGCATGTCTCCAGGGGAGCCCAGTTCCCTGAAACAATGGTGCACTCAACAGTGATGAAACCAGGAGTCCCCGCCTCTGCCCTGAAATCCCTGAGAGTCATTCTCCAGGACCTGAGGAGCAGAACATTTCATGGATGTGACCTTCAACCTGAGTCTCACCTAGGTGAGGGCACCTGTCTTACCTCTTACCACCCTGATTGAGTCTTCTGTTCCTCCTTTGTACTACCTTGCAGCTCACAGTGACACCCCCCTGACTTTACAGTATGTGGGGAACATTGCACCAGTACCTCAATGATATGAATCATGTATTTGAACTGTATGTGTTTCACATTTAGTCCCAGAGATCTGAACTTTGGTGGGTTTTCTCAGTATCAAAAACTTAGCAATCTCCCCACATCCAAAATAATAATAACAACAGCAATTTTTGCATCATTATGACTCATTAAGTCAGTGAATCAAAACCAATGATGACAACCTGGTGGAGTCAAAGTGGGCTTGGGGAGGTGGCTGTTTGGACGTTGTTTCTAGTATGCCTATGCACAGCCAGAGCGTGACCCTTCAGTTGTACCCTGCCTATTCTGATCATTTCATTTTTGCTGTGACCATCGCTGTCCTTGCTGGGACTCCCTGGACCTTGTGGAGCAGAAATAGCTGGGACTTCTAATTGGTGAGTGTGGATGCGCACTCAAACGGGTCCCGAGAGCCTCCTGGCTGCTCTCAAGGCTGTCCCCACTCTAAATTACAGCCCTGCACACAGACCTCATCCCCAAAGTATGCAGCATGAGAGGCAGTGTGGACGGGCTGAAGGGCCTGTTCCTGAACACATGGCCCAGGGAACTGTGGTTGAAGAAGGGAAAATATTTGGCTCAGCAGCTGAGATTGCAGCCTGGAGTTCCATGGAGACAACCAGAGAGTTTGAACAGGGTGCAGAGGAGCAGTGGCCTTCTCTTTGTTCCAGGTACAGGGCTACGTGCTCACTGTGTCAGCCTGGACCCGGGGAGGGCTGAGTAAACAGCTGTCACCTGTTACCTGTCCCGGGGCAAGTTTCACACTTGCCAGGAACGTGACTTGCTCCTCAGGCAGACCAGGATAAAAGGAGTGACTGCGGCCTTTCTGGCCTTTCTGCATATGATGCCGTGCTTAGAGGCCTGGTCCCAGATTTTACAGCTTAGATGTGTTAATCCGTCAAGCAGCCACACAAGGAAAAATTAACACAAATATTAACAGTGTAAAGTCTGGATGTCCACTTTTCCTCAGAGCAGCATTACCACACTTCCCCCATCTCTTCATAAAGAAGAGATTAATCATCTGTCATCTTCTTGGACTGCTGGCTCTTTTTGTTCATCTCTGGCTAGAAATGTGCAGAGCAAGTCAGAAATATGGAGAGGTCACAAGAAGTGTAAATAAGGGTCCTAGTGCTACTATTTTATGGAGATACTGAACTTAAACTGAGGAGCCTCATCTCTGCCTTTATTAAGTTCTCACTTACAGTGACAGGGCTAAATGAGAGTCCAAGGCTCCCTGTCCCCTCCCAGATGCATCTTCTGCCTCCACCCTTCCTATCCAGACTCAGAAGGGAAACCTAGTTTGCCTCTAGCTCTGCATGAACTCGCCTTGCAACCCAGCTATTGTCTTCCTTCAGTGTCCAGCACTTCTGGACATGCCATCTCCGATGACTGCCAACTCCCCTCCATCTAGAGTACCTTATGAATCTGGAGAATGAAGTTGCTCATGCTCAGCCAGGTCATCTGGGGGCCTGGTCTGTGTACCACTAAAGGAAAACTACGGGTCTGTCATGAGTTGCTGGACAGAATGGTCCCATGGCAGAGTGGAGTCCTTAACTGCAAGAAATGAAACTGACTTAAACAAATAAGTGTATTTTGGCAAGATAAAGAGCCTAGAGGTTTGGAAAAGGGCTAGAACTCACCAGCTAGTAGATGTTGGGTGGTGGATGGGGACAGCTCCTCAGCAGGAAGAGTGGGCTCAAGAAGAAGCCCCACATTACCACCTTAGTGAGGGGCCTCCATCTGTGATGTTATCCTGCCCTGTACTCTTGATCCTGACTACAGCACAGAGGGTGGGGTTGGTAGAGCTCAGCGATTGAGTCCACAGGACAGATCTGTACCCTGTGGTTCTTCCCTGGGGGGTGGGCACCCAGAGCCCAGCCCTCCAAGGCTGCACTTAGCCACAGAGAAGAAATTTACCCAAATGAACTTCTTTGTGTTTCTGGGGAGTAAGTCTGCATAACCAACCCCAGGCCAATATGCAGGAAGCCCTATGAGGGGGTATCCTGGACATGTTGACACCTGGGATTCTTGTGTCCTTTAGGCTCTGGGGATGATCTTCCTGGGAGCCTGAAAACACTTGTGTGGGTATATATGGGTACAGACTCTCTCCAAATTTTGTGCTTAACCAAAAAATACATCAGATATTAAGACTGTTATCTTTAGAATGCCTAGTTCTTATGGAGTACTTAATCATGCCCATCAAGTTAGAATCAAGAAGGAAAAATAATTGTAGAAGATATATTTGGAGTAATGACATGAAACTGTGAAGTGTAATCTAAACTGACATGAGGGAAAAGAGAAAACAGAACCGGCTAACTTTGAGGCTTATTTATCCATAGAATAATGTTCCAAAGGAAATGGGACCCAGTTTCATGAATCCTTCAAAAGAGAGTTTGACACAACCCAGAAGAATGTGCAATTGAAAGCAATCTTGTATTGGCAGGAAATAGACTAGATGACCTACAATCTAATGCATGTATGTCTGTGATTTCAAAACACATATCTGCAGAGTTCAGAATTCTGGCTTTAATTTGGAGATCCCCGCACTGATGATGTTAGTGAGAACACCTCAAAAGAAGTCCACACTTAAAGGCGGTGAAGGTGAGGTCCACACATACTGTAGAAGGGGAGGGATCCAAGAGCAAAGGTCAGATTGCTCTGGCCCTTGGAAGCATCTTTAGCTCCATCCTGATTTTCTATGCTTCACAGAGAGACCTGAAAGAAGTTTTGGAGTACCCACTGGAAACAGATGGAGTCCTCCATTAGCTTCTCAATCGTGAGGGCAGAATGAAGCCAGCCGGAGACACTGCTCCTAGCCTAAAGAATTGATGCCTCGTGAGGTTCCTTCCCTGAAATAGAGAACTGCCTAACATGGCAATACTAGCCATATTCTTCCATATCATCCAAACTAAAGCTGCCAGTGGGGCTGGACTCATGTGCACCCACTCTCCCTACAGGAGAACAGAGTGTTTCTATCAGTCTCCAATAGAGAACGTTTCCCAAAAGACTGCATGGGAACAAAGAAACCAGAGAGTGAGGAGGGGATGATCATAGAGGCCAGCACAGTGATCAGCACAGAACTGGAGGACTAGCCTGTGAGAGACCATTTGGATAAAGACAGAGAAATTCTGCTCATTAGCGCTCCTTCTGTCTGGACCCATTAGCTGAGCACCAACCTTTCCACCTGGAAACAGTTCTTTCAGGCACTGAGGATGGAAAACTCACTGAGGATGGTAAAGTTGCAGCTTTTTGAGATACTCCCACTTTCATGATTGAATACAGGGAGGCCCAACCCCCAGAACCTTTTAAGGAGGTGACCTTACAGGCCCTCAGGCCCAGGCCCTCATGGTGTTGATGTGTTCTAGGTTCCACTTCAGGATATTCACTGCAACTTCCCTTGCACTGGCTCCAATTATTTTGGGCAGATTTCATGACAGTGACGACCAGTGACGTTATATAATCTGCTGATTTACTTTATTTAAATTGGAAACACATTTGTTCTCTCTTTTCAAAAATTTAATTCAATTTAAAATTTTTTAAATTAAATTTTATTGGGGTGACATTGGTTAATAAGATTATATAGGTTTCAAGGGTACATTTCTATGATACATGATCTGTATATTTCATTTGTGTGCCCACCACCCAAAGCCAAATCATCTTTCGTCACCATATATTTGGCCCCCTTTCCTCTTCTTAAAAATAGGACATCTGAGGTTGTATATTTTTGGGGGTTAGCTGTTATATTAGTTTTTGTGACTCCCAAAACAAATTACCTCAAACTTGGTAGCTTAAATGAGAGCAATTCATTCTCTCATGTGTCTCAGTTGAGAACTCGGAGGTCCAGGTGTGGTCAGGGTGTGCAGGCACGGAGGCCCTAGGGAACTCTTCCCTTAGCCCCTCCAGCTGCCTGTGGCTCCAGGGGTTCCTTGACCTGTGCAGCATCATTCCAACCTCTGCTTGGGTCTTGGCAGGCTCTTCTCCTCATTTCTATTACTTGTATGGACTGTATGGATTAAATGCATCCCCTCAAATTTTGTTCATTGGCATTCTGATTCTCAATATGACCATATTTGGAGATAGGGCTTTTAGTGATTATTAAGGTTAAATGAAGTCATGGGGGTGAGGTTTTACTACAGTAGTACTGGTGTCCTTATGGGTAGAGATAAGTCTGTTTCTCTCTCTCCGAAGACACACACAGAGGAAAGGCCATGCGAGGACAAAGGTAGAAGGCAGCTGCTTGTATGCTAGGAAACAGACCCTCACCAGGAACCAAGTTGGCCAGCACCTTAACCTTGGACTTCCAGCCTGCTGAAATGTAAGAAATTTCTGTTGTTTAAGCCCCCAGTCTGTGGTATTTTATTTGGGCTGCCCGAACTGACTAATAACTCTTGTCATTGGATTTAGGCTCATCCTAATCCGAAGTGACTTCATCTTAACATCCTTAATGAGAATTGCAAAGACCTCTTTCCCAAATGAGGCCACATTCACAATTTCTGGGGGACTTAGGGGACAACCATTCAACCTGCTAAACTTGTGAAGAAAAAGTTTCTTGGCATTTGGCAGAATGAGAGAAGTAGATCATCCTTCCATTTGTCCTCTAGCTTCTGGGTTGCATTGCCCATCCATCTTCAGTCTCTGTGACCAAATCATTTGCTGACCTATTTATTCATCAGGAAGCTTGGTTTTCAATACCCTAACTGATGAGAATTCAAATGTTTTGGATTTGCAGATTTATGGATCCTACTTTTACCTGTTGGCATACACAAATGGGTTTGGGCTTAAAATATGGGGATCTGCATGCAACATGACCTGTAGGTGCTTCAGCCTCAGTCTCTTTATGAAAAATGTTTATTCCCTGAGCAAATGGCAATGTTCCCGTAAGTGGAGCCCAATTACAAGGCATGTGTTATGCCTCCCAACTCTTACTCTCTTTCCATCATGTGTGTCTTTTGATGAGAGTTTAGTGATTTTGGGTGAGCTTTTAGCTGTAGGCTCTCATCAAGGACTTAGGTTTTTCATAATCTAGAAATCTCTGTACATTTTCTCTGAAGCTGAGGTATCCTGTGCTTCTAGTTCCAATGGTCACAAGAACTCTCCTTAGCAGGCCAGCCTCATTCCACACACACAGGAGATGCAGGTCCAAATCCCCTAATCCATGCCTTTATTACTGTCCCCCTTTCAGCCCAGAATCCACTATAAATTTCCTCAGTTATTTCTAAATAATCTATATATATACATTTACCTAAAAAACAAACAATCAAATCAAAAACACTTTGAAAATTATTACCTAAATCAGTTTAGCTTTAAATTTAAAATGTCCACTCTCTTGTATAAAAGTAATGCTTTGGTATGCTTTTTGTAGATTTCTAGAAAGGAACTTTGCAATCATTCTTTCTTTGAATCTAGTGTTTTGTTTTTCTTTTTTGTTTTTGTATTTTTATTAGTTAAATTACTATACATAAACTCCCAAATGACCTAGGAAAATTTGAGTCAACATTTAACTTATTTTGGTCTTCACAGCTTCTCAAACAAAAGCCATGTTATAGGAAATGCACAATATTTTTAAGAAGTAATATTTTCAAATGTAAATGAGGTTCCATACTTCTTGAATATAAATTGGTAACGTCTAAATCTGAGCACTTTACTTCAAGTGGGCACTTTCTACATCCCAATTTCCAGAGGCCACTGTAAGAAGCAAATATGTGTGTGGAACAACTGCCACGTTGTTTCCAAGGATGAGCTGAAAGTCAGTCGGCGTCACATCTCCTGCAGCTGGATCCATTCCTTTGAGGACAGAGTCCCTCTTCCTCCTTTTAGTTAAACTCATTTAAAAATTCTTAGAGTTTAGAACTACAGCATATAGACATGTGAGACAGAGAGACAGAGATAGCTTCTGTCCAGAAGGTATCCAGCCATGTAATAATAAAAAACAGAGACATTTATTGAAGAAGATATCTGATTAAAAAAAGACTGTACATAGGGCAATGATACCTCCATCCCCTTCAAAGTAGGTACCTTGGGATCTCATACAGTTCTCCCAGTTGCCATCAGCTGACCAGTCATATTTTCCTGAATCTCATCAATGGTCTGAAATCTCTTCCCTTTCAAAGGTGATTTTAGTTTTGGGGAAAGCCAAAACTTGCAAGGCACCAAATCTGGGCTGTAGGGGGCTGAGTCACCTGGGTGATTTGCTGCTTCACCAAAAAACTCTGCATGAGATGTGATGCAAGAGTGGGCATATTGTCATGATGAAGCTGCCAGTCACCAGCTGCCCATAGTTGTGGCCTTATGAATCACCCAAATAGTTTCCGTGGAGGAATGTTCAAGGTTAACACAAAATTTGGTGCAGATTTGTTGCTCTACTTGCTCAGTCATTTTGAATGTGACAGCCACACAGTACACATGCTCACACAATGGTGTCTATCATCCCCACTGACTAGTACAGTGAAGTCATCATTTTTCACCATGCACATTCCAGTCTACTGTCCTTGGCTGTCAAGTTATATCGATGTCACACAAACAATTCTCCTTATATTAACAATGGCTGGACTTTTTCTGGACAGATATATATTGTTTTCCAGACTTGGCCCTTCTTCTCTTTAAGCTTATGAGCTAATGATGACACTGAAAATAAATAAACCATATGAACATTCAGAATCACAGAGAGAAGAAAGTCACCAGGAGGCCCTCTTGGAGGAGGTGACATTTGAGCAGAGACATGAATGAGAGGAATGCTGACACTCTGGGGTGGGAAGGAGGGTAATCTGGGCAGCAGCGACCAATTTGTGAGATGACAGGAGGCAAAGTGAGGTGGGGACCTGCAGAGGTCAGGTTAATAGGAAGATGCTGCCAGATGACACCCTGGAAATTCTCCAGTGAGAGGATGGCAATGTATTTACCCTCATGGAACTGGCATTCTAGTTGGAGTGGAGAGAAAATAAATAAGCACAAGTGAATGTGAATATTGAGTGTCAGATGGGAGAGGAGCTCTGAAGAGAAAACAGCAGAAGCCATTGAGGGGCCAGGACCAGTGGTAGGTAGGCCTCAGGTGGGTTATCTCTACAGCTGACCTGGCCGCGCTAAGGAAAACAAGCTGTAGGGCCCTGGTGAGCCCAAGGCGTGCACTGAGTGGGGTGGCAGTGTCAGGAGAGGGCTGGTGGGGACCACACCACAGCACCGTGGTGGAAGTGGAAACAGGAGGTGTAGTTACTCAGGGAGTGGTGTAGCCTGAAGGCTGGGGTGGGCAAGGCACTGAGGCCCTTAGAGTAACTGGCAAAAGGATGCTCAAAAGTAGGGGTGACTAACACTCGTCGAGAAGCAACCTGTTTGTTGACAACCCCGCATCACCCAACGCTTTGGTCAGGCTGTAACCTTCACAGCAGCCTTTACAATGATTTGGGGGCATCGAAGGAAAGGGAGGATCACACGTACCATTATTGGTTGACCTCACTGCTCACTCCCACTGTTGGGAAGTGAAAGGGTGAGCCAAAGGAACACTTTCTTCTCTCTCTGTGGGCTGGTTGCCTCCCCGACCCTGCACAGAGACAAGCAGCAAACATGTGAGAGCATCTTATATACTCAGGGTGGGGCAGAGGAAATAGAACCACTCCAGTGCTTGGGGGACAATGGCATCTGAGGCTCTTTTGCCAGTGGAGAGCTCTTTCCCTTCTGGTACCAAGGAAGAAATTAGGTCAGTGCTTGCAACATGTTGCAGAGGGGGCTCAAAGCATCTTCCAAACTTAAGATCTAGCTCTTTCCCTGTCCATGGGTGCTTAGGCAGGCTGAACCAGCAACAAACATGTGAGGGACACAATGTAGTATCTTGGGGACACCACCATGCTAGGATCAAGGACACCCAACTTTGTACCTGCCACCCAGACATCTGAACGTGTCACTTCACAACCTACATCCTCTATGTCCTCATTTCTGTCACCTCTGGGGTCTCACCCATCTTAGTGGCACCTGATTGCTTGCTATGTAAGCCGAGTGACAGCACTGATTAAACAAGGGGGTGCAGATGGTTCAGGACAAATCCATCACCACTCCAAACAGCGCTGCCTCCGTAAGGTCTGCAGGTCAATAATGCCATCTTCATATATTCAGGAAGGCACATTTAGTGAGAGCCAGGGACAGCTCTATCAGCATAACTTTTTAAAATAGTGACATAAGTATCTATCATTTCACTATATATGAATTTTTTAATATTTCCAATATGGATGATGCTGAATGTGGAATTTCATGAGATATGATTCCTTTTAGCCTGGGGGCCTTTTGATTCCTCTAACGTTTTTTTATCAGGTTTCATCAGCTTTATTGGAAAATAGGCTAGGGCCTTATTGGAAGATGGGTGGAAATTTGTCAAGCACTTAGCCCTGCTATCAGTCTCAAGCACAAGCGTTGCTGCAGACACAAGCATTGCTACAGACACAATTACTGCGGTGGGGGTTTGGGTTTTGTGCTCCTAGAATCTCCTTTCCTTGAAAAGAATATATAGATAAACACTGTATAAAATGCTTCTTTATGCTTATATAGCAACTAATATGGGGCATTGGGAAGGTAGGAATAAAGAAGGCAGACATTATTATAGCACGGCAATTGGAATTCATGAAAACTACTAATATTTTAAAGCTGGAGTCAGATAGACCTGAGACAAGGCTGAAAATATTTCCTAAGTGAACAAGTGTAAGAGTTCATTTCCTTCTCCAAAAGGAAGCAATAAGAGAGATCCAAGGGTGAAAATTGAATTTCGGAGAATATACCCAAGCTTAGAGGGTGAGAACCAGAAAAGGGCAGCTGAAGTGAAGCTTCAGGAAGTAAGTGCCTTTTGGATGTAAGCTGGTGTAGGTCAGTGACATCCAACACCACAGAGAGGCCTCTGCACTCTGTTATTAAGGAGACGTTTTAGAGCAGTAGTTCTCTAGTGGGGGCCCAGATCAATAGCATCACAGTGACCTGGGAACCTACAGAAGGATAAATGCTG
This sequence comes from Trachops cirrhosus, assembly GCA_028533065.1. Classification (NCBI taxonomy): domain Eukaryota; kingdom Metazoa; phylum Chordata; class Mammalia; order Chiroptera; family Phyllostomidae; genus Trachops; species Trachops cirrhosus. Next base: position 163,287,919 of record CM052540.1, read on the forward strand.
GGGTGGGGCCAGCAGTGTGTTCTAACAAGCCCTCCAGGGGGCTCTGATGCACACTCAAGAACCATTGTCCTAGAAGGCAGTTTCTGCCCATGGTAGAAGGGCAGCCACATAGTGGGTGGTAGAAGACAGTGTTCAGGAGACAAAAAAAAGGGAGCAGAGAGCAGATTTATGGTGTTAAGGAAGTACTTTTCCAAGACAGAGGACATGTGGTCAGGAAGGGCAGGGACTGTGAGGGGAGGCAGTGAAGGGGAAGCAGAACACAGGGAGTCCCAGATGCTGGGGGCAAGGACAGCTCTGGTGAGCACACCTATCCTCCCTCCTGTGAGGGTGGAAAGGAGGGGAGAGGCTGGCGTAGGGACACAGGCTGGATACGTGGAGGGGAAGAGAATCCAGTGTCTTCATTGGCTTCTCTTGACATGACTTTGAGAACATTCTTCCCCAGATTGAACCTTCAGACATGTTTGCGCAGCATCCAAGACTGTCTGGAAGCTGGCTGGATTTACACACGGGGAAGGTTTCTATCTGGTCTCAGTGAGTAGATTTCCTTCCTAATGATGAAAGGAGCCACACTGTGTGCCAGGTGATGTAGCTGACCTCTGCTTCCCTGCCTCAGACATCAGGGCGCTGAGGGCTCCTCTAAGCAATACTGGGGTCTGTATTGTGTATTATTGATGACATCTTCAACATTTTGACACTGTGGAAGTTAAAAGTCCCAAGGAAAGCTGACCAAAGGAATTTTAAAGTATTGATTTCTTTGTAGCATAAAGGCATGATTTATGATCTTCTCTGGGGATCCCCAGGGAGGGAGACCCGCTCGGTTGTTGCATCTGGAGTTCCCTCTGACGGAGCGTACAAAGCATTGGTGGGGGAATCAGAGACCTGGCTAATAAAATATCAGGAAATAATTCATACAGAAAATGTGAAAGACATTCACAAATGTCTGAAAATCTTCAGTTACCACAATAGAGTCCAAAAGATATGTAACAATTACTTTGAGGAAAAACATAAGTAAATGCTGGTGAAAAGGCATGTCATTGAAGCAGAGATATCCTGGCCTAAGAAATGCATTAATCACAGTGTTTTTTTCTTTATATGGCATCTCGACTCTCATACTTACCTGAAACAGCTCCATGGTTACCTGAACATCTTTTCTCTAGTCACTGATGGAGCAGATGGTGTGTACATGACCAAGAACAGGAAGGTCTGGGATGGATTGTGGTTTAACACAACAGCAAGAACCTGGGGACCTAAGGTATAGGGTGTTTATGTAGGACTAGGATGTTCCTACACAAGTTAAGTATGTTTCAAATAAAAAGGAGAGAAGCTCAGAAAGAGGGGAGGAGAAGAAGGAGAGGGAGAAGGAAGTGGTGCTTGAAATAGAAATGCACCAATTCTGTAATAATTACAGAGGAGATGGTTCTGTGGAGTTGGAAGCAGCTGCGACATCATTCAAATCTGAAGACACTCTGTAGGTTCCTTTAGAAGTTTTTGCTTTGCCCCCAATTATAAACTTCATGGTGATGTCTAACAAAATGCACAAGTTTCTGAAAGGGTGCTTGGGAAAGGCTTCCAGAAACCCTAGAGTCATCCCTTCCTCCCACAAGACTTTTGGAGCCTGTTGTTGGTTGGACAAGCAGGGTCTGCCTGGGACCAGCAGCAGGCTTGGCCAGGTGGCATGATCTAAAGGAGAGGTGGCCACAATGCATGGGAAGATACTCTCTGGGGCTCAGTCTACCTCCCCATGGGGCTTCACAGTGGCTGACAGCTGGAACATGAACAAGTGACAACGCCAACCACAACCTCAGCATCCTGAGTCTATGCCCACATGGTCTCCTGGCATCTTCACTTGGATGCCTCAAAATCAGCTGAATTCAACATACCCTGGGTAGTTCTCACAATCTTCATGCACAAATCCGCTTCCTAGATCTCCATCTTAATGGGTAGCAGAAGTCACCCTGGACCCCTCTATTTCCCCACTCCCACTTTCAAGGTTACTGAGTTGATCATTTTCCTCTCTAAATTTAGGGCTGTCTCTTTTCTGTTGCCTTCTTACCACCCTCAGCCCACTGAGGGTCAGCATCGTCTCCCCTGATTTTCCACATGAATGTTGGACCCCATAGTCCATTTTTTTTGTTGCATCTAAAGTGATCCTTTCAAGATGAAGTCCAACCCCTCAAGCCTTAGTTGAAAACCTCAGTGTAGACTTATTCACACTGATAGCCCAGAGAAGAAATCTGGTTTGAAGACATGCTCTCTTTGGCCCAAACTTCAAAATTTGAAAAGTTACCCATAATAATTTAGATTCTAGTCCCTTTCTAAATGATCAGAAAATGTAGCACCCTGGATCTCCAGTCCTACAAGCTGTCACAAGGCTGGTTCTCAATGGTGACTTCTCAGTAAGGTGTGTGCTGTCCACTCAGTCATTACTACGCACGAACATTGCCTGCCAGGTATGTCCCTTAATCTCCTGGCAGAGTCAGGGTGTTCCCCATATAGTCCATAAATTCCTGTAATCACCAGACCCTGAGAAGTTAGATTAGGCATATGACTAATTCTACCAATGAAAGGTGGCAGGAAGCAATGAGGTGACTCCTGGCTGAGCCAAAACCTGTATGTGGTCCCCTTTCTGTAGCAATTTAAGAGGCAAGTGTTCTAGTTGTCACAGCTCTAGGATGGGCACATCCATCACCCTGTATCCCTGAATGCCCCTGTGGAGCAGAGAACCCATTCTCTGACCCTTGGTAAGCACCCAAGTTGATGATGTTCAAGTACAAATATTTTGGAACTGGTTTGTTACCTATCCTTCCCTGCTCTGACATCTTCCCATGGCTTCAAGGACAAAGTCTTATTTTTTCACTATAGCCCAAAAGTCTTCTCAGCGTCTAAACCTTCTGAGCTCTCCATTTACATCAATGACTGCTTCTTCTTGCTCTCTGAACTTTGTCTATACAGCATTTTTCATGTAGCTTTACATGTGCTAAATTTGTTCCTGCTGTCAACCCCTCATCCTTGAATGCACACCCCCCCAACTCTTCACATGGGCCATTCTTAATCTTTCTTCCAGTTTCCCTTAAGTGTCACTGCTCACCAGACCCTCAAGGTAGGTCAGCTTTCCTATATTATGTGTCCCTATCAATCTTAGCTTTAGCTACATGGTGTGATTTCCCATCATTATATAAGAACACACATCTGCCTATTATACTAAATTCTGAGCTCCATGAGTAAAAAGAAAAAAAAAATCATTGGTATCTTACCAATCCTTGCAACTCAAATACCTCACCAAACATGGCAATTGGAAGACATTGAAGAGACATTTGTTGAATAAAGAAGGGTGTATTCTTCTGCTCTGTTTCCTGTGTCAGGACCTCAAATAGTTATGCAATTCTGATGAGGATATTTCACCTCTTCAAGCCTTAGTTCCTTTGTCTGGATCAAGGTAAACTTTAACCATTTTTCTGATTCAAATTTCTCATTAACTTGGGTTTGACTATGTTTAGCAAGATGACACCCTAAAGAAAAGAGACACACTTCTGTTATCCTCTCCCAAATTACTAGTAAATTCTATTGCCCACGTGTTTTTTTCACTTCCTGTGTGCTAGAGAAAGGGATATTTAACTAAGAAAATCAACACATCTATTTTTTTAACTTTTTTCAGATATTGAAATCTAAATATTGATTTAAAATTCATGAGCTAATTTTTTAAAAATAATGACAAAATGTTTCCTTTAGCTATGTCAAAGGAGTTGATATCAGATGAGCTCTTGTACCATAAAATTATGAATCTGGACTGTTCTAACTCATTGGACAATAGGCAGTGGAAGACCACAATTTAGAAATCTCTGTGGAGAAATATTTAGCTGAGGAATGGGCTGGATACAAGGTGAAGTTTACCTTTAAGCATCAGTTATGGGGTTGAAAGAAGAATAGAAATATGAGGTTGAACAGTGCTAAGAAACATTGGTTTCCAGATCAGCCAGAAGGAACAGACCTCATGAACCGTCTAGCATCCAGCTAAAGCAAAAGACATGCCAAGACATAAACATAAGTATCATAATTTAGATCAAGACATTCTCTACCCCCACGACTAAACAAAAGTAAAATCAGCATGACACAATTCACAGAAAAGACAGAATTTGGAGATTAAACATGTCAAGTTAGATAGATCTGATAAACACCTTGGCCTTTCCACCTATTTATTCTAACAAAGCATAAAACCAAGTCTAAAATTTCACAATTATCAGTCAACAGAATACTCCACACGTTTTGCAGTGTCATCTTCAATCAAAATTCACTGGTTATAGAAAAAAATGAGAAAATGTGACCCACAGTCAAGAAAAAAATCACACTATAGAAACAGAACTTGAGATGGTCCACATGTTGAATTTAGGAGCTTAGATTTTTAAAGAAAATATCATAAATATGTTGAGAACTTAGAAAATATGATCTTACTGAATCAACAAAGGGGATCTCAGCTGAGAAATAGAAACCTTTAAATACACAAATCTGGACTTGAAAATTATAATATCTGAAATGAAAACAGTCTGTGAATTAGCATAACAGCAGGTTGAATGTGTGCCCCTGAGACAGATATTAATGTATACTAATTGGAAGAACAGAAATACAGAAGTTATGCATGTAGTTTTATTGATTTTTAAGACACATCAAATGTGTTAAAATATGGAAGCTGGTATCTCCAAAAGAAGTTCAAGGATGGGCAGGAGAAAATTGGGACTATAATTTCCCAAACCCCCCAAATTTGATGAAAACATGTCAATATAAATATCCAAGAAAATTCATCAACCTCAAGTAGTATAAAGACAGAATAAACAAGACCCAAGAACATGACAGCCACATGGCTGAAATTAAATTATAAAAAAAAATCTTGAAAGCAGCCAACTATGAAAGAAGCATTACATGCCAAAAAATGATACAATTAATAACTAAATAATCATTAGAAACACTATTGTCAGAAGACCAAAAGGACATCTTTAAACTAATAAATAAAAAATATCTGGTGGCCAAGAATTTTATTGCAAGCAAAAGTATTCTTCAAAAATTGGGGTTAACAAAGATTTTTTGGATAAGTGAAAGTTGAGTTGCTAGAAGACCTATATTACAAGAAATGCTTAAAAATATTCTTTTGGCTGAAGGGAAATTTTTCCATATGGTAACTTATATCTAGAGGAAAACCATCAAGAATGGCAAATATAGACTTCTGGCCAAGATGGAGGTGTAGATAAATATACTATGCCTCCTTGCACAACCAAAAGAAGGACAACAACAAATTTAAAAACGAAAAGCAACCATAACTGACAGATCGTACAACCCAAGGTTCCAGTGTGGGGAAATAAAGCCTCAAAACCTCTGACTGAAAAAGCTGTGGAGGTTGAGGAGGTGAGAGAAACTCCCAGCTTCACAGGAGAGTTCATTGGAGAGACCCACAGGATCCTAGAATATACACAAAACCACCCACCCAGGAATCAGCACCAGAAGGGCCCAACTTGCCTGTGGGTAGCAGCAGAGAGTTGAATAAGCAGCATTGTCCTCTCTTGGACCCCTTTGCCACATACAGCACCACAATGCAGTGATGTGGTTGCCTTGCCTTGGCAAATAGCTGAGTCTCCTTCCCTTACTATGTAACAGGAGCTCTGAGACAAAAAAAAATTGACCCAAATGAAAGAACAGATCAAAGCTCCAGAAAAAATAAAACTAAACAATGAAGAGATTGCCAACCTATCAGATGCACAGTTCAAAACACTGGTAATCAGGATGCTCACAGAACTGGTTGAGTTGGTTGCAAAATAGATGAAAAAGTGAAGATTATAAAAAGTGAAATAATGGAAAATGTACAGGGAACCAACAGTGATGGGAAAGAAACCAGGACTCAAATCAACAGTTTGGACCAGAAGGAAGAAGTAAACATTCAAGCACAACAAGTGAAGAGCAAGAATTAAAAAAAAAATGAGGAGAGGATTAGGAACCTCTGGGACAACTTTAAATGTTCTGACATCTGAATTATAGGGGTGCCAGAAGGAGAAGAGGAAGAGAAAGAAATTGAAAACTTATTTGGAAACAGAATGAAGGAGAAATTCCCTAATCTAGCAAAGGAATAGACTTCTAGGAAGTCCAGGAAGCCCAGAGGGTCCCAAAGAAGTTGAACCTAAGGAAGCACACACCAAAGCATATCATAATCACATTACCGAAGATTCAAGATAAGGAGAGAATCTTGAAAGCAGCAAGAGAAAAGGAGACAGTTACCTACAAAGGAGTTCCCATAAGACTGTCAGCTGATTTCTCAAAAGAAACCTTACAGACAAGAAGGGACTGGAAAGAAATATTCAAAGTCATGAAAGGCAAGGACCTACATCCAAGATGACTATCCAGCAAAGCTATCATTTAGAATGGAAGAGCAGATATAGTGCTCCCCAGATAAGGTCAAGCTAATGGAGTTTATCATCACCAAGCCCTTATTATATCAAGTGTTAAAGAGACTTATCTAAGGAAAAGAAGAAGATCAAATGTACAACAGTAAAATAACAACAAACTCACAATTATCAACAACCCAACTTAAAGAAAACAAAAAAAATGAAATAAGCAAACAACTAGAACAGGAACAGAATTGCGGAAATGGAGATCACAAGAGGGTTATCATCAGGGAAGGGGAGGGGGGAAATGGGGGGAAAGTACAGGGAATAAGTAGCATAAATGGTAGGTAGGAAATAGACAGGGAGAGTTTAAGGATAGTATAGGAAATGTAGAAGCCAAATAACTTATATGTATGACTCATGGACATGAACTAAGGTGGAGGGGGAAATGCAGATTGGAGGAGGTGTGCAGGGAAGAGGGAAATAAAGGGGAGAAATGGAACAACTGTAATAGCATAATTGATAAAATATCTTAAAAATGGCAAATATATAATTAATTATAAAATAATGATGTAATTAACTTAAAATTTTTAGTGTACAGAGCAAAGATTTTGGATATGTTTTTGAAATTGCCTTTTATTATGTTTATCCTTTTTAAAAAATCATAATTTTTAATTCTAATAAGATGGCAATAGCCCTGGCTGGTGTGGTTCAGTGGATTGAGTGCCAGCCTAAGAAAAAGAGCATGGCCAGTTTGATTCCTAGTCAGGGCACATGCCTGTGTTGTGGGCCAGGTCCCCAGTAGGGTGAGCACAAGATGTAACCACACATTGATGGCTCTCTCTCTCTCTTTTTCTCTCCGTTCCCCTCTCTAAAAATAAATTAAAAAGATATTTTTAAAAAAGCAATGCAAATTATCTAGCCCAATTTTCTAATTTTTCAATTTAGAAATAAACTATCACTTTCCAAAGTCATCCAGCTAAGTAGAAGTACTGCTCATATGAATTTTCCTAAGTATCCTGTAGAAGCCCTGCTTCTTATGGGTTTTCTTATCATGGGGTCAAATGGAAGAAGATGTTTCACAAGAGTGATGACAAGCCTTAGGGCAGCCCACTTGAGTGACTTGAACTCTTGCCCCAAGCCCTCTCCCACCCTCCCCAAGGGGTTTGGCTGTACCCACGCACAATGCAAAAAGTCTTTCATTGGCTCCTACATGTTACCACTTCATGGGATGTATGCTTTATTCTTTTAGTTATCCATTAGTGAATTTTTTCAACCAACAAATATGCACTGAGTGTCTACTCTATGATAGATGTCACACTGCTGGAGGGAGGTATTGAGTGGTTAACATGACAGGCAAACACTAGCCCTTCTGGAGATCTAGGTCTCTGAAAGACTGTCCCTGTGGCTTCTGTTTCACTCCAAGGTCAAGCACTTATTCTGTTGGGAGGCTTCCATCCCTGTCCTGTCCTGAGTAGCAGGAATACTGTAGCCACTCATTGCCCCTCTAGGATTCCATTGCAGAGCATAATGAAGAAAGGAACCTGGTTAAACTTTACCAGTGGCTACTATGGCTCATGCTGTTGGAATCCTACCAATTTCCCCTGAGGGCTTTGTACTACAAAAATGACTCTGCACCTGAGGTCTGGGAACAATCTGGGTCCATGTGTGGGGCCAGCTAGAAGTGCAGGAGAGTTTATTCCTCCAGGAGTGGTCTCAGTGGGGATTGGTAGACATGACCCCACTTTCTTGAATGGTGAACATGGTGCCCCAGTCCTCAGTGGGATTGAGGTCCAGTTGACCATAATGCTGAGCAGCCATCAGTGCATCCAACACCGGCCATCTCCGCACTATGTGTCAACTCCTCATTCCTCTATTGTTGTTCTTCCTAAAACATCTCAAGCCCTGTCTTGCATTCACTGTGGGACAGACCCACACTAAGGTTATCATCATGCTGACTGGTTTACACTCTTGGCAGTCCCTGCCTTCCTGCTGCTGTGGCTTCTCTATCAGTTGTCTGCCCTGTAGCATGCCCTTCCCTAACAAGCTGGAGAACAGGCACAACTTCCCTAGTGGCCATGGAAATTAGGCTCCCACTTTTTCTGAATCATGAAGATCTTCTTGCAGATGCTCAACCAATGTCCCAGACCATCCTTGAGCACCACTATGCTTTTCTCTTCATGGGGAGGGAATATGCCACAAAGTGGTATTTGAAGTGGTCACCACTCTGGAGTCACATGGGGTCTCAATCACACTCTCAGCTGTAAAAACCAGGCCACGTTCTCTCCCATAGGCTTGTATATTTACATCTAATTCATGACAGCTGAAGAGAGCAAAGTCAGCCTGGCAAGGCCAACCGCTGGATCTACTGCCCAGAATCCTTTATACACCTTGTGATAGGAAACTCGAAGCCCTGTGAAGTTTGCCGTGTGGTTCCAATTGGCTGTTTATTTGCACACTTGTCAAGCTCAGCCCAGCAGCAAGTTGCAAGAGAACTGCAGGAGGTAGAAATGTTTTCTTTAATTTTTTCAGCATTTCTGTATATTTATTTCAGTGTTCACAAAAGCTCTGTAATTCAGAAAAAGGCTTCAGACATAAAATGCTTAAACAGCATATATTGAATGTCAGCCAAACTGGAAGCTGCCCAACAAATCCAGTCCGCCCTGTGATTTCTGACAAACCCACCTGGGAACATACTTCTTCAGGTGCTTTCTAATAATTGGAGCATTTCTTTTATGGAAAAAGTGGAGTTGTATTAATAATATCCAGTATACGGATGATGTCACAGAGGGACAGTACTTTGTGTAGAAGTGGTAACATTTCTCACAGACTGTCCCTGTCAGGGGAAGTTGTCAGTTAATTTAGTGAGAGGGAAAAACAAAAGATTTTAAAGTATGTACTTACAGTTTCTTTTTTCTTTGTTTTTCAGGGAAAAGCAGACGTAACTATACGGAGAACATAAGACATGGACTTGAGGTAATTTGGAACAGCATTACCGAGCAACACTGGGATATGGACGTTTGTGACTGATAAGCAGTGATAGCTGCGCCAAACTCTGAGAGGTGGTTTGGAAGGTCGAGTGGACACAGCGCTTAGTAGAGTTGAGCTCTGACACTGACTTACCCCAATATTTAACTGAATGCTAATTTGGGCCCTATGCATCATTTTATATAGTCGATCCACAAGGTCGGACACATGGATCTTTAGATTGCTGAGGAAAAAATTAATTAGATGTGCAAATGGCTTTTAACTACAAGTTATAAGCACCAAATATTTGAAAATGACACTGAGACTGTGGTTTGCAGAGTATAAAAATTCGTTTGCTGCTATAATTTAACTCCTTGCAAGAGTTGCACATACAAGCCAAATCTCCTATTCAATTTACTTAGGAAATAACATCACTTTACATCAGAGGTCACTTTGCATCAGAAAGGGCAAATGGAAAACAGAATTAATTACCTCAACATTACAGGCTAGAGTCAACAAATGTTGCTTCAATCATCTGAATCTTTCAAATGGGACTTTTGGGGTGTGAATTGCATTTCGCTTTGTAAAACCTGACAAAGCCAATCTTTCTAGAGCATTTTTTTTTGTGAGTGACTTCTATACAGCCGAATTTACCAGAATGCATGTGACTTTTAAGCTTAAATATTGGCCAGGTATCTGACTACTTTCTTAACTTTCCAGTTTTGTGAAAATAAAAGCTGAAATGGTCAAAATACTATTTTTATAACAGGCAACAATTTATAGCTAAAATTATAGGAAGATGAAGTAACACGAAGGAGCAGACTGATCACACACACTATTATTAAACTGTTTTTCACCATTGTAATGATTCTGGACCTCCCAACGTCATGGATATGAAAAATTTAGAAAACATTTAGTTTTAGATCTATACACGAAGATTGCCCAAAGGCCTGAGAATACAATTCAAGAGGAAATCACGTTGAACCTGGGATAATTTACTTTTCTTTTTCAAGGCCTTTGTGTTAAGGACGCCTGTCAATTTTAAAGCCAAATGAGATTTAATTCTTATTTAATCAGGGGATACCTGTTCACAGTCATTAGACCCTTGCTACGCTGCCTACTTATGAATTTATAGCTAATTTCCCTATCTTCGGACAAAAAAATCATTTTCCAGGGAGAAAAAAACCTCCAGTTTTTGTTTGTTTGTTTGTTTGTTTGTTTTAAAGGCAGGTGCTAGGCCTTGCCTGAATCCTCTGGTTGAATGATTTTGCAAGTATGACCCTGGAATCTGTTTTTTTAAAAAGCTTCCCAGGTGATTCTGTGATCCAGCTATTTATAGCAATCACTGCTGCTAGTCCAATCTCTTTGAACGTGTGGAACTGACACCTGCCTTGTTTAAGGTCATAGGAGAAAGTAGAGGCCAAGCTCTCTGACTTCTAGTCCTTTCCTGCTTGTCACTAGGCTGGCTGCTGATGAGATCTTTTCTATCCCTCCGAATGTGAACTCAGAGGGAAAGGAGGGAATTGACTGACACCAGGGATTGTTTTTTTATAATTGAATTTATTGGGTGACACTGGTTAATAAAATTATATAGGTTTCAGATGTACAATTCTACAATACATCATCAGTATATTATATTGTGTGTTCACCACCCCAAGTCAAGTTTCCTTCCATTTCCATTTATCCCCCTTTTACTTCTTCTTAGATTTTTTTTTAACTTCATTCTGGAAAGGTTTTGTCTTAATCACTGACAATGGCATAAGAGGGCACTCCAAAATTTAGTGGTGTAAAACAGTGCACATTGATTATCTCAAAGCCTCTGTAAGTCAGGCACCCGTGTGCCCAGCTCAGGGTATCTCACAGGCTACACTCACAGTGCCTGCCAGGGCCGGGGTCATCTCAGGTCAGTCAGGGAAGGCTCCCCTTTAGGGCTCCCTCACGCAGTTGCTTATGAGACTTGGATCCTCAGGGTCTATTGCATGGAGACCTCAGGTGCCAGGTCTTTGAATAACAGTCTCACAAGTACTTATTTTCACATTTAAAGTGAATTTTATTCTATTTTTGAGTTCATCACCAACCTTTCTTCTGGAGAGGCCTGCTCAGAGTTGTGCTGGGATCTGAGAGTCTAGTAATGTGTGTCTCTACAGAAAACAGAGGGTGGGCAGGCAGATTTGTGGGAGAGACCCCTAGGGTCACAGGTGTGTCATCAGGGCCCTGGATCTGCACTTCACAGCTTTGTCTTTTTGGTGTAATCCTCCCACTGCCTGAGGCTCAGTTCCTCCCTCTGTAAAATTCAGAGTTGAAATAAAGGACTTTTCTGGTGCCTGTCCTACTTACCGGGACCTATTTACCTCCTGATGGCCCCACCTTTTAATACCATCACCTTAGATGTTAGGATTCCAACACAGTTTTTTTCTGGGAGGGAGTGTAACATTTTGTGTAGAGCAGTCATCTACAACTAACAGTCCATGATTAAAAACAAGAATTCTTTTCATTTACCAATGGAAATTTAAATATTTTTTGGGGGGAGGGCACTAACTCTTTGGAGTGACAGAATCACAGCGATGTTCTCTCTTCACAGGGCAACAGGGAAGCATTGTATGACTATCACAAATGATCCCTTGGTTTGATACCACTGAAAGTTTAATTAAAGGAGCCCCTTGAGTTTGAGCCCCCACATTTAACCTGAAGAGTGAGGACAGGAAGACAAAACGCCCTGATAGCAGGGTCCAGAGCTGGCATGTCGTGCCCTGGCAGGGTTTTCTCTGACACAGCAATGGCCAGGGTCCTGCTGGTCTTCTTGCCTCACATCCTCCTCGGGCCTCACTATTAAGTCCAGAATTACTCTGAACCCAGGGCCCAGTGAAAACTCTCTGCCCCACTTTTAGCTTGTCACCAGGAGCTTTGGCTTTCGAGGAGAGATGTGCCCTCTGTTTTTCTCTTACAAAACCCACACAATCTCCACACTTGCCTACTCTGATTGAATCAGAACTCACTCTAAATCTATCATTCAATTTCAAAGCAAAGTGCAGTTAAATCAGCTGCTCTGAGCTCTGGCTTCTCTCCATTTGTTGCCCATGAAGCTGACACCGCCTTCATCGGGTTGATTTTGGAAAGTGCAGTTTCTCATCCACTGTCTAGGAAAGAGCCTTAACTGCTCTCTCTCTGGCTCTCTGTGTCTCTCTGGGTCTCTGCTTCTCTCTATTACAAGCCTCTGCCAGGGGTGTCCAACATTTTGGCATCTCTGCACCACACTGGAAGAAGAAGAGTTGTCTCAGGCCACACATTAAATACACTGCAGCATGTAATCACAAAAAAATCTCATAATATTTTAAGTAAATTTACGAGTTTGTGGTGGGCCGCATTCAGGGCCATCCTGGGCGGCATGCAGCCCATGGCTGCAGGTTGGATGTCCCTGAACGAAGACAGCGAGATATTGGTAGAGAGACAGAGACTTAGATTTATAAAACAAAATCAGAGATCCCAGAACGTGCCCCACAGAAGTTCACCCAATTGATCGTTGACAAAGTAGCAAAAATAATCAGTGGGGGAAGGATGGCCTTCACAACAATCAGTACTGAAATGATTGATGCCCACTTTTGTGTTTTGGAATGACTTGAGCTATTTTAGGACCGTAAACTTTCATGTAAACTTTGGAAAAAAAATACTGTCTATATTTACAGAAAAATTTGAACTATTATATCAATTTGTAAAGACCTGACATCAGCCTTTGAATATGGATTATCTTCCAAGTATATAAATTTTGATCTCTCTTCTGCATTTTACATTTTTTAGCATTCAATCCCACCCTACTCCAGAATGACCTTATCTGAACTTAACTAATTACATCTGCAACCACTCTATTTGAAGGACTTTAACACACGAATTTTGGGAGAAATAATTCTCCCAGAAATAAGATATCCCCATACTGGAATCATCTTGTCCTTCCTTTCCCCTTGTCCATAGTCTGATTCTTCTCTGCTTTTAAAATTTTCCAAGGTTCTCTAATCAACAAAAAAAACAAGCAAGGAAAAATATAACCAAAGACACTGAAATAGAGAACAGGTTGACAGGGACTAGAGGGGAGAGGGGAGGGAATTTCAGGGGAAAAGGGGAAGGGTTTGCAGGGACAAGTATAAAGGACACACGGACAAAAACAAGGTGGGGGTGGAAATGGGAGGGAGGTGGAGAGGGCTGGGGGCTGGGCTGGGATGGGAGTAAAAGGCAGAAAACTGTACTTGAACAACAATTAAAATAAAAACAAAACCAAGACCAAAACAAAACAAAACAAACAAAAAATAAAAAATAATAAAAAATAAAACTTTCCAAGGTTCTTCATTTTCCAGGGAGTAAAATAAAAACTTCCTGCTAGAAGCTTCTAAAGCCAAAGCAACCTACTTTCCAACCACATCTTCCACCGCCCCTCTAACCCCCAAATCCTGCTTTGCACTTATTCTCCACAAGAAGTCATTCAGCAAATGTGGGGCCCATCAGATCCCAGGTCCTGTGGCAGTGACCCAAGAGCTAAGCAAGGATGCAGGGAATGCAAATTCTTCTCCAGCTACAGGAGCCACAGATATCTGCACACAGCCTGGTGCTGGGACTTGACTTTTTCTGTTTGTTTAAAGCCATAAAATAAATGTAGTTCCAAAACAATCAAAATTCTATGAGCATAAGGCTCACCGGCACTGCAAAATCAGCAAATTATGCTCGTAGTCATCATGATTTATGCTAAGCCTACATCATACTCACAAAAATAAAAATCAGTCTTGGTAAAATACACAATGGGGTTTTGTACAAAATTAAATAAATCATGAAAAGCTTTATGAAGAATTAATCTGCCTCCTTTTTTCCTCATGTTTCTATGGCCCCTAATAATGTGTTTTCTAGAGTCAAAGCGGGTAAGTTAGTTGTCGATCCCTTAATTCTCCATAGAGCAGTTTGCTCAAACTTATTCCGTTTTATAAATGGCTCCAAAGACATCTGTAGTGGGTAAAATGCTGGCTCCTAAAATGATGTGTTCAGCCCCTAACAAGAGGGACCTAACAAGAGGGACCCTCTTTTTTTATTAAGAGGACTTTGTAAATGGATTAAAGATCTGGAAAGGAGATTATCCTGGATTTTCAAATGGACCCAAATTGTAATGACAGGTAACCTTGTAAGAGAAAAGAGAGGCAGATGTAAGACACAGAGACACACAGAGGAAAAGACACAAATGGAAGAAGAGGCCATGTGATGGGGAGGCAGAGAATAGAGTGACTCGGCCACAAGCCAAGGAATGCCCAGGGCACCAAAAGATGGAAGAGGCAAGAAAGGGCTTTCTCCTAGAGCCTGTGAACAAATGTTGCCTTTGGATACTTGATTTCAAACTTCTATCCTCCAGAACTGTGAAGCAACACATTTCTCTGGTTTTAAGCCACTCAGTTTGTATTACTGGGTTGGCCAAAATGTTTGTTTAGTTATTTTTGTACAATGGTTCTAGGAGTGTTTAGTTGTCGTTAATATGATTCGAAACAATTTTGTTAGGTTGCATTGTGACAGCTGTCACGTCAGTGTGTATTTTTTAAAAACTTATAAAAATCGGTGACTTTTTGTGCCACCATTTTAATTTTGAAGATAAAGAAAATACATAACATTTTTGGCATATTATGCTTTATCATTTCAAGAAAGGTAAAAACACAACTTTAAACACAGGGAAAAGATTTGTGCAGTGTATGGAGAAGGTGCTGTGACTAATCAAAGGTGTCAAAAGTGGTTTGCGAAGTTTCTTGGTGCTATTGACATTCTGGCCAAATAATTCTTTCCTGTGGGGCTGTCTAATGCTTTGGAAGATGTTTAGAAGCGCCCCTGGCCTCTACCCACTAAACACCACTGATGGAAGATAGCTGACATACTCAAAATATCCAGATCAATAAAGTTATTGGTGACAATGAAAAATGTATTGTTTATTTTATGGGAAAAACTAAGTGGACTTTTTGACCAACCCAATACTCTGTTACATCAATGCCAGGAAACTAATACAGCATTCATGAACATCCTTTCAATAATAAACCAAGTTGGTGAAAATATTGTGTGTATGTAGCTTACACTTGGCACTTTTAAGAAGCTACGACCAACAGAGAGAACCTTTCTTTGTGCCTGTTTGACCTCAGAAGGAAGCATCAGACAAGTTAAAGCCCTGGATGCCCAGGCAGGAGAGTCGAGGCAGAGTGTTCATGTACAGGAAGCAGGCAGGAGGGTGTCAATGCCTTGTGACGTAGGTCACTTCTGTATGAAATGAACATGTCCATCCCATGGGATCTTATTGCAGGAGCCATATGACCTGGTTTTGGGTGGTCTGCAACAAGGAGTTTTAGGGGAAGGGTGTAGCCATTTAGCCTGTCCCTCATTGGCCAAATACCCTTCCATGGAAGATATGCAGCTCCAGGACACAAGGTTGGGCTGAGGTCTCACTTACTGGAAACTTAGTGATAGAGGAAACAAAAGCCAGTGGGGTCCAAAGGCTTGAGGGGGCACAAGAGTTGATGGGCACATCTGAAGGACCAGGTGGCAACCTAGTGGGCCACCCTGAAGCCTCTCCATGCTACTCAGCCCATTGGACCTGGTGTGCAGCTGGGCAGAAGGTGAGTGACCAGGGCATCCTCTGGTGCTTCTACTCTGTGTGTGTCACCATGCTTGGCACTGGGACTACAGGAATACAAAGAAGGCATAGCTCAGTTCTCACTAATAAGTAACTTACAAATTTGTGTACATGTGTGTGCAGCCAGTCTTTAATAAAGTTTTGTTCAATGTCATTTTGTTATAACATTGATGAGATGAGATAGGAAGTAAACTCTTGTTTATATCAATTAGCTTAGGGTAAATTTGGTTTCTTTATACATCTCTTAAAGTCATAAATCCTGTTAACAATGTCAGAGAGGACTTACTGTGTTCATCACTGTTCTAAGTATTTTGCCAAATATAGTTAAATGGCTCATAATCAGACCCCCTGACAGGTATGGTACTTATATTCAATTACGGTAAGAGACTTGAGTACAGAGGAGATACGCCCAAGGCCACCCAGCAGACCAGCAGGGGAGGGGAGCAAGGGTGCAAACACGGCCACCTGGCTCTGAGCCACACCCCCAGCCCCTGCACCGGGGCCATTACTCCTTAAGAACATTAGAGGTGGATGATTAGCCAATATGTGTATGTGGAGAGAAAGGAAATGGTAAGTGCCCATGAAAAAGAACCAAATGGCAACAGGAGCAGTTGGGATAGCGGCAAAGATGGCAGCAGTAAAGGCACGCTCTGTGTCTCATCCAAAAAGAATGCAGATACCCATCAGCACAGGTGTTCCCTCAGAGGTCAGGATGTGTAGGGCCTCCCCCAGGGGATCTCCCCTTCACCGCCAAATCCCCCAGCAGCCTGGGTGCCAGCTGACCTCAGCCTGCACATTATCAACTGTAGGTTCTTAGCTCAAAAACTGGATTAGTGGTGGTGGGGAGCTGGTCTACTCAAGGTCAAAGCGGTTGGACTGGGAGCAGTGCTTGGGACCTCAGAGGGCCAGAACACTGCGGGTCACATTTCCTGTCAGCACTAGCCAAGCCAAGCTTTCTCCCTCTCCAAATGTGCTCCCAAATGGGCTCTGCTGCATTTACATAGTTGTTTCCATTTTACTTTTTGACCTTTCCAAGACACAAGGTCATGAGATACAGTTCCCTGGAGCAGATACGTTTACCTGTTTTCACATCTCCTGCCAGGGTTCTGCACCATCAGCAGTTCTTAACGTGGCTTGCTAAGCAGTTGTTGTACTAAGCAGGACTTGCGTCCACATTAGAACATGGTGTAAAGGACATACTGAGATACTTAGCTCACTTTTAATGCAGTATCAGTAACATAACCCGCTCTGGCCCCGCGCTGGGTTGGGTAGAATTTTTCAGCCTCAGAGTGGGAGGTGTGCAGAGATCCCTTGGCACTTTAATTGGAGCACATCTGATAAGAACACCAGTTGTCCAGGACTGGCTAGCTCATCCTGGGCATAGGGGAGCAAGTGCCTCTCAAGCCCAAATAAACCTGGGAGTCCTGAGCAAACACAACATTTGTCCAGAAAGGAAAACCAAACAAGAGGACAGGGGAGGAGACAGTAGTTCAGGGAGCTGAAGACAGTTTTAGGCTCCCAAGGTTGAAACTTTGAGGAGGGGGCAGCAGGGATCATTTCTGGAATAATTAACAGGAAGCTAATGCATTGGAGGCTGTCTAGCAAGGAGGTACGATTTCTGGGGAAAGAGGGAAAGGAAGAGCAACAGGAAGGATGGGAAGAAGGAAGCGTGCTCTGAGAACACTAATATTGACCATGAATACAGAACTTGTGAGAGATGAATTTCAGAGATCCTGAGAATGCGTGCTATTTACTGCCATGATCACGATTCTAGCACTTATAAAAGTGGTGAGTGCAACTGTCTTTCAAATAAGGAATATTGTCACCTCCTTAAACACAGGCTGACTGTAATTGATTGCATACCTAATAGACCTGCCAGGGGCTCTGTGGACACAGACACTGAAGCTGCCATTGAATCTTGCTCAAGTCCACTGTGTGTTGGTATTGCCTTACTGCCCATGGAGGATCCCTTTGCAAACCTGAGAAGGAAAGCTCTCCCTTCATGCAATGTTTCACTACCACCTACCACCCCCACTTAGGCCCCCAAAAGGACCATTTTAAGTTTTGTCAAACAGATGCTGCAGAAACTGGTCTTCCTCCCTGTTCTGCCTCAGAATCAGGGAAAATGGGAGTCTTCAAGGCCTTCCCAGGGGCACTGCCTGTGACCAAAGAATCCATGTCCTGGAATCCTCATGTCTCTGCAGAAGCATGAATCCAGCAGCCCTGACAACCTGCCTGTTCTCTCCCCATCCCAGCCTTCCCCAGAGGCACCTACATCTCTCAAAGTGCCTCGGTATGTCTGCATTCCTCCCTTCTCCTCGTTTTTCATGTCCTTTCATAAACCGATTCCTGCTGGCCATAAAATCACTGCTAAAACATGTCTGACTACATAGGCGATCCAAGATAAAATGTACACTATTTAAACAAGGTCAGTTTGGTGGGCAGGGAGAGAAAGCCAGAACCCGTAGTGGAATTGGGTGGCCGACTCTTCCTAACCAATACATAGTGGTCTGGTTGCAAAGGGCCCCAAGGTTCTGGTCCCCACGGGCCGCTTGCTGGAGCAGAGTGGGCTGGAGGAGAGGCCCGACACTGGGCAATCTGGCTCCCCAGGTTGGCTCTCCCTGGAAGCCGCTGGGGCACTGCCATCACCTCACCATCTCCGCCAACCTTTTCTGTGATTAGATGTGTTGTTATGTTCTAACCACATGGTGGGGCATGAGAGGGCCTCACTGTTTGAATCTCATTTCCATAATTGGTAATGAGGTTACCTGTAGCTTTTCTTGCTCTGTTTATGGTACTTTATTTTTTCAGTAAGAAGTTTTTAATTTCAATGTGTATACAAACACATACATTACAATAAATAGAATATAAATATTTATTTCTCCTGTATCAATAGTACAAACATATAAATTTTTCCTTTGCGATGCATGCCGTGTACTAGTTCCAAGACTCCTTCCCTCTCAGGGATCATGAAAGCACCGAAGTTTCCCTTTCACATTTGGGTCTGGATTACAATTCTGCATGGAGAAACCCTGATGCATAGTTCTCTGCATTGTTTGTGACAAAATGAGCACAAACTCTGTCTATGTAATAAATAGAAAAATGATGGTATGTCATTACAATGGAATGCTCAACAACATTTTAAGTAAATGTCCCAGAGCTACAGGGATGCACAGGAAGATGGGGAGTCCTTCGCAGGGAGGTGAACACCCGCAGCAGGTGGCCACTGGGCCCGGCCCAACATGCTGTGTGTAACTCAGCCATGAAGAATAAAGAGGCCACTGCCTGGGCCCAGCATTTCTTCTTTAAAAATGATCTCTAGGCACTCCATATACCTTAGCACTATTATTTTGATGAGTTAATTTAGATGTGATTTTCTTACTGATCTAGAGTCACAAATTAAGTTCTTAAACAAAAACCACAAACTCGGAAAGAGTGTGTCTTCCGTTTTCCTACATGAATATCTGAAATGCAAAGAGCAGGCTGAGCCCACCTGCAGCCCCTTCTAACTGGAGCGTCTTTGACAGAGAGAATCACCCGGCTGAGACCGCTTCTGTTCTAGAAAGGGACTCTGAAAGCCGGAAATGTCACACCCCAGTGTGAGAGATAAACAGAGGCAGAGCTCGGAGCTGTGCACGGGGACTCTCGAAACTGTGTCTGCAAATGACTTCGGTCCCCTGGCATGATGAATCATGGAGTCGCAAATCCTTTTTAGCTAATTGCTATCAGCTTGTGAGATTTTCCCTTCCATGTTCAATATCAATTTTCATGGCCATAGGAGATAGCGCTTCTCCCCTGAGCCTGCTGGCGACGGGCCGATAAAGCGGCCGCAGCACCACTTAGCAGTTGAAACGGGCGTCATCTAATACGCAGCTGCTGCTGCTGGAGACTGGGGGGAACGGGGGCCAGCGCACTGCGCTAGCCTCGCTAATGCAGTCACGTCTGTGACCTTCCTGCAAAGTCGTCCTCCAGTGTTGACAGGCTCTTCACAGACGTTGTCACTGTGCAAACTTTGCCGTGTCCAAGAACTGGCCGGCCTTGCTGGAGAGGAAAGGTGGAGTTTCAATCATTTGTGTGTGTGTGTGTTTTCAGTACAACACAGAAAATAAATTTATCCATGACATGAAGATGATGGTTGCATTTTAAAGATGGATGTGTGATGGGGCCACCAGTCATAGCCCTACAATGAGTAAAGCTGAATTTAATGTGTAATCAAGGGGCCATCGTCGCTGCTGGCCCATCAGGACTAAGAGGATTTGTGGATTTCTTGTAATCAAGCACACTCAGCTCTCTCTCAAGGGCTTGGCGTCAGACTCTCCAGAATTGTTAGAAGGTCCTGCATGCAAAGGAGCATTTTTTCATGACAACGCAGCCACAGCCTCGTGTGCACATAATGGGAATACACAGGTGCCATGAGACAGGGGAGCTCCTAGAGGCACTGGGGAAGGAGATTTGTCTAATGGGAAGATCTGGATCAGATGGCCTTAACTGTGGAGTTTAGCATTGAAGATTTGAGAAGGTGAGTAGCAAGGAGATAAGCACTTCCTCACGGCATTAAATGACAAATGTGTTTGCTCCTCAGCAAGGACTGAAGGAATTCACATTTCTTAAGCTGTGCCAGGAGGGAGATGTTTCAGGTGCAGCCATGCTGCCCTGACATGGATACTCAGCCAGCGGTCCCTCAGCCAGGTCCCTGAAGCCTTCCAGAGCCTGAGTGGATTCTCCTCTGGGGAATGTGGCCATGTGGCCTGTGGATGAAACTGGCATTATTGTTCTGCTGTTGTACATGAAGATTAATGCAGATGATTTATTGATGTTAACATTATTACTTTTTATTCATAGGTTCTATTTATTGAGTTTCTATAAAGTTTAAGGCACCTGAACTCAGCATGTTACATATCATCTCATTTACTCCTAATCTGCATCTTCTGTGTCATTGCAGTCCCTGACTTTACAGGAGGTGGCTCATGCTCACAAACAAGAAGGAAAAGAGAGGACCAGCAGAACATCATGGGTTTTAACCTGAAGCCACAAAGCATCCTTATGAAGCACTTGGGGGCCTACTGATTTTTATTTTGGTGATTTGAACTTGGCTTGTCTCATTCAGCAAACCTATGTGTTAGTGTTTGAT
Source organism: Trachops cirrhosus (assembly GCA_028533065.1). Lineage (NCBI taxonomy): Eukaryota > Metazoa > Chordata > Mammalia > Chiroptera > Phyllostomidae > Trachops > Trachops cirrhosus. The sequence continues at coordinate 163,309,022 of CM052540.1, forward strand.
TAGTAACTCAGGGAATGGAATGACTTCTCACTGTTTTTCCACTTTTTTGATGTGTGAATAAACACTGAGATGCTCTGTGTCTGGGGACAATTGCACACTCAGAAATCAGCAGATGGTTGAGTAATTGAGAGGTGACTGAAAACCAGTGGAAGACTGCTACAGCATTGCATATCTGAGGGCAGTGGGACGAGAACATGTGACAGACTTACCAGTATGCCCTGTGCTCCCTGTGTCCCTGAGCATGAGCTAAAAACAGGGGCAGAAACCCCAGCAGCCCTGCACCTAGTTAGTCAACTGTTTTCAATCCACATGGTACTATCACTTTTTAACTGGATGTCACATTTTGGGGATGTGGCTCATCTAGTGCATGCTCCTGCCCCCCGAAGAGCCCAGCACCAGTACCAACAGCCTTGGGTCAGTTAAGAAGCTTCCTGAGCCTCACTGTCATTATGTATAAAATGGGAATCAAATTGCCTAAGGCTCAGAGTTGGACATAACAAGTTATCAAACACAGTGGTCAGTCTAAACATGACATGTCTAAATCCATGTAAAAACAATGATGCTCCAAAGGGCTCTTCTTCCTGGGAGAGAATGACTCTATGAACTGAGGGAAGGGGCTGCCTCTCCATACACTATAGTTGCGATCTTCTACATTGGTAGTCTGTATGGGGACAACCCTACAAATAAGGCCATGCTATGCTCTCATTCTTAAATTTTTGTCTTTTCAGGGAATCTGCTCTCTGAAAATCCATTTCCTTATTTGTAGCATAAGGATGTGGAAGAAGCTCTGTCTGTTCACAGGGCTAAGGGGACAATCAAATGGGTTGATGAGTAGATGCATTTTGAGCCCTGTGACTCTGGAAGTGCACTTTGTATGGCATATGCAACATCGTGACATCATGGACCCTTCTCTGTGCATTAGAGGGTGTACTGAAATGATCAGCTCTAAATGCTTCTCCCATTTTGTGAAAGGGAGGGAAGTAGGTTTGGAGGAAGGAGAGGACTGCATTAACATTGAAAAAAAAGAAGGTGTTTTCTGCAAAAGGAGATATTCTTCCAGGGAACCTAGTGTATATACCATTTGGCATAGTTCTGCTGAACAGAAGCCAGAGGAATGGTCTGAGGCCAAACGGATCTGTGGACAGGATGCTGCCGCAGCACGCCCTGTGTGCGGGGACCCCAGGCCCCATGTTTTCTGTCTTCCAGTCCATCCCCACAACTTCCTGTGGGCACAGGATTTGGTCAGGAAGGAGCTGGATAAGTTATTTTTAAAACATCTTAGTCCAGAAATATTATTTTCTGGGGTTCCATCCTGCTTTTCAAAAAATTTTTAAATATGACAGCAATCTACAAGAAAGAACTACTTAATTGGCTCTTGACTGGCCAGCGTAATGCTTTGACTCAGTGTAGATTTTTCTCTGTGGCTTCATTAGGGCCTCTGAATTGTCCCAGCTCATTCAGAGAAAGGAAGATTTGGGAAAGACCATGATGTGCATCACATATAATCATTCAACAAGCATTCACTGGACAAGGTGACATACCAGACATCCACCACACAGTAGGGATGCAGCAAGGCTCAGAGGCATTGGGCCCACAGAAGATAAGACTGCTTGGGACTGTGAGTGACAGAGAAGAGACTTTCCATGAAGACAGAGACTTATGGAACACTTCTTTATCAGATGGGCATGCTTGTACAAAGGAAGAATAGTGATACATACAATTTTTATATAATTCAGGTTAAATAATATTTTATTTGTTGAGTGTCTACTTTGAGCCAACAGGAAGCCCAGTGTTGGACAATTGCCTGCTTACTATGTCTCAAAACAGATGTCATAAGTGGGCTTTCCTATCAATGTGTCCATAGCAGGTCCACAGCCAGCACAGACCTGAGCTCCATGATCCTCTTGCATTCAACTGTCAGATCCTGCAGTCTGAAAAGCCAGCTTCTCACCACCATTTCCAACAGCTTGCTTTCCTCCCAGAAGAGCAGCAGTGGATCTACAGTGTGTGCAAAAACCCCTGGGCCCTGGTCTACCTTGACTTATTTTGGTGGACAGCACACTCGGGCCTATTGCATGGACTCCACAGTTCTCTAAGGACAATAATTGTGATGACAGCTCTACGGCCCAGACCAGCCACAAAGAATGCATGATCTGGACAGTAATAATTAATCATCCAGCACGACTGTAATCATTTTCTCAATCTGTTTCTAATACTGTGATATGGAAACACAAAACTGATAAAGTGTCCCAAATTCCCTGAATAGGAATAATGAGCTCATTTAATAAATACAGTTTCAGTGTATTAACATATGCCTGTTTCTACATGTTCTCATATTTCACATTGTTACACTATAGCTTCCTTTGATTTATATCATTGCCTTGTTTATATAAGAAGACTATTTATTCACACTTACTAATTTTCACAATTTTCTTTACCTGAAAATTATTACTAAATCTTTTAATTTGATTCTATTAAAAAGTAAAGCCTATAGTTGATTGGTGTTAGTGTTTATACCTTATTTATTTATTTTCACTGGAAGATCCCCTTCAATGTCATGGTCAGGTTAAAGTGCAGAGCACTATTTCTTCATAGAACTCAGGGGACAGGTGTTACGACAGCAGAGTGCCAGCTCTCCTGGACCTCCCACTAATCTGCCCTCAGAGCAGGCTGTTGGTCATCTGTGTCCTTCAAGAAGTCTGTAACACTGACCCTGAAGTAGGAGGTCAGATCTGAGAAACCATAGACCAGACATGTGGACCTGCTGGAACCTGGAACAAAGGCCATCCAGTCCAATGCCTTTTCCTCAGAAGGTAAGAACCAACATCCAAAACGCAGACAGCTAGGTGTGACCTGCCCACTCTGGACCTTTCTGGTGTCATATCATTAGCAGCATGGGCTTAAGGCACAGGACATGCCTAACATTCAAGATGTCAGAAAAAAATAGTGCTGAAATCCACTGGGCTCCATCTCCATCCTCTCCTTAGCTGCCCATCTCCAAGGAAGCTGATGAAGGACATGGAAAGTGACTTGAAGTGAGACCCAGAGTGCTGAGCTCACTCCTTCACCAGGAAACTGACAGAGGGGACCCTGCCTCTGTGTTAGAGTAGGCTCAATGTCTAGAAATCTGCATTTGCTGGGACCATCGGGTGATTACTCAGAGAAGACATCTGAAGAGCAGGGCCCCTGTCTCCCATATTAGAACATGTATGAAAGGTAAATGGCCACACGTCAGATCCCTTGTCTCCCGGATCTCCACACTTTGGGGGTGAAAGTGTCATTTCTATTACAGCTGCTCTACCCACTGAGCCAGGTGTCCCCAGCCAGCCATCAATATATTTTGGTTTCATGTTCTCAGGGTGTCTTTTCTTGCCTTACCGTGCTGGCTGCCTCCTTTCCTTGGAATTAGCTCCTTCTCAGGACACTGTGTTCAGGACCTTCTCATCCACTGGCTGGGAATGGGCCTTCGACCTGGCTTTGAGCAGGAGGATGGTATAGCCCACAGACAATGTCATCGGCAGGCATGAGGCTCTGGATGCACCATGGGTTCACTTTGGAAAGGAGCTGCATGTTTCAGAATCATCACTGAAAGTTGTGTTGCTCTTGAAGGAGGATGGATGGCAGCCTTACATACACACACTAAATACAAGGAGAGCCAGCTCTCTGAGCTCATCTTTGCTGAGAATTAAGAAGTGTGTTTTTTTCTCAGTAGAAATTCTCTACTTAGGCTGTTCAGGTCAAATTCCTAATGATACATAACATTTTGATCTATACCTAAAACTCATTAATTTTTACAAAAGTACACTAGGAGCTTTCACTTCTTAAGCGATTTCTCCCAATGCCCAGCAACACGCTCCTTCCTGGGCTTGCCCCAGGTTCTTTGCCATGGCTGGACTCAGTAATTCGGGGGAGGAAGTCACAAGATCTGGCAGGTTGAGAATGGCCTCTGCAGATCCTAAAGCCCGAAACAATGACCCATCATAACTACACACCCATCGTGTGCCTGCTGCTGAGAGGACTTAGGGGTTTTTCAGTAATCTTGTTGAGAAATTTAACTGCCCCTCATCCCCAGCTTAAAAACAAACATCCCTATTACAGCTGGATAAAGGAAAGTACGAGCAAGTCAGGAGAGTTGCCCCAAAATTCTTTCTTTTTATTCCAACCATTTCATCTGATCTGCCTTGTTCCCACCTCTTTCTTCCTTCCTGAACGTAGACAGGCTTCACTAGACAGTCCTGTCTCCCCAGCAATCCAGAATCCTTGTGCACTTCCCAACCCATTGTTCATAACATCACTTGGATTTGAAGATGATTGTCCTTATTTCCTATGATCTGAGCAAAAGGAAAACATGTCCGGATTGACAGGAACTGCACAATGGCATGTCTTGGAGACACACATGTGGCCCCAGTCCACAAAGTCACATCTGCAGAAACATGCACGGCCATGGCGCATCACAAGGGGACACCTGAGTTTGTCCTTGTTCCAGCATTTTTAAGTCTTTGGAGGAATTACCAAAGGCAGGTACTTGCCAATGCAAGTTGGTACAGAACATTGGAGCCCTGGCCTTGTTCAAATGGTGGCTAGTTTCATCACCATCGTGCAAGTGTGGGTGTGTTTCTTATTTATTAATTTTTTTAATAACATCACCCCCTCCCTGAGTCCTCAGGGACATTTTCAGGCTCAAGACCTTTGCCTTTGAACATCCTGGAGTCGATCATTAGAGAAGGTGACAAGGGCTGAGAGGCCCCCTGACACTGGAGCCTCAGCCTCTGCAATTACGGGCCACCTTTCCAGCAGACGGTAATTGAAAAGTGTGAACCACATGGGCTCCAGTCAATAATGGCGTCCACACACAGAGGACACTCGGAGCTGTCTGCGGCCGCCGTCCTCGGCTCTTTGCTTTTCACCTTTTATCCTTCTCAGCATCATGACTTAATCCACTCTAATGAGGTGAGCTCAACTGCCAAAACCCAGCGGCCACACAGCTCTCTTCTGGCACCGCGTGGGGGTTTATAAGAAACTGAGAAAGAAGGGACTTTGTCAGCCTTCCAGGAGAGGGGCCAGCACTCCTTTTACAAAGTTTCCTCCCCCACCAGCAAGGTGTCCCCATTCCCACCTGGGCTTCACAGAGCTGTGTATGCTGTGCCTGTCGTTGGGTGGGTACCACTCGCTCAAGGTGGCCCGCCGGCACATTTAACTCATCGGCACACATGTTTCTCCTAGCTTGAAGGACACGGCTGGTAGCCACATGTCACTGTTTACAAACAGCAGGTGATGGCCAACAGCAGCGAGACTGTGAATCCCTCTTGCCCCTTTCGCCTTCCCCATCTGTCCACGCATCTTGAGGTGTAAGCACCAGTGTGTCTGTGCAGAGGCGAGAACCAGAGGTAAGCTGGGACCGTGGACAAAAGCAAACGCACGAGCAGGGAAGGAAATAACCTCCTTGTGCCTTGCACGGCAGCGTGTTTTCAAGAAGGAAACAAGAGTTGGTTTAATTGGTGAATCCCATATGTTCTCCCGGCTCCATCACTGAGCTCTGCAGTGCGGTAGTGACGCCAGGAGATCAGATGTCACTGAGCTGCTCTTACACCTGCCCCACCGCCAGCCTGACTCTGTGGCAGCCTGTATTAATAATTAGCATGTTCTCTTCCGCTGACTTCACACTGCTCCACCGTGTGTCTCAGTCCCAGAAAATGCCGGCCTGTGCCCTTTCCGGGCAGGTGGGCCAGCCATGGGCTGTGCCGCTCAACCAGATTCAAATTGCCGGACTTCTCTGAATGTGTGCAACCCCACCAGCCCTCGATGGGCATAGTTACCATTTTTATAATTAATACAATATTTCACTTTAATGGCTTTTTTGTTGTTGAAAGAAGGGGGAAAGAAGAAAAGACAAGCACAATGCATTGAAAGCTCATGGGATTAACTGCATGGTCTTAATAAATGTATACACATCCAAGGCAGGGAGAAAAAAATGTGGCTGTTACAGGGCTTGAACCTCCCCCCTTTTCTCCAGCCCTAATCTGATTTCTTGCCAATTCCTTTTGATCTATCAGGGGCAGGCCAGCCAGGCCCACAAGTACAGATGGACTAAATGTGGAGATTAGCCCCTTCTCCTCCTGCCCCAGCTCCTAATACCTGCCTAAGTCTCGAATCACACAATTGTCTCCGAGCTGGCTATCAGAGTGGCCGGGCTCAGAAGGGGGCAGGATGAAGGCTGATTTTGTAATGGATACTTATTTTATCCCAGTGCTCTAAGAAGATTAGGCCTGGGGGTGTCACATTAGCCATGATCTGGGGGCCCCTGGTCGTCTCTTGCGGTTTTCAAACACCTCTCCTGGGCCTTAGAACAAACGGGGAGCTGGGGCCCCGCGGCCCCTTGTCGGGCATGAATAATCGCCCACTGCAAACTGTTTGAAGATCACAAAGTGCTGTGTAAATTACTCAGTTTGGGCTTTAGTCGGGGTGATTTGTGGTGACTTATTGAATCTTTTCACAGCTCAGAAAGAAACTTTCTCGGCTGCTAACTGCAGACAGTGTAGAAGGAAAGTTGAGTCGTAACTGACAGCGCTCCTCTCAGATCAACCTTTGAGAAGCCCCAGAAGAGGCAGGCGCTCCGAGCCAGCCTGGCCTGCATCTCAGAGGGATGGGCGGATGCCTGTTCTCAGCTGCTTTGCCAAGTTATGCTTATTCAGCATACAACCTAAAATAGCTCTTGAAACCAAAAAAAAAAAAAAGAAGAAGAAGAAGAAGAAGAAGGAAAGGAACCGCTTGTTTTGAATCACCCGCATGTTTCTGGCACGATCTGCTGGGCGGTATTCCTACCAGCATATCTAATTTATTTTCTGTTTGTTTTCAAACATGGCACATTTCTTCAATTAGTGGGAGCAAACAAGTTAGAAACAAAGAAAGAAAATACGTCTAAGAATCCTGGTTGGGGAAACGATGTAATTAACCAACATTCAGTTAGAGGGAATTAGCCAGCTGGTAGATTCCCCTCTGAGCTAATACTGGGTAAGAGTAACTTATGACCTGGGTGCCGGCACCACGGATGGCCATCTGAATAGAGAAAGTGAAATGCTTTTATATTTCAATACATTTGTGCTGTAGGTTGTTGAAGGTTCCTTTTCAACTGGCATTTTGCCTGCTCTGGCTCTATCTACAAGGCTGCTTGGAAAAATTAATTAATTACTATGCATTATTTCCTTTGTGTCTTCCGAAGTTGTTTTTGATAAGTAATGATTATAAAATAAAAAACAAATTCTATACTGATAGAAATAATGACTTTTAGTCTTGCCAGATACTTTGGAAATAATGTAAGACTGTGGACAATTGCTCTAAAGAGCTTCTATGGTGAAGAGCCCCAGAGAGCGCCTGTGTGTTTTCACTGTTCTGTTGGAAAGTATAATTCTAGCAATCTGTTCTCCAATTATCCAGAAACTTATAATTTGACATCTGAACATATAAATATTTTAATCATATACCAATAAGGAAAAAAATCAAAATTAGAATATGAAAGTGAAAATGTGAGTAATTATCTGTTCAGAGGAAAAGTTACCGCAGTTGATTTATATAATTGTTTATTTTCTGATTTGCCTTTATTATGCCAGATTCAAAAAATGCAGACTAGAAATTCACAGTAATCAGGATTTCTAGACTTCATTTTTGAAAATGTAAAAGCAATGCAATCCACCCATCTACAGAACACCCTGCCTCTCCCTGAAGAGAACATTATTTTTATGTTATCACTAAGATGTGTTTCCCACCTAGTAAAGACCTATAAAAATTGGGGAACAAAATCCAAATACATGGTACTTGGTTTTAAAATAGGATTGGAAAATGGGGGAAAATAGCCAATACAATACAGGTCTCCATTGTAAAGGTAAGAGAATTTCATAGTTTTTGTGGAAGCCAGGCTAATCAACTATTAACCATACTATCTACCAAAATTATGGCAACAAATTCAGGGCTTTACAAGGATAAATGAGTCTCAGTTTATACCTATACATCTTACCATACATATTGCTGTGTCCATTCCAGACTCACAAATGCAGTTCTGATTGATATGCAAAAAATAAAATAACAAAATATTCTAAATGAAGAGGCTTTTTGTCAGTGGGGTATGAAGTGATAAAAATAATCTAAATCACTCCTTGGTTCTTACCTTTATTTAGATCTTATATATCTAAATTAAGATAGATGAGCTTATTTACTGTAGAAAAATTATATCCTCATAGAAATAATACATATTTCTACATATTTAATTAAGTCCATATTTAAGGCACTTTGGTGACTCATGGGTGAGAACCTTCTGGAAACCTCTGACCTCGAAATTAATGGGAGTGTGTGCATGTGTGCACAGAAAGAACATGGAAAAGTGAGTCTCCTAAGAGTGCCAGACAGGTTTGACATTCTTACCTTCATAGTCTGCTTTAAGTGTTTCTCATGTATTAGTTCAATACTGTTGTGAAGTGGAATAATTAGGATCTCCATTTTATGTTGAAGAACCTGAGGTGCGATAGCATGTCCAAGATCATACCAGCCAGTATGTGGAAGAGCAGGGATGGAGCCATGCTCCCTGGCTCCAGAGCCCCTCCTCTTCACCACACCAACTGCCTCTTGCAGTAAGTGTTGAGCAAAGGGAAATGGAAATTCATAAAAAGGACACACTCCTTTAAACATGGCAGCATTTGCACTGAGCTTTGGAATGATTTGATAGATACAAATTAGGAAGAGTGCTCTCCAAGCAGCAGGGATTAGCCTGCTATTTTTTAAAATTCTCACTCAAAGACATGTTCACCAATTCTTGAGAGAGAGGAAAGCAGAGAGAGAGAGAGAGAGAGAGAGAGAGAGAGAGAGAGAGAGAGAGATATCAATTGATTGCCTCCCATGTGCACCTTGACTGGGGAACAAACCCATAACCCAGGCATGTGCCCTGACCAGGAATTAAACCTGCAACCTTTTGGTCTACAGAATGATTCTCCAGCCAACTGGGCCAACTGGCAAGAGCTAACCTGCCATTTTGAGGAACCAACCACTGATAGCTTCATTCATTTTGACTGAACCATAGGTAGGTGAGAAACAACTAAACATGAAACTACAAAGTAGAGTGGAGGTCAGACTGCAGAAAATCCCACCTCCATTTAACAAACACAATTATAACAGTCTAAACAGAGTTGAATAGTCAATAGGAACATGTACTGAAGTACTTCTATGCTATCCCTATAGCAGTGCACCAAAAATGCTTGCCATTTACAGGTTATTCTTTAATGATCACATCTCAGGGTAACTAGAGTATGACCCAAGACCACTTTCACTTTTTTCCTGATTGTGATTTAGCTTTCTTGTGCCTTATATTGAGTCTTTAGTATCCAATTGAAAAATAATCTACTATTTGTCACAGTCTACCACAAATACCGCTCAACTCTAAATGGCCCTGGGGCTACGGTTCCAGGCCAAGTTAGTTCAGTGATCCTCTACTGGTCCAGGAGATGTTAAAATGTCATAATGTGTGCATCATTTGGAGGGAAGATCCTTGATTCTTCAGAGTCCTGGAAAGAAACAGAGAGGGAAATTAAACCTGAGTTCTCAGTTCTTAACAGGAATGGGCGCAGTGCAAGAGAAGTTCTGTTAGGTTACTCTGGACACTCCCATGCATCTGTAATCCAGACCCCATGATGATCAAATGACAGGGTTGGTTGTCTTTCTGGGCCTGAGTGTGCTTGTGTGACCCATGGCTGTTGGATGCTATTCATAGGATGCTTCTGTGACCATGGAAGATCAGGTGCTATTTTTTTTGTACACGTGAAAAACCGTGTTAATGGAACCCAGGGCCTGCATTTGTCTTTGTGCTTCATTCTCTTTCAGTATCACAGTGGGAAACTCACCTCCGGCCAGGCACAGCAGATGTGCTGTGGGTTACAAGGGAGCAAGACCATGGTGGATCAGTAGTACAGAGAAACAGCCAAGCTCATGCTTTCCTGAGGCTGGGCGGCTCATGTGCTCTTTTCACAGCAAAAAAGGGATTTGATGCATATATGACATGTACACAAATTAAAGTTTCATACATCAGCTCAAGATGATTGCTGGTTTGATGAGCATAAGGAAGTTAAATACAAAACTGCATAATTAAGCTTCCAGCTTGGAACCTCAGTTTCACCACTTGATTGCTTTGAGACTTCGGGCAAGCTACTACTTAAGTTTTCTGTACCTCAGTTTTCCCATCTGTAAAATTGGAAGAATAATAATAAACACCCAGCTCATAAGGTTGATGTGCATTTTAGTGCCAGGAATAGAAGGAACTCTTGTAACCTTTAACTGTATTATGTTTTAAGCACCTACCATGTGTCAGGCTCTAGTGCAGTTGATACAGAAAATGTAAAAGAATGAGACAAGCCTTGTTGTCCCAGATGGGGCAGAGGACAGAGGTAAAAGGTATCAGAAGAGAATTGTAATGGAGACTAAAATGTGTGTTCTGAAGGTGCATTACCTGATATTATTTAATAGAGGGAGAAGGCAAGAATAGTTTGATCCTGGAATGGCTTCAGGAGAGGGTCGCATTGAGAAAGACCTTGAAGAATGGGAGATCTAGAAAAGAATACAGCTGTTTTCTTTTGAATTTCAAGGCTATGTGATCCAAACTTGCAGCTGAAAGACAGCACTGTCAGGAACAAGTGTCTGAAGCTGAAGATCAAGTGTGTGAATACTGAAAAAAGGAGATAAGTCAAGAATTTGTATTGCAAAGATTGGCTTTCATCCTGTGTACAATGATAGGGAGATGTGAAGTACCAGAGCCAATGGGAATTGTGACAAATGCCCTAGGGAGACTTGAGGTTTAGCTTAGCCTTTTGCAGAGACCCCCCAGTTTAGCATGTGCAGAACTCAAACTAGAGAGAGATGGCAGGCAGGTGCAAGCAAGTGAGAAGGTATGTCAAGGGACCAAGTGAAGGATGGTAATAACTTTAGATTGGATGGTGACAGTGGGAATGGAAAAAATTACAAAAGTAACAATGATGATAATGATTAGTGTATTATATGATTCACTGCTTGTATTGTGCAAATATTACAAAATACTTACGTTGCCTCATGTAACTGCTTGCATACATGTCTGATTCCAGTTTTATATTCCTGCTATTACATCATAGCTTTTCCCTTAAAGCTGACTTATTGGGTATTGCCTGGTACCTGACACTATTCTAAGCATTTCACATACATCTACAACCTTATTGATTCCTTCTTATGACTCCACATAGAAAGATCACATGGATGAGAGACAAGCAGCTGCTAGAAGCTTAAAGAAATCTAGCTAAGTATATATTAATGACTGTAAATACAGAGGCAGGCATCAGTAGGTTGACTTCATCACTTCTATACATATATCCAGACAAAGATTTATGATGTTTACTTCAATATTATTTAATTATCCAGCTTTTCAAATAGACTTTAAATAAATTAAGTAAATGGCCACATAAATTTTGCAAGCATTAGAACTGTTATCATTTAGCATAACCAGATCTAAGTGTGATATGATCTGTTCTTATCAGTGTTTGTCATCGGAGAAACCTGATAAAGGTCCTAATTCTCACATCCCACAAGCAGAGATTTTTAGTTAGTGAGGCTGTGCTGGGGCCTCAGAATCTGCATGTTAACAAGTCCTCTGGTTATTTTTCTCCAGTTTGAGAACCTGGATAGGCCACTTGGATCTTGACCTTCTCGGTCTTCTCTGTAGACAGTAGGTACAGAGAAACAGTGTTATGAGTGAAGAACAAAAGAGCAAGAAAAGTTTGAGATAAAAAGGCAAGTCAGCATTTTTAATGTTCTACTACGTTAGAACTAATGTTCTAACAGGCACCTATTCATTGTTATTCATTGCACTCACTCACTTTAAGGCCTCAAATGCCTTCATTTACGGACACTTCTCAATCTATCCTTTCACTGGCAATTTGCAGGGCAAATGTGTTTGCTCTGCCTTCTCTTTCCACATCTCTATTTATGAGACCCTGAATTTTTACTTCTTCATTTTCACATCATTGTTTCAACTAGACACACAGATTTGCCACAGTCACTTGTCATTGCATTGCAGAATATGGGATGGTTTCCATTATGGGTGTCATTGCATGTTTCCTATTTTCTGCCTCATGGCACTATCACACACTCTCAGGACCATGGTGGCTGCAGGTCCTGCTCACCTGCAGGCAGGAGCACTGAAACCTAGTTTGACTCTTAATTCCCAGCCTCACTCTTCATCCCCTCTGTGTGCAGGGCGATCCTCAGACTCAGACTCTACAACAACACTTCCCTGGGGTGGGAAATTGCTCCAAGGAGAGGCAGGCAAAGGTCAGATCTTAGAAAGGAAGTGATAGTCCTTTGAAAATTGCAAGGGTCAGTTCAATAATTACCCAGCTCAAGTGAGCCGTGGCCCAGGCCCCCCAGTTGCAAAACATGCCACAGGCTCTTTTGTAATGACTCAGGGCCTCACTTGGGCATGCTGGCTGTTTCCCTGATGCTTATGGCCACAGTCTCCCAGCCCTGCGACATTCCTGTCAATCCTGCAAGTTTATTAATAGAGATTAATCAATAAAGATAGACATGGGGTTCTTTGGTGCAGTGGGCAAGGTCAGCCAGCTCTCAGCCTCTTACTCGGCCCCTGATCTTTAATTGATGTCCCCTGCCCCAAAGGTGCATCTGCTAAAGAGGCAACATGAGAAAAATACAGTCCTGCAGTAAATCCTGCCTATTTCTCTTAAGTTTATGAGGGAGGCCCATGAAGGGGACCCAGGGAGGAAGCAGTGGTTGTTCTGGGTGGCAAGTGGCATCTACCCACCTTCTGGAATAGGAAGACACCCTGGCAAGTGATACACTTACATTATGGTTTTTACTGAGTCTGTGCTTGTTCAGTTTCATCTACTGGGTACTTATTTCTTTCCTTCCTTCCAAATGCACCCATAGGTCTGGCTTTAAAGTGTTACAATGTATATATTTTAAATTAATTCAAGACATTGTAATAATATTTAATTAAAATCATTTTATTATAAAATGGGGGGTTATCTCTCAGAGGTGCACATGATTAACATTTGAAATATTCTCTTTTAGTCTCAAATGCCTACTTCAATGTGTTTTGTGAGCACCTTAGAATTGCAGTCATTGTGGGCACCTATTTTTTCTCTGCTACACTCTCCTTATGCTTACGTTTCTCAGTCACCGCCCACTTGGACAGAGACCATGAGCTCTGCTGAGATCGCTGATGGTATCCCTGAGTCTTTCCTTCAGTGGAACTGCTGGGTCAAAATATGTAGACACGCTAAAGCACTTACTACAGGATGTCAAAGTGCTGCACAGAAAATTTGGGCCAAATTTAAAACCCTGACAAAACACGAAACACTGAGGGGGTAGCTCAGGGCATCATGGACCTACTTGCTGTACGCTAATGAATCAGTCAAAGCTGCTCTAACTTGTGCTTTATCTGATACAATAATATTGAACAATAATTCCATAGCTTTAGTGGGTATTTTTTTAATATTATATTTCCATGCTCATCTTATTGGTTCATTGATATTTAGTAGAAATTATGTACTGAGGATGATATTACTAAGCTGACACGTGGCTTATGTATTTTTCTCCATTTAGAGTGTTGCTGAAACTGTCACCTTTGAGCTCTCCTTGTGCTAAATGTGCTTGAAATGTGGTATTCTTCAAGTCAGATAAAGAAAATAATTTACAAAATCTGTACAGTAATTCTTCACTCTACTTAAAGAATATTTTATAAGAATATAATTTAAATTTCCGTCTTTTTTTCCCCAGGTACCTATCTCTGGATGTGATTTTTCACACAATGCTTCCTCATTGCATGTGTTGCATTTCCGGTCACACTGAGACACATTCCAGCCAGCCCCAGGGAGCCTGTTCTGTTCTACCCATGGTTCGCACTTGGGTGAGTTTTGTTCAACGGACAACGTCATCTGGTACCATGAGTGACAAAGCGCCACTTGTCACTCTTAGTTTTAAACATTTTCTTACCAACGCCAGTCTGTTTACATTACCAGCGAGGTTTAGAACTTTTCCTGTCATGATACAAAAACAAAAACAAAAACAAAAACAGTAAAAACCACCTGATTTTGAACATGAGCTGGGTACTGCCTGCCTCTAAACTTGTGCACGGGTGGGAGATAGCAGCTATCATCTCTGGAACACTCTCTGTGTGGTAAGTACCAAAGTAGCTGTGATTTGTGTCCATTGTTTCTATACATACTGTAGTACCAAAATGCTTTAAATTGAGTACTAGATTATTCCATTTCCTCCACTAGATTTGATTGCTCAATATTCAGTGTCATTTTTAACAGTCACCTTAAAATTTAAATATCTATACATTATTACTCCCTGCATCGAGCTAGTACTTTTACACATCCCGAACCACAAAAACTCCTAAGAGCAACTTAACTCTTTCAGAGCACTGCCTTTTCTATGCTCCTTGTCATGTATTTTATTTCCATGTGTTATAAGCTCCTGAGATGCTGTTATTTTTGTATTAGACTATATCTTTTCTAATTAGAGCTTTTCTTTTCAATGATCTATCTCTTTAATTCTCTGCCTTTTTCTGTAATCATTGTCCCTGTTCCTGAAGAAGTTCCTGTCATATTTTCAATAATATAAAATCTGAGGGAAACAAACACTCTCAGTTCTTATTTATCTAAAAACATCTTCAATTTAAATCAATGTATTCACTGAGTATAAAATTTCAGAGCTTTACATGGTCATTCCTTGTCTTCTCTTCGTGTCTGAAATTAATGGATACTCCTCCCTCACCCAGTTACTTTAATAATTCTCTTTAAGCTTTGGTTTTACATAGTTTGACAAGGATGCAATTAATTGGCATTTTCTTTCATCTCATTTTGAACTTGCTGAGTTTTTTAAAGTCATGAGTCAATGTCCTTTATTATCTGGAAAATTCTGGTTTATCATTTCTTTGGCATCGCTTCTGTTCCATTCTCTCATCCACATGCTGATTCATTTTTGTCATGCCCCATTCTGCCCTTTTCATTCTTTCTTTTCTTGGTATTTCAGTTTGGGTACTACATTTTGACTTATTTTCAACTTTATAAATTCTCGCTTCTGCTTTAACTTTGAAATTAACTCTTTTTTTTTAAATTTTAGGTTTTGTAGTCTGTGCTTCTCGAGTGTTTATTTGATTACATTTTCTCACTCTTGTTTAGCCATTTGTTCATATAGTCATAAAGACTTGAAACCTTTATTTACTAATAATGGTATTTGATTTAGCTCTTAATCTGCTTTTATTGACTATTTTACCTCTTGGTTTTTTTGTCACTTTTTCTTGCTTTTTGTACTTTTTTAAACATGTACTGCAGTTAGTGTATGGCATATACACTAGGGGCTCTGGATTATGTTATTTTCCTCTAAAGAGTGTTGAATTTTGTTCTGGGCTTCTCCATTAAATCTGATTTACTATCATTTCATGGACTATTTTTACATTTATGGTGACAGCTTTATTGTAACTTCTCCATTCACTTGTAAATTCAGTGTGGGTTGATTGATTTTTAATAGATTAGGATGAAAGCACTTTCTAGCTGTGAATTTCCAGGTTCACTGCATGGTTGTCAGTGTCCCAATGAGAAGCAGGGTGGAGAGCAGCAGCAGAGCTGTCCTCTCATGTATTTCGCCTTCGTCAAGGAGAAGGCTTTTTCTCAGAAGCCCAAGCCTAAGTCCTTTTACATTTCTGGCCATGGATTTGTTTCTTGGACTAATCGTTGTCAAAGGGAAAAGGAGAAGCATAAATCATCTTTCAGAAACAGGTACATGGTCACCCAAAAGAGATCAGTTTCCGTAAAGAAAGGAATAGATACTGGGTTGCCAACCAGCAATTTTTGCCAAAAACCTTATGCTTGGTAGCCACGTGTACCCTGACAAATCAATATTTGTTTGCTAGAGCTGCTGTAACAAAAAAGTACAGACAGGGCAGCTTAAACTACCGAAATTTATTTTCTCATACTTCTGCAGGCCAGAAGTTCACAGTCAAGGTGTCATCAGGGTTGGTTTCTCCTGAGACCTCTCTCCTTGGCATTCAGATGGCCATCTTTGTCATCCCATGGTCTTCTGTCTGTCTGTGCCTGTGTCCTAGTCTCCTCTTCTTTTAAGGACATCAGTCAGATTGGGTCACCCATATGACCTCATTTTACCTAATTACCTTTCTAAGGGGCCCAATCTTCAAATACAGACACATCCTGAAGACTGGAGGTTTTACTTCTGCCTATGAATTTTGGGGACACAACTGAGTCCATAACATATATCAGTGAACAATTATCTGATCTCCTTTTATGAGATCACATTTGATTGATTGCTCTTCTTAAAGACACTGTCTTCACTGAGCTCTTAGAAAATTGCTCTCAGCATTTCTTCTACCTCACTGACTGTTCCTTTTACTTGTACTCCCTAGATCATGGGTGTCAATCTCATTTTCACGGGGGGCCACATCAGCCTTGCAGTTGCTTTCAAAGAGCCAAATGTAATTTCAACTCTTTAACAGTTAAGAGGTAGTTACATTTACACAGTCCTAAAATTATTTTGGCCTTTTGAAGGCAACTGCGAGGTGGATGTGGCCCCCAGTGAAAATGAGTTTGACACCCCTGCCCTAAATAATAGTTTAAAAATACCATCTATACAGTGAGGACTCACAAATTATAACATGAGTCAGAACTCTTTCTCCTGAAATAAAGCTCTATAAATCCAACTTTTTTCTCAATATTTCCACATAGATATTTAAGAAACATCTCAATCTTTATGTCTTAAGACTACTTTAATATTTATCTCCAAGCCTTCTTCTCCCACAATCTTCTCATCTTGATAATTATAACTACATTCTTCAATTTGCTTGAACCAAGATCTTAGAGTCATCATGGAATTCTTTCTCTCATTCTCTCTCCTTTTTACTCTATGTGTAACTCAAGAAAAATTCTGTCATGTTTATCTTTGAAATATATCCAGATTTCAACTACAGTGTGTCATCCATTGAAAGAACTTCCTGTGCCACTTAGGATGAAGAGCTGACCACCACTTCCTTCCACTTTACTCTGTGTTTTTTCTATATTACTCTTGTCATCATCTGATGTACTATGGATTTGTTTGTTTGTCCATCTCTCTCCCCTGGAACATAACCCTCAGGAGGACAGACACCTCTCTGGTCTTTGTATCTTCAGAAACTTGAAGAGCATATGACAATCATTAGTGCTAATAAACATCTTCTAAAGGTGATTGAATAAGCACTGTTGTAATTTATGTCTATTTGTTAGTTAATAAGTTTGAGCATTTTTTATTTTTCTATTGTGTGCATAACCAGTTCTTCTTTGTGTCCTTCTCTGCCATAAATATATATAAAATGTATTTTTCATATATAATATGTATGTACACATGTATCATATGTATATTTCATATATACATGAAAGTCTCACACAGTTTGAAGCACCCTCTAGAAAAACATCTCGGCTCTCATTGTTAGTATGCTTGCCCCATTCATCCCATAAGAGTTGGGGTCTCTCTAACAGTTTCTTCTCCTTCTGCTCAGACTGACCCACAGTAATACCAGGTTATACATGGGGTCATATCAGAAACAAAGTTTCATCCATGCACTGGTTCTGAAGCATGCCAGTTCATTATGTTGCTTCTTCAGTACAGAAGAATAGGTGTTAGACTTGAGTCTGAGAGGCCTGCTGAACGTGAATCCCCTTGGGCTGAGATTGGAGACGTCACAGCTGAGCAGGCCCTGAGTCTGGGTGCTGAGGCCTGTCACCGTGGGCTCACTGTCTGTTCAGCAACAGCAGATTATTATAACGCACCTACTGGAAGGGAGGCTTGCATCCCGGACCCCCCGGTGAGGTGTTTATGATTTGTTCAGTGGCATTAGCAAATTTTACTCAAATGTGCATTGGACCATGTTTCTACACATTTCATGAATAATTAAAATGAAAGTCTAAACATTTCATGTGCAGGGATTTGCACATGATTCTCATAATAAAGACAATTGCCAAAGGTCTTAGAACTTAATCAAGAACACAGGGTGTTTCAACAACAGCTTATTTATAATGTAGGCAATGCGTGAGAAATTTAAATCCCCCTGTAAAAAGGTTATTCATGGGATCTGCATTCTTAAAGTTGGTGGAGTTTAACCAAAAGAAAAAGAAAGGAAGCATTAGAATATTCAAAATTGTTTTTGTACAGCTTATACTGAAACTAGAACACATTCCAATATTCTATCGTTTTAAATGCTTTGTATCTATTATCATCTAAAAAGGCTAATGTAGTATCTACTAGATGATAACTGTTCTATTTAAACAACAACTTTGAGCTCTCTACCAGAAAATAATTAGAAGAAAGTGATGTGGTGTCCTTGTGGGACATTGCTTCCCAGGACTCTGGCCCCAAATTTTCATGGTGAAGTTGCTCAGAGTGAATGTACTCTGAGGGTCCCTGAGGACAAAAACCTGCCCAGAGCCTCAGGGTCTCTCCAGTAAGGGCTATCCCCACCTGCTGCTATCTCTCCCCCTCCTGCCTGGCCTGTCCTGCAGGATGTTCCCTCCTCCTTGATTTTGGTTCTCCCCTCCCAGCCGGTGCTCTTGAGTCTGTCTTTATCCCTTGTCTTCTGTTCTGAACCCCAGATCCTCTGCAAATTGGCATCAGATCTTCCCTTCTTCCCACACCCTTAATGCCACCATCTCACCCAGAGAATCTTTCACCCAGAAGAAGCCACAAAGAGGCCTGGAAGAGATCCATCCTATTGTTACACAGGGAGCATGGCCCTGTGAAACACCTTGGTCTTGGACTTCCAGCCTCCAAATTGTGAGAGAATAAATGTTTGTTGTTTAAGTCACTGGGTCCGTGGTGCTGTGGTGGCATCCCTGGGAGACTAGCATGCTTAAGAAAACTTAAGTTGGAATTACAGATTTTAGATCTGTAGGATGATGAGGATAATCCTATTCAACTCTTTTATATTAATAGGTAAATGAGAAAGATTAAATAACTTGTGAGGATATGAGGACTAAAAACAGTCATTAGCCTAGAACTTACCTCTCAAGTCCTAGAGCAGTGTTCTCTCCCTTTTATTTTGGATTCCTGGCTCTTTTCCTTAAATATGTATTTCAAGCTCATTATGGAAAGAGCCCACTGTTACCAGGCTTCTTAGTAATGGGAACTGCTCTGGAGTCTATTGTCATAGTCAAAGCTTTGAGTGTAGATATGGCTTCTCATCACATCTGCCATAGCAAAGAGGTGTGGGGCGGGTCAGTTCTTCAGATGCTTCATGCCAAATGAGACATTCCCATTTAATATGTGGAAGTTTCCATTTTTTGACCGGCACTAGATTATTATTTTTCATTCTGCATGTTCATGCTCTCCTGGAAGTGTGTAGCTGATTCCATGACCATTTCCTCCACATCAATATGGCTCAAGGCAGAGTCCAGAGGGGGTTGGCAGAGGGGAGAGAGAGAGAGACAGAGAGAGAGAGAGAGAGAGAGAAGGTATTTTTAGTAAAGAGAATTCAAGTCCCCTAAAAAATAAAATATAATTGATGTGTGCTCTGAACATCAGACACACCCATCTCTTAAAATTTCCAAGAAAGAAATCCAAATCAAAGTCTTCTCAGAGGACACTGTTGTTCCCACTCCCTGGAGGGAGGCTGGAAGGAGAGGCAATGGGGGGGGATGGACCAAGTGGAATGACAGGAGAAGGCTCAGAGGAGGAAGCTAAGAAAACACATGTCTTCACCACACAGGGATGAACTAAGTTCATAAACCCAGTGATCTCCATTGGATGTCTGCAGGTGTTCTCCAGATAGTCTCAGAGAAGAAAGGAATGAAGCTTCAAGCAATGGAATTAGAGAAAGCTGGGATGCGGAGGAGACCACTACAAACCCCTCTCACCGTGGTGTCCAGATCTGCTCAGGAACACAGAAAGGTCAGCTATGTGCCAGTGAAAGCACAGAAGGGCCTACAGGGATGGGTGGGAAAGGGTGATAGGGGCACATGGTGACCGTGTTCAGAGGGTCCAGCAAGCATGTGCTGCAGAGTAAAGTTCAGTGTCCAGATTTTCTCCAGCAACTCCATCAGTCAGAACTATAGGAATCACCATGAAACGTACCACGGACTTTGGAGAGGAAAAGGCTCAACACAAGTGTTTCAAAGTAACTCCTATACTTATATGCCCATCTTGGGTGGAGAAAAGGAGTCTCCTGGCTGCCCATGAGAAACCTGATATGCAAATAGCCATAAAAATCTTCCAAGCTCTCAGAACCAGTGAAAGAAAGAGTTGGATTCCAGTCCTAGCTGGTGTGGTTTGGTTGGTTGGAGCATCGTCCCATAACCAGAAAGTTGTGAGTTTGACTCCTGGTCAGAGCACACACCTAGGTTCTGGGTTCATCCCCAGTCCTGGTGCCTACAATCCCCAGTCTGGGCAGGTACAGGAGGCAACCAATCGATGCTTCTCTCTCCCATAGATGCTTCTCTCTCTTCCTTCCTCTCTCTCTAAAAGCAATGAAGAAATGTCCTTGTGTGAGGATTAAAAAAGAAAAAAAAGAAAGAAAAAAGATGTGTTTTGGTGAAGAAGACACATTTTAGTGAAAAAGGTCACGGCTTCTGGGCACAGGGGTGAGCTGACCTACAGAGGGGACTTCACAGTCACCAACTCCATGGCCCCACAGAATATGGGGACCTGAGAATTGGCCTGCAATATGTGGGTAAGAGAAAAACAAAAATGTGATCAGCAAATAGACTGCAGTGTGATGCAGTGTCTTCAATGGATACATCAGGTGGAATGGCGCCGGTCACAAGTGACTTTCTTTCCCCTTCATTTCTAATAGTGTTGCAGACATAAACCATATGTCCACATATCTATCAAGTCATCCTCCCCAATCATCATAGCTATGTACTTATGTCTGGACATCACTCTAGTTCTCCAAGGAAAAACAAGCACATGATCCTGTGGGACAAATTTCCGGACCTTTCCTAAAAAGGATTGTGCCATACATAACCTGGTGACACTTATGCATACACTATCCAGATGAAAAGGGAAGGAGAGAAGAATGGGAAGAAAAAAGAAAGAATAAAAGGGAGGAAGGAAGAAAATAGGAAGAAAAGGAGGATGCTGTTTCTAGCTGGAGATTTAATGTTGCTTTATTTCTGTTTTAAGACTAAATAGAGCAAAATTCATGACAGTTGTTTCTTTTAGAATGAAATTATTAGACTATGCAAAGTCTGGAGAGCAAATAAAACATACAAAAGATGATTTCTCTTTCCTTGCTGCACAGTCTGTCCAAACCAGTGACTGCAATTTCAAGGCAGGGCCTGGGAAGCAGCAATCCATATGACAAGCAGCAAGGCCTAGCCCACTGGGTACAAAAGATTAAAAATAATAAGGAAAAGGGGAAATCCATATAAAAGAGGGTAATCTCAGCCCTGGGTGCACAGGGGAATAACTTTTACTTAAATAAGCATAGAAAAGTGGGGTTACAGCATTTGAGACCCACATAGTGCAGCCCAAGGTGTCAGCAGCAATGTCACTGGACTCCATCCTGACACCTGGGAACAGCCGGGGGTGCCTCTCCACCTCTGGCCCCTCCATTTCCCAGTTAGACCCTGCCTGCCCCTGGCTGCTCCTCTGCGCTGCGTCTCCTTCCCTTCCGTTACCTGGCCAGCCTCTAATATGTTTTTTCTCAGTGTTCACTCTGTAATGATCCCTGTCTCCTACAAAGGCCACAGTGTAAATGAGACGTGACACCACTGCAGTGAGGCAGTGTTTAAATTGAAATATTATAGGAAGGGCAGCACACTGCAGACCTTTGATGTTACAGCCCATGTCTCAGAGGGGAGCTGTGAATACAGAAGCCATTGTCGACGGCACAGAGTTCGTCGTCATTTCCAAGAGGGAGAGGAGAGAGCAGACAGAGTCAATAAAAATAATTCCAATTGGGTAAGCAGAGCAGGGGCTATGAGCTCGCAGAGCTGGTCGTCTGGCCCAGTGGCCTCTAGCTTTGGAAAATACAGCCAAGGGGGATCATTCAGCTGCTCTAAAATGGCTCAAATACATTTGTGCAGGATGGACACATGGCAGTCTTTTTTGTTAGAAAAACAAACACACATATATAAACCATGAATGAAATGACTTTATCAATTAAATCATTAAAAATGTTTGAAAATGACCCGTTACTATACACGTAGCAGAAGTCTCCAAGACGATGAATTCTCCCCCACCCAGGAGCAGGGCAACCCAGTGATGCGTTTCGTGCCTTTGCACTTAGTTCAAAATGTGTTGAAGGTTACTTTCAATAAATATTTAAAATTGTTCATAAGTGAAAGAACAGACTTGCTCACAGATGACATGATCTTATATGGAGAAAACTCAAAGTATTTTTAAAAAACTGTAAAACCAATAAATGAATTAAAATAAAATATTTTTTAAAAAACTAATATCAATAAATGAATTGCAGAACACAAAATCAACACACAGAAATTAGTGACAAAATGAAAAGAAAATTAAGACGACAATTCAATTTACAATAGCATCAAACCCAATAAATAGCTCAAGAAATAACCTTACCAAGGAGGTAAAATATTTATACATTCAAAACTATAAAAATGTTGCTGAAAGAAACTAAAGACGCAAAGGGAAGACCTGCTGTTTCAATAGACCGGAAGATTCACTAGCAAGAGGTGACACAACTCCAGGTGACCTAACGATTCAGTAAAATTCCTATCAAAACCCCAACAAAAATTTGTTTTTGCAGAATTTAAAAAGCTATCCTAAAACTTATATGCAACCTCAAGGGATCATGAACAACCAAAAAAAAAAAAAAAAGACAATGTTGGAAGCTTCACACTTCCAGATTTCAAAATTTAACCACAAAGTTACAGTAATCAAAACAGTTTGATAGAGACATAAAGATAGACATACAGAACAGTGGAATACAGTAAAGAGTCTAGAAATAAACCCTGTGAGAAAAAGAGTAGATAAATTGGACCTAAAGAACTCAATCATCAAAATTAAACATTTGCGCATCAAAGAATACAATTAACACAGTGAAGGTCAGCTCACAGAATGGAAGAAAATGTTTGCAAATCATGTATCTGATAAGGAATTAATACCCAAATATATATATAAAAACTTCAACTAATAACAAAAACCCAATTTTTAAAAATGGGCAAAGCACTTGAATAGACATTTCTCTAAAGAAGATATATAAATCATCAATAACACATGAAAATATGTTCAGCATCACTGATCATTAGGGAGATGCATACCAAACTGCAATGAGTTCACCCTCATTAGGACGGCCAGTATTTAAAAAAAAAGTATGGGTGAGGATGTAAAGAAATTGAAACTCTTATTTACTGTTGGTGAGCGTGTACAATGGTCTAGCTGCTGTGGAAAGCAATATGAAAGTTCTTCCAAAACCTATATCTAGAACATCACGTGGTACAGCAATGCTACTTCTGGGCATGTATCCAAAAGAAGGAAAGTGGATAAGTATGTAGAGAGTATATAGTCTGCAGGAAGGGATAAGTCATCATGGCTTGAAATCTTACAGGAAGCATTTTTTCCATTGTTATTCTAAGAAGTTAGAATATTTTGTTTTGCTTTTTCATAGAACTGAAGGATTTGGAATATGTTGAATTATCTGACTCAAACAATAGATGGCCATGAACTGTTTCTCCCATACCTGGAAGGATGCAGAGAGTTAACCAGACTCTCCAGTGCCATGTCAATCTCAGAGGGCAGCTGGAGTAAACTAAAACCCAAAAGTCAAAGTCTGGCTTTTGCCTGTGGGCTAGAGAGTGGAAAGTCAAGTGGGGCAACACAGACCTAGTTGAACAGTATGGCTAGAAATGAAGCAACTCCTGTCCTGCAACTGTTCGCTTTATACTAAGTAAAAAAAAAAAAAAGCAATAAACCAAAAATCCAAGACTTTCAGTCCTGCTGCTGCCTTTTACTGTCTTTAATTGCGTCGTGTAGAAAAGAAGATGAAGAAGAAAAGAAATTAGGCTAATTATAGCAGTGTTTTCCATTTCATTGGGATGTTATAAAAGTAAAATGAAATAATGGACATAACAACACTTAAAAGTGATGCACAATGGATTATTCATTTCATTACTAAATAATATATCTGATCCAAGAATATGATTGTCCAGAGTGTCTTTCTATCTCCTAAAATTATCCCACAATAAAGGAAATGTAAGTGTATTCGGAGGACTAAGCTGACAGTGTTCTCTTAGACTATTGCTTTTCCCATGGTGTTTTTAGCCCATGAAATAAGTTTTAGATTTTTCTGTGTGGGTAGTGATAGAATAGATACAAAAAACACGGTGGACACATTTCTATACCATGTAGATGTAACCTCTCTGAGTGCCCTAGATTCTGCCATATACTGAAGAAAGCACATGTAATTCTGATGCCAGAACAGACCCTTACTTTCCCTACCCCAACTGTTTCCCCCTGATTGTTGTCTCTATTAGAGGCTGGATTGGGTTAGTGCTTCGAACTGGAATACAAGCTCCTCCCTTTCTATGTTGGCCAGGGACCACTGGTGAGGGACAAGGGGTTGAGGTTCAGGCTCACTCACCACCTTAGTTTCTTGTTTTATATATTGGGCTTCTGATTAAAACATTTAAAAATATAAAAAGTTATACTGCTTTAGTGGGAGAAAGGTGGAGAGATTCAGATAGTAATTGTTCCGCTAGTATCAGTTGCTTGCTTCTGTGCTCCCTAGAAAAGCCATCTTCGGAGCACCTGACCATGACTAAAAGAGGAGAATTAGAGTTCCTGAAATAAACTGAACAGGATCTGAAATTCTCTTTACGTGAGGCCAAGTCTTCCCTCTCATCTCCAGCACAAACTTAAATAACTAAAATAAGCTGAACCATTCTTAGAGTGACTTTTCTGTTATCTGACTTACTACAAAGTGCAATTCACTGTTGGTGGCTTATTCAAACCTAAAAGGGGTGAAATATCATTTTTCCAAGAAGTGATACCATTTCCATTTCTGGAAAAATTGATCATCAGTTAGCATATCACTTAAAATATGCAGAACATCCTATTTCTGAAACTTTCTAAATGGTGTCACAATTATTGCAACCTCTTCTAAAGAGTTGGTGTTATTAAGGTGATATGTCTTAAGGGTGACCAACAGTTCTGGTTTGCTCCAGACTGACGGGATTTCCTGGGATGGGCCACAATTATTGTTAAACCTGGACAGTTCTGAAGGTCGTGGACATCCTCTGTGTCTGTCAGGTGCATGTCATCTTAAGTGATTCATCAACTCATCCCCTAAATATTCAGTGACTGACTCTTGGGTGCTTAATCAGTCCCAGGGTGTCCCTGGTATGATTTCATGTGGAGGGTTTGCTATCTAGATTAACTACAAAGCCAGGTAGGGAGTGATTAAGACCCTTAAGGACCCCTGCATCTGCAAGTCTTGGAGCTGAACAGCAGAAGCAATTGTTACCAGGAAGAAGCATGGGAAGCCACGTGGCCACTGGACTCAGATTAGTCAAGCATGGGATATTTTTGAACAGGTGGGAGAGGTGTTCAAGAAAAGGAAAAGTGTGAAGAAAGACAAAGAGACAGTGATGTTTCTTTAGTTTACTTGTAATCACCACATTTCAACACTTTCGCACACTGATATGGAACCCTTTTTTGGACACCCACAGACCCACAAACATTTACAAGGAGTTGTAGCAGCTTCAGAAGCCAGGTGTGCTCATGTGCCATCAGTGTCCAACAGTACTGACTGCGTCTTTGTAGTAAACTAGGCTTTGGAGATAACTGCAGTGAGAAGTTAGACCGAGTCTCTTCCTAGTGGAATTATCAAAACGGTAGAGCCAACTAGAAATAAACAAGAAGGCAAATGAAGAAATGAGGTGACCTTGTTTTATCTGTGCAAAGAAGGAGAACAAGCCAAGTAATAGCAGAACAAGTGATGAGGTGGATGGAGGTGGATGCGCCCATATGAGATAGAGGAATCAGGGACTGCTTCTTCCCAGGAGGAGAGCCAGGAAGACCAGAACCAAGGAGAGGGGCCCTTCAGGTGAAAGGACCTGCTGTGCTAAGGCCCTGAGTGAGAGTAAGCAGGTCTGCTGAAGGCAAAGGTAGCTGGGAGCCAATGACAATGGATATGACCTGAGAGGAAGTTGAGAGATCGTGGGAGGGGACAAGCATTAAGTAGAGATGTGACTTCTAGTTTAGTCTTTGGAAGGTTTTAGGAAGAGAAATGATATGGTTCTGTTGTCTTTTTCAGATAACCACTTCACATGGTCACTGGAGAGTGGACAGGATGGTGGCGAGAATGGGAGCCATGGAATCATGCTACGTGTTCAAATGAGAAAGTTCTTTGATCCAGACACGAGTGAACAAAGATGGTGGGCAGCAGCAGGTACCAGAATAATCTCCAAACATAGAGTTTGAAGGATGTGTGATGAGATAGAATGAGAGTAAAAATAATGAGAAAAATCCAGGTTATCTCCAAGGTTTTTGAGATAAGCAGTTGGTGAGATGCAGTGGGGGAATTCCAGGGAAGGGATGAATTTGGGGAAGAGATCTGGGTCAAAGATTCCACTCAACTCATCCTACCAGTGCCCAAATTGAGATGACAAGGGGAGAGTTGGCTTTGATTTTGGAGAGCTACATGTAGATGGTGATAGAACCATGGGGTGGGTCAGATCCCAAGGGCTTCTAGAAATACTTGCATAGAGAAAAAGGTATGAGATTAAGCTTTGGTTCTTCCAGGATGTAGATATCACTAAGAGAGAACGTGGTTAGAAACAGAACCAAGAAGGAGCAGAGGTTACCATCATATGAAACTGGGGGAGGTGGGGTGGGGTTGTGCTGGGAAGAGAAGAAGGGAGTAATCTGCTTGCTTTTCATCCCCAGTTCCTCCAGTCACTGATTACATGATGTTGGGTAGGATTTTTCTAACTCAGTCTATGTAACTATACATACTTTAAAACATTATGAGAAATTAATAAGATACTGTGCAGAAACACTCAGAACAGAACCTGGTACAGAGAAGGCACCATTCCAGGTTCACTCTTGGTACCAGCAATGACAAAAGTACTTTTTCGTCCATCTTCTTTTGCATTGCCTGTGTCCACAGCTGATTAGGGTAAGTTAAAGAACTATTCATTCTTCCATCCCAGGTGTCTATTTTCCTAACAGGAGGCCCGCTTCTACCATTTGGATTCAGACTCAGGTTGGGCATTAAAATAATGTTGGCAGTAAGCACACTCTGCTGGCTTCCACAGAAAACTCTTGGTGGTCTCTGAAATGGCTGAGTTTTACTTATTCCACTCCATTATATGTTTATAAAGAGTTACCACATCTATGCATATTGAGGCCTCAGGAAAATGTTTATTGGATGGGCTTCAATGAGTTGTATTAGTTTTCCATGCAACAAATTACCACAAACTTAGTGCCTTAAATGAACACAAATTTATTATCTTACAGTTTGGTATGTTAGAGATCCAACAAAGGTCTCAATGGATTAAAATTGAGGTTGTAGCAGGGTTGTTGTATTCGTTTTTGAAGGGTCTAGAATACAGTACATTTTTTGGCTTTTTTCAGATCCTCAATGCTACCCACCCACATTCCTTGGCTGGTGGCCCCTTCCTCTGCAGTGCAGGTCAGGCACATAATTTCTCAAGTTGCATTATCCTGGTTTGTTTCTGTTCTCATATCTATTTCTCTCTCTGCTTTCTCTTCCACTTTTTTGTGATGTCACTAGAGCCACCAGATAATCCAGGATCATCTCTTTATCTCAAGAGCTGAGATAATCACTTACCTCTGATTCAATCACCTTGATTTAATCTGCAGCCTTTACTCTCCTTTGCCACGTACTACTCACAGGTGTTTGGGTGAAGATGTAGACACTTTCTGGTGGGCCATTAATCTGCCTCAGTCAATCTTGGAACTATATGCAAAGTTTACCAGGTTTGTGAGTTTGAAAGTTTTTTTTTTCCTGGAGAGAAAATCCATAGCTTTCAGAAAAGTATCAAAGTTAGTGAACCAAAGCAAAAATTAGGAACACACAAAAGACACCTGTCCACACAACAGCAGGGTGGGCATCTCCCACCCACTCATTATATTAATTATTGAGCATTTGCCATCAATCAAATATCATCTGTCAGAGCAAATCAGTGTCCAAGTTTGCTCTCCATCAGGACACCGAAAAGGCCCATCTTTTCCCAGATTGAGTGCCATTGCCATGGTACAACCTATCTCACATTTTCCCTGGAACTTTCTGTGATTACTAAGTTTTAGAAAAAATAAACAACACCATACATATCAACTAATCTGACTTTGAAACCAGAGACCAGCCAAATGACAAGCAACCCTGTCTCTGTTTTTACACAAATAGTCATTGTTCGCACTTGTCATTGGTTTTCTGTGAACCTCGAGCTTATGTATACAATGCAGAAAGCTTGTCTTTAGTCTGCCAAAGTGAGTAATTGAGAATGGACTGTGTTGATTTTGACTATTCTCTGTGTAAATGTTGTACTGGTCAGAGACAATGGAATCCTATTATATACCCTGTGGTCTTTCGCATCCTCAATCTGCCATCATTGCCTTATCCACCCAGAGATAAAACAAATCAGATAAAAGTTGAATGCACTGAAAACTTGTTGACTAAAAGGTTATTGCCTTATCTAAATCAGGTGACAGAAATGGAGTCTATTTAACAGAGGACATATCTCCGATGACAAAGGTAACTTTTTACCCAAAATACTGTCTAGTGCCAACATCATCATTCACAAGAAGCAAATGCTGGCTTCCTCATAAAGTAATGGAACCGAGGGAAGTTCGAAGGTGAACGGAAGTCACACTCTCACAATTTGCAACAGAGTCAAACGAGCCACGGGGAAGTTGAATGATGTTCCACAGTCGCAGGGATCGCTGCACATCAGCTCTTTTAGACATCCTTGTCATGTAACTTCCTCCGCTCTGCTGTGTGAGGGTTTTATCAGTAACTTCCTTTCAGCATCTTGACTCATTGGGTTTGCTGTAGGCTCACAATCCACATGCAGTTTAACAGTGGGGTGGGGAGGGGTCAGAAAAATGTCCCTATTGACGGTCTGTTTCTGGTTGGCTCCTGGATCATATAGTCTTACTCATGACATGGATGCCTCACATTTTCTTGGATTTATGTGCATAGTTTGCTTTGAGGGAAGAAAACAATCCAATCCCCTCCATGCTCCAGAATATAACAAATGCTCTCTATGCTCCCTAATGGCACCACCCAACTTGCCCTTGGAATGCAGCAGCCCCTGATCATGATACTAAGAGCTGGATAGGCAAACAAACTGTGGTTGGACTCTCAGAATTTTAGGATAAAAGTTCATGTGCTTAAGACTATGAATCTCCTCTGCGTGGAGCCTTCGAGGACTCCAGCATCAAAACAGATGACGGGGCTGACGGGTGCCTGCGCCCGCAATGAACCACTTTGTGCAGAAGCAGCTGGCACCTCACCTGTTCCCAGCCTATCTGAAGGCTGGAGAAATTCTGCAATTTAGCAAGCAAACTTAAGTCATTATTAGAAATGACAGGGAAACCTGATGAAATTGTACTTTCAATTGGAAAACAAAATTGCAATCAGACCAACATGACTTCCTCCTGGTCTGACCATGCTAATGCCAGCCGAGACATGGGCAAATGTATTTAAAAGTCATCATGGAGCATTACTGTGCGATCTCCTTTCACTGGCCCTTATTAATATAAAACTTCAATTTGCATGTAAATGTGGTCAACTTTCATATCATCAAAATACATGAGGCCTGGGAAAGTAATGAATTGAAGTTGGATGCAGCAATTACTGACGTTTATAAAGAATTTTAAAGAGGTCAGTCTAGCCTGGGCTGAGAAAATGAGGAAATCAACAGGGAATATTGTCAATATAGCAGCCGGGGGAGTTGAAGTCAGTCCCAGGTGTTGGGAGCGAGATGATGATTAATAGACAGGGAGCGACTCGCCTCTCACCCAGAAGGGCTCAGCCAGACCCCGGGCTGGGACATGGCATGAAAGGTTCTTGCCGGGTCCCCTCTCAGCTGCCTGGCGGGAAGTCTAGGGGGAGTCAGTAGCGAGTGTTTATGAGCCGGAGCAGCGCTGAAGGTTTAATTGGGCTCCACATCCTTCAGCTCCTTCAGGAGTGGAGATGCAGTTTAACCTTTTTTCCACCTCAGACACTGCAGAGCCACGGGATTTTAATAAGGCACTCGCCTGACGGCTTGGCTAAACATTGACTTAGTTGCTAAATTGAGTTAAACTGCCTTAGTGCGTTGTAATGGCAATTTATAAGTTGCCTGAATTTTTTTAACAGGAAATATTTATCCAGGGCCCCATGTTCCATAAATCCTCGGCCACATGGCATGATTGGGGGATTTTCTTTGTCTATTTGTACAAACAAGTTAACAGGCAACATAATTTTAAACACGCCTGGAGAAAATCAATGCAAAGATAGAATACTGCTCTAATTTTGGAGTATTTTATTGCACATTAAGCAGGGTCGGAGTATCTCTTTTGAGCGTGCCAACAACATTTGCACAGTGTGAAATTTCCAGTCTGGGTCTCTCACGACTAGGTTTCCAAGAGGGACAGAAATGACCTGGCCTCCTGCTGAAAGGATGCTGACACAGGGTCCAGGTGGAGTGCTCCGTCTGCATGGGTCACGTGCCAGCTGCAGTCTTTATCACTTTCCATCTGTTCTTTGCATAATCTCACTTTGGGTTTCTTCCCTGTTATGCAATTTAAGAGGCATCTACAAACCTATTGTAAATACAGAGCACCTTAGAACTACATAACCTTTATGAAATCAATATGTGTGTCAGCGACTTTTATTAATTACTTGGTTCAAGGGCAAGCCTCTGTGTCTGGTCCTCCCAGATGCAGTTTGGTGGCTTCCCCATTGGGCAGACATGGGTCTCTCTTGCACCAAATTCCTCATCCAACATCCAGTTATTTCTATATCCATTTTCTCTATATTTCTTTGTTATTATTTCTCTCTTGCTGAGAGTATAAATAAATATGGATGCGCAGCCTCCAATAGAGCTCCACAAGCATATATTTGCATTTACATATGTATCTACTCTGATCAAAACCCAGATTCAGGTACTGTTACCATCAGCGTTGGGAGTAGGCAAAGTACAAGTCTTTAAGGGCAGAGTTGCCACTTGTGCCACCCTAATCAGCACCATTTACACCCTCCAACTACAAGTAGTTTTTAACTACTTTGAAGAAAGCTCTTTTCTTCCAGTTAATAAGCAAAGTTACTATTTCCCCAGAGCTGTGGTAAATGGATAGAGTCAGGGATACTTACGGAGCAAGAAAAGATGAGCCCAGTACTGAGAACAGCCTTCCAGCCTGCACTGTGGGTGCATGAGCCTGCAGGAGTTAGCATTTTCCTAAGGCTTTAAAATTGAGCACATGTTTTTCCATACATATAATCCCATAACTTATATATTAATGCATTTTATTTTATTTATTTTTATTGAAATATAATTGATGCAACACTGTGAGTTTAAGGTGTACAAGATGTTAATTTGACCCTTTTATACATTGCAATATGATAACCAGCTAACTTCTCTATCACATTACATAATTATAAATTTTTTCTTTGGTGAAAACAGTTAAGATCTAGTCTCAGCAACTTTGAAGCTTATAACACGATATCAATGACTATAATTGCTATCCTGCAAATTAGATTCCAGGACTTGTTTGTCTACTTGTTTCAAGTTACTACCTTTACACAACATCTTACCTTATCCTGTGTCTCTAGTAACTACCATTCTAGTCTCTGTTTTTACTAGTTTGACTTTTTTTAGAGTCCACATATAAGTGAGATCATACAGTTTGTGTCTTTTTATGTCTGACTTAGCATAATACCCTCAAGTCCCATCCATGCTGTTGCAAATGGCAGGATTTCTTTCTCTTTCATGGCTGCATAACATTTCATGTATATATTACATCTTCTTTATCTGTTGATGTTCAAGGTTGAGGTAAAATGTGGCTATTGCGAATAATTCTGCAAAGCACATAGGGGTATAAATATCTCTTCAAGATACTGTTCTTAATTCCTTTGGGTATTTATGCACAAGTGGAATTGCTAGATCATATGTAGTTCAATTTTTATTTTTTTAAGGAACTCCATACTGTTTTCCAGTCCCACTCACAGTGTGTAAGTGTTCCCTTTTCTCCA
The DNA here is from genome assembly GCA_028533065.1 of Trachops cirrhosus. NCBI lineage: Eukaryota > Metazoa > Chordata > Mammalia > Chiroptera > Phyllostomidae > Trachops > Trachops cirrhosus. The sequence goes on from CM052540.1 coordinate 163,341,252, forward strand.
CATCCTTGTCAATATTTGTTATACCTTTTTGATGATAGCCTTCCTAACAAGTGTGAGGTAATTATTTCATGATGGTTTTGATTTGCACTTACCTGATTAGTGGTGTTGGACATCTTTTCATATTCCTGTTGGCCATGCGCATGACTTCTTTGTAAAAAATGTATATTCAGGTCCCTTGACCATTTTTAATCAGGTGGGAAGAGAGAGCTTGAGGCCCATGACACACGGTGCCAATGCAGCCAACACCAGGCCCTGCAACGCCTTCTGAAACAAAGGCTCTGCTTTCTCCTAATGTGAGACTTGGCCTCAGGTGAGGCTGTGAGCACTGAGGGCGCTGGAGAGAGAGAGCTGGAGGGTAAGGAGAGACACAAATCCCCAAAGGATCTCGAGACTATGCCCCAGTGACCCTACTCAGGAGACAGTGAATATACATTTTCTTCCCTGACCCCATCCCCCACCCTCTCCTATACAGTGAAGGGGAAAGACTGGATTATCCCCAGGGTTACCACCCAAGGGTGTCCCATGAATGGGCTCAAATCTCAGCCTGACACTTGTCTTTTTTGGCTTCTTCCTGTTCTCCCCTGTGTGGGTCATGAAACCCCTTTGGTCCCATGCTGTGAGATTCAGACATACTCACCCACCCTGCCTTGGCCAGCTGCCCCGTGCCCCCAGCTTTCAGGAGTATGCATGTCCCACCTACAAAGCAAGTGTCCCATGTAGGTAAGCGTACACTCAGCAAAGACCACATCAGTAGCTCCCTGTTCCTTCAAACTCCACTGCTCCTGCCCATTGCAGCCCCACCTAAGGTCTTCCAGTCAGGAATTCTGTTGTCTTTTGGATAAACATAATTGGAAGGTAATGATGCTTTTTATAAGACAAAATATGACAATTGCCTACTGTGTATCATATTTGCTTTGAAAATCTAAAGAAGAGTTTCTGCCTTCCTTAAGCTGTGTGATGTGTATTGCTTTCCTTATTTTATTTTATTTTCTACATTGATAGCTATAATCTATAATTTGGGACTTACAAAATCATTTTTGTAACACAGAGGAATTCAAGACTGATACTAAAGTTCAATCAGAAGGGAACAGTGCAGGAAGATCTAATCTCTGGGAGAATCATATTGATCTGGAAGATCATTAGATTTCTGTAATTTTTTTCTCTTCACTAAAAAAACACTAATTGTTAACACCATTAACTCAAATAAATCAATCAATCAGTTGTACTGTTATAAAGAAGTGAAAAATCCATTCAACTTGAAATCATTTCTTACATTTTAAATGCATGCACAGTTGCAAACTTGAAAACATTGCCTGTACTTGTAACATAGCATTTTTCCTTCTTTTTTTTCTTTTTAATTGCTTTGGGAGAGAGAGAGAGAGAGAGAGAGAGAGAGAGAGAGAGAGAGAGAGAGAGAGAGAGAGAGGCATTTGTGTGAGAGAGAAACATTGATCAGCTGTCCTGTACATGCCCCAACAGGGAATCAGTGAAACCTGCAACCTAGTTATGTGCCCTGACTAGGAATCAAACCCTCAGTCTTCTGGTGTATAGTATGATGCTCCAACCAATTGAGCCACCTGGCCGGGGCTTGCCTTATTTCTTAATAACATCTCCTTTGCTCCAGTGCTTCTAGGTTACATAAATCACTTGGTTTGCATGTACAAAGAAGAAGTTAGAATATTGATGCTGTGGCTAGAACACAGCAGAAGATGATGTTTCCATTAGGTGCACAGCACAAAGTATAGGCTGAAAATTGTTTAAAAATCTCTTCCTACTGAATATGTGTTACTGAGGTCAGCAAATCTAGCCCCTGTTCATACCTCTTCTAGTGTGATAATCTAAGGCCTCAAGGAACTAGTCAAATCTGTGCTCAGTCATTGAAAAAGGAAGTGTAAATTTAAGTCCTATTTCTTAAAGAATATATAAATAATCAAAAGTTGTCCAAAGCCACATTGAACTTTGGCATAGAAATCTGACCACTAGGTTCTTAAGTTTAGAATGGAAGATAACAAATGTCACACCTTTTTTTCAAGACTTCATAATTGAAATCTATGTAAATATACAGTTAAGGAATTTTGTTTCCCTAATGTGGTCACTAGAAATAATTGTTGAATCTCATGCTAGGTCAACATTGGGCGTATTTAAGTGACTGAGTTGTACTGTAATCATTATCTTATTTTTTTCTGATTTCTGTTTTCTTTTCTTCTTACCTCTTTTGTTCACAGATCTACATCCGTTTTTATTCTGTGAGGAGACAAGGGTGAGCAGACCTGTCCTGGGTTCTAGCAGTGGAGGAACAGATCCCGCTCAGTAGCTAGAATACAAAGCTAAGTTTATTGTGCAAGCAGGGGAAAGATTCTTAAACACAGTGTGGCTTTTGGGGATTGCAGATGAACAGAGGCTGCAGTAAAGGGGCCATCCAGTGACTGGGCTGATTCTCAGAGGCCAGTTTATTGGAGTTAGGCTCTTCCCAGTTAGCTAGTATTTAGAAATAAGAAGTCGCTGCTGGTGGTTTGGCTTTTGGAAGCGTGTGCACTGGACACAAGGCATCCCTGCTGGATGGCAAGTGTTTAAGCAGGATCTGGGCTCCATTCGTAGAAATGTCCCTGGGATGACAGCACTCCTGTGCTCAGAGTGACAAAGGTACTTCTTTTCCTGGAGTGCCAGAGCTCTTTATGTGTTGTCAGCCTCTCCTTTTGGGTATTCCTGGCTAACACTGCAGAAGACACCACCAAGAACCATCCAGACCCACGCCACTGTTGTTGATTTTTCTTGAAGATGATATTCTATTTGAAATTTCCCGGGTTTCAGTTCACGTACTCATCAGCCTGATTTACCCTACCCAGGTCTGGTCTTTAAATTATGTGCTGAATTGTCTGATAGAGGAATAACCACACAGAAGTATTCATCAAATATTAAAATACTGTAAGTACTAAAATGAGAGGGAGATTATGAGTTAATCCAGGGACAACATGAAGGGGAAGCAATGGCTTAAATTACCCCTCAGTTGGCTAAAACAAATGTCAAGACTGGTATTATCCCTAAGTATTTGGGCTAAAAGTTTCAACTGATTTGTTGTCTTAGCCAAAGTGACAGGCAAATTTTTGACAACCGCCTTGGTTATGCAAGGTCCTATTGGCAGGATCACTCTTTCCAGGGGCTGCTCCAACCTGATGTGACTGGTACACCAGGAACATTTTATCTCTAGAGATTCTGCTTAGGGAGACAAGGTCCCTGAGGGTATTGGAGAGGCATACACCTGCCACAATCTGTTAGCTCCACAGAAAACACCCAAGAATTCTCTAAATTGGTTGCATTAGCAATTACTCGAGAGTTGACAGAGAGTGAAGGTATGATTGTTTTTATAGAGTCTATGTGGAAGCAGCTTATTGACAGTAGTAAGGGGAGCTGATAGCTGAGAACAGAAGCAAATTTACCTTAAAATCCTAAAAAGGAAAATATATCCAAAAACACATGGAACAAAGTATGCAAGGTGATGCACAGTCATCATGGGTTTTTAGGAAATATGGAAAATGTGTAGCCATAAGCTTCGGTGGAAGCCACCTGTCTCACTTACTAGTTTCCTATTTCTATGCTAAGCAGTGGCTACAAACTCAGCAGCTTGAAACAATGTAGATTTAATATCTTACAGTTCTAGAGCTCCTCCAAAGCCTGAAAAAGGTCTTTCTGGGCTAAAATCATGTTGGCAGGCCCATGTTCCTTTCTGGTGCCCATAAGAAGGCGTTTCTTTGATTTCTCCAACTTCTAGAGGTAGCTCACTATGTCATCTGTCCACAATGCTACACATGGGTACCAAAGACTTGACGGCTTATAAACAGCAGAGTTTATTACTCACAGTTCTGGAGGCTGGACGTCCAAGATCAGGGTGCCAGCGTGGTCCGGTGAGGGCCCCCTTCTGATTTGCCGACTCCTTGTATCTTTCCATGGTGGAAGGGTAAAGGGAGCTCTCTCACCTCTCTTTTGTAGGAGTATTAATCCCACATTCATGAACCTAATCACCTCCTAAAAGCCCTACCCCCTAGTGCCATAATATTTGGGGGCAGGATTTCCTTGTGTAAATTTTGAGGGAACACAAACATCCAGACTATGGCATCCATATTTCTTGACTCACTACACTTTACTATCATCAAAGCCAGAAATCCCATCATTCCAGCTTCTCCTTCTCTGATTCTGACTCTCTTGCCTCCCTCATTTAAAAGAGAAAGCCATTTTTGGTTATACTGGGCCCACTTGGATAACCCAGGATAATCTCCCTATCTCAAGATTAAATGCTAAGCAACCTTAATTCCATCTGTAAACTTAACCCCACCCCCTTGCCATGTAGCATAATACATTCATACGTCTAGGGATTATAATGTAGGCCTTTTTGAGGAGTATAATTCAGTTTACCATCTCATGAAGCAGATTCCTGCTTTTGAATTTACCAATCTGTACCTCCTCAGAGGCCAGAGAGATGAACTCCTCATAAACTTTCTAGTTTGCTATTGTGAAGAAGGGTGAGTTATTTGGGGCATTAGAATCTTCTAATATAATCTATATAACAATACGGATTTGGTCACTAAGGTAAAGGAAAACTTGAAGGTGAAGTCATTATAGAAAATCAATGTCATAATTGCAACTTGATAGCCTAAACTGCACTTTATCCTGTGGTTAAGATCCATGGTCATGTGTAAGACAAAGTACCTTTTACATTGAGTCAGTTGATATCACCCTGGTGGGGACAATCCTGGGTAGTGGCTGTAAGACTTCATAAAATGCATTATTAGGGTCAGAATGATTGTCTAATTCACCGGGTATCTCTACCACCTAAGATAGTGGCTAGCACATAGAGGATCTCAATTAAATTTGTTAACTAAACAAAAGAGCATCAGCTTTGGAGGCAGGCTGTTGGATTTGCACTAACTGCAATTCTAGGCAAGTTATTAACATCTCTGTGCCAGTTTCTCATCTGAAACTTGGGGATAATGAAGGAGTGCTTGAATGAATAAGTTACTTCATGTGAAGTTCTTAGTGCAATGGGGGCACTCCAGCAGGGTTTACTCCTACAATTCCCTCATTTAGATGTAAGTCCTGGAAGGTTGGGGACGGGGTAGGAAGTGACTGTTACTTTCATTTATGGCTGCATCCCCAAATCTAGACCAATGTCTAACACTCATATTGTAGACAATCCGTAAACACTGGTAGCATAAAATTCTTTGTATACAATCAAACAATTTTGTCTATGATTAAAGAATTTCTCTATTATATTTGTAGTCATAAAATATAATCAGTGTCCTACTTTACAAATAGCCCCATTTTTCAAAAGAAAGCTAGTTTTATTCCCTATAAACTGAGCTGTCATTATTCACTCTTAAAAAATAATGTTTGCTTCATTTTGCCTCATGTTTCTGGTATATTGTAAATATGAGATGCATATCATCTCTGAACGGATGTTTTATTTACTAAGGAAAAATAAAATAATTTTTAATTGTATACTTTTTTATTTTCCATTCTTAATGTACAAATTTGCATTGAAATAGTTTGTGGTGTTTTTAAAACATTAGTTTATTTATAACACTTCCCTAATGTCTGACTTACTCTTTAGAACTCTCATTATTCCAAAAACAAGAGAGTGTGAGGGTAGAGCACAGTCCAGACAGCATGGCTGGTTAACATCTGGGAACATCTGGGATCACGTTCCCTGAAGTCGAGATTTGGGATTGTGCAATTGCAGGATCGGGCCATGAAGAACCTCTTCATGACTGTTACACTCTAGCAAATTAATAGTACTTCAGTCTTTTCTTAATGCCATTTCTCTAAGTGTCCAGAATACAATTAAAGTCTCTCAATGTTTAGAAGTCTGATCATCCTACCCAAGAAAATGACATTATTTTCAAGAAGAATGGAAGGACAGTTCCCTAGCCCACCAGCTCAAGCTCTCCCAGAAACCTGGTCCCCCTGGCTTCATCTCCTGTGTCTACTTGCCTCCCAGCACTTAGAGTATGTTCAGCAACTAGTTAGTAAGAGGAGGAAGGAACAAATGAATGCAGGCATGAGCTCTTGTCCCATTCATGCAAATCTGGCTCCTCCTTTGTGGGGCACAGGCTGCTCACCCCCTCCAGGTCACCCACGCACACAGCACTGGAAGTGAGCTGTCCTGTGTTCTGACAGGCTCCGTGAGTCAGCCTTCATTGTTTCCCCTCAGATAATGTTTCTGGGGTTGCCCTTTGTCTTTCACTCACAGCACTGTGTCAACTGAATGGCTTTCCATTGTTTGGTGTATACGTGCCCTATAATTCTTTCTTGGAGCACCACACGCTCTTCATACAAATACAGGTGCCAGATTAGCGGGAACCTGGAAGCTTCCCAGCCCGTTCCCCTCTGACCAGCAGCCCCCTGAGTCCCAGCCATCATGACGCAAATGTTAATGAATGAGGAATGGGCAGATGACTTTCATCTCTCTGTTTGATGAGGACAGTGGCTCTGGATATGGGTCAGCTAGGCCATTTAGTTAAAACTTGGTGCTAATGAGACCAGGATAGAGACCTGGGCCCCTTATGGCCAATTAACTCTGAGCAAAGAGAAAAACCCCGTCCTGTGGTCAGAAGCTACTTCTTCAGCACAGTTAGGTATTCCATCAATGTGTGATGCTGACCCCAAAGGGGACCAGAGGGAATGGGGAGGGAAAGTTCAGTGCATGACACCGTCACAGCTCGGAAAAGCAACTAACAGCCCATGGGTGGTTGAATACGGGTTGGAAGATGTCTCTCTTTTTGGAAATGACAGCAGTAAGTCTCCTGAGCTATCAACAAACATTTTGTTAAGTTTGGTGTCCCAGTGAGAAGTAGCTCGAGAGATGGTGTTTCTAAACCTTTGACTTTACCTTTGTGGCTTTGCTGGCTACCCACAATATAAACTGTCTTTTGGATAATATTTGACTTTTTTGCCATCCATCATTTAACAGTCTCATAATCTCTTAGGTTCAGAAGGATCCATAAAGGTCACTTCTTTTAGTACGCCAACCCAAGCATAATTTTCCTGGAGACAAGCAGTGGCCCAATTTGCTGTGCAGGGTGGCTGGAACCAGAACAGCAGGGGCACCCACCTGGGGAAACTCCAGCAATGGGAAAGCCATGCTTTATGTCGGGAACTGACCTGTCTCATATATGTGGGGACCCTCCTCTGCATTCATTTCACATGTGAGAGTCCAAACCTACAAATAGAAACAGAATTTTTATTTCACAAAACCATCCTAAGGTGACTTCAATGCAGTTTTTCCCCAAGGTGCATGTATTTCTAAACCCTCTGCCCCCCTCCACCTGCGATTCACCCACCATTTCAAGGCACAACCCAACACGGGAGATACACCAACTGGGATTCCAGGACACATTGGTGTTTTCACCCCATGGAGTGAGTTCTGCATATGGTCTTGTTGATACAGGTAGACTCATGTTGTGTCAGATATTTCATTACCTTCCGTCTGAGTTTGTGGGCACTGGACACCAGGGCACAAACCAGGCTATGATTTTCAGGGATACAAACCTGGAGGGTCACGACTTTAACTCTTCAGTCTCCAGCATGCCTCCATGAAAAGTCTCTTGTCAGTTTAACAATATATTTACCACATGTCGGCATTGGGTTAAAGACACGTGAATCAAGTTCCAAGACATGCGTTCCATACAACTCCCAAGAAGGCATGCCTTAAACCAACAGATTTATAACAGTATGAGTGTATGCTCTTTATACACACAAGTGATATATAAGCTCACACAGATCTAAATATAGATAATATTTAACAGATTTAAAGAAAACCTATTAAATTATCCTCATGGTTTTAAGGAACATAAGAATACTGGTAGAATTTATTACAACTCACTATTTTTTATACCTCAGCTCTAGAGTTTTTATTCATTAGGTATGGGGCAGAACCTAGAAATTGAAATTTGTAGCCAGCTAATTTGAATCTAACCCTAGTTGCCTTTCAGACCACACTTTATAAACAACCTTTTGTAATGTAAGTTCATAAGATTCTTTGCTAAAAAAATTGCTCTATAATTAGCTTTCAAAAATTAATAGACTACATGAAGAAACCTCAAAATGATGTGTTTCCCCTAAATATTCTTAAATTCCAAACTTCAAGATAAAAACTAAATCATAATTTATGACGTAAGAAACTGAAGAAAGTTCTAATCTTTACGCACCTGGTCTGGCATGTCCTAAAACTTCTTGCTATACATGGAGGCCCACCCAGGTTTCAAAGCACCTACCCTGTTGTTCATTAAGGACTGATTACCAACCTGCGACTTGATCTGCAGCCCAGTCACCATGAAGGGCACCATGTGACCAGCGCACTGTGCAAAGATGAACCAGTCTCCTCCATCACTGCAGACTTCAGAGTCACCGAGAACGAGAACCAGCAATGATACCCTGTCCCATCAGAGAGGCATGTGGCCAAGGATTTTTCGCTTTGCTGTTTTATGTTGGCAAACTAAGTATTTGTGGTCATCTAAAATAGACTTGGGAAGGACTGGAGCTCTGTGCTGGTCCTGCAAGGCCATGAGAGCGCCCCATGATCTCCTGTCTCAATTTCATGTCCCCATAGAGCTTCGCACATCACGAGGTAGATTTCCCTGAGTCAAGCACTGGTTATAATTCTGCTTTTCCCTTTCTCTAGAAAAAGGGTGATTGCTGTCCTGCTTTTCAACAACCAATGGAAACCACTGAAGTCATGCTCCCCATTAAGAAAACATATTACAGGGTAAGTGTTTTACGGTTCTTATATGCCTAGGCAGAAGAGGAGTGGAATACCTTAAAGACAGCCTCCCAAGTGGGCACGGCAGCGCCTGCCTGCTGTTCATCTATCAGGGGTGTCCGACCTACAGCCCATTGGCTGCATGTGGCCCGGGATGACTATGAATGTGGCCCAACACAAAATCGTAAATTTACATAAAACCTTTTTTTTTTGCCCATCAGTTTTTGTTAGTGTTTGTGTATTTATGCGTGGCCCAAGACAACTCTTCTTCTTCCATTGTGGCCCAGAGATGCCAAAACATTGGACACCCTTGATAGATTCTGAATTTCCTGAGGGCAAAAAACATGTATTTTCATCTTTCAGTCCCAATTCTTGTCAAGATATGAAGATTTTCATAAACATTTTGGATGAATTACCCAATAGATGATCTACTCATTTGCTTTGCTTAAACCTATAAAACTACCAGAGATAAAAAGTGATTGTCACAGCTTGCTAACCTATCCCTGTTTGGTGCCTCCTCCACACCATCACAGTTGATGTTCCCTGGCACTTGACTCTTCTCTCCAGGATTCTCATAGGAATTCCTAAGATGGACCAAGCAAGAGCTCCTCTGGGAAAGAGACCATGTTCCTTTTTCCCCTGTAGCTCCATACTTCCCCCCAAAAGAACCCCTGTGCATTTATCCTGTCCTAATACGTTAAGAGGTGATGGTGTCTGAGTTCCTCTGGAACGGAACTCCAGTTCCCAAGGTTCTGAAGGGAAGTAAGAGGCAACTGATCTTGGGCCAAGTAGTTATCCTTTATGAAATGAGGCAAACAATTATGGAATTAGCTAGGAAGGGAATTTGGTTTTATAATAAAATTGCTCAAGTTGCAGGTAATATTAATTGTGAATAATTAAGCTCAGGATTTGCCATTTCCTTCATGCCATGAGTGAGAACAGAGCAAAGCTGCCCTTCAGCTCCTGGAGATGATGTCACCTAATCCTGCCCCTCCTCCTCCCTCTGGGGGTCACCAAGGCAGCACAGAATAGAGGAGTCTGACATCAGCATCTGAAGGATTTGAGCTTCATGTACAGTAAATATTTATTGAATGAATGAATACAATTTTTAATGTTATATAAATATCACTTCAAAACCTCTTTATTATTTCATGCCAGTGATACAAAATAAAGTATTTGACATTTGTCCAAAAAATTTCAAAGCATAACTTTTCTAAATGGTAAAATATGAACGTGTTTACACCTATTCTAAAGATGAACATTAATCCATGTCTCAGCACTCAGGTATAAGAAGCATTAAATGATCACAACTGGGTCTCCCACAAATGGTGAAACTTAAAATAATTTTCTTTGAGCTTTCATTAAATATTCAACAAATAAAAGCTTATATTATGCTTTTTTTCATTTATTCTTTTAAATTAATAGTCACAGGAATTCCTAACAAGAGCTTGTTGATTAAATTTGAATTCACCTCATAATAGCCACCTATGTAATCCCACTTCATTTTCTCCATCAGTCCCCTCCTCTGGGGACAACTGTGCACAGGAAGAGGAGAGAGGTGACCTTTTCCATCGACGTGTGTGCTGCAAGCAAGAGGTCCCATGGCCGACGTCAGAGATAGTTCATTCACCACGGACCTGATGAAGCGCTGCCCGGCAGCCCTGGAAGACCATACCAGCACGCTAATATGTTTGCTGAACTGATCAATAAGAAGATTGATAAGTCTTCTACCTGGTTAAGTTAGTCTTCTTATTGATCAGCCTAGCAAACATATTGCTTTTCCTGGGCAGCTTTCTCCTGCAGCTTCTCTGTCTGACCTCGACACCCCAGTTGTCTGGCACTATCAAGAAGAGAAATAGAACAACATTTTCTACATTAAATGCTTCCATTACATCAGGATCATCTTTGCCAGCAACAAATATCTCCTCCAGCTGAGGATTGATAGCTGGAGGTGCCTGACTAATTTTTCTGTGGGTGTTAGAATATTGATAATGATCTGGGTCATTCCTTGCTCACACTTAGCATGTAGATCTTAAATTAATAATAGTTATAAATGGAAGGTGGTAAGTGCCTCTGCAATTACAGCGCCCACAGGAAAGATGTTACAAAATAAGGCTCCAAGCAAAGCTAAATGAAAACCTGCACTAAACCAAAGTCTGTGCACAGCCAATTCCTGTTTGATTCCTTTTTCCTTCTTAAAGAAGGATGAAAAGCAGGGCAGAGGCAAAGGAACTTACAGAATGGAGAGGAGCCATCCCCACTTGAGAAGAAGGAAGGCAAGAAAACTCAACAGGAATACTTATTCTGGGATTATGATGCAATTCAGGGGACAGACTGCTACTGCACTGTCCACACCCACTCTAGATGATTTGGGGTAAGTCATTTCACCTGCCATCACCTGGCAAATCGCTCTGTGACCTTGGTCAATTACAGTGACCTGTGCCTTGGGATATTCTGAGAATGAATCATGGCATACCTCCAAAAGTTTCTAAAGGAAGAAAAGCTGAGTATGAAAGCAGAAAGCTCTGTTCTCAGGTGGGAGAAGAGCCTAGGCCTGGGGTGCAATCAAACCCCAGATATGATGTGTCACCTGCCAGCCCCAGGCTTGATGGGAGGGGACTACAGGCAGGTGTCTGGAAGCCTCTTCAGATACTTGGACACTTGAGGAAGTAATCTGGACAGCACCTTCTTGAAACAGATCTTAAAGACTTTGAAGAACATGCCGTATTGTGTGAAATCAGAATGTGGTGTTCCAGCTAGAGGACCCACACGAACAACACATGGCCAGAGAGCAGCGGGAGTGACATTGAGCTGTGATGGACCCGCCACCAGTCTAGGGCAGCCTGAGTGGAGGGGTCAACCAACCAATCGTGTATGCTGGGTACCTGCAGGAGTTGAAGCAAAATGCATGACTTTTGGTAAATGGATCATGGCATATTGGCAAATATTATCATGTTCCATATACAAAGAAGGTTATTATCTAAAAGAGAATTAAGTCTATTTCACAGGTGAAATTTCTAATGCACCTGTCTGGAAGGAACTAATCTCCATCAGATGGATGCTGGTGGGGGCTCAATTGTTAATGAAGGAGTAAGGACCACAGGTTTTCACTGGGTGCTGCTCACAGATCTTCAACAACTGCTCCTAGGAACGGCACGGATGCGGGTGCTCATTCCTGCTCGAACACCTGCCTCACATCTAGGACACATCCTCTAGGGACTGCTGTTAAGGATCGCTATCACTCAGTGTCAGAATTGACCCCCTGAATGTCCTCGACACTGACACCAGTGAGGCCATCAAGCTCCCAACAACTTCTGGGCAAGCCCCCAGTAGGGCATGCAAGTCAGGGATTGGAGGCCAGCCGTGTGCGGGCACTGGCTCAAATATACTCATAGAATTTGCCAGATTTAAAATTCAAGGGAAAAGAATCAGCAGATGAGAGTTGATCTGACTTTATCTCCTCCACCAGTCTTCCTTGACCCCTTCACATTGGGCTTCTCCCTCCCAGTCGTGTTATTTCTCTCATGTACTAGCCCCCAGCAGGCTGGCTTTGCTCTGCCATGGCCCTAGCGAAATGTAGGCTATGTTACCTACAAATGGTTTTTACAGGTCATTTAGTAATCTTGTGAGCATCTCAATAACAGTGTCTTTTAATCTTTATGTTTCTTAAAGATTTCACAGCACACGTCATAGTGGTCAGTAAATATTTGCTGAGCAATATTTGAACAAAAGCAAACCAGGCTCAGCTCTGAAATTTCTTACTTTCCTGTGATTTCTGGGTGCTCAACTTGGGTCCAGGTTTCTAGATTTGTTTTCCTAGAATCAAATATTGATGTATCCATGTGGATGGCTATTTTTGCTGGCTCAGAGATGCCTTTCATATTTTACATCAGCATATGTTTCCCAGTTTGGTCATTACTAGGTACACCTGTGTGAAGAAGGCCACCACCTTTCCACACACTGCAGGGGCAAAAGACCAGAGGCTAGTCTTACTCAAGGCTGCCAGACATGGGTGTGCAAATTGGAGGGACAGTTTGGCTCCCTGCACTGTGCCTAGTGTGAGGGGCTGAAGAGAACCAGAGGTGTTACTTGAGACTGCAGGCTCCAGGCAACCCCTCTGTGGTCAGAGTCTTGAGCATCAGGAACAAAATAAGCATTTCCATATCGAAGAGGGTTCTAGAACAGCACAGTTGTAACTTATGCACAGGCTCTGTCTCAGGAGGTTCATGCTGTGATTAGAAATTCTCTCAATTAGAATTTTCTAATACGTGGTTAGAAAATTCTCTCTGTAATTAACATTTGAATGCTGGAAAAGTAAAAGTCTGGGCATTTGTTTGAACCAAGAGATATTTATTCAGCCCTGGGTTGCTCTCTTTTGTAGTGATGAATATAGATTTCCTTTTTTTATTTATTAATTTGAGAGAGAGAGGGAAAGAGAAACATCAGTTTGTTGTTTCACTTATTTATGCATTCATTGGTTGCTTCCTGTACATACCCTAACAAGGGATTGAACCCACAACCTTGGAGCGTCAGAATGATGTTCTAATCAATTGAGCCAGCTGGCCAGAACACAAATACAGATTTCTTTAAACAGAAAAAGGCTTCCCATTATCAATTAGGAAGGAGGATAAAGGCAGTGGTTTGGGGACAAAGATGGTGAGAATGCCATTCACAGATGGAAGGAATGCGCTGCACAGGGCCATCACTGCAGCCGGAGATCTGCCACCTTTCAAGACCCAGATAATTCCATTCCACATCACTGAGCCTGTGTGCTCAGATTCTTCACCCCAGATCTGAACAAGAACGGCTCTTAGAACAAGTTCTCTGCCTCCTGTACCAGATTAAAAGGAAGGCGGCATCAACGAGCAGGAAGATGGAAGGTACGGTGCCAGTGTGGGTTTCAGCAGCGCCCCGTGACACTCCAGGCCACCTCTGTGGGAGGACCTGCCAATGCCACTGTGGAGAGACAGGCGCCATCCTTCCCCGACTGTCACTAAAGCCCTCGTGAGGCTTTTTCATTCAGGGAAATGGTGTCCCAACAGAGAGGAGCAGAGTGAATTGTATAAAACCCATTCTGGTGATAGATCCCTGATTTCTCACAACTGTTTTTGACTGACAGGCAGGTCCTTATATTCCTTTTATTTCTTCAAGTTAACTGAGGTTTTTGCACTTTTTGCTGAAAAGAAAAAATTTCCTCTTCTTGGCACTCTGGGAAATCTCTCTGCACAACATTTGTAACCAAGAGCTTGAGTGTTAGTCCTTTTTACTTGTCTTTTGTGGAATATCAATACTTTATTCTGAATCTGAGATATTCCTGGCGGGCCAAAAGTGAAAAAAAATTTAAAAGGAAGAAAAAACCTCTACTGTCAAGAGAAAAAGAATTCTGAATCTTTCCAGGGCAAATGTTGGATGTGATCCTCTTATTTCACCTTTAGATAAATTCTCACTTCAAGCAAAACTATTTTCCTTTGAAATTGCTGTTATGCAGACACATACCAAAATCACTCAAAAGGAATGTTTTTGCATTGGAATCATGTGATGTATTTAATGTATTCTCACAGTTGTCAACATGCTGGACTCCAAATTCCTTTCATTTCTGTGTGTTCTTCTTTCTATACTTTGGCATTGGACACCTGTCATTAATTAGTACCTAGTCTTAGATCAGTGGTTCTCTACCAGAGATGACTTTGCCAACCCTGTATGGGACTTACAATACCTAGAGACCTTTTGGTTTGTCACACTTGGGAGAGGAAGGTGCTACTGGCATTTAGTGGGTAGAGGCTGGGGATGCTATGAAACATCCTACAATGAATATGACAAGCACCCAGGACAAAGAATTACCCAGCCCTAAATATCAATAATGCCAAGGGGGAGAAGTCTTCCCTTAGATTAATAAGGACACACCACCCAGACAGCTCACCAAACCACTCCATTTGATACAAAACAGAGTTTCTAAGTTAACACATGTAATTTTAGAATACAGGATAAATGTCATGTGTCTACAGACCACATACCATATTTTCTAATTTATTCACACAAATGACAGCTACTCAGTGTTCATCGTTTATAAGAAGCATTCTTGAGAGGTGTCCAGGATGGGTGACACAAGGACACTCAACAACCACTAAGCAATAGACATTACTACAGACAGTCCCCATGGGGGAGAACACAGAATAGCCTGAAAAATAGCCTTAGGAAGCTTAAATGAAAAAAGAAATGAGAAGGGGACAGGGTGACTCAAGTGGGAAACAAAGTGCCAGAAACTGACACACACAGACCTGATGGAAGACCGTCACCCACACGGTTCACCAGAGCAAAGATGATGCGAAGTGTTCAGGGAAGTTGCTCCTGAGAAGCAAAAAGAAAGGGATTTCACTATGGATGATCCACATGGAAAGGGACTAGGTGCAAAACAGTAAGGAAATACACTAAACAAATGGAAAACGTGCCCAGGAGTAATTTGAACTATTGTTAGAGCTAATGAGCTAAGAAAACCCAAAAGTTTAACTTCATCCTATTTTGCTCTCCAGTCTAGAGTAAGTGTTAGAAGGAAACACAGACTTCAGTGTGCTTGGTTTGAATCTGCTGGAATTTTACCTGCGTAAAGAATTATGCCTACTGGGAGAGGCAAACCAAGTCTCATGTTTTTGGACTCACAGAGGAATCTATAATCTATGTGGTATATAAATATATCTATCTATAACATAGAAATGGGTCAGTTAATACAAGGCTAGTGAGCTCATATACAAGATAAGCAAATAAATTTCACCTCTTGCAAATGCAGCCATTACATGAACTAAGCACAATTTTCCCGGCACCGTGGTCATCACATGCCAGAGAGGCAAGGTTATGGCAGCTGGCAGTTGAGGGCCTTTGGAAGGTTCTGTTTCTTCTCTGCCTCTGCAACAAAAGACAGACCCTGAATCTATATAACGTAAATACGACTCCTTGACAGAGCATGTGCTCGTTCTGCTGCTGCAGTTGTAAAATGCCTGTATCTTTATCTTCATGTTGCTATTTGCCTAAGAAGGATAAGTCAGAATTCTCCAGAAGAAGCTGGAAGAGCTTTGGGTGGATTTGGCCTCTGACATATAGTGATTAGTCTGTCTGTGTATGTTCTCAGCCCTGAAGAGGGAAGGCATGACAACTGGCTGTTTTCAGATTGAAAAGGGGAATATAACTCTGTGGGGGCTGAGTGTATGGGTGGCAGATGTCCTGGGACTCTGTGCAGAGAAGCCCTTTGGGGAGGGTGCCCACCATGTTGAAATTGATGATGTGAACAGAGATGGGCAGAGGTAGAAGGATGCGCATTCCAGGTGAAGTGGAAGAAAAAACACTGAGAAATTCTGGGAAATGTGTGCAGTCTTGAGGAACTGGACAGAAATAGTAAGGATTTCTGTCTGTGTTCACTTGAGATCTTAAAATAAAACACTTTGCACACTAAGCTAAGAAGTCATGATTTTATCCTGTGTATACTGAGAGTGAAAAGGATGGGAGTCCACATGTGAGCTCTAAAAAGTGAATTTTGATGGTATTCTTCTACCAAACTCTCTGTCTGAAAGAGGAAAGGCCATGGGCTGGAAGGCACCAGTCATAGAAATTTCCTAGTGTGAGAGGACTTGAGAGGTCCTAAGGATAGAGGATACCACACTGGGACAAAAAGCAAAACACAAAAAAACCAAGTGGAAAAAATTTACCATTTGGTAGTATAACTGTCTATGTTTGGACAATGACAAAGCCAAAATAAAGATGGTGATGAAGGGGACAGCAGTATCACTCAATTAAGATTAAGAATATAGGAGGGGCAGGAGGCGAAGTGTTTGGAGCAGGAGAGAGGATGGCAGGCTTGGTGTGAAAAATGTTGATTGTTGATTGCTGCTGGGAATATAAATAGAGATGACCAAGAGACAGCTGGGAGATGGCAGCCTGATGGCACGCAGGGTGCCATGTTGCCAGCTCCAGGAGTCCCCACTCCTGTCCTGTGCTCTGTGCACAGTGTTCCTCGAGTCCCCTGGTGGCCCTAGGAATAAGTCACTATTAGCAGTTCAATGAGCTTGCAAATCAATGCGAAAGCAATTACTTGAATTAAAAGAAATACCTCCTACTTTTGCTTAACTGGTGAAGATTAATATCATAACACAACTACAGACCTCATGCCTTCACCAGAATTGTCTGGATTACAGTCTTAATCTTTCATTTTTCATTAGCTGAGCTCATATTACCGAAAATTAACTTCATGACCAATGTGGAAATTCCTAACCTGTTCAGATGGCCTCTGAGCTATGAAAGGATGCTGCTCCAGTATTGACCCAGGTAGGGGTGTATAGGCTTTGGCCAGTGTCACCTATGGGATCTCAGGCTTTTGAGAATAATTCTTCTCAGTTGTGCTAGTTTCCATCAGCCCATTCCAATCACCTCCCCCTCTTTCATGGGTATCTCTTGGGCATCTTTCCCTAAATATCTTTCAGGAAGCATCAGTTGAAACTTCTAGATAGAAAATAAATAATTCAGGCTACTCTGGGGTAAGAACCATTTGCCCCATATCTTCCCCTGACCCCAGTTCCATGGACTATTGAGTCAGGAGACTTCCTCTGTGTCCCCGCACCACCTCCTTCTTACTTCTACCTGGCTGACGTCACAGCATTTGTTTCCTCATGTCTGTCTTTTGTAAAGTGTGAGAATATTGGGATAAGGAATATTGCCTCAGTACTTTTTGTTTCCCTGGAAGGTAAGGCTCAGTGAATGCATTAAGGAACACTTCTTTCATTTAACAAGGTCCCCTCGCTTTTACTCTTACCCTTCAGGCACAAGCACATATGCGGGGGCCTCAGGCACAGAGCTTATAAAAATACAGCCACTCTTATAGTCATGTAGGGAGAAGGTCCCAACTACTCAGAGACTTCCCCTCAGTTACCTCCAAGGGAACTAAGGGCTCTGTAAACCATAGATTAAAAGCCTTGACCTAGGGTTAGTTTATTTTATAAATGAGAAAATGAGTCCTCCCAGACGTCGATAATGTTCTCTATATGTGTAATTCTCTGAGCTATTTCTTGTTATGCTGTAGTAAATACAATTATAAAAATACATATGAAAAATCATTCAGTTAATTTCATTCACAGACAACTGTCTTTCCTGTAAAGAATGTGATTCACTGAACTTTATATCTATTACACGACTTGGCTGCCACACAACGAACATATTATAATATTGACTGGCACTGACTAATAAACAGAAATAATGCAATCATAATGAATGAGGTTGGACTCAAACCAAGAGACTTTGAAAATGAATACTTTAGTAATTATGACCCTATCAGTAAATATAATGGACAAGGTAGAGAAGCAATTTCTAATTTGTGGTATTACTATGATTTATACATAGAACCACAAGCAATAAATCTAAGGAAATTATGTAAACTATGAAGTCTTGCTTACAATATGGTGTTAGTTTTACATTAAAATGTTATAAAAATAAATTGTGTAACTTTCCAGGAGGGAAAAAAAAGAAATAATAGGTAAAACATGGCAAGGATCTTAGAGAATTATACATACATAATGTGGTTGGAAAAGTAGTTCTTGTGCAAATAAAACACTATTCCATTATTCTCTTTACATTTCCAATTAAATAAAATTAGAATTATTGCTTGTCTCTTGGAGAAGCCAAACTCAAACATCTTTTGCTGATGTCACAGGTTGGTTGGCTTCCCAGATCTATACTCAGTAAGTGGCTGATGTGTGAGGATTGAATAGAGACTTGCCACATAGCTCCACCAAATGGCCTTAGCTTCCTGCTGATACATTCACTTTAAAAACATACCAGAGCTCTTGGGTGATGAAAAACATATCAAATCAGGGTCAGCAAGGTCAAACCATCTCCAACAAAGTACACATCGAGGATGAAGAAGTTGAGAGCTATCATAGAATGAAGAGAGTATGGGTTGACTCACACCTGCCATAATCTAGGTAATGTAATTTAGATGATCCACTATGGCCAAAATAAAGCTGGCCAGTCTCCTAAGGCTCCTCTGAGCCATGAATCCATTTAATAATCTCCAGCTAAGTTCGCATTGTCTTATTTAAGCTTACCACTCCAAACGTGACATGTATAGAGAGCACTAAGTTTGTAGATCTCACCCTTTCCCTGCATCCAGCCTTGAGTCTGTCTATCTAACAAGCACTGGTAACTGAGTGTTCGATGGCACCTCCAACACATCCTACCCTTTACTTTGCAGAAAGCAGCTGTATTCCTGAACCCCGATTTCTGTTCCTGTTTCCTCATTTTCCCAGCCATTCAGGTCACTTGCTTTGTTTCTTCCTGCTATTGATATCTCCACACTCAAAGGCATTAATTTATTAGTCTTTCCAAAGTTTTGTACCACAAGCTAAATTTCAGGTGCTCCTTAACTGGAAGTCATGAAAGGCTCCTCATTGATCTCACCAATCACACTATTTTCCACTATAACCCATCCTAAGCAGATGCCAATGGGCCATGTCTTAACATGCAATTAACATTTATGAATTCTACAAATTTTCCTCAGAGCTGAGAGTGAATTGGTCTGGTTATTATAGATACAAATTTTTGGACATGTGGCTTCTATTCATAAGCCAACTTCTCCATCCTTCCCTCAGATGCAGAAGTCTATTATAGGACTGGAATAAAACTGGCCTGTAACTTTTAGGCAAACACTTAGGGGATTTATCTCCAGAAGACTTAATATATAAGAAATAAAAAAAGAAAGAAAAAGGTCTTCCAGCTAAATAAAAAAAATTTAAATGGAAATATGGTATTATAAAAGGAATAAAGTGAAATAAAAAGTGCAAGTGTGTGTGTGTGTATGTGTATACAGTGAGTAGAAAAAGGGAGGGCATGTGTAAATAATGTTAAATGGTTGAAAGTTATTTATAGTGTTCAGGATATTATAAAATAAAAGCTAACTCAGGGATGCATGAACTCTCTAAGACAGTGTCTGCAAAAATAATATAAGACTGTGCAACTTAACAGATAATGAGGAGACTAAATGGAAAAAAATTATTTCATTTATCCAAAAGAAGAAAAAGAGAGAAATAAAGGGACAGATAGTTAAATTATATATGATATATAATGAAATAGTACATTTAAGTCCAATGGTATCAATGATTAATTTTAATATAAATGAACTAAATCTTATTTAAAAGAAAAAATGGATATGTTAAGCAAAATGAATACATTCAGTGTCACTAAAAATACACAAAGGAGTTTTTATGAAACCAAGTTAGTAGAGACAAATAGATATATTTCCAGATGATAATTAATTAGGCCAACAGAAGACAGAACAATCTTAAATTCCTACTTTTCTGAAAGCATATCTTTGAATTTTTAATATAAAAAGTCATAAAACTAGATGGAAAAAAGAGACAAACACACTGTTTTGATTGGAGGTCTTAACACCCTTTCCTCATTAATTGATACAACAATGAAAAAACAGAAAAAGATCAGCACACAGGCGGTTTGAATACCACAGTAAAACAACTTGCTCTAACTCATACACACGCTAAGCTTAACAACTACAGAGAAAACATTGTAAGTAACCACAGAAAGTTTTCCAAAACAGATCATGCTCTAGTCATATAGAAAGGATCAACATGTTTCAAAATATTAAAAGCATATAGTTATGCTATTCAAAATAGTAAAATAAAGTAGAAACCAGCAACTAAATTTAACAAAGAAGTTCACAACTATTTAGAAATTGAGCAACAATTTCTGAACAATGTATGGATCAAAGAAGAAATCATGATGAAAAACTCAAAGTAGTTTGAATTGAAATATATTAAATGTATAACATTATTAAAACTTTTTGGATATGCTAAAATGGCACTTAGAAATTTATAGCTTTACAAAAGAACTTATGCACCCCAATGTTCATAGCAGCACAATTTACAATAGTCAAGTGCTAGAAGCAACCTAAGTGCCCATCAGTAAATAAGTGGATCAAAAAACTACGGTACATTTACATGATGGAATACTGCACAGCAGAAAGAAAGAAGGAGCTCCTACCCTTCGTGACAGCATGGATGGAACTGGAGAGCATTACGCTAAGTGAAATAAGCCAGGAGGTGAAAGACAAATACCATATAATCTTACCTATAAGTGGAACCTAATCAACAAAATAAACAAGCAAGCAAAATATAACCAAAGACATTGAAATTAAGAACAAACTGACAGTAACCAGAGTGGAGGGAGGAGAGGGATAATGGGGGGAAATAGGGGTAAGGTCATCAAGGAACATATATGAAGGACGCATGGACAAAGCCAAAAAGGATAGGATTGATGGTGGGAGGTGGGGATGGGTCAGGTGTGGTGAAATGGTGGGGGGAAAATGGAGACAATTGTACTTAAACAATAATAAAAAAAAGAAATTTATAGCTTTAAATGAATATATAAGAAAAGAAATAATGTACAAAATTAATGATGTAAGCTACCAACTAATAATCTAGAATACTATTAATAAATAAATAATAGATATAGAAGTCAAGCAAATAGAAAATAGGTATACAATAGAAAAAAACAACAAAACCTAAATGTGGCTCTTTGAAAGGATTGATAAAATCAATAAATTAAAACATAAATTTTTAAAGGGAGAAATCCAATTAGCAGTATAAGGGATGGAAAAAGAGATCATTACACATCCCTCAGGTATTAGAAATATAATAAGAACAAAAGGATACTATGAACTAATTTATACCAATCAATTTGACAACTTAGAGGCATAAACAATTTTACCAAAATAAAACCAAAAAAATAGAAAAAGTATTAGTCCTACATGTATTTTTTAAATGACTACATAATTGAAAAATCACAGTAGAAATTCATTAGGCCCAAATATCCTCACTGCTGAATTTTTCCACTTATTCCAGAAAGAAATAATGTCTCATTTATATACACGCTTTCAGAAAATAAAGAAAGAGGAAACACTTTGCAATTTGTTTTGTGAGGCCAGGGTAAGCTTGACACTCAAACTTGTCAAAGGCACTACAGAAAAACAAACAAACAAAAATAAAAATAGTGGCCACTATTCTCATGAGCATAGACATAATAATGGTAAAATAAAAGTAACCAGAATTCAATGATATATAAAATAACTAATACATCATCACCTAGTGAAGCCTACTTCAAGAAGTCGAGGTTGATTTAACATTTGAACATCAAACAATGTAACTTATTAGCAAGAAGGTGAAAACAAAAAGAAATAATCAACTAAATTTATGCAAAAAACTATCTGACAAAATTTAACACTCATTCATAGTAAAAAATAAAATAAAAATATCTCACCAAACTTGGAATACAATGGAGTGTCCTCAGTCTGATAAAAAGCATCTATAAAACACGAACAGGTAGCTTAATTCCTAATGGTAGATTATTAAACACTTTTAAATTAGGAAAAATATAGGAATGTCCACTATCACCCATATATTCAACGTTATACTGGAAATCCAATCCAGATCAATAAAAAATAAAATGAAGTAAAAATAAAGATGGGAAAAGAAAAAAGTAAAATTAACCTTTTTGTGGATTGCTTGATTATATGTATAAAATCTACAAAAGATTTTCAAGTACACTATTTATATTTGTTGATGGCTTTTAGCAGGCTTGCTGGACACAAGATTCATATATGAAACTCAACCGGCAGCAAAAAATTGAAAATTAAAATAGAACATAAAATTAACAAAACAATCAAGTGATTAGGAATAAACCTAACAACATACTGGGGGGACCTAAAAACCTGGAATTTATTTATTAAAAAATTGTGTATCTATTCTTACATGTTTAAACTTCAGTCACTTTCAAAGCATTCTTTATTTGATGCAATACACATATCAAGACATTTTTCCACTGCTCAAAACAGTTTTTTGAACTTGTCAATTTTGATGTCTTTTAATGCTTCTGCTGTTTTTTTGTTTCATCTCTTTGACATCAGCAAACATTTCCCTTTGAGGAATTTTTTTCATCTGAGGAAACAAAAAAAAAGTGGCTTGGGGCAAGATTGAGTGGGTAGGGAGGGTGGGGCAGGGGTGTCATACCGTTTTTGGTCAAAACCTGCTGAACATTCCATGCAGTGTGGGCAGGTGCTCTCATAAATCACCCATCATGAAATGAGCAAATGCCTTGACAGAGTCTTCAAAAATATTTACTGAAGCTGAACACAGCCTCTCACAACTATACCAGCTAGGACACTTATACAGAGGGGTTCCTAGAACACTCAGCTAGCATGGGAAGCCTGTGCTATATGGGATCCACCCTCCAGAAGAAAATACCATTTTTCTGGGGGGTCCCCCCTCATATGTGGAAAATCTCCATATATATGTACTATAAAACATCAATGGAAAGTTAAGGAAAATCTAAATAAGACGAGAGATATATCATGATCTTGGATTGGAGGTATTCAGAAGTCAATTCTCCCTAAACTGATGAAATTTAATATAGGCAATGCAATTGTAATCAAAATCTCAGCAGGCATTCTATGAAAATTGACAAACTGAATCTAAACTGTATATGGAAATGTAGAGGATCTAGAATACAATACGACCGGAAGGAACAGAACTGCTAACGAATTTATACAACCACAGTTTAAGGCTCACTATAGAGCTACATAAACCAATCAGGGAGATATTCTCCAGGGATAAACAATGGGTCATTAGCACAGAACGGAGAGTTCAGAAACAGGCACAAGTGTGCAAATCACCTGACTCACGAATGAGGCTCTAATGCATTTCACTGGAGAAAGTATGCTCTTCTTGGTACATAGTGCTGAAGCTATATTATATATTCACGAGGGGAAAAATGAGCATTGGCCTCTTCCTTGAACAATATACAAATGTTGATTTTTAGGAGAACATCTTAGAACTGCTTGTGAAGAGTAATATAGTAAAATCTCATGAGGAAAACATGGGAGATTATTGTTGTATCTTTGGAATAGGCCAAGACTTCTTAAACAGGATACACACCCACAAACAATAATAAAAGGAAATACTGATAATCCATACTTCATTAAAATGAAGAAATTCTGTTTTTTTAAAAAAGAAGCCTCCATTCAGAAGAATGAAGAGGCAAGCCATGGGCCAGGGTAGGGCATTTATAATATGGCAAGATTCTCATCCAGAATATATAAAAAGCACTTGCAAATTAACCAATAACATATTATTTTAACTGGCGAAAGACAGAAACAGTCACTTCACAAATGAGACTATGCAAATGGCAAATAAGTTGTGAAAAGCTCTATGTCATTACATATCAGCAAAATGCAAAACAAATGACAATGTGGACAGTGCCCACGCATCCACTAAAATGGCTAAAATAAAATCACGACCAGTTGTCGATGGAATGCCAGTCCTGCGTGTCCTTGGATGGAGTGTAAACCAGCACAACAACTTTGGCTTGATGTATCCAACAAAGGTAAACATGTCCATCACGGAACTCACTCCTAAATACAACCCGAGAGAAATGAGTGCATGCCTGGACCACGGTCTGATACAACTGCAGTCATGGCAGCCCAACCCCCTTCATAACAACCCAACATGGAACAACAAAAGTGGTCCTCAGCAGTAGAGTAAGTAATCCATTTTGTTTTATTTGTACATCAAATGTAAAAAGGATAAACTACTACCAGGAACAACAGACACTGATCAAAAGACAAAGGAAAACACAGTGTAGGGTTCATTTACATGAAGTTCCAAAGAGTGATAAAACCAGAATAAGGATACTTGGGGAGTGGGGGTAGTAGTGTTTTGATTAGCTGGAAATTCTTCTAAGGCTTCAGAAAAGTTGTAGCTCTTCATCTGAATGTTGTCTGAAATATATGAGTTGTACAGTTAAGATCTTTACATTTTATATAGACACAGATATGCATTTAAATATCTATCTGCATATGTATATTTGTGTGTGTTAAGTTCACTTAAATTTCTTTGTCCCAATATTTTGGGCAAAAATGACTGTTTCTGAACTTGTATTACCTAGAGTAGTGAGAATTTCTCCCAGATATTCTTGGGGATCTCTCCCCTTCCCAGATTCCTGGGAAAGCTTCAGGGACTCTCTCTCACTAGGACTTGTGGGAACAAGTACGCAGTCCTTGGCCATCACAGGGAGTTCAGTCTTGCTCTACCCAAGTGATCCCATGAGGACAGCTGGCTCTGCCTGTCTTCACCTCTCTTCCCCAGAATTCCTCACCAGAGCGTGAAGTCCAGTGACAAGAGTTCGTACTCCTCAGGGGTCCCTGGAGGTCACCCAACTCAGAGATCAAATTGGAGAACCGGAAACCAGCTCCTAGCTGCCTGAGGGACCACAAACTGATGTCCTTCTGATAGTCCTGGATACAACTCAGACCCCTTCTCTCTCACCTGCCAGTCAGTCCTCCCATGACCCACCCCACAACACATGTCACCCCCCAGCAGTCCTCTCCTCTACCCTCACTCCATACCCATGCAGCTGGCTGAAATTTAGTTTGCCAAGAGGGTGACTTCAGGAAACTCGCACTTTCAACAGTGACATCCAAATAGTTGATGCAAAGGAATGCAAAAGCTAAACTACCTTATTATCTTCTCTTTTTAAATCCTAGTAGAACACCACAATAACCAAACATTCTTATGGCTCAGCTATTCTCCCAATGTATCTCTTCACAGCCTCCTTTTTAGTCAGAGAGAGTCTCTTCTCAGCTATGGGTCTGTTACTGATACCATGGGTCCCATGGGGCCCAGACACCTGAGAGGTCATCACCCAGCACATCACGCAAGCCTGACGGGACCCTCAGCAAGGCTGCATGCCAAGCCAGATTCACCTGCATCACACATGTGAGTGGTATACACCTGTAAGAAATAATTTAATGTGAATCTGAACATACTAAATTTCATTTCCTCAATGCTATCTGTTATTGACAGTTCCAGCTTCTCTGAAAACTCCACCCGTGTTGCCATCATATTTGTTCCTGCCTGTTGCTTTATTTTAACACCATCAAAAAAAAAGAAAGAAAAGCAAAAGAAAAAAAAATAGCTGTCCTTCTATCTACCACAGCACACACACTCAGGACTTGGCCTCATAGAAGTGCAAACACAGGGCATTACATTGGTATTAGGTAGAAATTTAGATCTTACCAGTTTATTAAAATTTTCAGTGTATTTTGGAGGTAGACTTTTTAATTAGAAAAGCTTTCTAAAATTATTTTTTTAGAAGTCCTCATTTTTATCCTCTACTAGACATATCCACCCCTTTACTTCACAAGGAAAGTGAACAAATACCAAAACAATCCAGATTTACATAACTGGAAACAGAATACAAATTGTGTTTCTTCTTAAGTACCACAAGCCTAAAACGACAGCTGATTTTGAGCACTTGGGAAAGGATCAGCGCAGCTTTCAAGTGTACATCTAGTCAAATCCACTTATTTTTTCTCCTTAACCTTATTTCATTGTCATTTTGACTGTGCAAAATAGCCCCGGGGTTAAATATTTTATGCAATTCTTCTAAAATGTTCATATAACAATTAAATTAATTAGCAATTCCCAATGATTTATTACTCCTAAGAACGATTGCATGTTCTAAAGTATGATGCTCTTTAGAAATGAAAACCAGGGAGTCGATGTCAACGTCGATTGTCACAGACTCTCCTTTTATACTGTCTTATGCAGCTACTGATAGAGCTTTTAAAACTCACAAAAATTTGATTGGACTCATAATAAACATCACCTGCAATCAATCTTTTCACAGCTGGCTTCAGATCTCAGGACCAATGATGACTTCCTTGATTTTTTTTTTAGAAAAATATCTTTAATATGTGGTAGACATAAGAATGGCTAGTGAGTACTTTGTTTAGAACAGGCTATTCTGGCTATCATTCCAGTTTATTTCCCAAACAAGTTTTGTTTCAATGTAAACCCTTTCCTTGGACAAAATCATTTAGCAAGACAATAGTGTTTTAAAAACAAAACAACAAGTACCAATGAGCTATTTCACAGATATAAAACAAACATTTCAAAAATTTATATGGAGCCATAAGTGACCCCAAATAGCTGCAGCAATTTTGAGAAAGAAGAACAAAGAGGAGAGATCACAATACCTGATATCAAACAATATTACAAGGCCACTGTAATCAAAACAGTCTTGTACTGGCACAAGAGCAGACACATAGAAAATGGAACAGAATAGAGAGCCCAGAAATAAACCAAGTCTCTATAGTCAATTAATATTTGACAAAGGGGGCAGAAGTATAAAATGGGGTAACAGTAGCCTCTTCCACAAATGGTGCTGGGAGATCTGGACAGCTATATGCAAAAAATTAAACTCGATCACCAACTTACACCATACACATAAATAAATTCAAGGTGGATAAAAGACTTAAGTACAAGCTGTGACACCTTAAAAGTCCTAGAGGAGAACATAGTCAGGAAAATCTCAAATATTCCATGCAGCAATACTTTCACAGATATCTCCCCTACAGCAAGGGACATAAAGGAAAAAATAAATAAATGTAATCCCATCAAAATAAAAAACTTCTTCATGGCTAAAGAAAACAGTATTAAAATGAAAAGAGAACCAACCATATGGGAAAACATATTTGCCAATGATAACCTTGGACAAGAGTTTGATCTCCAAAAAATATAAATAACTCACATAACTCCACTCCAGGAAGACAAACAACCCAATTAAAAAATGGGCAAAGGACTTGAACAGACACTTCAAGGATGGCATATAGAGGGCCCAGAGACATATGAAAAGATGCTCAGCATCACTAGCCATCAGAGAGATGCAAATTAAAACCACAATGAGATACCACTTCATACCAGTGAGAATGGCCATCATAAACAAATCAACAAACAATAAGTACTGGAGAGGTTGTGGAGAAAAGGGACCCTAGTACATTGTTGGTGGGAATGCAGACTGGTGTGGTCACTGTGGAAAACAGTATGGAATTTCCTGAGAAAACTAAAAAGAGAACTGCCTTTTGACCCAGAAATTCCATTGCTGGGATTATATCCTAAGAACCCTGAAACACCAATCCAAAAGAACCTATGTACACCAATGTTCATAGCAGCACAATTTACAATAGCCAAGAGCTGGAAGCAACCTAAATGCCCATCAGTAAATGAATGGATGGAAAAACTATGGTACATTTCCACAATGGAATTCTATGCAGCCGAAAGAAAGAAGGATCTCCTACCCTTTGTGACAGCATGGATGGAACTGGAGAGCATTATGCTAAGTGAAATAAGCCAGGAGGTGAAAGACAAATACTGTATGATCTCACCTACATGTGAAACCTAATCAACAAAACAAGCAAGCAAAATGTAATCAGAGACATTGAAATTAAGAAAACCTGACAGTAACCAGAGGGGAGGTGGGAGGGGATGATGGGGGTAGAGGAGAGAATGGGTTTTCAGGAACATCTATAAAGGACACATGAACAAAACCAAGAGGAGTTGGGATCAAGGGTGGGAAGTGGAGATGGCTGGGGTGGGGGGAGTGGAGGGGGGGAATGGAGACAACTGTACTTGAAGAACAATAAAACTATTTTGTAATAAATAAAAACAAAACAACAAAAAGGAAATGATGGAGATATTAAAATGGAGTGGGAGCTGTCATCCCCGAGGAACTTCCTTGCCCATCTTACTCCTCAAACCTTCAGCACAGTAAAACTCAGGAGAATAACCCCTGGCCTAGGCCTTGGGCAACACTGTGTCCCAAAGAACTGTTTGCAAAGATAACAAGGAAGCAGTTATTATGACTATTGGACTGAAAAATAAAAACATTGTTTAGAATTAGCATCGCTATGGCTACCTTTGCTGCATCAATAGAAATGCCTTTCTTCTAATGATGTAATTGTTCCCCTTCCTTTTCTCATAAACACCCCTTGTCCCTGTCTCCTAATCGAAACATTAGTTGGATTTCAGCCTGAATTAGTGCTTCCCAAATAGCTATTTTTTAAAATCTCAAATAAATGCTTGTTGCCTCTTACTTTGGCCTTTTTTTTTCAAGTGAATTATGTTACATGTATTTACTGTGTCCTCATGACCTTAAGACCTAAGTACACAAGTAGCCTACAAATGGTATGTCCTGAGTTTTGATACACATACATTTTGTAATTGTAAAGACACACCCCATCTCCACTTTTCCTTATAACAAACAGAAAACGCCCAACATGTGGGCTTTTGTACCACCACACGTTTGACTTCTGCTTCTCTCCTGACTACTGAGTGTGTTTATGAATAGAGTTTTCCACAAAACCAGATTGCCAGATCTTCATTTCCGGACAATAATGTGAAGGCATGTCAACCAATGGTCGTCTGAGGTCATGCTCCTGGGAACCACAGTTGGTAACTTGTGTGAGTGTGGGGTGGTATCTGCATGCACGTGCTGAGCAAACAGTCTGTGTGGCTCAGAGTAAAACCAGATCACTGTTCTCCAGTCACCAGATCACTCTGCCATGTCCTGCCTGGTCCTCCCGTCTGCTTTAATGTTTCCCACAGCGATGGTGGGTTCTCAGAGGCACCTTCTCATTCCCACTGCACACTGTTCCTCTTCTAAAAACGTGCAGGGCTCCATGCAAGTGGCACCTTATGAAATGGTGCAGGCACTGGAAGTTTAGACCCTCCTACTACACAAGGGTCCTGTTCTCACAGGAATCATTTGGGGCATGCATGAGTTTGGAATAGATTATTACAGCTTCTGTCTTACCACCTACAAGGTGGTGAACACACACAGTTTCAGCCTCTGTGAGCATCAGATTTCTCAACTGCAAAATGGAAATAATTATAGCAACTACACATCTGTTTTAAAATTAAAGGTGATTGTGCCTATGAAATGGATGATGCAAACCTTAACCAGAGTGAGGTATCTTGTCTGAGCTGCTGCTTCCCCTCTCATAACTAGTCTTCCTAAAGCAGAAGCTATTCCTCAAAGTGAGAAACAGTTTAGCAAATCCCTGTGGGTGATGATGCCTCCGTGCCCTGGAAAAGGGATGACACTTCTCACTCACACTTTCTTGTGGGAAATCACTTATCCCTGTGCTGCCACTGTTCTCACTTATTCTTAGAATTTCAACCGTCCCTGTGAGGTGGCCACATGCATTTCCACATGTCCTACGTGTCTTTCATCTGAACACAGTCCCCTTGTCAAACGTTCCCCACCCTTGTTCACTCCAAATGAATAAAAACAAATTGTTGCCAGGCCCCCGGGAGCCCGCTCTCCTTTCAGTCTCATTCATTTCACTGGAGGTGTCTTTGCAAATTTTGAATGCTTGGTACCATTTGTGCCTTTTTCACTTCCTAAATCCAGACTCCCTGCATCCATCAGAAAATCATTAATTTAGGCAATTAAACATTTCCCTGTGCTCCCTGTACTGCTGGCCACGTCTCCACTCCAGGTATTCCTCAGCTTATGCTGGACATCGTGCCAAACGTTCCCTGCCCGGTCTTCTGTCTTCAGTCTCACTCTTCTCAAACCCTCACTTTATCGCACAACACGCTTCTGCCAGACGAACTATCGCTTCATCCCGGCACTGCCCTGACTGAGGATGTGGCTGGCTCCTATCACACACAAGGGCCACATTCTTCACTCCCCAGGTCACATTCTCACACTTGAACTTCGTGTCCCGCTACAATAGATCTTCAGTCAAGCATCCTCTTCCCACTTCTCATAAGACA
The DNA here is from genome assembly GCA_028533065.1 of Trachops cirrhosus. Lineage (NCBI taxonomy): Eukaryota > Metazoa > Chordata > Mammalia > Chiroptera > Phyllostomidae > Trachops > Trachops cirrhosus. The sequence continues at coordinate 163,371,669 of CM052540.1, forward strand.
TTTGTATCCTGGCCCCCATAGTTTTGCTTAACTGGTCCTCATATTTCAATGTTGTTGCTAGTCAGCCAAGTTCATTCTTGGCTAGGAAGTGGCCATTTGGGCTGGAAAAAGAATCAGTATATTCAGGATGTGAATAAATTCAGTAAGAGAAATGTCTACAGGAGCACAACTTCCCACTTTCAGGTAGCTGATGTCAATGGGCCAGTGGATGGATGTCAGCTAAGGAAGGGCCACAGCAAGCTTGTAGGGCAGGGGTTGAGGAGCCCAAGTTTGAACAGCTTTGTCAGGTGGAAAGATTCTGTCAAAGCCCCAAGTCTCTCCTCACTGACTCACCAAAACAGGAGGCAGTGCACTTAGTTAAGTTCTGCCACAGGTATTTCATCTGTCAAAATAAGGATGGCAAGCTAGAATTAATTTTTGAAGGGTTTTCAATTCACGTATTGTGAATCAGATACTTAGCATCCGTAATTTGCCTCTTCCAACCCAGGAGATGTGTACAGTGGCATGTCATTCTTAGTGTGATTAAATGTATTCACTCAACACTAAAACAACAAGGAAAGAGTTTCTTGTGGGACCCATACACGTTGGCGGCATTACCCACCACAGGCTGCACCTTGCCTTCATATAAGCGGCAAGCACTTTTTTTCAGACTGTAGCACTGTGTTTTCAGAGCAGGAATAGTGAGAACGACCCCCGTTGTGAGTTGTCGCGTGTTAACACCACCACGGTACATGCTAAGATTCTGGGTTCTGCAAGTCAAACGTGGTCCAGGAAACAAGAGTGCTGCCTGAGATGTGTATTTACATAATGTGTTGTCCTCAGAGGTACATGTAAATGAAGCTAGTGGCTTCCAAAATGCAGGTAAAATTTTACCCGCGGGTAAGGCTGAATCTTGGTCCATCTATGGCAGCTGCTGTAACCATCACATCTCCCCAGGACTGAGGGTCTTAATCTCTTGGGGCTGCTGTGCAAAGTACCACAGACTGGGTGGCTTATACTACAGATAGTTATTTTCTGACAATTATGGATGATGGAACGTTCAAGATGGGTTTGGTTTCTGGTGAGAACTTTCTTTCTGGCTCACTAATGGTCATCTTTTATGTCCTCACATGGTAGAGAGAGTGAGCTCTGGTGTCTGTCTCTTCCTCCTTTGTAAGGATGACACTAGTCTCAGAAGATCAGGCCTGCACCCTCATGAGCTCATTAAACCTTGATCATCTCCTTAAAGACCCTGTCTCCATGGACAGTTAGGCCTTCACCGTGATTTTGGGGGAGGGCACAACTCAGTCTACACCACTGTTCCGATTAAACTGTGCATCTCCCCGCCAGATCTTAGCAAGGACTGCTGTTGTTGTCATTGCCACCCCTGTGGGTCAGGAGTTACCGTGCAGTGCCATGCACACATGCACACTTGTGTACCCACATGCACCCACATGCACACTTCACCTCTTCTCATGGAGCATAAACCTCCATGAGTAGAATGAGCCAAACACAAGACAGAAAAACAATCACCACATGAAGGCGTTGAACCAAAGCTTCAAGGATGCGGCTGGCAGAGGGCAATGAAATGAGCAATCCTGTGAAATGTGACCACTTCTCGCAAAGAAAAGCCATGCTGACACTGAGGAATGGCTGAAATTGGTCCCTGATTCTGCACAGTGACTGCAGAGGGATGGTCTTTCTTAATGCCCAGAGTGAGTGCCCTTGGTGCCAGGCCACTCTCGGCGCTCTGAATCATGGACAACTTCTGCCTTCCTTGATATGTTAGGATAAATGGCATAATTGCCATGGGCTCACTCAGAAGGACAAGGTACAGGGGACAGGGAGTTTTGGCAGGACCCAACCTTCCCTAGACAGGAGCACAGAGATGACCCCCAAAGAGGTCACCTTGACCCACACAGCAGAATGGAAGTGTGAGGAAAGGTGGAGAAGGCAGGGCTCACCCAGTGCCCTCACAGCCAGCCAGCGGCCATCACTCCTTATCCTAAATCATGACAGCTGGGCTGCAGGGACAACCGTTGATCTTCACACAATAGGCACTGCCCTTTCCAGCAACAAGTGCTGGACAGAGCTCCCACCAAGTTCTTTATTTCCCGCAGAATTAGATGTGGCCAGGTCCAGCCTGGGTTCTGTTTCCTCTGCACTATTTCCTTTTTTTCTTAATTGAACGGGCTGCCAGTGCTGTTGTCTGCTCTCCTCTCTCCCTTTTATTACCGCCACCCCCACAGCCCCATTAGTCTAAATGGCTTTTGGCAGGGAAAGGCACTCGGGTGCCCCCGCTGCTGCTGTGTTCTGTCTCCCTCTGCCTTATCCGTCCAAGTCCTCCAACCCATGCACTGTCCGGAGATCAATATGTTTAGGGGAGGAGGGGACCCGCTCCCCCGAAGGCCTGCGCAGCTGAAGCCCTCCTGTGAACAGGGCACTTAAGATGAAGACTGTATAATTAAGTGGAGACTTGCTCCGGGCCTCCCAGGCCTCAGGCGTTATTAAGATGAGGGAGCCCCTCTCATTACCCCGTAAAGAGCACCATGATTGGCTGCTCTGGTCATGCCTCTGGTGGCCCCTTTTGTCACCACCATGGAAAGAGAGTGCACTAACCGTTGGAGCTGGCTTTGCCAAATGTTATCATTTTAAAATCCGTGAAAGAGAGGGAGCTGGGCCTAGGGGTATACACCGCCCCATATGCCGGCGACAGTGATACAAGTGTAATTCTAGACTATTAGAGTGACACCTAAGATCATTTTTGCCCCAGAACATGAGACAGCTGAGGGGATTATGCAGGACAGGCTGTCACGCAATGAAATTTTCAGAAATCTGTTAACCCCAGCTCAGACCTGGTGAATATTTTATTGCTTAACACTGAGAAAAAGTATATTTATTAACTATAGAAAGATATAGCTGAGAGGCTGGGTAGATGAAAAGTGAGGGAGGATGACCTTGCTGGACCCCCTGAAGGAGAAACCGCAGTGTGAATAGGGCAGGAAGTTTGGGCCTCCTGGAAGCTCACACTTGGCAGCTGAAAACCGCAGGGGCCACAAGCAGAGGGAAGCTCTGGGAGGCTTCTTCAGAGGGTGCTCCACGGCCCTGTCAGCCACCCCCTCATTAAAGGGCACCGAGGGCAATTAGCATCACCAGGGGCTTGTGGTGGAAAAGCCAGGTACTTCCAGAGATAGAGGGAGACGAACTAGGGGCTAAATTTTCTTTACCAATGGTTTCTTTGAAAAATGGAAAGCCAGGCTATAGTAGGACTTTGAACAATTTTTAATCATAATAGAAAGTAAAGACAGTTTTTATTTTGGAGGAAAATGGAAAATGAAGCATGATTTAGAGTCATGGACCCCACAGCTGCGGCTATAAGTGAAAATCACACAAGGGGCCGGAAGATGCATGTGCCCAGTGAAAATATCCCTCAGTAAAAACACCGCTGATTCCTTACCTAACACCCAGTTGGGTGACTGGGGCTAGTAAAGACACCACATTTGGGAGCTGCCTGTGTTTTCCCAGCTTGCTGAGAAGAAGGGATGGTGGAGAGAGGGTGCCAGACAAGGGCAGGTGGGGCAGCTGGCCTCCTAAGGAGGAGGAGAGGCAGGGGCACATGCTGGCATCACCCCATTGGCTGCTGGGGGGGCGGTGGAGAGGGGGCCCAAGACTGGCCTCCCTCTCAGCAGTGATCTGGGCCCTGTGGGCTCCTTTAGGCAAACCTGCCCACTCCTCACATTGCCCTCTTTCTCATCTTGCCCAGGGAAACTGAGTCAAGATGTGACTAAGTTTCGTGAACTAAGAGGATTTTATAGACCAAGGCGCATCTTGTCAGAACTCCCCGAGGCTGCAGCAGCAACCCCTCCGGAGCTGATGGGAGCTGAACCACCCCTGGCAGGGTTCCTTGGAATAAATGACGTTTCAACCAATTCATCTGTTTCCACACAAATTCAACCCTTGCCTTGTCCTAGATAAGGTAACTGATTAAAAAAACAAATAAATACACTTGAGATGAGATGTACAGGGTCACAAAATACAAATATGTGGTTTATTTAGAGCAGCTCATTCATGCCCACCCCCAACACACACACTCAGACACAACAGGGAAAGTGAAGCTTGGCCTGCACGGCTTTCTAGCAAATCGCTGCGATTACTGAGATAACGTTTGCCCAACAGTGTCACAAGGTCATGGAAAAAACCAACACAATATGCTTCTCCAAACCCACCCCATCTGAAGGCCAGCTCTAGTGTAAGCAGAGCCCAGGGGCTGCGCCGGCAGAACAAAAGCAGCCCTCTGCTAATTGACTGAAAAATTAGCCAGGGCCCCCCATGGGAGGCACAGGAGGCTGCGGCAGATGGAGGCGGCTTGGGCACCACGGCTCAGAAAGCTACTCAAAACCTGCTGTGGATCTACTGCAATTATGGGTCACAACACCGCTCTGTCAGGGACACCAGCAAGAGCGACCAGAGAGAAGGTCGGGCCCTCAAATGCTGCCAAATGACCCCCCTCCGACTCTGCACTGAGGCTCCATGAGAGGGTCACAATCAGGCTGGGGGGTGGTTGGTTTGTCGGTGGGGTTTATTGGTTTTGTTTTTATAGACTTAGCCTCTAGCCCAAACAGATGCTTTTCTCGGCATTCTTTGATCCCACTGATCTGAATTAATTTCTATTTCTGTGCCTCAGTCCCCAGCCTGGGCGTGTGATAACTGGGCAACAGAAGTAGCTGTGCAATTGCTCACTGTGAATGTGTTGTGTGCCTGTGTCTGCGCGTGCACCTGAGTCCACACTAAGGCGCCCGCACGCTCCTCCCCATGCACAACTTCTGGGACACCGGCCAGGGTGGTTTATTCCTCTAATGAGAAGTAAAACCCTGTGGCCAGCGCTGCATTTGTGCTTGGACATTTTAATCACAGATCTGCCCCTTAGCTCTCGAAGTACATTTTGACTAATACTAAATGCATCCTCTCCCAGTGCCTATGAGTGGAAAATTCTCAGCTACTTGACATTTTGAGACCCTGTGTAAGCTGAATTGATAAAGGAATGATTGAAAGCTGACTCTAAACTACCCATATGTCTTTGTCTTCACTGGAAGAAAAACACCATCCAATGGAATAAAGACATTTCATTCCACTTTCTATCTAATTTGAAAAAAAAAAAAGGTTTGCTTAGGTCACATAATCCTTGGATTTGAAAAGGAAAACTTCAGTTTCTCCTGATATTATTAATTTCACAATGTTAAAAGTGCTTACTATAATATTATTAATTCACACACAATATCTCATCTTACACAAATTTCTTTATTTTTGTGCCAAGCCAAATATTTGGCACTTTATTGGTAATTTCTTAATTCTATCACTATGATGTGGAAAAAGTTATAAAATCACATCCCAGTAGGAAAAACAAAGACCAGATAATAAAGTAGTTCAAGTTGCCTATACCTAGGTGATGATTTTTTAAATATAGGGTTCATTTTATAACTTTACACATTTCTACTTGAGATTTATATGTAGTCTATCATAACAGCACATTTTAGTAATTTATATTTGCCAAATCATTGTTAACATTATAAAATTATATACCATCCTTAGGATAATTCTAGAAAAGAACATAAGAGAAAAATCATCCATAATTCTGCAAAATATTTTTTATCACCTTGCCTAATCCCTTTTATTTTTTTATGCTGAAATCTTATACAGATGAAATATAACCCACAATTTTTCAGTGTAACCCATTTCACTTAATATTATTACAAAGTTGCTTTTTCATGTTGCTGCAATCATTACAACTATCCTTTTAATATTTAAGCAAGTAACACTGTCATAATTTACCTAGCCATTCGATTATTACTGGCCATTTGTTTTTCCTTTGAGTGTCGTTTTTAAATTATCATGGCATAAGATTGCCCTTTTGGTGTGCAGTGCCAACACTATCACTGTCATATTCCAGAAGTGACATCAAATCAGGAACTGCTCTCAGTCTGCCCCTGTGTAGCTGCCTCTTCCCCGTCACTCCAACAATTGGCAACCCTGACCTACTCTCCATCATGGTGTTGCCTGCTGGAAAATGTCATATGGCTCTGACTGGGACCATATACTGTATAAACTTTGAAAGGGGCTTCCTTCATTCAGCACAGTGTCTTTGAGGCTCAGGTGTCTCATGTATCAGGAGCACATTCCTTGTCACTGCTGAGTCATGTCCCATGCGGTGGCTGTCCCAGAGCCTGCAATCCATTTCCCTGGCAAAGGACACTTGGGGTGCTTCCACTGTTTGGCTACTACACATAAAGCTACCATATATATTTGTGCGCAGGTTTTTGTGTGAACATAATTTTCTATTTCTCTGGATAAATACCCATAAGTGGAGCTGTTGTCTCATGAGGTAAATATATGGTTAAGTTTATGGGAAACTGCCCAGTTTTTTTCCAGAAATGCCATATTATTTTTTATAGCTCTAGCAATGCATGTTTCAGTTGCTCCTCATCTTCACCAGCTCTTGAAATTGTAGGTCGTTTTATGTTACCAGTGTGTGGGACTATCTCACCATGGGCTTAGCTTGCATTCCCCTAATGGCTAACACCGTTGGACATCCTTTTATGTTCTATTTGTCTCCTCCTTGGTGAAATGTTTATCAAAACGTTTTCCTCATTTTTAATTAGATGGTTGTTTTACTGTTTACTTCTCAAGGTTTGTATATTTTTTTCCCAAGGAATTGGACCCTTTTTTCATAAGCTGTTGATATTCTTAGTGTAGAGTTGTCTTCTGTGTTCCCCTTCTCTCCCTTTAATGCCTGTGGGATGATGTCAGCCTTTTCATTCTAGATACTGGTAATTTGTGTCTTTTCTCTCTCTTTTTTTTTGTCAAGCTAGCTAGAAATGTATCAATGTTATTGCTCATTTTAAAGAAGCAGCTTTCAGAGTTTTTTTTTTATTTTCTCTATATGTCTCTTTTCAATTTCATGGATTTCTGCCTTATTTTTATTATTTTCTTGTCCTTTGTTGATTTGTGTTTATTTTTTTTTCTGGTTTCTTAAAAAAGCAGCATGAATCTTTTATTTGGAACGTTTCTTATTTTCTCATACACATCTCTAATGCTATACATTTCCCACAAAGCACATCCTACAGGTTTGATATGGCATATTTTAATTTGATTTTATTTAAGATGCTTTTAATATGCTTTGACAACCCTGCTTCATCCTATAGATTACTCAGAAGTAAGTGTGTTGGGTAATTTCCAAGTGTTTGGAGATTTTCTTGATATTTTTCTCTTATTGATTTCTGCTCCAATTCTGTGATGGTCTAAAATGATATTTTGAATGATTTCAATTTTTTTGAATTGTTTAAGGTATGTCTTATGATGAGGGATATGGACTATCTTGGTGAATATGGCATGTGCATTTGAAAAGAATGTATATTAACTGTTGGGTGGAGCATTGTTTAATCTTGATTAGATCCAGTTGGCTGATGGTTCTATTCAGTTCTTAGTGTTTTCATGGTATGTTTTTTTCTATCCTTTTACTGTAACCTGCCTATATCATCAAATTTTAAGTGAGTTTTTAATAGACATTATAGAGTTGGGTCATTTTTAATCTATTGTGATAATCTCTATATTTTTATTGGTATATTTGAATAATGTATATTTAAAGTAATTATTGATATATTTGGGTTTGGGTTTACCATTTTATTATTTATTTTCACTTTATTTCTTTTGTTTTTGTTTCTCTGTTTTCTATTTTCTGCTTTTGTTGAGTTATTCACATTTTTAGTACTCAAATTTGGTTCATCTGCTGCAATTTTGACTCTAGAATGATATAGTTAGAATATATATATAGATATGGATATAGATATATATGATTAAATAGATGTATAATTACATGTATGTGTATATTCATGTGTGTGTAACTTTTGGAGTTTTTCTAAGAATTATACATATTTTACTTTTCACAGTTTATTTAGAATCAATATTTTACCTTACAAACATGTAGGCTAATTTCTCCCTTAATGTTATAGTTGTCTTACATATTACTTCAATACATATTGAAAACTCTGTCAAGAGATGTTATATATTTTGCTTTTAAACATCAAATACATTTTAAGGATCTTAAGAGGAGAAGAATTTATTATATTTATTCAGACATTTACTACTTCTATTGTTCTTTCTTCTTCCTTATGTTCAAATATTCCTTCAAATAGCTTACGTTTTCTGTTGAAAACTTTCCTAGTTTTCATCTGAGAATGCCTTTAATGCCTTCAATGCAGAAGGATATTTTCAATGAATGTGCAGTTTAGGGTTCGTAGTTCTTTTCCTTCAGCACTTTAAAAATGTTCTACTTCTTCTTCTTGCCTTCATTGTTTGTGATGAAAAACCCACAACCTTTTAAATCATCTCCCTATAGATAATGCATCATTTTCCACTGGTGCTTAAAATAGTTTTTAAATCTTCAGCTTTCAGCATTTTTATTATGATATGTCTTAGAATAGATTTTTTTGGGTGTATTCTGTTAAGAATTCTCTCAGCTTCTTCAATTTATAGAGTTACACCTTTGACCAAATTTGGGAAGTTTCAGTCATTACTTCTTAATTTTTTAACAACAAACTCTTTCTCTTTTTTTCTGGTACTTTGATAACACAAATGTTAGAGTTTTTGTTATTGTTCTAATGGTACTTCAGTCACTGTTTATTATTATTTTATTGAATTATTCTCTTAAGTTTTTCTTATTACATTTTTCAGTTTTAAATTTTCTATTTGGTTTTTCTTTATAGTTTTAATTTATTTATTCTGATTTCCTATTTTTTCATTTATTTCAAGGTAATCATGGTGGTGTGTTACAACAGAATTAGAATAGCTATTTTAAAGTCTTTGTCAGGTAATTCCATCATCTGTATCACTTTGGTGTTAGCATCAATTGAATGCTTTTCCACAGGAAAGGTATATTTGTCTGCCTCTTTTTTAAAATTTTTTATTTTAGTTTATTCAGTACAGTTTCTATCCTTTATTCCCATTCCAGCCCACCCACCCATCCCTCTGTCTGCCTCTTTATGCCAAGCAACTTTTTATTATATTCTGGACATTTTGAATATTGTGTTATGAAATCCTGAGTCTTAATTAGACCCCATGAATAGTGTTGATAGCTTGGTTTAGCAAGCAACCTGGTTAGGTACATGCCTAACTTAAACATACCTAACTTAAATAGCTAGAAAATAAAACAAAGTAACAAACAAAAACTATACACACATACACATACTATATCTATATATAAACAATATATAGTTTATATATATCTGCATATAGATATATAGACTATAGTTTATAAATACATATCTATCGTTTATATATAAATGATAGTTTATATATAGTTTAGATCTATACATTATCTATCTATCTATCTATCTATATTTATATATATGTCTTTAAATATTGGAACTCAGAACCGTGATCCTTGGGGAAAAACGAGATGATACCTACTAGTGCACCAGCTTTATAGATTGAGAAACATTTTAAACCACAAAGTAGAGTGGATTCCAAGGTACACAGAAAAAAAATAACACTACAAAATCTTTGAAGTTCCCTGAGGTTTACTGAATTCTGAGATATCAGCAACATGTATAAGATAAAACTCCACAAGAGTGGCCAACTGTAAAGACTCAGGCCTAGAAGTCACACACCTTCCTACTTGAGTTGTGGAAAGTTCTTGCTGATCACTCCAGGTACATGGTAGTGTCCAAAGAAGACCCTCCCAGAAGCTCATGACCCACAAGCTAGAAAATACATAAAAATCTCTGTAAAACAATTCATAAAGTATAAATAAAAAGCCTGAGATAAAGAGAAAATTTTACAGTCAGGCAGAGTATGAGGTATAGAAGGAAAACTATAACTTTTGGAGTAGGTTTTGTCATGGAGACAAAGGAACAGCACACTTAAGAGTGCTAAAATTGTTCATGTAGAATTCTAGAGCGAGCAAAAATAACTTCCAAAATGGGGGATAATAGGAGAAAAAAGGAAGGATCATCAAGGAATATGTATAAAAGACTTACGGACAAAGCCAAAGAGGGGTAGGATTGAGGGTGGGAGACGGGGGTGAGTGGGGCAAGGGAAAGTGGTGGTGGGAAAATGGAGACAACTGTACTTGAGTAGCAATAAAAAATGAAAAAGAAATAGCATTTTCAAAGGGACACTCACTAGGATAAATCATATGCTGAGCCACAGACTGAGTCTCAAACTAATTTTTAAAGGTAGAAATCAGGCAAAGTATATTCTCTAACCACCCCATGGCATTTCTCCTAAAGTAGAAGCACAGATTCAATACAATCCCCCCCAAAAAGTCCCAGCAGGTAATTTTTGTCAGAATTGATAAACTAACTCTAAAATGTATGTGAAAATGCAAAGGATCTGGCATAGACAAAACAGAAAAAAAGCAGAGTAAGGTTTAGGCACTTCTCTTACCTGAGTCCAAGATTTACCATAGTTACAGATAGTGAGACAGTGTGTTATTGGCATAAGCATAGATTAATTAAACAGAACAGAGAGTTCAATAACATACCACTGTACATCCGGTCAAATGATTTTTTACAAGGTGCCATGGCAACTCAACGGGGGAAGGGTATTCTTTTCAAGGAGCCGTGCCACAAAAGCTGGACGTTCATGTCATTAAAATTTTTTAAAAAGCATGACTCTGCTCACACCACCACACAAAAGTATTTCAAAAGCCTTCATAGTCCCAGCTGAAAAATCTAAAGATATAAATCTTCTACATGAAAATGTAGGAAAAAATTTTGACCTCATCATAGTTAAAAAGTTCTCAGGACACAAAAATATAAAACTAAAGAGAAAACTAACTGACAAAATGGATTTCTTTGAAGGACACTTTGTATCCATGGTCTTCTTTCCCAAACCTATAACCTCAGTCTAGTCACAAGTAGAACATCGGGCAAACTCCAACTGGGGGACACTCTACAAAACGCCTGGCCAACATTTTTCAGAACTGTCAAAGTCATAAAAAACAGGGAAAGTCTGAGCAGCTGTCACTGTTAGAAAAAGCCTAAGGAGACAGGATGACTAAATGTGACATAGAATCACGGATGGATTCCTGGAACAGGAAAATGAAATAAAGCATATAATATTTTATTAATATTGATTCATTAATTGTGACAAGTGTGCTATGCTAATGTAAGATGTGGGAAACTGTAAGGGGAAACTGGGTGTTATGATAATTCTCACACTATAGTTTAAACTTGCCTGTAAGTCTAAATCTAACTTAAAATAAAGTAGTCATTTAATAAGTATTTTTAAAGAAAAAATTCATCAAAAGTAAAACTTCTGTTCTTCTAAAGACATCACTAAAAAAATTAAAAAGCACATCAACACCTGGGGGCAAATCTACACAGCACATACACCTGACAGTTCTACCCAGAAAGGGTATATCCCAGAAAGGATATAAATATTTACAACTCCATAATCAAAAGACATACAACCCAATTTATGATGCCCACATGAAAAATTTCTCAGCATCATTAATCATTAAGAAAATACAATTGTAAGCCATAGTGAGATCCCACACCATATCCATCAGAAAGGCCAAAATTAGAAAAGACTAACAATATTAAGTTGTTGTGAGGCTGGAGCAACTACATGGCTGGTAAGAGTGGGAAGTGGTATAACCACTTTGTAAAGCAATTTGTAAAGCTAAACACTCACCATGTTATCCAGCAATTCTGCTCCCAGGAATCTACCCACAAATGCTCATGACGACTTTGATTGCTTTCACCCAAAACCGAAGACAACCCAGATGTTCACCAATAGGTGAATCAATATCAGGACACACCCAAACAAGGGCCACCACTCAGCAGTTAAAGGAAAAAAAATTGCTGATACCATTCAACAACATAGGTGAATATTAAAAGCACTGTTTTAAGCAAGAGATATCAGGCACAAAAGCATAATTCCACTTATACAACACACAAGGAAAGAAAAATTTGATTGATAGTGACAGACAGAAGTTGCTTTGGGCTAGAGATGAAGAAGGGGATTGACTGGGAAGGGGCCCTGAGGAATTTTTGTGGGTAATGAAAATTTTCCACATTCAGGTGGAGGTGCAATTTCACTCATACACATTTTTTATATCTCATTAAAATGTATACTTCATATGTGTGCTTTCATTGTTTGTAAATTTTATCTGAATAAAGTTGGTTTTAAAACATATCTGTGACTCAAGAAGGTTGATTTTAGAAGGTCAGGAAAGAACGGATTCTATCAGAACCCAAGTTAAAGCCCTGTCAGGGCTGGGAACTCGTGCTGGCCTCATGGTGGTCAGTGGGAGGGGGAGTACAGGTTTTTCGGTATTGGGCCAGCACCCAATGAATGATGGACATGGTGATTCCTTTGGGTTTCAGCTCATAGAAATAAACAGTGTTTTTAAGCTTGAAAACAAATGGAGTAAGGGACTAGGGACCTTTGGGCATACACCCAAAAGAAATGATGAGCAGATTGGCATCACAATGATAGGACCTCTAAGCCTTGTCCATCGTGGATTCCTTTAAATGATGGTGTCCATTGTTTTTGGGATAGGGGACCTTGAGATACTCAGAATTTATTGAAAACTTTAAAACACTAATATGTTTGATGTTTTTAGATACTTTGACTTCATGTTAGGGGTAATGTGATCTGAGTTGCTTCAGAAAAATCAAGATGAAATCTCAGAACCAACTGTCAAATAATATAACTCACGCTTGAGAGGCAGCCCTCCTTAAAACACACAAGGACCCTGTTAGTAAATACAGAAAGATCTGCTTTGTATGTCCCCGTCTCTAAACAAACGTTTGAAAAGATTCCAAAGTTAACATTGGTTGCACACATACAAACACACTATGTGTACACACAGAGAGAGATATAAATGTGGGGTTTTCTCATGTCTCTGTTTCCTATCCCATTATATGGAAATAAAAATAAACTTAGTCTTTGGGATGCTGGTAGGCCTCACTGAAAACAAGAACAAGATGTTGTCTTTCTTTATCTTTACCTAGAGGATTTATGCTGTTTAAGTAAAGTTATTGAAGTGAAATACAAAAGATGAGCTGTCTTGGAAAGCAAAATGCAAAGATTACATGCCAGGACAGAGTGAGAAAGACCAAGAAGGCCGATTGGGTACCACAAGCTTCCCTCTGGTCAGGGAGGTCCTGAAGGTCTGTTGGTCCCACCATTGGAGCTGGGGAGGGCAGAAGCACTGGAAGGGGTGAGTCTGTCCTCCACTCAGTGGCCCATCCAGATGGCCACAGAGCCACTGCAATGTGGTCGACTTGAAAAAAATTGTGCGTTCAGTTAATGCAGAGGTATTGGGAACTGATTTTCCACAGTGAAATATAAGGTCAGGGAACGGTAGAAATCCTTGAATACCATTTATTCTAACATGTCTGTATGGATCATAGGAGGCCTGTGACCAGAGTGGTTCTGAAGTCTTCCAGGTGAAATGTTGGGCTACTGACAACCTCAGAAAGGGAGAGATGTCTCCAGACACCATGTTCTTCATAGATTGCTCTATTTTTGGTCAGTTGTATCTGAGAGCAGACAGGTATTGTGAAAGCCAGTTGTATGTGGGACCCTGCCCATTACAATTTGTTCACCAACTAAACATTGAACAAGTGTTCACGTCTGCACGAGCACATGCATGTGTTCACACACACGCATACCATTGGGAACCTTGCTCTGTATTTCTCCTTTCCTTCATAGCCAAATTGCTGGGGAAAAACACAGATCTGTATTTCTTTCCTCTCCTAAAGATCCAGCTGCTGTCCTCCCAGTTTCCCAGAAGCCGCTCTGCGGTCAAAAGTCACATCTCAGGGCATGCACTAAATGGGTACTTGTCCCTGCCCTTTTGTTGCTATGGCATTACTCTGCCTTGCTTTTTGCCCTCACAACCTTTACCAGCAACTCCTCCCTGACCCTGCCTTAAATGCAGACTTTGTCCATAGTTCATGCCAAGCCTCATGCCTTCTCCCCCTGCAATCCCAGTTTTCTCGTCCACTTCCCTGGCTTCAGCACACATCTTCTTCCACTGAAACTCAGCTCTTGGCCTCTGGCCCATAGCTTTCTGGGGCTGACCAGATGCTTATAAACACCTTTCTTCTTGAGAACTTTGACTTAGATGCCCACCTTGTAACTCAAACTGGACAAGTCACAACAAAATTGAGTTTGCCTCTCTCTCCAAATGATTCTGCCTTGCCCCACTGTCCCTACTTAAGTAAGTGACACCACACCCTCCCAAGTGTGGAAGGCAGAAACCAGGACATCTCTTACACCTCCCTTTCATATACGATTGGTAAATAATACCAATGGGTCATGTTTACTGAATACTCACTGTGGTTCTGTCCCTATAGTGAGGCAGTGCTAAGGGACTGGGCCCAGCCAGGGGAGTTCCCTAGTGGCAGATTACTTTTTATCTCTGATATGTTCCTGTAATATGATCATTTTACTGGACAAGTCAACAGTTCCTGGAATAAGCCTGGCCTTTTGCAGGTGTATTATAATTACCTGTGGGATGGTGAACTAAATGAAAATCTCTGAGTATCTATATAAAAGCAGAGGATCTTGCATTATCTATCTATACCTGTCTATCTACCATCTATCTATCCATCTATCTGATATATAAATACATATAGTAGATATATAGCAAATAGATATATGAAATATATGAGATCTGTCTGGAAAATGTCCAGCCATCTTTAATATAATGAGAACAGTTTGTGCAACATCGATGTAACCCAGCAGTCGAGGAGAGTCAACTGGAGTGCACATGCGTGAACAAAGATGACTTCACTGCACTAGTCAGTGGGGGCAGTAGATGCTGCTGAGTGAGCACGTGTACTGTGTGGCCATCACATTCAGAATGACTGTGTGAGTAAAGCAACAAATCTACATCAAATTTTGCATTAAGCTTGAACATTCCTCTGGAGAAACTATTCAGATGACTCAGAAGGCCACAGCTATAGGTACCTGGTGATTGGCAGCTTCATCACAACAACACATCCACTCAGGCATCATGTCTCATGCAGTGTTTTTTGGTGAAACATCAAATGACACTCATGACTCAGCCCCCCTACTGCTCAGATTTGGCACATTGTGACTTATGACTTTTCCCACAACTAAAATCACCTTTGAAAGGAAAGCGATAGCAGAACATTGACGAGATTCAAGAACATACATGGGCAGCTGATGGTGATTGGGAGAACTGTGTGAGGTTGCAAGGTAGCTGCTTTGAAGGGGACTGAGGCATCATTGTCCTATCTACAATGTTTCTTGCATCTTGTATCTTCTTCAATAAATGTCTCTATCTTTCATATAATATGGCTGGATACTTTCTGGACTGGCCTTGTGTATAGATTTTTTCTTTTAATTACTTTACCTCATGTATAGATTTATATGTACATGTATCTACAGATACATTTATACTTCCTCAACACTCATTTACTCATCAACTTTTTATTGAAGGCTAACAAAATGTATACAGGGTGGAGCAAAAGTAGGTTTATAGTTGTGAGTACATGAAGCACAATTTATTCTTGTGTTGTTATTTATTAATTATAAATTATTATTATATTATTTTCCATATGAACCTGTACATAAACGCAGTAGGTCCTTAAATAGCATTGCTTTGGTCAGTATTGCTTTATTATTATGTTGATGAGAAAAAGCATTTGATTCCCAGCCCGAGCCACTGTCTGTGTGGAGTCTGCTGCTTCTCCCCCATCTGCCTGTGTGTTCTCCTGGCACTTCCGTTTCCTCTCACATCCCAACCCTGTGCACGTTAGGTTAGGTTGATCGGTGTATCTACACTGACCCATAGATGCTTTGGGTTTCTCTCACACGTGTTTAATTTTTTAAAAAAGCACACAAAAATTACATTTGCTGCCTTTTCCTGAAAACTTGAAAATCCACCCATGTTAAACCAAACTTCCCCCATGGTGAGAATTGGCTGGAGAAGATTAAGCTGGGTCACTGGCTCTCCACATCACTGCAGTCCCTACCATGACCTGTTGGGCCACACTGGCCTTTCACCTAACTTTGTAAATGTTTGCATTTGGCAAACTTGTTCTATAAAGGACAGGCTGGTAAGTGTTTTAGGCTTTGCAGGCCATGTGATGTCTGTTGCCACTACTCAACTCTGCATTTATAGTGCAAAGCAGTCACACACAATGTGTAAATGAAAGGGCATTGTTCTGTTCTAATAAAGCTTTATTTATGGACACTGAAATTTTAATTTCCTATAAAAATTTTTTAAAAAACTTGTTGCATCAATTTTAAAAAGTGCAAAATGTATTCTTACCACCAGGGCCTTAAAGAAACAAGCACTGGACCAAATTTAACCTGTAGGCTACAGTTGGCAGACTGCTGGACTAAGGCAGTCTTTGAGAACTGGACAAAAGTACTCCCAAATCCTTCATTTGCATAAAATAATCTATGTGTCTAAAACATGACAGTGATCCCTAGCTGTAACAAACTTTATACCAAACCTCCAAATGGCACAGACAAGACCAAGGGAGAAAATCGTGACAGAAGAAACGTAGTCTCTGGTGGTAATTCTGACCAATCAGGTCCCGGTAGGTCAGTTTCCATAGCGTGGACCTAAGTGAAGTAGGAAGCACATGATGCTGCTGGGGTGACACGAGGGTACAGCAGGGCACTGCACACTCATGCTGGAGGACTAGAGGAACCTAGACTGTCCTGGGGCTGGACAAGAAAGCAGGCTCCTGAATTCAACCCACAACCTTTCTACAGCAATTACAGAACAGAACATTATAAGATTGACTGGGAAACTGTGACAATCTCATTCATTCTGCTCTCTTCTAGCAAGATTGCAATTAAAAGACAATCTTTAATGAACAGTTCCCAAGGACTGTTCCTTAATTATGTTTCTGAGCCTTGGCAAGTTTAATTGTATGCATTTCTCACTTCTGTTAACTTTAAACATAATGTGGGGCCAGGCTACAGAGCTGACTCTCTACTCTGTGAGGCCTTTTTGATTCAGGCATCTGTGGCCCTGGCATTTCCAGTGGGACCAGCGGGCCTCACAAACCAACGGCCATTGACGTGGCTTTGAAAGGTAAGCACCCGGAGGCAGATTCTGCAATGATGGCCCAGCCTCCAGGGGGAGATCTGCTGATGTCTGTTGCTACACACCAGACATGGTTTTTGCCCTCAAGGCGTCCACCCTGAATGGTCAGAAATGCCCCCTAGTGCTGGATGTACTAAACCTCAGTGTAAACCAGATTTTGTTTGCCATTTTCTAATCAACAGTTTGAGAAACAACACATGGAGCAGACAGTATAAGTTTGGAAGAAACATAATTTTACTTTATTACAAAGGAAAGAAAAATAAAATGCCAGATAGGAACCTTAAGCTACATATTTTTACCTATAAGATGTATGTATAAAGAAGATATTAATGACAACATTAATATGAGGAAAAAGTTACCAATGAATTCTGAAAAAAACCTTTAATGTTTATTTAAAAGAATTCATGGATTCCTATAAATTAAAACTATTATAATATTATTTTACAACTAAAGATGAAGTAAGGGCTAATTGGGGACTATGATATCTACATTTTTACAGAGAGCTGTAGGCAAGTTATATACTGATGTTCATTTTTTTGGACACCAGAGAGAAAAACCCACATGTAGATATTTTATGTATGTATGTATATATGTATTATATGTGTATGTGTGTGTATTCGTACTACACTGGTAGAAAAACATTGTTGAGTAAAATATGTTTCCACATTTAAATGAATTTAAGCTAATCTTGACTTTTTATTAGACTGATCATTGGGTATCAGTGATCCAAAGGTCATAAAACAATTGAAATAGATGACTGAGATATGGCGGGTGGGACAACTAGTAAGCAGTGTTGTATCCACGTGACTAGGAACGTGAATGAGTTGTATCCAACCTCATCTTCTTGGAAGTGAGTGTCCAGATCAGATATCCATCATTGTGAGACTTCGATCCAGAGACACGTGGACCCTCATTTCCTGCAACAGGCATGGCTAAGGATCAAGAAGGGCTTCACCAAGTCCAGCTCTTGGAACCCTTCACAGTGAGCATTACTTTTCTAATCCATCAAATTCAAAGAGATGTTTGCATGGTCCTTTCCAAAAACTACCCAATTTTTTTTGGCAATTTGTTGCCTATCCTCGTATCCTTTTATTAAACAAGTTCATTATGAATTGGTGGGAAACATTCTTTTAAATCTTGATAGGAATTCTAAAATAGATGTTTGCATTATTAGGACAAAAAGTAATTTTTATGTTTTATTTCATAGTGACATTATTCCAAGTGCTCATCACCTGGCTGCTTAGCATTTACTAAACTTCTGGGAATAAATAGAAAAAATATCTCTCACATGATTTACACCCTGTAAAATAAGATTTCTTATTTATTATTTGAATATGCAACATTTTTAGTAAATAGCTAAATACAAAAATATCCAGCCATTCTTTTTCAGTATGGAATACCCAATTTTATTGAAAACGTACATTACATGAAATTTGAACAACAAGGACTTACATATGAACCTGTCCAAATATTACATAAGCTAATTATATGGCATGTTAATTTAAAACACACCATTCTCATTGACAGTTATAGTCTAGCTGTCAATATTAAACAAGTTAAGTGTTTCTAAAAACCTACTTGGACACCAAGGGCAGTGTGTGATGCTGAGTGACTTACTGCATTAGAGTATGCGATGAACCACAGAAGAGGCTGTGCATTAAACTCTCCTATTTTAGTTTTTTTTGCCACAGCACCTGCATTTCCCAAATTCTAAGACAAAAGTACATTCTGTCCTCAGCTGTCAAATGGTTTGGAAGCCAAGCTAGCAACAGGAAAGGCTCCATGTTCACTCAGAACCAGTCAGCTCTGCCTTCAAACATTGTCTCAGCAAACCGGCATTCCTGAGAGGCTTCTCTTGGATGGTGTACGGAGGACAGTGGCTGGGGTATTTTGATGCCTTCTGTCAGGTTGTGGAGGAAAAAAAACTTTAAAAAACACTGGGCATTCTTTCTAAGTTTTTGCTTACTTCTTTAAGGGTGAACAAGACACATCTTGGGCCTCAGCTTGGCTTTCTACCTGGGCAGACAGTGTGCGGCAGGTCTGACTTGATCCACAGCACAGTGTGGTATCCAAGTTGGCGAGCTTCCTGTCTTCACTGCCCCTTCCGACTGAGCAGAAACTTCAGTGCTGACTGATGGAATGTGAATCCAGATGTGTGACCATTTATCTCCCTGTAAGTTTTCTTCTATGTGCATTTTAACATAGATCTTTTTGGACAAACATTATAGGATTTAATTATTAACCACTACATTATTAATACTACACCACTTAGAAGAAAATTAATATTTATCTAGCAATTGTAACATGCTTGTGAAATGTTATTATGCATTGGAGTTTACTTATCCCTCACAACAGTCTGTGGGTAAGTGGTATTATCCCATTTTGAAGATAAAGAAATTGAGGGACAGAGAGGTTAAGTAGCTTACCCCATGGGGAGTAACTTTTCTACTGGTCACAGCTGGCAATCATACCATCTGTCACACACAGAACTGAATTGCAGGACATAAGCATCCCCATGAGCTAAGGCTCTCAACAGCTTGCAGGCCTACACTCTTCCTGAGTCATCAGGACTGGACAGCAGCCAGGCTACATCCAAGTTCAGTTTGGATCAAAGGCAGTGTTATCAATGTAGTGAGCACAGTGCAGGGCACTCACCATCACTATTAGCATGACTATTAGTAGTGGCCGTAGTGTCCTGTGGATCTATAGGAATTAATAAATATGGACAAGAAGGTAATGAAGACTACAGTAAAGGACCACCATCCTACCTTTTCAAAGTAGTCAACCAATAAATTTGAATGACCTCCTACTCTGTGTAAAGCACTGTACTGTGGAGAATGTAAGCCTACTCATCATGGCTACACTTGTTCAGCTTTTACTGCATCCCAGGTGCTTTGACAAAAGTCACGTCCATGGGCTACACACAGAAAGTTTTGTATCAGAGCTTTTGTGTGGCAGATGGAAAACTGAATCCACCATAAGTCCTTTACTTAGGTTCTCCTGCTGGCTAACTGGTCTACCAAACATAGCAGTAGTGGGCCCCCTCATACATATTATTGCATCTTCTTAACAAATAGGTACCTTTCCCATGAGGGTACATTAGGTCTCTATCATGGGAACAGTCAGTGGAACTGGAAAGAAAAACACAAATACAAGACAATAACTAATGGAATAAGACATTGTGTATTGATTGAACAAAAAGGAAAAGGGACTCATGGACATGGACAACAGTGTGGTGATTTCTGGGGGTGGGTATAAATGATAATGGAAGAAAATACAATAAAGATTAAATTTAAAAAGATTTAGAGAAGTAAAAAAAATACCCATTTAACCACTACGTTCACATGCCTTGGAATTA